>NADL03000719.1:0-600000 GCA_002205965.3 Kappaphycus alvarezii | reverse complement strand
AACTTAAATCTTAATTTTACTCTCTTTAAATGAAAAATGGATGTTGAAGACAAAGGTTATGCATAGCAATCATTTTACCGCTCTCTGCCATTCAAAATTACCGAATCTTTGCAGAAGTTGAAGCTGAGGAATTTTTTCCGATAAAAAGTTACCGCGAAGAAGTGCTCATTACTTTAAAGTTTTTGAGGGTAAACTTACTTTTTAAAGAATTCGAAAAGATCGGAACATATTACAAGTAGACGTAATTGCAAAAAGGTTTTGTGCATAGGCGAAAATCTAAAGATCGAAGCGTTAAACAAAAAACAACTTCCCAGGTGTAACCTGGAGTCTGTTCAGCCGAGACTGTTGAGATGAAATGTTAGAAAATAATATGTAATTGTCAGCTTTTGTTTTTACTGATTCTTTTTAGGGACTTGAAGTCATAATTTATTCTCTGAGGATTAAAGGCTGCGAAAAAATTACTGCCTTCGAAGAATTTCAAAAATAAAGCGTTTATAATTGCCAAGGTCGCATTCTCGGATAAGTTTAGCTCTGTTATCTACCACTTGAAACGAACTGGTAATATATATATTGTAATCTTAGCCCAAATCTCAAATATATTCAGTAATTTAGAGAGTATTGAGGCCCTCTCGTTTATTCAAAACCCCTCATATCAGTCCATCTGCGCCAATAGTCTTGCATAAAGTCCACATTACGGCTAATTCAGCTTCAGGTTACCATAAAACTAATTTTTAACTCTTAAAGATTTATTTTTCTCCCACCTGCGCCTTTTCGTAAATGAATTCGGTACAAAAATATCACACCAAGATTGAAAAAATAAGAAGTTGCAATATTTTTAACACATATCGCGTTCCTGTCTCCGGCTTCCATCCAGAACCATATATTTTGTTCCAAAGCACCCATTATTCAGAAATTGAACATATTTGTAAGGCTTGGAATTTATATATTATTACTGACGAGCTCTCCGAAAGCTCTATGTAACTTTGGCATCTATTACAAAACTCGAGTGTAGGAGATAATGTTAAAGAGGACACAGAACATTTTTTCTGTGCTGCTAAACATCTTTCAACGATTTTATCAACTTATTATTTGGAGTAATCTAACCTTTCGAGCCTCTTTGCTGATAAAAGTACGAAACTATTTTCAAAGTAGGCTTAATTCAGCGAAAATAATTTCCTCATGTATCTTAAATCTCCCATATGAGGGTCAGATTTGTTAAAGTAAGGTCAAAATACTACTGTTTAGACTCAAGTAACGGAAAATGAAACTTCTTTCTTATGGTACGAAAATTTCGTAGGCCCATCACTACTGTAATTATTCTCTAACAGAGCTTCGAAAGCTTTATTAAAATAGGCATATTTAGCTTTTAAGGGACATTTAGGACAAATTTGAGGAAAAAGGTTTTCAAGGGGTAAATGGTGAGGGATCACTCATTTATGGAAACTTTGGATAATTTGTGTGAGAAGCTGAGTGCACAAAAGGGATGCAATGGTTTCAGAGATTTTTAACGCTTCCAATGAATATGGTGAGATTTCAGACCAGGGCTTTCAGAGAGAAAAAAGTAACGAGGGGGGAGATAAGTTTTCGTAAGATCCCACTGAATTCCCACCTGAAGGTATCGAACTGGAAGAATTTGAAACGGCTCGTAGCTGTAATCAGTGAGACTAACATTATTTAATATAAATAATCAGTTCTGCTGTCTCTCTTCGCGATATCATATATATGCGTGTATTGAATTCTGATTCGTAAGGTATAAGAAGTTTCGTGAAGCAAGGGAGCTTGCCACGGTGTTTACATCTCATCAGCTTGGTACCAAGTGGCATGACCTTATTATTCGCTCTGGTGTCTGGAGACAATGCACAAGTGCAATAATGCATGAACACAGCACTATGTTATTTATAAAGAATACTAGCAGGATAATTTCAGAGCAATTCAAGAGACATATGTGCATATCCATTACATTGTTCCCCTCTATGAAGAGTACTCACCCATTCTAGTACGTACCGTATGTAGGAGAAATTCAATTTTTTGAAATTCCATTTGCGTTGATAATAAGTCTCGCGGTCTGCATATATTTTTCATTTGATAAGAATCTTTCTGGTTTATCCTGGCTGAGAATTGCGACGTGCTAGAATTTTTCTCGTAAGCTATGGTCCTGTAGAGATATTAATTAGTAAAATACATTTTCAAAGTACGGCTTAAGCAACCAATATGGAAATAATTTTATTTCACGATCGACCATTACCTGAGAGAAACTTTAAATTTATGTAGCTATTTATCTATCGTGACACTCAAAGTGTACTAAAGAGCATGGGACTCAGTTTTGTATATACTAAGAGGTTCTTCAGGACTCAATTAGGGGACAGCCAGACTTTAACAACAAACCATGTAAGTACGTGGTTTTTCTTTTCTGTTACAACACGAGCCAGTGGAATCATTTGACTTCGGATTTATTTTTGGCTCTTGCTTATTTGTAGAAACCATTCTGTGGTAGGGTATTCTGTGTTGAGTAGGACCAAGGGGAAAACTATACGGAGAATTGCATGATTCACTTGCCTTAGTAAGTGAATCTTACTCAGCTTCGAAGCCACAAAACATTTTTACAAATCCAAGTTGACTAGAATAGCAAAGAAAAGAATCATTTATTCCATTTCATGTCCATTATCTCCAAATAGCCATCATTCGTTGGGTAAGTTGTTGAGCAAAGGATCTACTGGTCCCTAGAAAATGGAGAAAATTTTTTCAAACGTTCGCATAAACATTTAATACTTACAAAAAAGGGCTGTTGATCGGAATTCCGTTATTTGCTTATACTTAATCGCTACCATGAGCAGCATAGGTTATAAAAATACCATTCAAAATCTGTAGACAAAAAACTGCTGTTCTGAACTCTAGACCTTCTTTTTATTTTAAGACAAATTTAAAATAACATCTGATGTCTACTCATCAAAGCCTGTACCTTCCATTCATTACAATTTCTAAATCAAATGATATCTTGGATATTTTTTGCCTTTCTTAGATGAATTGCGACCCTTATTTAAAACTTTGAGTGGTTCTGCAAAAAAATGCCCCCAGAAGAGGCTTATTAGATGTCTATTCCAAAAATAGGGATGGAAAAATACCCTAATAAAGTTTCGGTAATTCAGGAAAAACATTTTGAAACCCCCAATTTAAGCATTGTGGTTACAAAAACTGACGATGACAGCAACGAATGCTTGAAATGGAAGATATTGAGTGAAAGCAGTAGGACAGAAATATTAAAAACCTTTCTGCTGTCATAAAGACATCCAGGATTCGTTCCTGCCGGTTTCGCTGCTCGCTGTCAAGCTTGATTGAGTAGGACGGCATATTTTACAAGTCCCGCCCAGATCGACGCAACTGGCAGTGTGTGCGATGGATTGCATTCCTATTAAAGCTGCCAGTGCATCGTTGTAATAGGACAGGTTTGATGAATCGAGTTCTGGTTTAGCCACCAAGTCTATTTCATGTTCCATGTTTGTTTCAGCAACTGAAAGATTTTCTGAGTTTTATTCCTCAGTTCGAAAGTGGATTTTGAAAAGAGGAGATTAGATGTAGTGAGCATTGAAAAAATTAGAAAGTACAGGGTGTGTGGCTGAGCAGTATCTCGGCGCATAACTGGTGATGACTGCCACATGCTGCCAGGTGCCGAAAATGGATCTGGTATCGGTGGCAGCCTTCAATTTTTAATTTAGCGTACTGCCAAGTGCCAATTGTGTAAGTTGGAGTACGAATTAACGGTCTACTACTTTTCCGTGCATAATTGTGCCTTGTATAGCCTGTTAATACTGATGGTCAGAAGAGGCCTGGAAGGCAGTACATATGTGTCGCAAGAGCGAAGAAAATGAAAGTTGGCTCTGAAGGAAATGGAAAGAACCTTCTATTCTAATATACGGCCCGAATAATTACTGTTTTCCGGTATGTACAATCAGCAACCAGTGAGGTGGGGCCCATATTGAGGCCTTGAAAAATAAAAACATCTAAAGAGAGAAAAATTTCGCAAGAGAACGTACAGTAGCTGAGCAAACAGTAGGTACCTGTTGCGAATACTGTATTCCCACTAGAATCATTTTTTACACAATATCCCGCCAAGTAGCCACTAAACACGGCATGGGCACTATATGGAGGAACTAGTGCAACCGGAGCACTGTAAGGGACATCAATTGCATCAATTGAATCAATGTGGATTTTAAGAAGTCTGAATTACTTCTTTCTTTCGACAGTGCAGAATTTGATAATCCTTTCGTCTACATTCAGGTATTTGCAACTGGTTTATTTTCAGGTTTAAACTAGATTGTTCTGCAGTTGCGCCCTCCTTTTTTCGCTGGAAACTTTCTCCAACATTTATTTTTAAGCTTATGGGACATTCTGTTCTCTTCTCAGAAAAACATTCTCTTACGTACTTAATCACACATGGATGAATTTCCGGATGTGGTTTGGCCAAGTACTTGTCCGAACAAGGCCTTAAAGCAGATATACCGTCACCTTAAGGCTTATGGACTAGTTTGCAAGGATTGAAAGGGGAACTGAGCTGAAACGCAGTGTATTGGGCATTTAACTTTCATAATTGACACTATTTGGATGACTTTTGAGTTACCCGCAAGAATAATGGCAAAATAAAAGGTTATTGCGCACACTTTAGCCAACCAGGCACGTCTAAAGTGCCGCTTATTTGTCATCTAACTTTCACGCCACTTTTTAGGAGTTATGAAATTGGACCGGTTCCACAGCCGGTTTACTTACGACTCATTCAAGGTGAAAAAGTCCATCTCGGCGAAGCGATTGAAAACCCTTTACTCTAAAATTACAGACCTCAACCATTGACAGAATTTCTCACATTCCTCACAGAAGATATTTTCGTGGAGCTAGCCGAGAGAAGAAGGAAAAACGATTAACGGCAAACAAAATGTATGAATAAACTATAAGTTTACGCTCCTGCATATTAAGGCTTCTCGCGGCTCGCAATGGACAGTTTTAGAATAAACTTTGGTCAGATTCGTCGTGAATATGACGAGAGGGCTACTAGTTTTGTGCAATTGATGCTCTAAAAACAGCATATCTCTCGCTTTGCATTCTTTCCTAGTTCTGACCTTAGTATTTTGTGGCTGTTTAAGACTAAATCAAATCGCACCAAAGTTTAGGCCTTACTGGAATACATTTTCGTATCTGATGTGACATTTCCCGATTTTCATTCCGTCTTTACCATCAAATCAAACATCTAGAAAGACAGTAGTTCCAAATAGATAAATATATTCCTGTTAAAACTCGCTTGTAAGGCTCCTGAATACCTTAGAGGATTATTTTTGTCAAACTAGGCTTCGATAGAGTCAACAAAGCACCTTTTTGCATCACCTGTTGTCCTCTACAGCTCTCATATATGCGTTTTAATTTATTTTAGAGCTCAAAGCTGACATCTGAATGCAATTTTGGAAAAAGTGGTGCTCAAGCTCGAGCAAGATGCTAAGCAGGCCGAAAAAGAATGTCAAATGTGCGAATTTGAAACTCACAGCGAATTAGTTATCCAACATGCTACTGCAGGCACTGATTTTCCGTACTAAACAGGAGAAGAACTGTTCATGGGGATTTGCTAAAAAAGTAAAGCCAAACAAGGCGGAGAGCCGACCACTGACAAAAATATTACTAATGAAGGGGAAATGCGCTGACTGAAGTATATTATATGTTATTAGAAAGGAGAAACACGGGAGAATATACATTTTTGACTCGAGATACGAAAATATTAAATTTGTATTAATAAATGAACAAGAAAATTAGTACTTTTTTCGAAAGAAGAGGGAGAATTATTGGTGTAAAGATAAATAAGAACAAGATTGAGTTCTCGATGCAAGAATCAGTAGTTTGCGGAAAGGAAGAGTTGGGTATCAATGCATTATATCCCTTAGCGCGACTCTCCAATCTCTGACCTCCTTCAGAGTTACTCAAGAACCCACGGGCCACTCGAGATTTGGCACACTACTGTTTTCCTTCGCCTCTATTGCCTTATATTCTCTGGCGCCATTTAATGATCTTCCCTCCTCACCCCTCACTGTCGATTGACCCCCTCCTTGACATCCTCAGTCACTATTACACCTTCTGTTGCTGTGCTGAAGTCTCTCTTTGTCCCCACAAAGTGCTTCTTGATAGCCTTTTGTCCGAGTTAACTGCTGTCGAGAAATCGATCCGCCGTTATTATTTCTAGGAGGCAGAGGAGGACGGACAGGAAGAGAAGAGAATGTAGCCAGAGGAGACTGAGATAGGTTTGAAGGGATCAGAATATAAGAAAGATTTAATGGACCAGTGGGAGCCACTGGTGGACAACAGTGGGGGAGTCGCTCCAGAGGACAGAGGGGTACTGATGGAGTGAAAATTACCATGGACTCCTCTTTTTTGAATGAAGGGGATGTGACGGTCTTCAGAAGGACTCGGAGAGCTCTGATATGTCGTAGAGAGCTATCTATGATTCTTTCCCATTCGATATAATTTGTAGGGACTGCGTTGGGAATAAAATTTGGAGAATTTTACGGCTGTGATCTCGAGAACGAAGATTAGAGGAGAAAATATAGATATATATCCCGATTTTACATGCTGTTAGTATTTTTCATCCACAAAATTAAATTTTATGGGACTTAGTATGTTTTATAGGTTTTAGGGTTATCCAAAAATTCTACATGATACGATAAAACGGCTTTCTCTAGAGGACAGAAAGCAATTTTGGAGAGAAATTCAAGTTCAGACCAAAAATGTTGTGAAGTTAAATGTCTGCAGTACAAACTTTCAGTCTGGCACAACGCCAACTTCATCCTGACAGGAATACTTGATGTTGTTTAATTCCTTTACTTATGAACAATAACGCTGGTTCAGCCCAAAATCTCAATAGAATAAGTGTTGATGACTTTAGAAATTAGACTAAGTCTTAGTGTAAGGCTGTCCACGCAATGGGGGCTCCATCAAATTTAATCCTACAAAAGACATTAGATAGTTCCTCAAATTGGCGGTTATCTGAAAAACTTGCCGCTACGTTTTCTGAACCCCTATTTGAAGGGATTCGAAGGATCTTTGGGAACTAGAAAGGAAATATTAATTAACATTAACTATAAAATGCATCGTTTGAGACTTAAAAAGGCTTTTATCTTGAAAAGGTAAAAGTGGCTTCATCGGAAAAGGAGACCACCAACTACACGAGATGCGAGTTTCTTTAAGCGACTAAAGTTGTACAATAGACGTTAATTTACAATGGCGATGAGTAGTGCTAAAAAAGAGTTATTGATCTAGCACAAAATTTTAAAGGGTGAGGTTCTGCTATCTCACTTACAAGCTATAAAGCTGATGTATTTGACGGTTTTTGTAGTACATGGATTCTGAAATTGACTTTTTCTCCTCTAGGAAGCAATTTAATCAGCTTCAATGGTTTTTTTGCAAACAAAATTCGCAAAGAAACAACTGGAAGTGCCACAAAACGAAGGAAAATACTTCATGAGGACGCAACTAAAAATCTGTTCTTTACAATTACTGCCCTCTGAATCAGATCTATAAATCCCTACATGCATCATAAGTACCATTCAAGTCCTCCCAAATATACTTGAAAAGTACCTTTTTCCTTTTTTTCCTACGGGAAATACAGTTAAACTAATTTTCCTACTATAAGATCAAGGGTCGGAATCACCTTTTCAATGAAGTTCTTTTTATCCTTCGTTCTTATTCATTCCACTCTCCCCATCCTCCCCATCCCCATCTTTTAACTTCTCTTTTTCATCCTTGGAATCATTCTCGATGTCATCTTTTCCTGTCCCATAGAGAAGTTCTATGGCCACCCACTCGAAGCACTCCTCCGACTTACTGACTTCTTCTTCTAAAACCTCCCGCCACGTTTTGAACTTCATTATACACTAGAAGAGGAGCTACAAGCTCCACCAGGAGCTTCCTAGTCTAGCAGATATGCTGATAAAAATATAGGCCGAAATTAGTATTGCAATGGGATGTTTTGAAAATCTGCTTTCAAAGATCAATCTATATTGAAAATTAAGAGTAGACATCTTGATAATGGAAATATATATTTATGGTCGTAGATGATTATATAACCCGAGAACACTAAAATAAGGGAGGGTTTCGTGAATGAAAAGAGGAAAAAAGAAGAGTGAAAATATAAGGTAATATGTTTGCGTTTAATAAATATAAAAGTGTAGAGAAGCAAATTTAGATAAATATTTTTGTGATTGGTGACAATATTCTCAGTTTTTTCCTTGAAAAAATCCCACAAGAGCAGAAAATTCATATGAGGAGATATTAACCACTTTTAGGGAGAATAGCCGCACTCCATGGCTTATAATTTAGCTATAAAACAAAAAAGGATCATTACTAAGGGGACAGAAAATATCACTATCATTCATTAGAATCTAGCTTTTTCCTTGCGCAAAATATGATTAATTTGCGTTTATTAGGTAAAGGTAGAATTTTTCAGAATATAACAATGTACCATACTACTTTCACGACGACAGTAAGTGTTCTGCGCCCTATTGCTGTCTTCTTTCCAAGATAATCTCCCGCAATAATTGTGTTGCTGTTTATTCTGATGTATTACTCCAACAACTCAAAATCTGGGTACCTAGTAGTGTTGGGGCCAATTTATATGCTATTTGATGCCTGAAACCACAAAATCAATTTCAGATTCAAATTTAGATTCACATTGATGCACTTATTGCCTTTAAGAGCATTAGGGGCCAATGACTCCTCGATGCAGTCATATATCACGCGCCAAACTTTGCCCGATGGGTGCATTACTGCCAAAGAGATTCTATTTCTCTACCGTTTGGTCTTTCACTAGTGCTGTGTGTAAATGGCATGCAACAAGGGATTAAATCGGTCTTATCTCTCCGTGCTTCCACTTTGTTCCTTTCTTTTGAAGTTTCAAGAGAAATTTCGCAGGCATCTCAGAGCATAGTACTTCGGAAAGGTAATATGGTTTTTTACTAATCAAGATCCTGGCATTACATTCTCGCAGGATCACGATCACACTCTCGTCTTTGCGTTGAACACATCTAAATCCGATGCCTATTTACTCACATCTACTATTAATAACCTTTTACAGACTTCTCCTTTCCTTAGGCCTCTGACGTTGCTGTTCTTGTCCCTCTTGTCGGCTCTGGTTAACTCCCCGCTGATGCATTTGCTTCCCTTCAGGCCTCCTTTTATCTCATTTTTTCCTAACGACCTCAATTTGACGACGTACAGATAGCCTATTACCGCCAGGTTTCCGATAATATTGCTTGGAAATTTATTATTTATTCAGAACTCTGTTTTCCAACCAACATACGATATTGACCTTCAGCATAACCCTTAAGCAGCAAGAGGCTTTCACTCGCATCCATGGTCGTTTTTCTGGAATAGAACGGCAGAATGCCTTCTTTATCTGTAAAGGCAGTTTAAATCTCTATCTATCATTTGAAATTACTGAATCCGTCTTTGCGTCCTCTTTTGTAGATTTTTTCCATATATATTTATATTTCCATACATCTCGGACAATTTAAATGTAACGGAATTTCCGCGGTTTTCGATTTCTTTATTCTTTCTGATATGTTATTAATAGCGTTGCCTCAAAAAAGGAACTGCCAACTAATCTAGATTATAGGTGTCGAGGAAAACTAAAGTGCTTCAGTTGACTTCAATGGGCACTGTCGAGGTGTGATACTGAAATAAGGCTTATCGATCTGACGAAAACTAGGCAATGGCGAGGGGTGGGTGTGAAAGAAAGTTTATCGCTCTGGTGATCAATTACGAACTAACAGGATCTATCACCTCGAATAGAGTCTACACATTTGACCGAAAGTTTTTCTGTTTAAGGTTGACTCCAAATTTGCTTTCTCGCTTTCAAAAGGAAGCGGTTCGCTCCGTTTCTCCAAAGGTTTTGGCTAAGCATGAAAGCTCAGAAAGACATACTAAATACCGTAAAATGAGTTCAAATGAATTATATGGACACGAAAAAATAGGAGCAAGATACTATGAAGTTAAATATTTAGTATTTTTGTCACTGCTCTAAATCACGGAGCTAGATATAAGCTGTGGCTCGTACGGTGTCTCAGAATTGAGCTTCGTATTTTTGGGACCTCTAGTATCTACTTTCCGCAAATATTTACAGCTCTTCGCAAAACAAAAATGATCGTGAAAAAGGTAAACCGTTGGGAGAAGAGATACTCAGAATCAATTACCCAAAGAAGTAGGTTTTGCAAGCGACAAAAATGCTACCTGTAGTTGAACAAGGAAAAAAGGTTGGGTAGGGACGACAGCTGAGAGGGCTACACGCAAGTATAGAAGAGGCAGGGTCTACCACTGATTTTCTGTAACCACCGTATGAGAAATGTTTCTTTGGTCTGGATTTAACTCCCAACTTCCTAGTACTCGGGACTTGACTCTAAGTTGTCTGTCAACTTGCTTGACCTCCACAATAGATATCAGTTTACTCAGCTTATATAAGCTTTTTGGCTAACCCTAATGTGTCAAAGAAACATACGAAGAAACATAAAATGCATCAATTGGAATCGTGTGAAGAAGAAAGGCTAACAGCAGATAATGTAAGGATAAATATCTTGATTCATTCCTTAATATCTTAATTCTCTAAATCAGAGCCAAATAGTTCCCCCCAAATACCCATTCCACCCAGGCAGTCCCCACAAATATCCGCGAACGGCTTAGAATCCTCTCTTGCCTCCTGCGAAATATCTACACTGGTGAAGATGCTCCCATCCGGCTCCAGAGTCGGACCACCTAGTCCATATTTTCCGATCCCTTCCCCACTATTCCAGTATTTAAATGTCTTCCTCCCCCTTATCATTCTCATCATCTCCTCTACAACCTTCTTTTCATCTTCGTCAGAAGTATCAGAGAGAATGTTTACTCCCTAAGTATCCCCTTCGTTCTCCATGGGAGGAGCTCCCCCACCGTTGTACAATTGTGGCTCCCACGGGTCCACCCAGTCCTTCTTCTCATCCTGCTCTTCCTCCATCTCTTCTTACTCCTTTTCCTCTTCCTCCTTCCTCTTCCTTTTCCTCCTCTTTCTCTTCTGCCTCCATCTCCTCTACCTTTTCCTACTCCACTGTCTCTTCTGCCTGCTGGAATCAGTTACGGCGGACCCAATCCCAAACGCCTTCCCGGTGTATTCTTCTACAGTTTTCATCGTAGTAGGTTGGATCATTTTCCATTAGGGCCAGAGCGTTGAGAAAACGGCGGCCTCAGGATGAATTAGCGATGGTTAGGGACGGGCAGAGGCTAGTCATGCTGAGGGGGAAAATAAAGGGTGTACTGATGGGGTATTTTATCGCGGGAGGCTTGCCTCAACAACGTTGACTTCGGACTGAAAATAAGGCAAGCTATTCGAAAAGTTTCAAAGCATTGGATAAAATAAAAAACTTCGAGGCAATGCTACAGCTTTGAATTTTCATGCGATTGGGACAATAAATAAATTCTGCTTGTTGAAATATCGGACAAAGCGGATCAAAAGTCGAAAGATTTCTCTTTTGGAAAAGGTGGACCAAAATTCTCAAAGACGAAATAGAAATGTAGCTGCACAGGGAAATTGGATTCATGGGGAGATTTGGTTTCAGGATCTTGTTCGTAAAAGAAAATTGGTGGAAATAGTCGGATTTGAAAACTCATGGGGAAGGAGACTACAGAAGTTCTTGGAGAGGACCACTCTCCTACAGAAAGAACTGTTTCCGTACGAACATATTCCATATCCAAAGGTAGGCTGTACACTCAAAGATATACTTCTTCTTGGTCTTTGAAAAGTAATGGAACTGGACGTATAATATTCAGATATATTTGTGATAGGTCCGTGATAGCCAGTTCCAATATCTTCCAATAAAATTATTGTATATTACTTTCACGAAATTTGGGCCAAAATCCTTAAAATTCCCTTTTCAGAACAAAGAAAGAACTCTTACTAACAAGTGGTAATATGTTTTCAAAATGATTGGCCCGTTCAACACACGGAAAGCTAGTTATATGTTACTGAAGAAATTGATGATGATATTGAGCTCATCATAATCCTGTGTAAAAAGGAAATACATTCCCATCCTCTCTTACCTTCGATAAGAATCATTTTGTAGTTTTAATAGAGTAAACCTTGTGGTTTAAAGTAGCCTTTAGTTAGAATTAATTCTTCAGACCCTTGATTGAACAGCAGTAGTAACCTGCAACACAGAGGAAGCCAAGTAATTAAGCCTTGTCAGTGGGGCACTGATGCTTCTTACTTTATGACTGTAATCTTTTTGTAGTAGAAGTGCACCCATCCTTGTCGACGCCATGCCGGAGCAGCTTAATCAAAGGCTTATGAAATTCGCACTTGATTATCTTGAGCTTCACAGCTGCTTCTCCTACAGCTTCGAAAACTACAGATAGATGTTTGTGTATATCCTAGTAGATTTTTAAACCCCGACTACACCATCCACGTATACAATAGCAAATTTAATATACCTTATGATTTAGTCTATCATACGCTAGAATGTAGAAGGCGCATTAATTAGGTCAAACATCATTTCTTAAAACTTCAAGATTTTGAGTCTGCGGACGAACGTCGTCATATATTTTCAATCTTCCCTCATGCAGATTGCCAATATCTAGTGAAGAATTTTAGAGTAGTGAAGAAGGCACTACCCTTTAAATTGTCAAATAATTCTTCTATCCCGTGTAGCAGTCAGATATCAGCCTTCATTTTCTGTTTTTAAGTGTGACAGTTCACAAAAAAGTTGACAGTTCCATTATTCTTGGTCAAAATGACGACGGAAAATAACCAGGCGGAAGATTATTGGATAATGATATCAGCTTTCTTTCATCATGTTATCTATTTCCTGGCAGGCGATCTAGTTGTGCCGAGGCGATATTCGGCTAAACCTGTTGTAGATCAAAGTAGGGTCCTTCATTCCAAGAGATCGCTCGTTGTAAACGATGCCTGGCATAAATCAAGTATAGTCCAAGCCACGATTCCTGGTTCGCGGAGCAAGCCATAAATATGTATCTGTACTTCTACTTGAAAATGAACCGTTCAAGCCCTCAGGGCTTTACGAATTTTTTTTTCCTTTGCTTATCTGCCAGTAGTAACTTCTTCGCTTCTCGGCTCTCCATCCCTTTCTGCAATTTTCCCTTTTCTTATTGCCAGGGCCATTTGTGCGTCCGACTAGTCTGACAACGCCGGCCTAACGTTCGATTCGATCGTAAGATCCTCTTTGAAAATCCCAGTACATTCGCCCTCAAAAAGCTTCTTCTCGGTGGATTTGCTATCTACCTTGAGCGAAAGTACCAATACCTCTGAACCGATGAGTAACAGCACACATTGAGCTTCGAAATACATGTTTGTAAAAGTAAAAGCACACATTGCGATTCGAAATACATGTTTGTACGAGTAGGCAAGAGCCTGGGTAGACCGATAATTACATCGAAAGGAGACCTCTCGAAAGCGAGGAAGTCCAATTTAACTGTTTATTCTTCAAATATGTTCTTGATCTTGAGCAACAACCCAACATATGAAGAGCTGTCACTATTTGCGACGATTATGCTTTTCCAGAACTATTTCGATGAAAGATAAAGTCGGCGCGAATAGTCGGCTGACATCAAATCAAGCACAGCTTCGGAATTCAGTTGCGCCAAGATTTTGGTACCGTACATCTTAAGCAGATGCAGTCGCATCAAGCGAGGAACATAGTTCAAAACTGTTTTCCAATCAAAAGGGACAAAAATTCAGTAGCTCTTTTGGCATCTCCACGAAGGAGCTGGTAGAATATTAAACAATAATTGACGTTTGCAAGCTCGGAGACAACGCAATATTTCCTAACTTACCCTTGCACCTTATTAGGACTCTTCTTGCAGCTATGACTTTTGGCATTTCTCTTGCAGCTGATAAAGCAAAACTACTCAAACTGAATAGCCTGTCTTAACTGCACGGCGCTATTTTGGGGTACATTCACAAGAATTGAGATGTGAACGCCACCATTTCCATCCTGCAGAAGTTGTCTCGGCAATTATTTTACCTAGGCTTTTTTCTTTGCAATATGGACTATTTCTTCCTCCTAAACCACCGTATAAGACATATCTTCTCGAAAAAAGTTTACTCTGTAGTCTTCTTTCCTGTCCTCTTTCTTTTAGGCAGCTTCTCCACGATCTCTCGCCTTTCTTCCTCCAGACCATCATCGAGTACCCTTTTAGTGAATAAAGTTTTCACAAATAAAACAACGGGTATTACGATGCGGTTTTTTCTCCAGGCTTAGTGCAATAAGAGCACTTGCGGACTCTATTTTCCCACCGGGACTGAATATTTTTCATCACTTTATCTACTTTATTCTTCTTCAAAAATAAAGTCAGCATTAGTAGATTTCCAGTCAAAGCATCCATTTTATCTCCATTACTTCTTGACCACGATCCTAGACGAACAATCAACCTTATAGAGGGAACTTCAGCAACGAGATTCGAAGGAAAGACAAATGCAAAACGATTTTAATGAAACTATTTCAACGCCAGAACGATTCGAGAAGAATCGTCTGGGTACATCCAATGCCAAGAATTGCTGTAGCTCTTTATATCGACGGGTGGCGGTGACCAGAAGTCCTAAACTCGTGATGCGGGAATAAAAGAGCAGACAGTTCGGCGACAAAAGAGACCACTTTGGGCCAAGCCATCGAAAGAGCAGCGACAAGATTCTTGAGTGTTCGGGCTGAGTTTATGAATCCAGAAACACCTGTAAAAAGCATTTAGCAGTGTTACTTTGGACACAAACATGTTCGACGAATCAACAGTGCTTCCTTCTTCCATTTTAACAACTGACCCGTATATTCAAACGTACGGTGACTAGCCTTCAACAAAACATGGTTATATAACATATACAACTCTACTGTATAGTTGACGGAAGGATACTTAGGCTTTTGTTAACTATCGTACCTGAGGTGAAGTATGGAATAATCGAAACTGGGAACACTGTGCATATAACTCGCTAATGTAATATCAAAGCCCAAATTGTATTACACGTGTAGCACGAAGCAAGGTTTCCGGTGGAAGTCTACTGAGCTATATAAGCCAAGCATACAGTGTCTGACACAATTACTGACCTTTGTGCTCGACAGTTTGGCTTCCCCATGTTATGATAAGAACCGGTGTTCACTTCTTCCGTCTGTTGGTGATGTTCCAAAAAGTGAACTACCCGTGACGTGTACTTACTTTTCGGAACACCACGTTGGTAATCAGTTGCATCTGTATCCGCTTGATAGGCCATATATTTTAGCAAAACGGCAACAGAAAACATCAGAAACAGATGAAGATTAGTTACTAGCAGAGAAATTCGTTTTGAGCAGGAAGTTATGTCGTTACAAAAAAGTTATTCTCAGCAAAATGCCTGCTCTCTTTTCTTAGATCCATTATTGACCTTCTTTTTCAAAAATATCATCCTATATTTTCTTTGAAAAAGAGCCATGAAAATCATTTGCTTTGAGGTTTTAAATTCACTGTAAGACTCTATTTCCTATTTTATGTTTGGATTTTCGGTCCACCTTTTCCAAACGTAAAGCTTTCGAGGTGTGATCAGCTCTGGTATCCAAATTCAGTACCTATATTTTATCAAGCAGAGTTTTTATTGTCGCCCTCAATGAATACCAATTCAAAGCGCCGCAGCATTGCCTTACATGGTTTATTTTGAACAAGGCCGTAAAAATTTTCGAAGGCATTGCCCCATTTGAAGCTTTATATCGACGTCATTTGAGCAATAAATACGCCATCGACCACCCGTCGTCTCTTCCTCAGTTTGCTCTCAACATGACCAGACTCCTCCCGTCCCTCATCATCCCTTAGGCATCCAGAGCCCTCTGTTCCCTTAAAGATCAGACTTTGATGGCTCATGTGCCAACTGCTTGCGAGGACTATCACAGAAGAATGAATCGACAACTCGATCGGTAGTAGGTCCGCCTCCACTGCTCCGAGGAGGAAGACGAGGAGGAATAAAAGGTAGAGTAGGTAGAGAAGAAAGTATAAGAGGAGGAGGTGGAGGCGAGTATAAAAGAATCGGAGGTTGGGGAGGATTAAGTTTCCCCATGGGAGCCACTGGGGTAAAACGGCTGGGAAGCTTCTGTGAAGGATGAAGAAGAGAGTATGTAAGGGGGTGTCGTTATTTGTAATTTCTCTGTTGGGGATGAAGCAGGTTGCTAAGGTCTTGAATAGTGCCTGGAGGACTTCGATATGGCGAAAGAGACCATATGCCATTCCATGGCATTTGACAGAAATTGTAGAGATCGCATTGGAAGTATGGATATTTCAAAATAATTTTTTGGCTATGGTCTCGAGGCCTAAGCTTTTGAGGAGTAATTTTGGATACTTATCCTATTATTATCTCCTGTTACTATTTCTTTTTCACAAAAATCCCTTTAGTGTATTTTACCGTAATTAACTTGATTATTTGAGAGTTTTGGGTTTCCCTAAACGTATGTATATGCTAAATAAACTGTTTTCTGTTTGCAATTTCATGTCCAATGAGAGACAATTTTAAGTGCAGAACCAAGTGGTCCAGAAGTTAATCCCGAAAACCCACACGATGTCTCCTGAGAAGATACGAAGAAGACAGAGAAAACGGCACACGCGACACAGGGAACAGGACGCATTAATGTTGATTCGGGTGCTTTTGGCACCACCACTCGGTCTGCATGATAACTCTTACTCTCGAACTGAGGTGCCTACCAGGGAAATCATTAACGATGAAAATATTTTCCCTCTCCTCTCTCAAGTTGCTCTTCAACGGATTATGGTAAGCGTATCCCGGAGGTATCTCGTTGAATGTCAAGGTTTAGAGATCGATGGGATGTTCTTGGCCTTTTTGTTCATCGAAACTGTGGTAAATCACCGCCGAACTATAAAAGACACCGCGCGGGACCCTCCGAACTACCTCGGAGATTATCTCAGAGGAAAATTTTGGAAATTCCATATAACTTTCCTGATCGTAAAGAGACTCCGTCAAGCTTATTTTAGTAGCCAAGGTCTTGTCAACGCCCTCGTCACATTCCTCAAAGACCGAAAAAGTTACTATGTTCTGGCCATACAAGGATACAAGCTTTCGGTACGAATCCTCCGCCGACGCGGGATCCCTTTCTTAGTACCCTCCAGACGAAATGCGAAATCGGATGTCATGAATGGAATCGCACTGCACTCTGTCCTTCAGAATCTTGCTTGTGTCGGGCCTATTCGAAAATGTAACAAACTTCTTTACACTTTCATTCGCATGGAGTTTATCGACGAAGGAATAGTCGGGTGTCCGGTACGATTGGGACGGAGAAGCAATTCCGGCACGGATGATTGGTTTTTCAGCGGAAAAAGGGTTCATGCATAGTCTTGCGAGCCGCCTTCGTCGTCAACTCTCGGCGTGGCGCCCTCCCTCCCGTTCACGTTTTGGCGATTTGGTTAGACTTTGCCTTCGTAGTGGTTCACGGAGGGATTCTCGGATGGTTCCAAAGCCGTGTGAACCCCCGCTCGTACTAACACAAATGGAGCAGTACCGAATGTTTTAGCTGCCCTGAATAATCGTGCGTTCAGAGCGGGAACGACACCGCGTGCGAGGAGGGAAGCTGCAATGGTTGAACGTGGATGTTGACAATGCTGAAGTCGAGGTGAGACGTTGGAAATTTTAACGAAAGGTTTGGACCTGGAACGTGAGGGTAGAGGTGGGGCAGTAAATTCTTATGCTATCCATAAGTCCCTACTACACGGTGCGCCTGGCTTCCATTTGGGGCCGGGATGGTGTTGGTTGCTCCTGAAGGGTCACCAAAAATCTGCTTTTTTGACTAATTGTATGACGCTTTTTGTTCTTAGTTTTCTATTTTGTCAGGTACTGTACTTTAGAGTCATTTTTAGTACTTTTTTGATGTATTTTTTAATTTTTTTCGGCCTCGAACATGTGGCTCTGGAATGGTCGGCCACACCCGCGATTGCCATGTAAACTGTGTTGGCCGTTAGAGGAAGGGGCGAGCGAGGAGTCAGGATACGAAGACAAGAACTCCACTCTCCTAGTGTCTATACGACCATGCTCTGTCCTCATATGAGGCACACTTTGTCCTCATATGAGGACAGTTTCCGTTACATTTTGGAAAGGTAAATGTTTTGGAAGGCCGAAAGTTTTACTGGAAAACAGGTTTTTCATGTTAAGTTACAGTACAGTAATTTTTACTGTACGTGCGCCCTCGTTTCTGAAACCCCCCACGATAATACGAACTATTTTTCCTTCCAAAACGTAGTCGTTTTCACAACTTCTTGCGAAGAGCTGAAGCTGGTGAGGGAAAATTGCTCTAGGCTTAACCGAGGTCAATAATCTTGAAAAGTTTGTTTTGATCGGCCATCTACACTCATGAACTAATGCGGAGGGACAAGAAATGCACTGAGGTAAAAAAGAATTGTATTGAAAAAAAGGGCTAAAAGTTGTCCTCATATGAGAACAACGGTTCAATAGACACTAGGGTCACCAACAAATTTGTAAAACAATTCCACTTCCGACCTTATCAGCACCCACAATTGCTCCGTGGCGTAGGATACCATCACAGGCAGGTTATTACCCTTCTGCATGAATGTGTACAGTGCAGTGCAGTACATCATCAAGATAGCTTTACGGTGAAATCAGGTATCTAGATGGTTGGTATTTTGACTGTATATAAACTCGCTGCCGACGGTCACCCGTATGGGAGAGGGACGATCAAGGGTGTGTCCATTGCACAGTATACTTTGCTGCAAAACTTTGATGCATGTCGAGAGTGATTCGGAGTCAGCGAAAATGCACTCCCCAATGTACAATAAATGAAAAAAAATGCCAAACATACTTCCTAAGACACTACAGAACAGTAAAAATACACTCCATTACATAGATCTGTCCCCCTATCCTTCATTAAATAGCCGTCCTACATTCCTTATCAGTAAAGCACTCAAATTACCCCCCTCCAGTAAATACCAGCAAAGACTACACGGAAAAACTGTCACCTCTTTTCAAAAAAATAAATTAAACTTAGAATATGCAGATTTACAACTCCAATTTTGTTTCGTTCAGTTCACACATATCAATGAAGGCCCTTCTCTTTCTCCACAGCTTAAAATATCAAAAATGTCTACAAAAAAGCAAACAGTGGTAGCTGTACCGCAGTAATGGATTAGGGCAATTCGTTCCCCACGAAGTTCAAGCGCAAATTTCAAGCTGCACACTGGTTCAATATTGCCCAGATGAAGCTTCAATTAAAAGAGAAAACAGTTCTGTGGCTTAATACTGTATAAAAACGACTTGCGCTGAATGCAAGCTTTACAAAACCTTTCAAACCTGAAGTTGACACCATAAAACAAAAAATTCCTCCCGGAATAAATTAAACTTCTCAAATTGACTAATATCAGTTGCAATAGAAACATTTCCTGGTCCAATTGGCTGAGAAACCAAAATTTACAATATATTAATTAAATTTGAAAGAGAGAGTAGCCCCTCTCTATAAAAATTTGGGGCAGATTTGCATCCGCTAAAAAAGCATGGTCGGTGTAAATCAAAATCACGCCGAAATCTAGTGTATAGAGCCTTAAACTACTTGCGTCTAGAGTTGAAACCTCATGACTGGCGCTAATACGACTGTACATTTTTTTGGATAAAAGTCCTTGGGGTTCTGATAAGCATTCGCAATCATTATATCTTTTATCAGTAAACTATTTTTCTGTAGCGAGTATTTTTTCTTCAAAGAATGTCAAAATATCAAAATATCAGGGAATATTCTATACGGATGTGGATCAATGACCCACAATATAGGCCCAATTGATATATACAAACCTATTTCATATCTCACCCCCGTGATTAAATTTCTGAGACTTGTACCGCTCATAAAATGGCACAAGTTCATTGATGGGCAAATCAGTCCCATCAATTGAAATGTAACAGAGTTCAATGCATGGTTTAGAAAAACATTTTCTCAGAGAAATCTGTCAATCATATCTTTGCACATATGATTGACATTAAGTAAACAAAAAATAATTAATTGAGTTAAATAATATTTATATATTAAGTACAAGAGGGAGCTTACCCAATAGATTGATGAAGAACCGGGTCCCATGGCTTAAAATTTTCTCCTCCGCATGAAAGAAAGAGCTCCTTCGATGACCAGTTTCATAAGCGTTTAGAAAATTTAATAAGCACAGAAGATGCAGTGGCATTGCACCGCTGGGTTGCTTTTCCCTTACCATAATCCAATCGTTTTCACAAAAAAGAAGTGAGACTCCAAAAAGGCTATGGAACCTGCGTCCGAGTATATTAATAGTACCTGAACTTGATATAGCTAATACCTCTCGTCGTTAAGAGGCAAACTGAGCAGAAGTTACATCAGAATTGCTTGATGCTTGCGCCACGCTTAGATTGATAAATTGTTGTGCTTGAGAGCAACCTGAAAAACCAAAACGTTTCTATATCAAAAGAATGCCTTTCACAAATTTATTAAATAAATTTAGTTTATCATTTTTACAGCTACTGAACATTTTCCCTATACTTTCTAATAATTGAATTGATGTTGGCATCCTAATAAGTTATTACTGTGAATGTGTCAATTCACATTCCAAGCCAAAGGCAGTTTGTTTTCAACTTCCCAATCAATTTTTTTAATTTAATCATGTAGTAAAAATTATATTTTGTACGGTGAATAGTCCTACGAATTGAATATCAACTGTAATTAATTTATATTGATTGCTTGCCTAAATAAACTGTTGAAGAATATTAACTGTCTTTTTGATTGTGAAAGATCAAATTTTATATTCATTCGAGTTCTGAATTCCACATTTTTTTGTCTAGTTGCATTTCATTGAAATTCACACGAACTGAACAGAAATGGGACACTTAAACTCGAAGTGAAACTAAAAGCAAGCCACCAAAAAACACTCCCGGATGTAATGCAGTAATCTTTCAATTTGTTTACGTAATTTAATGCGTCACAATTACTAACTGTAATAAATTAAAGTTTAAGAATTTCACTGAAAGATTACAGTTCAGTACTACAAAATCAAAAAAAATTAATATTAAAAAATATGATGATCGCGTAGACTAACAATAATAATTATCCTCTCTGACGGCGGTGGCCCCTCTTTTTTTCTCGGTTTTTTTTAAAAGCAACAGGACGGTACACTTTATACTTATTTTATCGATATTATGTGCTAGAAAATATGGTTTAAATCAATGCTAAATAGTATTTCAAAGTAGCAGTAAACATAAAAGGCGGCAATACTACTGTAGTGATACGAATGGTGCCAATTACGCCAAAAAAATTTAAATACTCACAAACTGTAGCTCACCCCCTGCATTTTTCTACCTCAGCAATTTTTTCGATCTTCTTTTTCCAGCTATTAAGCCGCTTCAGACAACTCCTCCTCAAATGCCTCATTGATTGATTGACCAAATCCTCCCCAGCTATCAAAAAACTGCGCTCCGTTTTCGAGCAGGAACAAATTACCTGTACTGAACCAACGTCATATGTGAAGCAAATGGACTCTCTCTTTGCCGCTTTCAAGGAGAAAGCTTGAAGGCAATTCTTTACATAAATGAAGTCATAAATGGGACTGAATGGAGGTAAGTGAAAAAGCTCTTCATTCGTTCACCGTATTAATATTAACTAGAGTTTCTGGTGAGCGATCTAATTTTCTACAAGATCAGGGTAGTATGGACACAGAGAGAGATGAAAAATCCGAAGAAAGTGGAGATGAAGCTGTTGAAGGGGGTACTGGTGGCGCTACGGAATTAAATGTAATCACTTCTACAGATCACAAAGGACATGTTCCTATGTACTCTGCCTGAAATGTGGGCGTACTGGGATGAAGGGATTGTCGATGGAATTTTTGGTGCAAAGTGGGTTTGGATCTAACGACTATCAACTTCGAGTGGAAATGGGGGGACACTGTCCAGTTCACATACATTTGGCCCTTGGCGAAGAGTGACACACTGGTCCTCCACCGTATCTGGAATACTGGGGATCGTGTTTTCTTGAATGAGGACGTGCACTCACGAACTATTGGTTTCGATGTTTTTTAAGTCAATGCGAAAAAGCGTACATGAGAAGATCAATTCTACCGTTTCATTCAAGCTGCCGTTAAAAGTCAACGATTTCATCGAAGAAAGGCATTTTTAGGGCTAGCGCGACATGGAAATGCGTGTTTTGTACTTTGACCTTCGCATCATCGAGGATCAATCTCACGAAAACGGGCTTAAAAGCGAGGTTGCTTTACTAGGGTAGTTATTCTACTGAATATGGTTGACAATAAAGTCTGTTTCATCTTCTTATGCGTTCAATATTCATAAATTATGTGTATAACCGTACTTTATCCTAGAGTGCTTTCGGTGCACACTACTTTTCACGAAATGTCTATTATTTTCCCGGTAAAATATTGAACATTTTTCTCCCCGCACGTCCACTTCTCGCTGTCCCCAGGTACTGTAACTACAGTATGCGGTCGTGAGTGTGAATTTGCTTTAAATGCTGTAATATGTATCTCAGAGATGCACCGGTTGCAATCCAAAACGTTTTCAGTGTCATCATACTACAGTAAAGTAAATTGAACTGTATTCATGGAAACAGTGGGAGCATCTTTGGCCAGGTGCCTAGTAAGATACCGTAATCATTGCTGCCATGTCTTCGCGGCGGCAACCATTTCCTTTTTGCGAGACTCCTGAACATCTGTGACACCGTCATCGTTCTTCAGCTTCTTCATTTTCAACTGTTCTCCAAACTCAGACCGGACCTTAGCAACTCCTCCTCGTTTATCATCATCACGAAGGTTCTTGGACCAGCATGTTGCTTCCGAATAGCCTTTTCTCCCACAAATTGTGCAACGGCTATCTCAATGCGGAATATGCGCGCAAATGCTCTCTCCGTGGCCTTTCTGGTTGCAAAAGCTGCAAAAAAAATCTGAATCAGTCTTAGCCGGCGGTGTTGTTCCGTCGAATTGTTTCTTCACGAGCACGATATTATAGCGAGCTGGTCGGCCAACTTATCCGCCTTGTTTTCCAGATGTCGAGAACTACGAGCATCTGGACTTTGACGGATCTTCTTCGGCGTTCCAATCGATGGATATCCCTGAATTTCTGCTCCGAATAAGGTCTTCTGTCCACTTAGGAAGTTTGTGATTGGCTTTTGAGGCCCCTTATAGTCCGGAGAGGCTGTAAACATCACAAAATGCGCCAAATCTTGATTTTTCAGCCACCTTTTTCCGAAACAGGCCGACCGAAACGGTATCATCGAATCAATCTATCTTGTATAGAAAATTAAACTTCGCCAGGGAGCCCATGAGATCCTTCGGGTCCAATCCTTTGCCCGTTTTCAAAAGTCGCGCGGGGTAGGGAATGTGTTACAGCAGCAATGAGCGGGGTACCTATCCCAGTCCAGCGATATCAAGGTATAGCGCAGCTCTACCCGGCCATAATCGAGGATCGAGATTTTCTGGTCTCCAGATGTTCGTCAGCGAGGAAAGTGCAACCTCTTCATGAAGAAAACGTACTCCGTTGAGTGCATGCCAGACTGTTGCAGCGTCTTGGGTAATTAGACTCAAGAAATACAATCGCCATCTAACGGCTGTGCCATTTCAGTTCAGATTACAGTCACTTCCTCTAAGCAGCTCGTCGAACCTAGCAACGTACTGAAGGCCTAATTTCCAAGTGAAGATGCCAAGTTGACAACATCTAAAATCGATGCCACCTGTCCAATAATGTATTTTCCGGTGATAGCCTCATTGTCAATTGCCAGCGTGAAGCCCAACATTGCTGCCGGTTCGTTGACTTCTTCTGAGAATGGGGTGAAGCCTTGCGGAATCTTTGGTACCTTGTGGCCCTTCATGGCGAACAAAGCGCGGCGCCTTTCGACGGTGGCGACAGGCAGTGAGGGACGACTCGGGGTAAAGGAAGAAGTCGAGAGTGGGTGGAGCGGAGGACGACCGAGGTTGCAGAGAGGAAGGCAGGATTCATTTTTCAGAGATTTTGTTCGGTGGGATGGCGTCAGTGTTGAAGCGTGCTGAACGTTGCAAGCGTCCTTTCGAGTTGATAGCGTTAAATCGTTTGGAGAAGAGATATTCAGAACAAACTACCCCGAGAGGGAGGTGTTGCAAATGAAAAAAAGTGCTACCGTGGTGTAGTTGAACGAACAAAAAGGCGTGTATATGGAAGAGAGTTGAAAGGGCAACAAGCAAGTATGGAAAGGGCAGGATTTTCCACTGATGCTCGGCGATCAGCGTAGGAATTGTGTCTGGAGTTGACTACCAACTTCCTACTACTTGGGAGTTGGCTTGAAGTTGTCTACCGGCTTGCTTGACTTCGCCATGAGAAAGCAGTTTACTCAACGTATATAGACTTTGAGCTAACCCTAAGGTCCGAAAAAAATACAGAAGATACCAGGAAATGCATAAAAACACTTTGTGTCGACGATATACTCTTAACAGGAGATACTTAAAAAACTAACAATCAACATGGTCCTCTTATTTCCCATTCTCTATCTCAGATCCAAACAACTCCTCCAAAATATCCATGCTGCCCAAAGAGTCCCCGAAAATATCTATGAACGGCTCAAAACAATCTGTTTTCTCCTGGGAGATATCTAAAATACTAAAGATACCCCATCCGGTTCCATCGTCAGTACTACTTGCTCCATACATTCCACTATTCCAACACTTCCTATGACTCCCTGTCACTCATCCTCTTCCGCCTCCTCATCGACGAACAAACGACGCACAAATTCGATCATCTTTTTTTTGTTTGTCAGCGTAGGAAGTCATCACGGTCAGAAGGTCCGAAAGGGAGTAGAGGAATGGATTTTAGGGGCGAGGGTGGCAATTTTTTGTGGTGTAAGTGGAGGGGCGAAGGTTGTTCATTTTGGTTGTAAATGGGGTGGAGCGATTGTGGATGGAGAATGGAGGGTGTGAGGGGAGGGTAGTGTGTGAAGGGGTTGATGGATCTCAAAAAAGTTGGGTAAAATGGGTTAAGTACACCCTAGAGGCATACTGGTGTCTTTACTAAAAAGTTAAAATCGAAATTGCAGTAGTGCATTTGCGTGAAAGTTTTACATGAGGAGTGAATTTGATGAACAATGATGATAAAGAAGACGTAAAACGCTTATTTGGAGGAGACAATACAGGATTAAAATATCTAGGGGGAATTGTAGGCAACTTTGGAAAGAACGATGAGCGGATTCAGGGGTGGGATCGTTATAAGTTGCTGAATTAAACGAAGGGAGGACCATTTTCTGTATTACGCGCCCCTTTTCTCAACAATACCGTCCCCGGCTCTTCACTGTTCTTCTCCTGTTTCCGTTACTGTTCGCTATCTTATTGATAAAACGTATGGTCTTTCAAACGGGTACGTATGCAACTGATTACTAACATGATGCCCAAAAAGCATTTTTGCATTACTGGTACCTCACTTTGTAGCGTAGGCTCATTTATTTTTTTGATAACATCGAGGTGGGGTTGAATAAACTCTTCTTCCGTGACTCTTCCGAATCTTCCAAGAGCTACAAAATATATGTGATATGCAAACTATTCTGGAATGTACCTGAGGAATGGATTCCGATAAGAAAAGAAGACACGCATCATGAAGAATGAATCATCGTAGGATAAGTGAGGTCCATGTGGCGCCCGAAAACATAAAAAGATGCTTACAATGAAATACGAAATGACCTGTGCATCGTTTGCGTCCTCGGAGATATTGCGAAACCAAAAAGATAATCTTCTTCTACCGACTGTATGCTGTGTATGGTTGTGAAGGAGAGCTAGAGATGAAGTTGTGGTGGACGGTCCCGATGAATGGCCGCGACCAGCTCCTGACGTACTGGGACCTGCACGAGGTCCTCTCGGGGCACGACCAGAATCTGTTCTGGGCGGGTTGTTTTCTCCCGAAGATCCTCCTCGGTTCTTCATCACTGCTTCGCGAGGATCTTTGCCACCCTCAACGTTCCCAATTTGTGGTGAGGAAACATAAGGTTCCCATAGAGGATACAGAACCAGTCGATATTCCATATCAGGGGGTAAGGCAAAACCTCTCAGTGGCACATCTTGGTTGTTCTTGAGAAGTACTTAAATCGGACGGACAATGTTCACATACGTTTGCAGCAAGTCTTCGATGGCTACCATTCCATACCTTCCTATAGCGTAATGATATATTACCTCCACAAACTCTGGACCTGCTTCCGTGAACCTTCCGTTTTGGAATGAAAATAGAACTCTTATTAATAGTCGGAAATCTTCTTCAGGTAGCAATGGTCCGTTCAACGTACGAAAACATAGGCATATATTAATTTAGAAATGGATGATTATGTGGAGTTCGTAGTAGTCGCGCGTAATCGAGATGATACATTCCCAGGCCCTTTTTCCTCCCATAGGAATCATTCTATAGTTAAAGATGAGTATGCCCCGTGGTTGCGCATAGTCCTGTGTGAGAAGGAATTCTTCAGGCCTCTGATGGTAAGGTACCAGACGACGTGCATGGATGGCCCTCCTTGATCTCTTCCCTGAGCTTTCTTCACAGCCTGCTGCATTGCTTTTCCATGTACTAAAAGTACTTTAGAGCCAACTGAAAAGGTTCTGACTGCAGGTTCTGCATCCTTATTTCTTGTCTGTGTTAGCGCGCGGTGTGATCTCCAGCCTTCGGTGGCCAGTAGGTCAACTTCTCTACTCTCTTCATCGATAATATTTGTTTCCATGTCTCTCTGTAACATTCTGGGAGCCCTTCCGTACATTAGCTCGAATGATGAGCGTCCATTTCTTCCTCTTCCTCGACGATAGCCGTATAACACTTTTGGTAAGGCATCTTCCCACTGGATTTCATTTTCCGACATAGTTTTCGATATTGTTCTTTGATGGTTCCAACCATCCTCTCCGCTTTCCCGTTGGACATAGGAGCGTATGCGAGAACGTTCTTCAGCTGAATCTCTTTTTCTTCCAAAAAACGAAGCAGTGAAGTTCCAGTAAACAAAGGGCGTGATCCGAGATGACCCTTTTTTGAAGACCAAACGGTTCAATTATTTCTTTTTCGATGAATCTCAGTACCACCTCAGCATTTGCCTCCTCAACTGCAACTGCTATTGGCCATCCAGTAAGATGTTACACCCGTATAAGGAGATATTTGTTTCCGAAAAAAGTTTCCTGGAATGGTCCGGCAAAGTCAATTGAGAAGGTTTCAAAAAGACCGGAAACTGTAAAGCTTAGAGTTGTCTGATACTTCGGTATCGGAGTGAATTTTTGACAGTTGCCGCAACTTTGCACGAAATTATAGACGTCCTTATGGATACTGGTCCACCAGAATCCTCTGTAACGTACTTTTTGGCCGTTTCGAGATCCTAATGCCTTAACCATCATGAAAAGTCCTCAAGATCTTCATTCTTTCTTTCATAGGGGCCACTAGTCGAGGACCGGCTTCTGTGTGTCGGAAGAGTTTCCCATTCCCCAATGCAAAAACCTTTTGGTTCCTGCGTATTCAAATTCTGTGTTCAATATCAACATTTCTCATTTCTAGTCTATCAAAGAATTTAATTAGTCCGAGAATGTAAGCTTCGTACTCGTTATCGTTCGGCACTTGCACCTCGTCAAATCCACCGATGTCCTCGGAAGCTTTTTATTTTGGAATCAGTGCGTCCTTAAGCGGGATAGGTAATCGGCAGGCTGATTATTGAGTCCGGGTCTATACACAATTTCAAACCGATATTCTGCGAAAATGTAGAGCCATCGGGCCAAGCGGTGATGCACATCCTTCTTTTGGAATGCTGTTTTAAGATCCTGGTGATCAGTTATCAAGGAAATTCTCTCGAGTGATAAAAGGTACACGCGAAAAGTTTTCAGTCTTAAGACGATAGCTAGCGCTTCTTTCTCGCAGACTGAATATCTCTTTTCCGCATCATTCAGAGTTCTAATTGCGAATTGAAGAGGGTGTGGTTTTCCGTTTTCATCTTTTCGGGAAAAAACGGCACCCAAAGACCGTTCTGAGGCATCTGTCTCCACAACGAATGGTCTCCTGAAATCTGGATACATGAGCACTGGGGGACACATAGCTTATCTTTAAGCTCCTCAAATGCAATTTACATTTCCTTGTTCCAGTAAAATGTTCCGTTCTTCGTAGTGCTGGCATGTAACGGTGCTGCAGTCTTGGCGAAATATTTGATAAATCTTCTGTAATATGAAGCCAGTCCTAAGAAGCTTCGGACCTCCGTCTTTGAAGCGGGCCTTGGTGCCAACTTAATTTTTTTCGTTTTCTCTGGATCCACTCTAATTCCCTCTTGGTCGACGATATGACCGAGTAATTGGATAGAAGTTTTCGCAAAGAAGCATTTGCTCAACTTAATTTTCAAGCTATACTCCGATATCCTCTCCAGAACTGTCTTGACGTGCGAGATGTACTGATCCAATGTTTCTGAGAATATGACGACATCATCGATATAGACTCTTTCGAATGGAAGTCCTTTCAAAACCTCGTTCATCATTCTTTGGAATGTAGCTGGTGCATTCATGAGACCAAAAGGCATCACTTCGAACCTGAACGTACCGGCTTTGCTGGTAAAGGTTGTTTTTTCCTTACATTTTTCATCCAATGGAATCTGCCAATAGCCAGTGTAAAGGTCAATTGAGGTGAAATATCTCCCGTCCTTCAGGTCCTCGAGGATCTCCTCCATGTTCGGAATCGGAAATCGATCGGGTATCATTCTCTGGTTCAGTTCTCGGTAATCGACGCAAAAACGCAGCTTTCCATCCTTCTTTTGTGCAACCACAACTGAAAACGACCGTGGGGATGAAATTGGTCGAATAATATCATTTTTCAGCATACTTGTAACATTTTCTGAGATAAATTGGTCATATTTTGGCGGTTGACCTCTAGGCTTGTGGTAAATCGATTGAGTGTTGGTAAGTTCGAACGAGTGAGTAACCGGTACACTTGCTTGTCTTAAATCTGAAACGCTCCATGCAATTACTTCGGAAGATTTTAACATGTCGGATATTATCAGTGAGGCGGGGGCGGGAAGGTGCTGCACTTTTTCTTGGATTTCTTCCATTTGGCGCCCTTTTTCTTCTTGATCCTCAACCTCAATATTTTGAAGGACCTCTTCCGTCGTGCTCACATCTTCATATATGGAATTCGACGTATTCTTATTTTCTCTGCAAAGGTAATCTTCTTTCATGCTCCGAATTCTGTCCTTTGATTCGATATCATCGCAAAAAGAAACACATTCGGTTTTCAAACTTATCCTCGAATTCCAGTCGTCATCCGTTTCAAATCCAGAATCATAATCGTCCCATGCCATGTTCATTACCCCCGAGGGTACCCTTTTCCACTTCCGAAAGTGTTAGTTGGTTCCGAATCTTCGCTGTCATAGCTAGAAGTGAAATATTCACTGTCCGTTTTTTTAATTTTTCAGGATGCGTGCTTTTGTCGAAATCCAGGGGCATCTTCACGGTTCTGCCGTCAATATTAACTGAAACCATTTGGTTGCCCAAGTCAATGCATGTTCCTAGTCTTTCCATTGTGGGGCAGCCAATGATTGCATCGAAAGGGAGATCAGGCCTGACAAGAAAGTCTACATCAACTTTAGAGTCCCCAAAGAACACGGAAACCTTGTCAACAGTGCCCATGCATTTTGAGACGGTTCCATCCGCACAGTTATTCTTCGAGTAGTTGGAGTAATTTCGAGACCTAGATCTGTCACCAAAGTTTCTGAAATAAGGTTTGGAACAGCACCCGAATCGAAAAGAGCTCGGGTTTCATTCCCAATACTTTGACTGGTACCAGCTTAAGACGTCTTGGTGCTGTCGAGGCCGATTGAAGAAACAGTTTCTTACCCTTAGCGGACTTATTAGACCTGATATTTTTTTGAGTTCTTTTCTCGCATCCTCTGCGTCGCCCCTCAAAAGTTGACCAAACGTTATCCCAGTTGGGGCCGATGCAAGCTCAGCCACCAAATTGTACCTCTTCACATACTCTAGTACGTCCTTAGAGATACTCTTAACTTTCTTACTCTTTTTCGTCTTCTTGGCCGGAGTGACTCCCACTCCTGAACAACTTGATCAGACCTCTTGGTTCGAGGAGGTACAGGTGCTGGGATATGCTCCAGCATTCCATAATCTAGCCTAGGTTTCTTCGATAAAATGTTCCCTTCCCCATCCCTTTTTGTCACATTGACTTGACTAATCTCTTCAGCGATGGATACGTTACCGGCATCCGTCAACCTTTGATCCCTTCTATTTTGTAAGATTTTCACCTCTGGTCCTGACTCACTCCTTGCTTCCGATAAATTTGCTCTTCTGTTGTCTTTAGACCAGCAGTTACTTTCATGATGCCCATATCGACCGCACTTTCCACAACGAGTGTTTCTATGTGGATTATCAGGACACCTGTTTGCAAAGTGTCCAGGCTTGTGACTGCAAGAACAGACTTCTGCGGCCTTAGGGGCCCCAGACTGGTTCTTCTTAATGGTAAGAGTAAGGCTTTCCAACTGCGAGGTTATCATGTCAAGTCGATTATCGAATCGGGTTTCCAACCTTTCTTCCAAGTTTTTGACATCGCTCCTGACAGATTCTAATGCCGCTGCACTAGTAGCCGGCCTTTGATAATTCTTTTCAGGATGTACGATAGACATCGAGGTGCGGGTTTCCCTCGGTACCTCACTCAGTGACTGAAACGTCTCCGAATTTTTGACAAATTCTACTATGTACCCTTCAGTTCATCAAAAGTGTGAGGGCCCTTGATGAGGAGGAAATCGGAGAGCCGCTTATCCCCATAGCCGCCTTACGCAGCATTCCGTACTTGGCTTGGGCGTTGAACCCAGCCTTTTCATAAAGATCACATAAGTACACCATAAGCTTAACAAATCGTCGAAGTTGAGCCGGGCCTCTATGGCGGTACGAATCATCTCATCTGGTTCTACCTCCTTATCATACTCTTTCACAAGCCACTCACATACCTCACCGAAGTTACGCCCATTCCCGTTAAGAGACCACCCGTCGATAAACTTGGACTTATATTTGTGCTTTGCGTCACCATGAAGATAGGCGAAGATACTTGCGGCCTTCTCTTCATCGCCCTTCTCACGCATCACAACGCTGACATATGTGTAAAGAAACTCCTCAACGTCTTCAGTCTTGCCCCCTGTGAACGTTATACGAGCAGCGTTGAGATCCATGATTACAGAAAAGAAATCCCCCCGAAATGTTCCTTACTACTGCTCAACTCGAATACCTCGGGTGCAACCCCCTCCACAAGAGTACCAAATGATAGGGGTAAATCAGCGGGGGAAGAGATCCTCAGAACCAATTACCCTGAGAAGGAGGTGTTGCGAGCGACAAAAGTGCTACCGTGGTATTGTTGAACGAACAAAAGGGATTGTATATAGAAGAGAGTTGAGGAAGATACAAGCAAGTATAAAAGGGGCAGGGTCTACCACCGACGCTCTGCGACCAGCGTAAGAAAAAGTTTTCTTGGGTCTGAAGTTGACTGTCAACTTCCTACTACTTGGGACTTGCCTTGAAGTTGTCCGCCAACTTGCTTGACCTCTCCATGAGGAAGCAGTTTACTCAGCTTATATAGACTTTTGCTACCCCTAGAGTCCAAACAAAACTACAGAAGATACCAAGAAATGCATAAAAATACTTTGTGTGGACAATATACTCTAAGCAAAAGATACTTAAGAAACTAACAATTAATTTGGTCCTCTTATTTCCCATTCTCTAAATCAGATCCAAACAACTCCTCTAAAATATCCATGCTGTCCAAGCAGTCCCCACAAATATCTGCGAATGGCTCACAGCTCTCTATTCCCCCTGGAAGATATCTAGACTACTAAAGATATCTCCATCCGGTTCCATCGTGGGCACAACTTGATCCATACTCTCCATTCCAGGCCCCACCAGTCTAACACTTTCCATACCCTCTGTTCCCTCCTCCTCCTCCTCCTCCTCCTCCCCCTCTTCCTCTTACTCCTCCCCATCCTCCTCCCCATCCTCCTCCTCCTCTTCCTCCTCTTCCTCCTCCTCCTCCTCCTCCTTCTCCCGAGCCTCGTACATTAGCTCAGAGGATAACCATTCCTCGAAGGACTCCCCGCTCTCCTCCTCGACCTTCTCAGCCTCTCCCTCACTTATCTCCCTCGCTTCTTCTTCTATGAAGAGGCGGCGAACGAAATCGATGATTTTCATCTTTGTTTGCCGCCGGATGTAGTCTTCGGCATCGGTTGGCCCGTAGGCGGCTAGACGAAGGCCATTGATGGACGGGAAGGGCGGTTTTTGGAAATAGGGACCGAGGGGCGAAGGTTGTTCATTTTGATAGACGATGGGGAATGGGAGGCAATGTAGGGTGTTTTGGGTGCGTGGGTGGAGAGGGGTGATGAGAAAAATGATCGGGGGCATTTGGAACTTAGAATAAAGGGGTTTAAATAGGCTCCCGGGACAGGTTCTATAGATTAGGAATAGGTAAAATAAATCTGCAAGGGATTTTGTAGTACTGCATTTGCGCCCTTCTTCTCAAAAAAGGCGAATTTGGAGGAGGAGGTAAGCTAAAAGGGAAAAGGAACTTGATTCGGGGTCAATTCAGAGGGTTAAATACAGTAAAAAAAATATCTAGATAAAATGGAAGTAAATTTGGAAATGACGGTGGGAGAAGTTAGGGGCGGGATCATTGTAGGTTGCTGGATTACACGAAGGGAGGACCATTTCCTGTATTACATGAATGGAGGACCATTTCCTGTATTAAATGAGGGGAGGACCATTTTTTTGTATTACAGTCCGACCACGTCCTCAACAGAACGACGCAGTGCGCCAAGCAAAATTCTGGAGGGCAGCCCATTTTACTGCAGATGCGCGATATGGGCGCGCAATGCGCACCCTACACCAGTCGCACATTGCTGACCTGCGTGACCCACAAGTCATCGAAAGCCTGCGAAAAATGCACCCAGGACCGCAGTCTCCAGTGAGAGTCATAGAAGCGAGAGACTTGCCGCTCCCGGTGGAAATCTCGGAGGAAATGGTTCTAACCGCGGTCCGACGCCTGAATTCTAACTCCGCAACTGGTCCTGACAAAATGTCTCCGCGACTCCTGCACCTGCTGGCCAACAAACGGGTGAGCCTAGAAGCTGGGGTGACGGGTATCTCGGAACTAAAAGCTCTTGTGTCGAGACTAGCTCACGGAGACCTCCCAAATGAGACAATCTCCCTTATCTTTTCTGCGATCTTGTTGCCCATCTAACCCCGGCCAGGAAAGATCCACACTATTGCAATTGGGACGACCTTGTGGCGACTGGTGACAAAAGTGCTCTTACCCCAGGCATTAGAAGACACGAAGGAATGCTTCGCTCTACTACAGGTGGCCAATGGAGTGCACTAAAGACTGGATTCTATCTTACACGAAACCCGAAGACTGATCGCCAACAAGGATGAAGATGAAGATTTCGCGCTGGTTTCAGTGGATGCATATAATGCGTTCAGCCGCTTCTCGAGAGAGAAAATGATCGACCCCCTGCCGAAAAAATTACCTTCGTTATACCGCTTTCTGAACGTGGTGCATGCCCGTCAAATGCCGCCCTTACAGTTGATGCCTGCGGCATCAACAAAAGATATCCCCAGCTAAGAAGGGATACAGCAAGGGGACCCAGCAAGTATGTTAGTGTTCTCTGTTGTAGAAATTTTCGATCGTACCTAACTCCATTCACACAGATGATATGAGGATGACTGCAACCTCGTAGGCATCCATACTGATCTAGACAAGGCTGTGGAGATCCTGACGTCGATGAAACCTTATTCTGGCCTACATATAAACTCGGCAAAGACACGCCTATTCTGGCCGCGCCACCCTGCCACTGAGACACCCCAACTGCACGAAAGCGTCACCTTTAATGATAAATACTCAGGAGACCGGTAGCGCCATACAGCGCAGGGTCTGGGACTACACAGCAGGGACCAAATCGGTGATTTGGTCAAGACGCCGCCAATTGACGGACGTAGCAGCGTATTGGACAATCAGGCGTACGAATCTAACGAGGAGCGTGTTAGCAGAAAGTTGGCGTAAAAGAGATATCCGAGGCCCACTATCCAGAAACGGAGGTGTTCCAAGCGACAAAAGTGCTATGGTAAGGTAGTTGTGGGAACAAAAAGTGCCGTATACGGACGATAAATCTATGGAAACCGACTTTGTCCGGAGGGGACAGGCTATACCTTCGTCTTGCGAACGACAGATCTGCTTCGGTTTTCGTCGCAAGGCAAATGCAATGGGCCGAAATGGAAGAGGGTTCACTGGATTCCCCAACAATTCTAAGGGGGCAAGCTCTGACACCTAACTTCGAGGCTTGAGGGCCGTTTATAAGTTTTGGACCCGAAGATGACTACCAACTTCGTTACTACTGGAGTATCTCTTTTGAAGTTTTCTGCTAACTTGCTTGACCTCCACAAGAGGTAGCAGTTTACTCACCTTATATAGACTTTTTGGCTAACCCTGAAGTCTCAAAAGAAACATACTAAGAACTATATAATGCATCAAATAGAATTGTGGGAACGAAAAAGATTAACAGAAGGGATTATCGGGATAAATATCTAGAATCCTTCCTTAATATCTTAGTCCTCTAGATCAAAGGCGATTAGTTCTCTAAAATACTCATTCCACCCAAGCAATTCCGACAAATATCCGCGAAAAGCTTAGAATTCTCTATCGCTTCCTGCCAAATATCTAGACCTCTCAAGATACCCCCATTCCACTCCAGAGTCGTGACCACTTGATAAATACTATTCAGCCCCGCCTCACCGCACTGGCTTCTCGTGCCTCATCTTTTTCACTCTACTCCCAATCCTCCTCATCACCCTCTTCATTATCCTCGTCTTCGTCCACGTAATCATCCTCGTCACCCTCGTAAACTAAATCCGGGGCCATCCACGACTCGCAAGACTTGCTAAGCTCATTTTTTACTTCTCTGCTTCACCTACGCTGACTTCTGCCGCCTAATCTTCGACGAAGAGGTCGTGGACGAACTCTATGATTTTACTCTTCGTCTGGCGTCACAGGTAGTCCTCTGCGTCCATTGGGCCATACGCAGCGAGTGCAAGCCCGTTTAAGGGGAGCGAGATGCTTTTTTTGGTGACGGGGCGAAGGGGCAAAGATAGTTCTTTTTGGTTGTAAATGGAGTGGGTCTATTGTGAATGGAGGATTGAGGATTTCAGAAGGGAGGTTAGTGTGTGAAGAGGTTGGTGGGTCTCAAAATAGTTGGGTAAAATGGGTTTAAGAACACCTTAAAGACGGATTAGAGTCGGCACTAAAAAGTTAAAATCGAAATTGAAGTAGCGCATTTGCGTGAAACTTCTACACAGGGAGTGAATTTGATGAAGAAAGTAGATAAAAAGACGCAAAACGCTGATTTGCATTAGATTGGAGGAGAAGATACAATCCTTAAATATCTAAGAGGGATGTTGGACAATTTTGGAATCGCCGGTAAGCAGATTCAGGGGTGGGATCGTTAATTTTTTTTAAGTTGCTGATCCCTTTGGGAGGACCATTTCCTGTATTAAAGAGCGAATGTTTCTTGACGGTAACAGACATACCACGTTTGCTGGAGAGGAAGTGGGCGACTTGTTGCACGTCTTGATCAAACCCGGATCCACTGCAACCAGAGATATCAGCAACCAAGGGGTGAAGGTCCAGTCCGTAGTATTCCCATAAAGTATGGGAATGGTGGCGTTTCTCTGATTCTTTCTTGGAGATATAGCCATGCGGAGGACAAGAATGAAACCCGTACGAGCGCGGACTGATGACAGAGACATCAAAAGCCTGTGGGCTAACAGCGAACTAGGACTCATTAACAGACACATCTAGGCGAAGCTAGGTCGCGGAAGAAGCGGACGGATAACTGCGGTCAATTCAAGCTTTTCGTTTCTCTCTAGTCGCCTAGGAGGCCACAAGGGAGCCAGAAGAAGGATGTGGAGGATCTGGAAAGCACTGCTCCTGAGAAACGCGAACACCTTGGAGTAGCCCAGTATGGCGGATGGACCGAACTAGCTCGCCACGAATTGCGTCGTGGCAGGGAACGCTACCGAAGCTTTCCAAATGAGAACTTCTCAAATCACGGCATTGACCTCCTCGGTGCCCCGATCGGTTCATCTCAATTCATGGAGAACTTTCTCAATGAAAAAACTGCAGGATGCAAAAACACGTTATCCCTGATCGATAGATTGGTGATGCTCGCATAACGTACCACCTGCACATTGCTTGTGCCTAAGCATGCAAGCTACATCATGTGATGACGCTAACACCGCCGAGTTCATCAAGCTTCCTGGCAATGAGATTTGACCAAGAACAGATGGACTATTACTCGCGGTCAAACAAAGTACAGATGACAAGTGCGGTCCGTCAGCAAGTGGCTCGTCCTTTGCGCCTCGAAAATCACGGATTCACACCCGTAGCAACACTGAATCTAACGCCGTATGCGGCTGACTTCATCGACTCCGAACAAGTGACATGCCCCCATGATCCTGGCGTAGGCCACTACCGTGAACAAAGCTATGCACATGCTTATACCCACCTTCTCGAGTTTGTCTGACGACTCCACCCAACCTTCTCTGAAGGACATGGTGGTCTCTATGAAACGCTGAAAACGGCAAATCTTGCAAACAACCCCGATAATACACACAGTATTTTGTATCGAGCCTGGGTCAACTCAGCAGCAAAGGTATTCTGTAAAGAAGATGAATGTGAGAGGTTCCCAAGCACTACGCTGCGTACGGAAGCTGATATTCGGCGAAGGATCAGCCGCCAAGCATACTTAGAGACGCTTGCAGCAGCCTTTCTCACCACACATCCGTCTGCAGTCAGCCTGACCTATAATAAGGTGTGGTCAGTGATGCTACGCCGACACCTGGGAGTTCACGTTTTTGAAGACACTGTGCCGCTGTAATGCGCGGAGTGCACCAGGTCCATAGACAATCGAGGTGACTATGCAGCGGATTTCTGCAAAAAGGCCTGGGATGGACTAACCGGCAAAATGCCGTAGTGAAGGTATGTGGCCGACAAGTGTTCAAAGCAGCAGGTGTCTGCGTCCAATATGAGGTGAAATACTTACTTTCCGGACCGAATGCACGGCCTGCCGACATTCTAGTGTACCCGAGTTCGGAAGAGATCAACACCTTGCCACCCCTCCGGGTGGCGTACGACGTTACATTAACATCTCAATTCCAAGAAAGGTTAATGTCCATTGTAGCGCGTGAGGCGCGCGCCGTTGCCAATGCAGCGGAAAGACGGAAAAATAGGGAGCTTGCCAGCAAAGTAGCAGCACTCCCCGGTGAAGCCCTCCAAGGACTATCAAAACTTGGGTGGAAGTATGTGCCTCTAGCCCTTGACTAACTTGTATCGCCGTCTGCGACAACGTCGGAGGTAATCGTCGAATACAAGGCCGCTGTCGCAACCCGCAGCGAACGCTCGACGGGAGGAGTGAAGACTCGACTTTATCAGCAGCTTGGTTATTCGATTCGGTCCCCGTGTGCCGCGTCTGTAATATGTCGTGCCCCACAACATGCAAAGTTTAGCCACCCTATTAAAACGTAATGGTTTTAGGTTTGTTACAGTGGGGTATTCAGGACTTTGCATGTTACACCTGCATATATCTGTGGTAAAGTAATTCACGTCCTAGCTCGGATAATAGATATATACGTACTTTTCGAAGTATCCTAGCACATTCCTAGTCGTAAACCACAGCTTCCTCATTTTCTTGGGTTCCTTCGCTTTTGTAGCCGGAGGGACTTCTGATCCTAAAATGTTAATTCTTTTCTTTCGAGGTATCTAGGGCTCCGGGATTTATTCTAGAGGGTCATGCTCCAGCCTAGGCTTTTTATAACACATTTTCTTCAAGGTCTCGCCAGCGTGTTCGGAATCCCAAGCAAATGAAACCCTTCCCGGATAAAAAGGCCTTTCCTTTGTCCACTTCGTAGAATATTGAGCTCGGGTCTTGATTATAATCTTGCTTCCGGTATTCTGGTTCTTCGTTATCTTAAGAGTGAGGTTCTCCTTATGAATATGACAGCTTGTCTACTCAAGCTGGAATCCGTTCGTTATCTGTTCGAATTTATATTTGCTATTTGATGCACTCGGACTAACTGAGTGTTTTGTGTTAATGTTATGCCCGCTTAATTGATATGGTTTTGTAGTTATAAGGCTAGGTAATCTTAGCTTTGTAAAGATGAGCGAGAAGAGGACATCTCGCATCTATTATGTACTCTGTTCTACGCAAAGTAATTCTCACTTGACGTGATCGACAAAGTACTGTAACGCAACACGAACTATTCTTAGTTATGGGCGCAGCGCTCCAAAATGGCCTGCCGTAAAGGCCAAAGTTTTCAGGGAACGCTAAATCTCCTCCTTGGACAGACGGCAAAGGAGACCAGCAAGATTACCGTGACGCAATAAAACTCTGGCAGACATTTCACAATGCTCTCCCGGACTCGAACAGTTAATAAAATTTCTGCAGCATTACAGGCCGTTTGCCTCAAGTCCCGGCTGTATGGACGCGCCAAGGGCCTTTGCTCCGAAATTTCAGATGATGATCTGACTGGAAATGGCGCTATAGACCCTATTGTAGGCAAGATATATCAGGAAGATGCACTTTCTGTTGTAAGTGAAGCCTATAGGGCTTTTAACCAACTATGGAACACTAGAAGGAGGAACGCAAAGGCAATGAAGAATTTTGAATCTAGATTCTCTGCTCAAGTGGCAAAGTTCAATTCGATTGCAACGACAACTAAACTACCAGAGTATATAACTGCGCTCATGCTGCTATCCAACTTGTCCATTGATGACTCTCAACGAGTTTCTGTCATGGCACCTGCAGCTCCTTCTAATGAGAACTTGAATTCTCAGTCAACCAATGACCAATTTCTAATCTCTATCACGTATCAATCGGTAGCTTCGGTGATCAAACAGTGTGACAAGTCTCCACACCCAGGTGTAGATACAGAGCTTGAACCACTCAAAGCTAGTGCAGCCGGAACTAATCGTTCCTTTGGTAATAACAGGGTAACAACACCCGTTACAGAGGCCAATCTCCCACAATGAGATTCCCGTGTAATTTGTGTGGCAAATACGGCAACTGGAAACGTAATCATAGCCCAGATAGATCTCTTCCATCTCATGTGAAATGTTATGATTCTCCTCAGGTTTGGAGCAACTTTGTACACCGTTCTGGAAACAATGGAATGACCTCTAACACGACACAAGGTCGGAAAGATAATGGAAAACCTAAGTCCATCTCATTCAACATGGGTTTCCTAGTAGGCTCTTCAGCAAACGCCATGTGCAAGACTGAGCTAGGACCATTACTTGACGATGGAGCACCGTACTAGGCTATCAGTCTCGTTGAGCTTAATTTTTTGGCAGACCACATAGAAGTACATGTCAATCCGACACTTGGTGCCATACCTGAATCTCTAAATGGACACACCCACTGGCAATACGGGATCGGAGAACATGCCAGTCTTTCAAGACGAATATTAGGATATGTTATCTTCACTGCTACGTCTGACAATGGTAATGCCATTCAAATCACCCACCTAGTTTTAGGCGGATCATCACAGTGGGTCATAGGAAGAAACGTCACGCGGAAGGCCAACATCGAACAAATTGGCAAGAATGCAATCGTATTCATTGCAGATGGACGACTTGATTCCATATCCATGATGGATCAAAAGTTCTTAAGCTACATAGCTTTGCACAAGGTTACCCCTTCTCGTAACCATGGATCGACACTATCGTGCTAATCTGCATTTGCTGTTGAAAAAGCATCATGGTCTGAGGTCAAGAAAATTGTTGATAAAGTTCACAAGAATGTCTGCGGTCACGCATCCTTTCCAGATTATAAGTTACTACTTCAAAGAAATGGTCTATGGAAAGATTTTATCGCATCATAACTCGCTCAAGTCATCAATAGATGTACTGCTTGTCGTTCGAAGATGGTTCCCCAACCCAGTCGCAAGGTTTCTATTAGCACGTTATCGAAGAACTTTAATGAAGTCATTTGTATTGATCATTTGCACTTGTATGTGACCCTATTATTACACTGCATGGATTTAATAAGCAGGTACTCTACTGCCTACATTGTCGATTCAACCGCTCTTAGCGAAGCGGTGATTTGATTTGAATCCTAATGGGTTTCGCAGTTCTGGTACCCTGATACCATTAGAGGAGACGAGGCATTTCAAGTTGGTGAGTTTAAGAAGTATGCCGGCAAGCTTGGCATTGAAATATCTCCTGTACCGCCCAGACGACACTCGAAAAATGCCATCAATTCTAAGCAAAATATCATACGAAGCATTTATACCCGCCTTTCGGCAGACAAAGAGGAGAACTATGACCCGAAATTTGCAGCGTATAAGGCCGTCTCAATTTCAAATGATCTATATGGCAACGATACTATGTCTGCATTTGAACTTGCAAAGGGATTTTCTCCTCCCGTTGCATCGAAGCCTATCGACAATTTCATACCGAATGAAATTCGAGAGGTTAGAGAACAGCTTCATGCAAGACGCAAAATGGCACTAATTTTGCGTTCAAATGCTTTCAAGGAAATACCGCTCTCGATTGTTGACAATGTTGAGGTTTACCAGAAAAAAGATTACGAGAAAAGAGGAAAATGGTCTGATCCGAAACCAATCCTCTCCAATAATTGTGCTGCTCGTACAGTTAACGTACACGGAAGTAATGGCAGAGAAATCACCTTGGCGATTGAGGATGTTCGCCAAGCACTACCTCGAGAGAGTTTTGCTCAGATGGTACAAGAAGGTTTAGACGGGATTTATGAAACGACTATTGAAGAAATAGATATAACAACTGCAGCAAAAGGCAATACTGCTCGTGAAGCACTAATGTTGATGACTCCGAGAATAATTTACCACAATCTCAGTTGGCCACACCTGTTGGCGCCGACTTTGGATCTGACACTCCGAATGAACAACCTCACGTTGGAGACAACATATCGGTGTTTTTGCCCATGGATGATCAATTTTACGATGGCACAGTTCAGTCACAAGAAAATGATGGTCGTATGAATATACATTATGATGACGGTGAAACGGAATGCCTGGACATGACAAAGGAAGTTTGGAAATTTAACGATCCCATTCAAGCCAGCTCCAGTAAGCTCTCCCCCATTGGAAGTCTCAAGCACTGAGACCACTGTACTCTCTTCAATGTAGAAGCACTTTGATGACAAGCCCTTCTTGCGTCACCATGCACAAGAGTTTGAACAATTCCCATTGGTCAATGCTTATAAGGCTGAAGAGGAGACCTTTTTGAAAACTGTTCGCCCAGTAACACATGGCGATGTTCCACCTGGTTCAAACATAATCCACAGCCACACCCTCTACAAGGTTATGAAAAATGATGATGGCTCGCTGAAGCTTAAAGCAGGTATCGCTCCTCATGGTAATGAAGATAACCTAAAAGATGTATTAAGCACGGACTGCACCACTTGTCCATCAACCGGGCTTCATATCTTGGAATCTATTGCTTCTCTGTTTGGGTGGACAATTTACAGAGCTGATGTGAAAGCAGCATTCCTGCAGACCGGACCGGTAAGTCACAAAGGGATGTCTATGTGCGACCTCCGAAAGAAAGCAGTATGGAAGCCACGTATCTATGGCTACTGCTCACAGCATCGTGTGGACTGGTCAATGCCAATGGTAAATGAAATTACCAGTCGAACAACTTAGTGCTTGACATTGGACTCAGGCAGTCATCACATATTCCACAGTTATTCTACCAATTGGAAAACAGGAAGTTGGTATTGATAGTTTCAAAAATTGTTGATGACCTCAAAGCTGCTGGAGAAGGAAATCGAGCTAAAGAATTTATGGATAAGTTTGACAAAAAGTTTAAGTTCGGTGACATCAAACACGGTCCCGGTAAACTTCGATTCTTTGGCATCAACACTGTGCAAAACAGTGACTTCACCATCGAAACTGATGCTGATGATAAGATGGATGCAGTAACTGAGTATCCGTTTTCAAGTCAGCGTCGAAAGCAGTATGACCAACCGTTGAATGACATTGAAAAGTCTGCCTTTGCTTCTACCAACAGCACTCCTGGTTGGATTGGAACAGCTGCTTCCCCGTTCTGTTCAATTTATGGTAGCTACTTACAACAAAGGGCACCATACATTAAGGTCTGTAACCTGGTTGAACAAATCAATGTTGCAAGAAAGCTAAAAAGGCTTGGAACTGCTATCGCTTATCTCAGACCTACGGACAAAAATGAATACGAGCCAAGCATTCTTGTATTCATTGATGCATCCCGCACAGACGATTGCGGGCAGCTCGGAATTTTAACAGGACTTCTCATTGGAGAGATGAAGTACAACTCGATTTATCACGTTGTGTCCTGGTTATCTCATAAGGCAAAGAGGCCGTTCAAGAGTATACCGGTTGCTGAGATATTTGCAGTCGCAGAAGGAATTGATGAAGGCAAAGCAATTGCCAAAGCTTACTCCAAGTTATTCAACATGGATATTAAGCTCAGACTTGTTGTGGACTCCGAAGATTTGTTTACATCTTTTTTTACTCAGAAGAACTCCATTGATGAGTCCAATCGTGGAGATGTGAGCTGTGTCCGATATGAATTTCAGACTGGTGCTGTTGAAAAGATATCTTGGATTCCTGGAAAATTCAACTTGGCCGATCCGCTCACGAAAAAGGACAGCAGCCTTACTGGGGCACCTCACCTTCCGCTTTTCACAGGCCGACTTTGCTTTGACTTCGAATAAATTGCAAAGACTAAGTTATCCGAGAAGAACTTCGGCTGAAAGGGGATCAATATGAATTTGACAGCTTGTCTTCTCAAGCTGGAATCCGTTCGTTATCTGTTCGAATTTTTATTTGCTATTTGATGCACTCGGACTAACTGAGTGTTTTGTGTTAATGTTACGCCCGCTTAATTGATATGGTTTTGTAGTTATAAGGCTAGGTAATCTTAGCTTTGTAAAGGTGAGCGAGAAGAGGACATCTCGCATCTATTATGTACTCTGTTCTACGCAAAGGAATTCTCACTTGACGTGATCGACAAAGTACTGTAACGCAACACGAACTATTCTTACCCCTTGACGCAAACCCAGCGACTAAAAGATCTCGGAGTTGTTGACGTACTTTGTGATCGTATTCTTCAGACCGATAAACGTGCAAGTTCTTTTAATTATACGGAAGTCCGCCAAGTTTCTGATCCAGTCGCTGCTCTTCCGAGCATCCCATACTTTTCTTCGTCTTTGAAACCAAATTTCTCGTAGAAATGCACGCCTTTGCCAAAGGGCCCAATAAATGCTGTAAATCAAAACTGGATTAGATGTAACTACGAACCACCTCATCAGGTTCTACTGCCCTTTCGTATTCATTGACAAGCCGTGCACAAACTTTATTAAATTCACTGCCGTTTTCACATGAAAAGTCCCGCTATAAACTTTTCCTTGTATTTTGCTCTTACATGACTAGAAAATAGGAAAAAAAGCCTGCCGCTTTCTCCTCATTGTCCTTACCTCTCATAAAATCATCAATATACTCATAAGGAAACTCTTTCATTTCTTCACCCTAGCTATCCTTAAACTGCAAGTAAGCGACAGGCCTCCAGTTTTACAAACAAACCACTATATATCGTGCTACTGGTGAAACAAACCTAGACAGGATTACAAAAACAGAGAGTGAAAATAGCGCAAAGGGAAAAGTGAACCACTAACTTCCCGAGGAGGGAGTCGTTGTGAGCTACTAAAATTCTGTAGTACACGTTAACGGGCGATTGAGAGGATTCAGTGTAAAGATGAGTGAATGCTGCAGTAATCGAATCGAAAGGAGCAGGCTTTATCACCTCGATCAGATGCTAGGGAAATGATTCAAGCCTTTATTTTGAAGTTGACTCCAAACTTTCATTCCGTCTCATGGAGTAAGCAATTTTATGAGATCTAATAGACTTTGTTCCAAACTAAAAATTGAATAAAACTACTACAAGCACCAGAAAATAATGAGAAAGAAATCAAGTGGACCAAAAAAGTTTCACAAAAGATACTTGAAAGAAAGTAAATGACTTCAATCCTCAAAATATTCATCATCTAGATCAAAACATAGCACCTTCCTTAATAACTCATTACTACCCATTTATCCCCTACAAATGCACATAGATAGCCCACAACTGCCTACCCCACTCTGCAACAAATACTGCTCAACTGAAGAATCTCCAACCGGGTCCATGACCAGGACCGACTGGTCCATCCAATTAATTCCCGCTTGTACCGCTTGATTCGGTTTGACATCCCCATGTACATCCACGGAATCTTCATCTTCCTCACCTCCGTCCCTGAACTCTTTCTGTTCTTCCTTTCTTTCCCCAGACTCGCTCTTGGCCTCCTCTTCTTCCATCCCGTAGACCGCCTCGGGGACCACCCACTCTTCGTAGCACCCCTCTACCACATCATTCTCCTCGTCGAGTTCCCTCCCACTTATTCTTTTGCTTGAATATCCAGCAAGGAACCATAAAAAAGCTCCGTCAGAAATTTCCTTGTTTGGCGACGGATTTAGTCCTCTAAGTCGAGTGGGCCCGAAGAGAATTGAGAAGAGACCGTGATGGACGGGTTTGATGGCTTTTGGAAATAGTGCGAGAGGGGGGGTGTTGATTGCAAGATTATTGTAAACGAGGGGGTGTTTATTGTCGATTCCTTGTTAATTTGGGAGACGCGGGTAAAGTTTGGGAGGCCCCTAGTTGCTTAAATAGTGCCAATAGGTTCAGATTGACTGGCTCGCTGGATCAAAATAGTAGACGAAAATGGGTTTTGTACTGGGATTTAGTGAAACGCACCTTGAAATGGTGATTTATTCCGAAATTCATGCGTAGAAATAATGATTATGGAACATGTATATTTAGGGATGAATAAGATCGAACATGGGTATGGCACCTAGATATTTACATTAGTGAAATATCTTCTAATAGTCTCTCTTCTTCACAAGATTCCCTTGAATGTATTTTATAGTTATTAGTATGTTTGTTTGGTACTTAAGCGGTAGCCACAAGTCTATATAATCCGAGTAAACTGCTTCCTCTTGTGGAGGTCAAGCAAGTTGGCAGACGACTTCAAGCCAAGTCTCGAGTAGTAGGGAGCTGAGAGTCAGCTTCAGACCCAGGAAAACTTTTTCCTACGCTGATCACAGAGCACCAATCGTGGATCCTGCTACTTCCATATTTGGTTGTAGACCTCTCAACTTTCATCCTTACCAATCTCTTTTTTTTGTTTAACTTTACAACGGTAGCACATTTGTCGCTTGCAACACCTAATTCTTAGGGTAATTGGTTCTGAGTATCTCGTCTCCGACAATTTACCCCATATCACTACGCTCCCTAAAATGCTACCTTCAGGCCAGCCATCAAGCAGGCCGCATTGGACATGACGGCTGCTGCGCCGTGCCTTTGCATCAAAACCCCCCGAGCCTTTCCGTTCGTATCCAGTGCCCTCACGGTCACGTTTCTTGCAACGTCATTTAGCACCGCACATGCATTCGGGTGCCACCCTCCAAGAGTGGAGATTGGCAAAGGGACGAGCCTACCTCTGGTGGAGGTCTCGATAAAGGATTTAAACCTTCTCTTCTTTGCATTTCGCACCGCATTCATAGGGTTTAAGGCCCTCACTCTTCTGTTGGGGGAGCGAGGGGATTCACGAAGGTAAACTAAAAAAAGTCGGTCCCCCTGCTGCTTCTCATTGCCTGGATCTTGGGTCTCGTGCGGTGGAGACCATGGCGTGGCTCTACGATAGGATGAAAAGTAGCTATTGCCAGGTCTTTCGCGAGAAGTTTTATGTGACAATTATGTCGTTTGATCCTGTGAGCTCCATGCAAGCAGTGCATGAGATGATTGCCATGTGCATCGAGTTTGTCCGGGCAATTCATTCTCGGACATGGCGTGCCAGGGTGAATAAGTGAAACTTGATAGTATTATTGAAGCCACAACGATAATTTTTAAGGATCAATGCTTGTCTGTAGTCCAGTTCATGAGGACAATACACCCAATCGTGCGAAACGCCTGCATTCTCGTATCTCCAAGAGGAATTCGTTCTTTTACTGCTTCATGGATTGCGTCCTTCAGCGTCTTTTGCGATGGTGTTTTTTGCGAGCAAATTACACTGAACGGGATAATCCTAGACGGCAGGCAAGATGTCGAACACCTCCGATAGGCGTCTAGAGCTGCTTCGTATGTTCCCAGCTCCTTAATAAGAGTTCGGAGCAAGGTCTTGCAAGGCTTTCTAGATGATGAGCTAGTAGCCAATAACGCCGCAGCAGCGATGTTCTTCGCGGACGTGAGTCCGATCCGAAGAGATGGTTTTTTCTTGTCCTTGGGTGTGACCGGCAGCTGGAGTTCTCGAAATACTTCCGAATCCAGTATTTACATTGCCAATTTTCGAACACAGTCTTCCATCATCCTGACGAACTCTTCCGCTCCTTCTCCGGTGCAACAAAGGGGCACTACCCGCAACAAATAGCCTACTTTTCAACGCCAAAACAGTTACGCAGTAGCTCGAATGCCACTTGCCTATTCTCAAGGTCAGCAATGGTCTCGAGGAATGGTCTGAGAGATAATAAATGGTTCCTAAAGGTCCGTGTGGTTTATTCCTTAGAAGCGACGGAGCATTCAGGACGGAAGTACCCTCGCTGTACTCTTGCTTAATCCCGTCTGGGTAGAGACTCTGTGTACTCACCCTGGAGGGGCTATAGGCCACCAGACGGTGCACTTCGGCAGCGAAAAGTGCAGTCCTCGGCTTTCAGCATCCACGGAGCTGAGTACTTCGATAGCTTTGACGAGTTGGTCGTGGCACCCGGTAATATACCCATCATCTTGGTACCACAGTTGAAGGAACAACTTTGCCAAATCTTTGTTCTCCCCTTCCTTTGAACTGAGGAGTTCTTGTATTTGAGGATAATAGGGTGCAGCACCAGGTCGAAGAGGATGTGAAAATTGACCAAATATTTTAATCACTATCCCGGTGTCCTATTTTTATGCTGCATTGTGGAGCAATACTGCTATTGAGGCCCACAATTTATATTTGTTGTGAATCATAAAAGATTAAATTTATCTATTTTACAATGGCCGTAGTTTATGCTGAATTCGGTGTGAAATAATTTTTATGTCCTAGAGTTGGCTTCTTAAATTATGCAGGCTATAAGTATTGCATTTATGCTGCCAACAAATTCTTATCTAGATGAGTGCTTACCTGGAAAATGCTGCAATAATTATTGATGAGTCTGAATCATGTCTATGAAAATCTTTGTACGGCTTACCTGATTTCTGTTGCAGGTTCACCATGTTGTAGAGAATAAATAGTCCTCGGTTTTTAGAAATACTTTTTATATCCCTGGGCCTCGAAATATTCCCCTCGATCAGCTATCACTAAATTTCTTTTTCTATTCATTACTCATTCTAAGTCCAATCGGGGCATTTATTTGTTTACTCAAGTTGGAACTATTTATTTTTTAGATCTAACTATCCCAATTATTTTGCAGAGGAGGCCTCCAAGCTTTTCTCCCTGTTGGGTCCCGCAGACGCTTCTTATATTGTTATTACCTATCCACAGTAATTTAGGCTCATTTGCATAGCAATATGAGACCCAAGGCTGTAACTCAGGGAATAGCTGCCTCACCGCGGTCAGAAAAGCGAGTCTGCAGCACATATTAAAAGCGTTCTTGAGATTGACAGTCAATAACCCATATGCTGGGTCACTACCGTACTCCTGAACGACTCGTCGAATTCCGTGCACGACTGTGTCGGTATCCGATTTTGTGGCGATACCCACTTGGAGAGGTTGGAGGTAGCCTGCCGCCTTCTGTAACAATCGCTTCATTAAGCAGCTAACGATCAACCTGAGCAGTGTCTCTCCAACGGCGATTGGCCTAGGCGACATGTCCTTTTTCGCCAATAGGTTTAGTGGAACACCAGGTATCCAAGGACAGAGAACGGTTAGTGCTTTTCCAGTTGCTAAAACAATAACAAGTCTCGTAAGAGCTGCCAAAAAGCGAGAATTACCCGATAAGGATGTAGATCTTAGCAATTCTACCAGGTGGTAATGCTTTCGACCTGAGCCCGCGAGGGGGGGCGGATCCTGGTTTAAAGGCCTTGATAGCGCCAAAGATTTCGTCTTCAGTGATCGGTCGGAAACTGTATTTAATAGAAAATTTTTCGCTGACTAGAATTGTTTCATTGAGGGCCTGCTGGGGATGTTTATCGAAAAGGGCCTCGATTACATCACTGGAAGCTGGTAGAACGTCTAGCGAGGGCAAAGCTTGTGTAGCCTTTCCGTACACACCTTCTTTGCCCATTTTTGTTGACCTTTTTACATTGACCTGTTGCTGGTCCGAAATGTAACGAGCTCGTGCCGTGTTTGCTGTACACCACCCATTCATCTAAGAATTTCAGTAAACCCTAACCATTGATCCTTGACAAAAAACGGAACGACCAACCTACCCAGACATTTCATGAGGAAAATGAAGTAAACTAACCTATTAAACCCAAGCATTTCAGACAATTTCATCAGTAATTTTGAATAAACAACCCGATTTAACCCAATATATTTCCCCCTGTATTCGAATTTGCATGCTTATTTAACTATGTTAGCACTACAAGTTCACATATTTTCTTATTTTGATACGAGCTTTTAGTAATTGAAGACAATATACATTTTGGCTGGCCTCAAACAAGTCCTGTAAGGTCGTTTCTAATGTCTCTTTCTCATTTTAAAACTCTATAATACACAGATTTGCCCTCTTTTAGTCGTCGAAATAGCTCTCCCACACCCGTAAGCAATTAATCACACAACTTTCCCCCCGTAGACGTCAGAGTATCTCAAGATACCAAACTCAATTGTGCAACACTATTTGGGAGTTAATTCAATTATTGATCGACAGGTAGGAGCCCCAAAGGAACATCTAGATATTTACCTTGATAATATCTTCCTAATAATCATTCTCGTTCACATGAATCAGTTGAAAGCATTTTAAAGCATTGAAAATATGTTATTGCGACTTTATGATTAGAAGAAAAGCATATTTAATCTGAGTAGTCTTTTTTCCCTGGAGAAGGTAAGCAAGTTAGGAGATAAGTTCAATTGCATGACAACGTAGTTCAGAAGTAGAAATTCTACTTCTACACTAAGATTAATTTCTCTAAAATTCCCCCAGGGGCATGTTTGGTATATTCTACCCCTTTTGTACTTGCTTGTAGAACTTTGAACTCCCGTTCTGATTGATTTCTTCTCTTTATCACAACTATACTTCGGTAGCACCCTTTTTCCTTGCTAAAAATGTTTTCTAGAATAAATAGCTCTGAGAATCTCAACCTTGGCGAATTATTTCTACCAGCAGGAAGGCAAACATTGACAACTCGATTAACATATGTAATAAGGAGGAAAAAAGAAAATAGTAGGACTTTAATGGAGTATTTGAAAGCATGTTGAGAATCCATTATCAATAATCATCTCGATGCAGCTTCCGGTGATTGATTGCTGTCGCAGTCCGTTTTTTCACCAGCGAGCTGGGAACGAGAATGAGTGAATGAAGTAAGGTATCCGAGGTATTATCGTTCCTGGAAGCAATTTATTCTAAAATTAGATGCAGTCGGTCTAGTTCTCTGGTCCAACTGAGCCGATTATATAGAAAGCTTCAGAGTTGAGTCGCATGTATAATTCGATCCTAAACGGCAGTACCTACTTTCTGTAACTTCCTCAGCTTGGGAAAGAAGGACAGTAGGGTCATATAATGGGTTGGAGTTAGATCTAATGACTGAGTTCTCCAAGCCTTCGAGGCGCGTAGCGAGCTGTTGGCCATCAGCGAAGAGGTCTATATGGAGACGAACCGAAGAAGATGGATATGCGTCCTGCGGTAATTTCCATTCCCTGAAGCGATAGAAAGCGATCTCGAGAGCAGTTAGCGCGGAGAAAAGGCGATCACGAAGCATGTTGTGACGAAGAACAGAGACTTCAGCACGGGAACCGACTGTCGAATGGGGACCGCGGATGTCAAGGAGGGCTGTGATAGACATTGAGGGGCGAGGAAGGAAGATCATTTATCGGCGCCTGAGTATTTTGGGCAATAGAGGCCAAAGAAAACAGTAGTGCGCCAAACCTCGAGGAGATCATGGGTTCCCAAGTAACTCTGGAGGAGATCAGAGATTTGGAGAGTCGCCCTGAGGTATGTAATGTATTGATACGCAACCATTCCTATGCTCAGGTTCCTTTTTCTTGCATCCCGAAATCGATCATTTTCGGATTCCTCTTTAAGCCAGTATTCTTTCGTTTTCTTTCCAAAAAATAAAGACTAAAAGTATTTTTTCTTTATTAATACGATTTGAATATTTCAGAATCTTTAGGCGATATATTTAAACTCTCCCGGGTTTCTTCTTTCTAATTACATATTTTATATCTCAGTCTATTACTCATTTCTTCTTTACTTTCTTTTTCGTTGGTAATAACTTCTTCAGTGGTCAGTTTTCGATTCTGTTTGGCTTTATTGTCTTAGCAGATCATTATGAACAGTTCTTCTTCTTTTTGATACAAAACGTCAGTACCTGCGGTAGAATTTGATATTTATTATTCGCTGAGAGTTTCAATTTTGCACCCTCGACCGAATATGTGGTCTGTTTAGTATAACGCTTGATCGGGAGCACCAGTTTCGCAAAAACTGCCTTCAATGGTACGCTTTGAGCTCCAAATTCAATTTCGAACGCACATCTGATAGCACTAGAAGATAAAATGTGATGTCGAGCGTTGATTTGTTGACGCCGATGAATCCTAGTTTCTCAAAAATAGTCCTCAAAGGTCTTCGAGAACTATACAAACGATCCTTAACAGTCAAAAATTTCCCTGTTCGCAAATACGATCTTTTTAGATTTGTAATTTGAAGGTGAAGACGGAGAGACAAATCGGCAGAAATGACATCAGACACGACACTAAATTCCAGTAAAGCCAAAACTATGGTATTATTTGCTTTAAGCTAAATCAGCTGCAAGAAACTAGAGTCGGAATTATGAAAGAATGCAATGCGAGAGATATGCTGTTTTCAGATCATATGTCGCATGAACCTAGTAATCCTCTCGTCATCTTCACGAAGAAGCTGGCCAAAGTTTATTCGAAAATTGTCAATTTCGAGCCCCCGGACGCCGTCACATTTATAAGCGTAAAATAGTTGTTTGTGATATGATAATCTCTTATGATGAAGGGCTGGAGGAGATGGATCGAGGTAGAGAGAGAAGGAGGTAACGATTGAAGGAGAGTTTGGGAGAGAGTGAGAGAGGGAAGGAGTGAGGGACCAACGAAGGGAGTTGGGAGGAGAGAAGTTAGTAAGGGACTCTACTCAGACAGAACACAGGGGTAAAACTGGGCTTGTATAGAGCTCGACGAGAGTCAACTAGTGCTTCTGGACGATCAAAGTGTGTTTCCAGAATCAATGTAAACGACGGTGTGAGGCCAACCCTAAACCTGCTTGAGCTGGTCTAGAGAAGAGCAGCTCAAGCTTACAGCTTTGTACAGTGCAAAAACGTAACGACCAAGTTCTAGGTTGTACAGGGGTACAGTAACAGAAGTCTGTAAGCTGTCAGCAGAGGCTACACAGAATAATTAAAATAGTAGTTTATTCATATTTTTGTGCCTTTAACCTCCTTCTTCTCGCTGCTAGCTTCGCCAAATTATTCCTGCCAATAGACTGGTCTAGGCTGTACGACGCAAGATCCTTGATAGACAGTCCCGAGGTCTGAAAAAAAAAGTACCACCGTAGTCCTCTCGAAAAACGTCCTTGGGAAAATCATCTACATTGGCTTGTTTTGAATAAATTGACTCCAAATTGATTAGATAGATTACCTAAAGATGTTTTTACACGCACGAAGTTCACCCTACCAACTCTTTCGGCCAATTCATTCTTTCACGTTTGTACATCCCAGTGGAATTCCCGATGTTCTTGCGTAATCCAGCATGTAGCCTATAAGTGACACATTTTGACGCAATGATGACAAAATAGTAATTGATGGGTTTATGGCCAGAAGCGTTTTACTAAAATCGATTACGACCCTGATTATTCTCCTGTGGCAATTTGGGTGATCTATCCTTATTTTCTTTCTACGTCTTTGTGGCGGAAAAATTTAGTCTTCATCGATCCTCAGTGATCCTCTTATTTTGATTTTACTAGAGTTTTATTTCAAAAAAATAACATAAGCGCTATATTAATGCCGTTGCTAAAGTCCGCTGACCAAGGAATATCAGATAATGCAATTGAAATTTCCCGGAAGCTTTCACATATCTCCTTGAAGCCCTCACATATCTGCCAGTTCCGAGGCGGACTTTAGGCTAGGGAATACTCCTCGATAAAGGTACATTTGCCTAATATTCCAAGCCTTGCGATATATTCGACATCCATATTCTCCTAGAAAAGCCTTATCTATTCAGCGACCAGTGAATTTTCTCAATTTATGTACCCATTCCAGAAGCTTTCCAATCATATTGTAGGGATCTTCTGGGCAACTTCACTGTAAATATTCGGTTTACTTTTATTTCATTTTTCGTCTCTCATGAGGGCTTGAATTAGATGGTAGTGCGTAATAGTAGAATTCAATCCATTCGGGATGCTCAGGAAAAATAAAAAGCTTAACATCTTCGAACCTAAAAGCCATGAGGACGGTCGCTATGAAGTCAAACGTTTATGCTGATCGCTTTTACAATCAACGAATACCATTCTTTTGCAGAAATTTTCGCTGTTCCCAAAGTTTAACACTGTGGAATGGAAAATAAAAGTTTATAATGATTGGAAAGAAGGGTTTTTGTGATTTTTTCATTCTATAGGACTGTCCCTTTACTCCTGGTTCGTTATTCATAGATTTATCGTGTTATTTGTTCAGTATCTGGGTTGCCAGTGGCACAAGTTTGCGCAATTTTACAGGAAAATTGGTAAAAGTAACGTAATTCGGGATATTATTACGGCAAAGTAGCAGAAAATTGCGTAATTCCTATAGATCGTTACAGATACCCCCAAACCTCCCAGTATTTGCTTCTTACCAAAGCACAACCAAGTAAGTGCAATTATTGCATCACTGTTGCGTGTGATATTTATATTTTAAGCACCATACTGTGTTTTACATAAAGTAAAACACCAAATATTACCGCACTACGCATTTAATTCCACATGAATTTGCAACATGTATTGAGCAGTTTACGTTTCTGTGCTGAATTAAAGAGTAGGGAAACACAAACACTTTAAAGAAAGCAGTAAAGATAAAAATATTAGTAATAATAGTAACTACTACTAGTAGGACTTAGCAGGCTCAGATGACTTTAATTTTGGAAGTGACGATTCTCATGAGTTGGTTAAAGTCCTAGCGTCGAAATACAAATTACGCCAAAAATTGAGGTAACCAAAAATTGAGGTAACGTTATTTGTCATGAATATTGACGCCTTGCTGTGGCTCTTTCTTCTTCTGGAGAGCTTTGCTTTTTCGGGGGTTTATCCTCGCTTTCGAACATTAGCTTACTATATAGATCCTCTCTATAACATTAAATTATTAGTAAACCATTCTCTAGTGTCTATTGAACCGTTGTCCTCATATGAGGACAACTTTTAGCACCATTTTTAAATATAAATTTTTTTCTCTCAGCGCATTTCTTGTCCCTCCGCATTAGTTCATGAGTGCAGATGGCCGATCAAAACAAACTTTTCAAGATTGTTGACGGCGGTGAATGCTAGAGCAGTTTTCCCTCACCAGCTTCCGCTCTTCGCAAGAAGTTGTGAAAACGGCTTCATTTTGGAAGGAAATATAGTTCTTATTATCGTGAGGGGTTTTAGAAACGAGGGAACATGTACAGTAAGAATTAGTGTACTGTAAATTAACAAAAAACCACTTTTGCAGTAAAAATCCCGGGCTTCCAAAACATTTACTGTTCCAAAATGTAACGGAAACTGTCCTCGTATGAGGACAGAGCATGGTCCAATAGACACTAGGAAGTTTCGTTCTAAGCACCTAGAGCTCGGTTCATAGCCAATTTAGAAATCTCATCTTTACGAAATGTATTGTAAATTTAAGAATTATTTGTATCGATTCGGTGTCAATATTAACAAGCTAAGGCCCTGCTAGCGGAATGGTAACAATTCGAAGATAGAGCAAAGGTCGCGAAATCATGATAGAACAAGCTTCAGAGAACAGAGATTTGAGAACTTAATACGATAAAAATGAAATAGGGGACATTGGAAATGAATTTTGAATGGAATTCCGGAAACATGAGAACAAGCAACGACTTGAGGAACCCAAAATTGCAGCAGAAGTTTCCAAGTGAAGATTATAAAGCCTTGTTAAACCGGCAGTGATCGTACTCCAAGTCTACTTGGGCAGAAGGTAAGGTGTCTACACAACTTTCATTAGGGTCGCTTATGGTAAAAGAAATATAGCAGTGACAGAGTAAGTAGTACGGAAAGCTGTCTACTTATCCTTCGTACAAATTGCTTACAGTAGCAAATGCGGCCGTGACAACCAGGGTTAGTTTTAGATAAGGGCCAAGTTCAAACCCACAGGTCTTATGGTTCCATAGCTTCCAAGTCATTTCACCGAATTGAACAATAGAGAAAACCATTTTACTGAAATTTTTGCGGGGGAGAAGCCAGTGCAAATGAACGAAGAAGAATAATGAATCATCATCACAGCTGTATCAACTTTGCATGCTGACAGGACTTGTGAAATTTGCGTCCAGCTAAAAAACGCCTTCATATTTAGAATACAGTATTCTTGGATCACAATTGCTGCGCATTCAAATGCAGCACCCATGCGTACTGAATGTGAGGTCCATGAAACTTGTGGCTGAGGCCTGACTTGAGTATGGGTGAATAAAACTTATAGCCATATTTGATGGTTTTGACGCTTTTATAAAATTTTACCACAGATAGCACCAAAAATTATTTGCTTCCGTACTGGTTTGAGCGTTTTTTGGTATCTTATTGACAGAAAAGGTCGATAACTCTGGTTTTGAAGCAAATATTTTGGGCATTGAGGAGTATCATGGGCAACTGTGATAGTTTTACTTAGAAAGGCGACGGAGATATTGATTCAATCAGAATTGACCGTGATATTGGCCATAAATTAAGAAAAAACAGCCTCACCACATACAAAGAAAAAATGGCTGATTATAACTGCGCAGATGCCATGTAGAAATTTAATAGATGTATCCGGTCATGCTGGTGCGATAGCTAAGATTATGATAGCTACAGAGCTTCGTAGAGCGTCTCGTCATATAAGCGGATCACTGAGCAACTCTAAGTCTCTATCCTCTTGTTGAAAATCGTCGACAGCCGCTATTGTAAATAACGTAAGGGAATGAGATCATGCAACACTGGTATGCGTTATACGGAGATACAGTTGCGTACTGACCCTGGAAGTCCCTTATTTTACTCTAAAAGCTAACCCGTATACCGTACAATAGATATTTTTCCCTGATCGCAGATCATGTACATCTTTAATGGAAAACGACAGGTTCTTGTTCCGCAAAATTTCATTCGGTATCCAAATATTTGTTGCCGGTGGTTTCAGCACCATCATGGTCGTAGTTTCACTAGAAGAAGTTCTACACGAGCAGCGGTAAGTACTGATTGTTGTGGAGATACAGCTACAGGTCACTTCAGAGCATATTCACTTATATTGTCCAGACAAAAAACTTCCACAGAGGGAGATGGGAGCATTTTTGTCGGGGTCCAAGTTGGCGGAAGGAAAAAATTATCTGCGGAGAAAACGAGCGGATGATTTAAAGGACTGATTTCGAGTATCCCTGCTTAGCGGACCATCACAATGTGAGCAAAATGGCTTTTTTCTGTTCATCGCAGATATTATTCATGAAAGTGGGATTAACTTGAGCGAGAGGCCCTAAAATTGGATCTCTGAACTACAATCATGTCGTAAAGAATTAATTACCGGGAAACCGGAACAGTCGCATAGTCTGTTGAACTTGGCGTAGATTTTGAGGCTACTGTCGACTAATCGCTTGTTAGTCAGATGGTATGATTCCACTTGCTTTTGGATTGTCTTCTAGTTGATCTTCCCATCTTCGAGAGTATGAAGGCGTGATATCCGTCGGAAACCCGATGTTCTGCTGATGGGAGGTAGCATACCTTGATTAAGAAACCTATTCTGTACAACAAGCAGTGTAACACTCGGATTTTTCGCTTAAATAGTCTAGACCTGGTCTTCATGGCGTGCAGAATAGCCACAAATGCTTAATTTTAGTTCGATACTCTGAGAGGCATCCACTAATGCTCTGAGAGGCATTTCCTTAATAAACATTTTGATTAGGAATAGGAATTTGCCCTTCTGGGCGCGAAACTTCAGGGAAGTTAGCTGCCTTTTCACGAAGGAAAGGGTGCCATAAGCCACGAGATTCCAACATTACTTGGGTTCCCAGTTTAGGATTGGCTAAGCCTAAGATATGAGAGGCCTGGATTGATGACTTTAGAATCGTCCGTATCGATCGCCAGCGTAGGGGATGGGGTAAAATGGCTTTTCTGGGGGGCTGTAAACAAGATACCGTCAGTACTCGAGGTCTGTAATTTAAGAGTAGAGGGGTTCCATTTGCTTCCCCGAGATTGAATTTTTCACTTTCGAATGAGATATAGGCAAACCAATTGTAGAACCAGTCGAGTTTCATAGCCTGAGAGCATTATATAGCTATTCCTTAAAAGTTTTGTCACAGTCAGATATCGATCAGGCGGCGGTTTAAACGTACCGGGTCGGCGATGATGTTCTAAATGGCCTTTAATTTTGCATTATCCTTGCGGGTATTCGAGACTCCATTCAAATCGTGTAAATTATTAAACATTAGACGCTAAAACCTCTGACCTCCACCTCAGTCGCACTCTTACTCTTCGTTAAGTAGTCTATAGGACTTTAGTTGAAGTTCGACCTGCTTTCTGGCATTGTTCGGACAAGAACGTTGTCTAACCACTTCCGTAAAATCATCCATGTATGATTTAATACTCAAAATACGGCTGTGTGTGAGAAATAAACCAAATGTTTCATAGGCTTAACAATATATACTTGAGAAAGCGTCCAACGAAAAAGAAGGGCACAATAGCAGAATCATCGGTTTTCCCTTGAAAATAGACCAGTTGCAAATATCTAAGTGTAGGCGAAATGTTGATAAATGGTCGCAATATAGAAGGAAAATAATCAATTCAGACCGTGGAAGGTCCACATCGATCCCTTCCAATTATCTATTTTGAACGACAGGTCTTTGAACAGCGTAAACTATTGTCTATTGGACCATTGTCTTCATATGAGGACAACTTTTAGCACCTTTTTTTTAAATATAAATGTTTTTATCTCAGCGCATTTCTTGTCCCTTCGCATTAGTTTATGAGTGCAGATGGCCGATCAAAACAAACTTTTCAAGATTGTTGACGGCGGTGAATGCTAGAGCAGTTTTCCCTCACCAGCTTCCGCTCTTCGCAAGAAGTTGTGAAAACGGCTTCATTTTGGAAGGAAATATAGTTCTTATTATCGTGAGGGGTTTTAGAAACGAGGGAACATGTACAGTAAGAATTAGTGTACTGTAAATTAACAAAAAAACCACTTTTGCAGTAAAGATCCCGGGCTTCCAAAACATTTACTGTTCCAAAATGTAACGGAAACTGTCCTCATATGAGGATAAAGTGTGCCTCATATGAGGACAGAGCATGGTCCAATAGACACTAGAGAGAATGGTTTACAATAAACCGTTGCTTTTCCCTTTGTATGTAACTAGTGAGTTGGAAATTGAGTAGCCCTCTCTTTGCAGGCGGATTGCTTACGAAGATAATATCTACTCGCAAATTTGTCTGTAAATGACTTCTATGAGCGAAATTTCGAATTTTTCTGATCTCAAAGATGAAAAAGGATTAATATAAGGCAGAAATAAAGTTCAGAAAGGGACATTTTCATTAAACTCTCGTGCACCCCAAAGTGTAGTGTACAAATGAGAAGTTGAGAGTCTAAAAGTGCTGAGGACCTCAAAGGAGCTTCTTGTTGGGTGCTTTGTCGTAGAAATTGAGATATGTTTTTCACCCGCTCATTACTATGCAATGTCGGGAAGTAAGAGAGAACCGGGTATACCAACCTTTTTGGAATCGAGATTGGTGAGTGGTGGGCTGGTCTGTGTTTGCCGTATGAGGTTCATCTAAATGCCATTACGAGGACGAATATTTGGGGTTATTTTATATTTGAAAGATATTTTCCAGTGCTACACAAAGTAGTAGCGGAATTGTTGATGAAATATCAGGTTCTGAATGCCGTTCAAGCGCAGAGAACTATGAATCTCACAATATTGTTGAGGGTATTTAATTGACGCAAGAATGTAATTGCGTCAGACAATTGGTTTAGCGTCTAGATTGATTGAAACTACAATATCTGTATGAATTTTAACTTTGTGGCAGTATAAAAGTTGAATTTTTTGTGCATTTGTATTGTCCAGACTGTACTTTAGGAAAACATGACTTAATTTTGATGTCCATCTCAACTTCCGGCACGCGTACTAATTGATGCAGCACAGTGGCATAAAACATAGCGCTTGAATAACAAAGAGACCGAAAATTAAAGGAATCAACTAACGACCGACAAGATATATGAGCCTGAACTGAAATGTAACGTCCTCATGGAGAATGTTTTGTGGTGCAGACGATAACTTTGGTTATTTGGCGTGGTTTTACTTCTGCTGTTGGCAGTGGACTTCCAGAGGGGCATTGTTTTTGGTGGAAGCTGAGAAGAAAGGGAGTCGCTTGCATTACCGAGTGGTTGCAAAATTTTAACGGCGAGATCTTTTAGGGGAGAAACTCGGTTCGATGCAGTCATTATGAGTGTGGCAACGGATTGTTCGAACGGATAAATTTATCGGCAATGTGTTCAAATTGTAAACTCGGGCTGATTGCAGCGTGTTGAGCACAAAGATGAACATCAGAGAGGCTATTTACATATATCCGCGGAGGCAGATTACATGTGGTGGTGTTTTGGGGGAATAGATACAATTATTATCCTGGGGTAAATCTGCCGGTTTGATGGCTTCACCATGGTCACAGAAATTGACGATACTCCTCGTTTCTATGAGCACTACGGCCAATAATACGCCTCTTTATTTACGTATTTCCTCATCAACCCACTTCTCAAGTATTGGATATCCCTAATACATTTTCACATGTATATTGTACTGTACATATTTTGAAGCCTTTTCAGTGCAAATAAATGGAAGTCTCCCGCAGAATAAGGCAAAAGGGAGACTGCAGACGTTTCTATGTGTCTAAGTCCTTACTTCAGGAGCAAGGAACCAAAATGGAAGTGTCTATTTGCTTCCATGCAATACGGGCCATTTAATCTTCTCACAGTCAAAAAAATAACATTATAAACTGAATACTGTACATTCCGGTCATCACATAGTTCCTTTTATTCACTATTTACGACTTCAACTGTGCCTCAAAACATATTCCGGCCCCACCGGCCGGTCTTGCTTCCTGCATTTAGCTGTATTTTGCGTCACTGTATCATTTGCTTTTCCAGGAGAACGACTCGCACGATGGGTCTTTAATTGTCTCTTAGAATGCCAGATATCCCAACAGGGGAGTGTAGTCCCAGAATAGTTTCGTAGACATAAACGTACATCACAGTTGTAACATTTAAGGCTAGACTGATGACCGCTGAATCCTTCTGTTCTGTTCCTACGAGTAGCACACCATTTATTCGTAGAAAACTGCTTTTTGTCTGTGCCTCGGGACTTTCAGACGGAGATTGACACCAACTGAACTATTGAAGAAGATTAGCATGATCCTCTTCCATAGCTCGGCCAGGTCGCGCAATGTATCTGATTCAATTCCATCAATCGGCGCCGTATCCATGTTTGAGTCCCATAAAGGTGCTGCATAGGCTCATTCGAGTATATTCGAGTACTGTAGAATCTCTGCATACGTATCACAAGTAAATTTAGATAGCGATTGCATATTTTCTTTAGTTTAGTTATATTCTTTTCCAGATTCTGGAAGGTATATCAATTTTGGAGAAGATTATCGGAGTTTTTACATGAGCCCAGGTCACTAATGGGCCTGCAGATGATAAAAAGCAGTCATGTTTGGACTGTAGAAAATCATTAGGGACATAGGTGAGTGTGCATGATAGTAGAGCAGTCTCGGAACATGAAACGTAGAGGTTGTAGTTAACCGAAATAACAACCATTTGTCCAATTATTTGGCCGATGTGTTCACGGTTTTTATGTTGCTTGAACTGATTATCACCCACTTTAACAAATGTAATATCAGCGTTTGCAATTAAAACTGCTCGAGACAATGAGGAAGAGGAAACACTCGTTTCCATTTCAGTATTGCATAACGTCTGTCCGTTTTTTAAATCTTGTTGGGATGTAAATGCGGTCTTTGAGATATCAATTGATACCAGATTGTCTGTTGAGCAGGCCAACCTTGGAATATCTTTCACTCCAATCATTCCATATTCGTTAATACCCAAAATAAACTCCTTCTTTTGCAGTGGTTTTACAGTGGCAGAATCGTTCTGCATCCCACGCACCATATCGTCTGCGGATCTCTTTGAACAAAACCACGCATTTTTAAGCCTTTTTAACTTCTTTAAGCCTTTTTAACTTCTTTTCCAATGTTTGTTCAGTTTGAGTCTTGAATAGTTTCCCGAGAAAAGTGGCGACTTGCGTGTAATTAAATAGAATGCGTCCCGTAACTGTACCGTTAATTCGTAATTGTCTCAGAATGAACCAGAAACAGCGTCGATGTCCAATTTTTATCATATTGCAGTTCTCGATGAGATGTATCTCCAACAAATATTTGTTTGTGTTCTCAGTAACTGCTTGCAGGAGAACTATCCCTTCTCCCCCGCTGGGTTGGCTCAATAACATTTGCTTTTGTTTAATTGCTTTTGGGACATTCACTTAATTCTTGAAGACATTTGACAGTCTATCTGGAAGCCAAAAAAAGAAACGGAGTACTTTCGAAAACGCGCTTTTCCGACGGTCCCTTATAGCAATCGTGGTTATAGATGGACTAGCGGAAGATGTCATCTCTTTGAATAACTTCTCAAAGTTATTGCTTATTGGACCCAGGTTGGTACTGTTATCAATAGTAAAACATCATATCGATCAAAAGCTTCCCTGATCTCCTTAGTTGAACTTCCATTCACAATCGAGGTATCAGCCTGCGTTTCCACCAAATTAGGGTCTTCCTGGTGACTATCTGTTTCATTTTCAGTCTCTATATCTGCGCGATCTGTAGCATAAGGGAATGAGCCAACGAAAGGATGACATCACTGCAGATGTTCTGGCATAATGAAAATAGACCCTATACATCTCCTAACAAATCCGGGAACCAATGTAATGTTTCCGTACCCTCGATCCGCTGTAAACTCTAATCCTGTCAAGTTCTGTTCACCTCAGGACTCTATCAGGGCACCTATGAATTTTTCTACATTTTCAGCCTGTGGTTTCCGCCTTCGACGAAACCTAACCATTAGTGTGATTCTGAAAAGGGCGTCATCAATTGCATCAACAGAGTGTACCTCCTTGTCCACTTTGCGAGCAGACAATTGTTCACCTGATTTTCGCTTGCCCTCGTGCCATACAGATCGTCATCAAGTGTCGCAAAGATATACTACAGTGATTACAAGACCCTGGACCTCATGCAGTATACAGACATCTCAAAATCCGGTTACCGCACTGCTTGATCCAGATGGGTGTCCCATACCAACTCAACACAGTCCTCCCTTCCGGTTGCAGAAAACGACAAAATCTTGCTTATGATAAACTACACGAGAGTTAGGTAAGGAACATGTCGATCAAGTTTCTCTAGTATGGTGATCGACTTTACCAAGCTGAAGCTAATATATTGGGAAAACATGAATAATGCAAGAATACTATACATTCACGCTATAGAAAAATCGGAAATGTTGTTATTGCGGATGTAGATGCGTTTATTAAGCCATTTACTACAGCTTTGCATCATATCTTCACAAAAAGTATAACGTATAAAGATCGATAGTGTGATAGTGGGCGAACAACAATCTCTGTTTGCATTCGTTCGACAGCCGCGCGTCAAAACAGTCTTGGACGCTCCTTAAATAACACAGAAGTAAACCCTTATTCCATGACCTACGTCTCATTCGTTATCGTCTTGATCTTGCAGCCGTCTGATTCATCCTTTTTGTCATTCTGCCTTGTTTTCGGTCCCCTCCTGAACTGACCCCTACACCTGGTACGTCCAACTCTTCGTCTTACTTGCTCGCCTCCACCACACCCAACTTGCTGGACAGAAATTGGATTGGTTGGCAATAATGAACGGACTGGGCCGGTTTCGGATCTCGTACCAGAGAAGAATCGGGCAGAAGGGAGTTGCATATCGCAATCAACAGAATAAGTACCATAGAATGGAACGTATTAAATCCACAAATGTGAAACGATACAGATAGAAGACAAGGGGCGGGAACCAGGGTCTTGCTGGGAAGGTTAGGTCGCGAGTGGGGGGTTGCAGGTTATTCTGGACTCCAGAGTCCGTCTTCATCCCAAATTTGTCCCTTTTCAGAAATTGAATATGTGATATACTCCCCTCAGTACCACGATACAAATAAATCATCCTAAAAAGTCTCTAAGTACACTTTGGACGGCTAGAGGCTACCGAAAATTGGTCCAAGTCCACCCGCTACGTACGGTACACAATACGGTATACCGCACATAACATATTTTCCCTCAAAATTATATTTTTAGTTATGTACGGTGTACCGTATATAGCAATCGTTAATAAGTGGCTCTGCTAGTCTCATTTCCTTATTATATTGATTCATCAAAAACTTTGAATCGTCATGTACATCCGTAATGCCAATATTGATCACTGTAGTGATCATTAGCGTTTTTCGGGGAAATGCCGATACTCCTGTGATGATCACTATACAGATCAATAGAGCTAAAAAATGTTGTGGTTTGAAGGCTCCATGCTCTCCAGAGAGAATTTTTGGACGATTAGTTTGAACTTAGATTTTAATCTCCCCACTTTTCCAATTACACTAAATGTTCAACATTTCAATCGGCTGATTAACGGCTGAGCAATGCCCATTTCCGAATTGACCTCCACGCGAGCGATCCCCGTGGCGACCGTGTTATCTCATGCCGCTCAGTAAGTCCAACCCTAATAGCAACCCTGCCCCTATAACTCGCACCACGCCTGCAACTGGCGCCAGACAGGAAGAAAAGGCGCAGGTGTAGCCTGCAGGTTCGAACTCTGTCCTACAAGCACCTGTATTTAATAAACGTGGAGAAGCGGCTTCTGGAGCTCCACACTGGCGCGGACGACGAATTAGTGGAGCAGCCGGGCAAGGAAGGGGACTTTATTCTCGCCGAGAGCGTGGACGAGGTCGCGAAAAAGAGGAAAAGGAGCGACTGGCATTGACCCATGCAAAGGATGACTATTTCAGACTACCACCTGCACATTAATGATTCTGGGGAAACAGTTTCCTGATAAAATGATACATCATTGCGGGAGCCTTCTTTGTAGCACCGCCGTATGTAATAATTTTCTCTACTACACAGTTCGCGAGCTCGCTTCGACAAGGTTCGAATTGATTGTTCTTCTGATGAAGTCCTTGCTGGAAAAGCTACGGGAAAGGCCGAATCAATTTATACGGCTCGAAGATATAGACACGTATCCGTTAACTTTAGCGGATATGTATCGCTATGTGGCTGTCTTGTTGTTGTCGCATACTACTGGGTTCATTTTCGCGAATACTATTATTTTGCTGCAAAAGACTAGAAGCACAATTCCATCAGTTGAAAGGATGCGCTTTATAGATGAATAAATTCTAGCATATTCAGCAACTGCTAGAGGTTCAGACGGGGAAACAGGTTGGAATGATCAGTTCGACCAGACTAGATATCTATCGGATTTCTAAGAACTGGGTTTTTGAGAGACTAAGAAGATTTTTTCACTCTCCTCTACCTATAAGCGACCCTTGAGTACAATATCTTTGGTACAAGGGGTGCAGACAATAAAGTTAAGACCTTGAGTGCTCGCATGGTTGATCTGGGGCGTCACTCAGCAGATACAGTTGCTGACACGTTGTTACGCATCTTTTTGGCTCTACGATTCCGAAGGAGAGGTGGAACGCAACTTGACTCAGTGAGCAAGATGCTCACGACACTGACAGACAGTTTCGGGTAACATTACTCAAACGAGTGCATTGTGGCGGCGGAAAGAGGCTACGGGAAGGAATCATTCACTGAAATTCTCGCCGCGTTTGGATTCAGTTCCGTGTTTGTCATGCTCGAGCACCTCCTCCAAGTTTACCCGTTTGTTTGGAATTACTTGGAGGAGGAAGCAGCGGAAATGGAAGAGCGCGGGGAGGGCTGCGTGAGTGAAAACAATCGCTCGGGTGTCACTGGCCTTTTGTGCGGCTGTCACCGGCCTTGTGTGGGGTGTTTAGCGCACACGAGAAGATCAAGGCAGAATGTGGTTGAAACTTTGGTTGGGGCTGGCTAGTTTAAGCCGGCAGCTCCAAACCAGGGTTTATATAGAACTGAAGATAGCTACAAACTAAAGTAAAATGCAGCGTAACAGTAGCGAATTCAAAGGTTTTCCCGTAAAACAGCCGTGACGGTATCGTAAGAAGCGCTTTCAGAATTGCAGTCGGCACGGGTGACATACTCCGACAAGATGTAAGAAGTACATTGGCACTCCGCTTTGCCAGTAACCTCCAATGCCCCTTGTTTGCTGGCTGGCCTCCCTTCCACCTTCTGGTAGATTTGAGTGCCATCCACAGCTTTCGACGCATTGTACGATTTCACAACTGGCTTGACAGTGATACGATATCTACGCTCCGGTACAAATTTACTGGATACCAACCCACATATCTACCACAGTAAATTAACCCCCCATTTACAGAAGTACATTGATCCAGGTGTCATGGGATAGCAACGCGACTTTTGAATGGTAAAGCAATGATATAATATCCCAGTGTTCAACTCGCCCGTTACTATTCCAAGTGTACTAATGGGGTCAAACGCTGATTTCAGAGCTGGAAGGAAAGTATAAGGACAGCAAAGTGCCTAGTAGCCCTGGTTGCAAGGTTACCAGTGGTTTGAATCTACAGTACAGTAGATGCAGTGAATTTGCGTGACGCTGTAAGGTCTGTGGAGTGAAATACAGCACCCTGAAGGTGACGGAGAACAGGCCCCTCCTTTCCCCACTGCAATTTCTGATCAGCGAAGATCTTTCATCATTGATAACGATCCTCTTCTAGGAAAATATTTATTTATTTCCAGCAAGAATGCTGGAGGTACTGCTTGGAACAGCATGGGGGAGCTAAGAACGACTGCCATCGCTTATCGAAATCCTGGAACTGAGAAATTTTGGATAATTCTACGATTCATGTACACGGTACCGTACTCGGGGCAAGGCAATCTGAACACATGGATTGCTGTCCCAAAACAGAATGTTTTGTACACGAATAAAATATATGACGAGGCTATTGCGGATGAATTGCGGGAAGACGCCCTCCGTGAGAATTAGGAGATGCTTACCTTCGGTCACCGATGTGCAGACAATTTTGTGCTGCGGCAGTTACGCGTAAAGGGCACAAACGCGGGCGTCATTATAATGGGCAACGGAGAAGTGAGATCTTCATTAAGACTAACCACTGCCGGAAGTCTGGAAAATCACGTTCCGAGTTATTATTTGAGAGCTAGTTCAGCTCTAAAGTGTAAACAGAGGCCATGAAAAGGGGAAGCGTAAATGAAGATGCGGTAATGGGAGCTCTGCGAGCCCTTCTACTAATGAAGGAAAATTTCGAGGTGGGCATGTTTTGCATGAAGACGGCGCGGTATTTAGCCATTTCGCCTGATGTTTTGGCTTTGCTTAACCCAGATGCTATTTGTAACCTGGCGCCGTAGCTGAGAGTCCTCAATTCTGATCCTGACATTTTAGACCATCTCGTGGTGGCTCCTATAGAGATCAAAAACAGAGTCGCCACGTCAAGCTTTGGCCAAGCTATTACTTTGGCGAGCACAGACGCCATTCAATGCGAAGTTGGAGACGAATGTTTTAAAAATTAAGTACGAAACAGCACGTGGGCCAGTTTTTACAGCAGCTCTTTGTACTTGACCTAAGGTACACCGTGGATGTCGGTGCAGCAGAAACTGCAATTCCATACACAGTTGTGATGAGGTGTTCGGACGACACACTGCAAAATGATTTCATGTATTGAAGTCTTTTGTCAGTCCCGTATTTGAGTTTTCGCATGATGAAAATTTAACGGTTACGGAATTCATAACGGCAGAATAAAGAGCGATGCTAGTTTCTCGGCACACGTTTTGGCGACTTGTTGACCCGCAGGTCAACAAAAACGGCACTTTTCTGCCTTTGAAACTCTTTAAACAAGCTGCACAGAGCTTCTACTCCAAAACCCAGGGAAGTGTGGACGTAGCTACTCTCAGAAATTCAAACTCGCGCTTCAAGTGGGAACAAAAGCTTGTCTCTCAGACAATCAAGATGCTAGCTATAAATGCGTTCATTGCATGGCTTATGGTTGAGTTACAAGACCTGCAAGATACGGCCGGAACATTTCGCTCCTTAGACAGCTATCTCAATCTTCTTAAAAAGGCACAGGCAACAGCTGATTTTATGTCTAATGCCGCTAAAGAGCTCCCTAGCTATGCAGAAACAATTGTATTTTCTGCTACAAAAAGCTGATATAGGGACATGAGGGGCCTAAGCACACCTAACATGGACTAGTTAATTGGGAAAACACATTGATCAAAGCGAAATCGTTTGATTTTCTGTAATGGAAGTGATGGTGTCGCTCTACGCATGTCCATTTGCGGCTTTATCCACAAGCAGTCGTCTAAAATCCTGTACTGCTCTTTGCGCGTTCAGAAAACGAAGCACTGGAGGAGAAGCCCCTCATCTATCTATTGTTCTCTTTGTAATGTTCATCTCTGCATCAGAAAATACCGCGCGCTTTGCAAGAACTGTTGGAACGTTTGGCACATCTGCAAAGTTCTGAAAATCCGACAAACACCAGTGCCATCGCATTCAAAAAGAGGAACACGAAACTCGTCAGTAAATCCATCCCAAAACAAAGACGCAGCCGACTAAACTTCGAAAAACGAGGGCTCTGGTAACGAGGCTGCTGGCATTGTTGGTGCGGGGAAAAAAATTCGCAGAATGAATGCGGATACAGTTAACTGCGAAAAAGCTAATAACCGGGCAGCAACACGTTCAGCTGCCCTTAAACGGAGCTTGACGGATGATGAAAACTATGATGTGTCTTCTTAACCTTCGGAAGTGTCTCGAACGATACATGTTTAACACCCTGACGTTCTTGCCTTTCTTCACTGTTGGCCTCCAAACTTTTTCAGATGACCTCCCACCCCGTCTTTTACGGGCCCATGTACTTTATTGACCGAAAGAACGAAAAGTGGGGAACAACTGTATCCGAAAATGTTTTGATCACTATAGTAGGTCTCTCTCCCAGAGACTGGGTGATTATTCAACGATTTAGTCACTGAAAATTTACTAATAAAAATGGTAATGTAGTAAGCCACAGCATGTGAAGATGGAATGATCAACAAATCACTATGCGTTATTCTATGGTAGAAAAATAATTTCCTAAATGATTGGGTCAAATATTCAGAAACAAATTCAATCAATTTTATTCAAATAACTACTCAAATTCGACCTCTCGTTCATTAAACTCAACACTACGGAACTGTAATTCAATGCGTCTACGCCGTTTAGTGTGGTACCGCCCCTGCACACGACGGCGCTTCCTGCAGATTTCCTCCCCGATCGAGTACAGCCTCTTTTTTACACGCCTGTGATGCGTCCCATCCTCACACCGGAGAGGATGCATCTGAATGTGGACGTTGGTAAGAGCAGCACAAAGCTTAAATACAGAATCGTATCGGTCCTCTTTCCAGCGCCACTTTGTCCCAATCACCCCCCATAGCATACAAAGCCTCCCAAAAAATTTTCCCCAATGATCCTATCCGACGAAATTCTGCTATTCCCACCCTCCTCTTCTCTCGACAACTACCGATTCCTTGGCTTTTTCTTAGGCTTGATAGCTCTCGTGATCTCAACGGCGCCCTGATACCCCTTATCCATCAAAACTGCCCAGTGCTCCGGATACTCCGCAGATATCGGTCCAATGTCTTGGATGCTCCGTACAGCAGCGGATTCCTTGAGAGCTGATTTATGATAGTCGACGTTGCGCTGGAAAATCTCAAGGTCTGAAACTGACCCTGCGTAATGCTTTGTACAGTTCACAGCGAGACAGTTGGAGAGGACGCTAGCCTCGACCTTGAAACCGTACAATTTATACTTACTACTGAAGTACACATTGCCATCCTGGATGTTACCGCTCGGCCGGTTTTCTTGTTGAAACGTTACATCTGTTGTGTATCTTGCAGCTGGAAAATGACTAAACCTCTTAACATCCCGTAATAAATCAGTAAACGGAAACAAAGACACATTTCGTTCGACCAACCCCATATACAGAGGCTTGCTGACGATGTCGATAAACTTGTTCACCATCTTTTCAAACGTTGGGCTCTTCAAGCCAAAAACTTTAGCCACAATTTCCTATGCCTCTCCGTACTTGAGGGTAGTGAGCATCATGAGTAGCATATCCTTTCCACTGTACTGTTATTTTGGACCTGGCCCGAAGTTGTAGTTCTCGTTGACCATGTATGATATGCTGCCCCATACCGTGCTGAACTCCGATGCGTCGAAGTTAGTCATGTTATGAATGGCTTTGGATCCTCCTGCCTCATAGAAAACATCGAATAATGGGCAGGAGGACGTGGACTCCTCATCTGTGGGCGGGTCAGAGTCAGTGAAGTGGCTGAGTTGTGCGTCGCGCTCCACTGTGACATCCGCTAAAATTTGGAGGGCGTTTGTTGCATGGTTTTGGCTAAGCACTGGGGCAGGGGGCTGGGTGAGGGGAAATTGGGATTGGGGGGATGTGGACATGATCCCGGATGTGTGTTGGGCGATCAATGTGGGCAACCGGTGAGTGATGTGGTAGTTATAATGGGTTTTACCTTTTGGTGAGGCGGTCTTTTTGGGAATGGCTGAGTCACTTCCAAATTGACCGCGTCTTCTGCATCAACTGTAATCATTGAGTATTGACTTGGGTGCCGGTATCCCACGTACTGAGTGAATAAATGATTTATCATATTTCGTCTTATTTATCTTTTCATTTTTTGATGCTCATTAACGTATGACTAAATATATTTCACGAGAGGAGCTCGTTGCCCGGAAACTATAGGCTCTTTCAGAGATCTCCCCCTCATTGATAGGGGGTCTAGTGATCATTAAATCCTGGCATTAAGGATATACTGTACAGTACAGTATCTTTCTACAGTAAAACACCCGAAAATTCTCTGCTTATAAGGGGAAAAGGTGACCTTTTAAGGTACTTTGAGATACAGTGGTTGCTCGATAATTGCACCGAGGTGGTGGAATTCCACTTGGTGCAATTAATGTATAGGAGCAACTACGAAGCCTCTATGAACACACGAGTGGAACGATTCCGTTGACTTAACTAGCATCACTTCCCATCATCTCGTCGGTCTTCAGCTGCCTACGGGCACGCGGGCCTCATCGCGAATCTCGTTCTGAAGGGAACAGAGCGCCCTGTGTAGGGGGACGGACAGCATGCTTCGCACTATAGTATATCTTTTGACCATTGCAACTGCACGTAAAGTCTCTTCGCGGGCAGGTACCTGTGGAGATTTAGACGGTTCCCCCTCAGTTGTGCACCGTTTTCAAAAGAGACGGCACTCTCATTGGACCTGCTGAAGGCGTTCATCCTGTTTCAACAGGTCAAATCTTGTCCGCTGGCACAAAATTTGCGCAAGAAAAAAAGGTCCTGAAAGTCAAATCGTGGTGCAATTAACCAGATTTGCACCAATCATTAAAATTAGTTAAATTTTGGGGGGTACAATTAGCCCAATCGTGCTGTTGTCGGAGGGTGCTGTTATCGAGAAACCCCTGTAATGCCTTTTGATATATGCTCTTTGACGGTCATGTATGCGCCCACTGACAGAGGGACAGGTTGCAGAGCTTTTTTAGTGGGGTGTGATTTGCTTACCGAAAACAGGGCCCAGTCTGTGTACTTTGATTTCTTTTGTGCGTTGCACCAATTGTACTTTGCAAGTGGACGGCAAGCTACGATACGCACGAGTTCGTGGCGTCAGTCTTTTCATCACGGAGAGCGTCGGGGCCTGCGCATGAAAAACTTGATAATGCCTAACAGAGACTTGGTGGAGACCGTGGAATTCTTGTGTTCCGCTAGCTAAACTAGAGAGTTTGTTCCTCTGGTATTTGACATACTCTGTCACAAGACAATCCACGGCAAAAAGGGACGCTTTGTAATGCTATGAGACGACAAGTTTCACAGCGCAGTCTGCAGTCCGATACGGTATTGGATTAGGGTTCAAAGTGTATCAGATGGTCTTGACTGTAATTAGGAAAGACACGGAATTTCGGCAAAGTAACCAAGTGTACAAGGGCCTGCGAACATGGCACGGAAGATTGAAAAATCTGGTAGGGCACGTGCGACGACCGCGAGTATGATTCTCAACAGTGATGATTTACTTACATGTTGAGCGAGCGCAATATCGGCAGATGTAAGCCAAGAAGCTCACGAAATATTAGTCTATTGCAGAGGCCCATCAAAATACCAACAATTCCTGCGACGAGCGTTTCCTCGGCCATTGCATTTAAGCGTGAGGCATTACTTCAAAGTTGACTTTAAGCCCTGGCTATAGTTTGATAGTTTGTGTGCAGATGCAAAGAGTGATCCGAACATGAATATTTGCCGGATTTGTGATTCGCATCTGACTATGCAATTGATGAGTGCGCTAGGAAGTTGGAAGTTGCCCACAGTCAGACACCAAATCGGCGTCAAGTCTTCTCACAGTCCATGCTATTTTCTAGGGTCTTATTTCGGAGTAAGATGAATTGCATCAGCGTTTCATCAAGTCAACTTTGGTACGAAAGCTGCCGTGTGACAAGACCTTTACCTTGACCAATTGCATTTTCCGTGAACTTCGATACCGATTTCGTCCTGCTACATAAAAATCCGAGGGATCACTCTCCCCCGTGCTGGAAGACCGTGGCTGGGCAATCGCTTGCTGTTATATCCATTCAAGAAACTGCAAGCAAACGTTCCCCGGCATACGTGATAACCTCGAGCACAGCCTCTAGTCACACCGAGGTTATCACGTATGAGGATCGAAAGACATGTCATATTGTATGTCCAGCTTTATCATACCTCCACACACGATAGCTTTCTACGGCGCTGTGGCGGGTGCGAAATCACAATCGGTATTTGCAGAGCCCAACCTAGCGTGCCACGCGCGGAGTCCTTTATACATGGTCTTACCCTGGATGAATTCCTTTCCTCGATCGTTAGCAGAGACAACAGGATGATGAATAGTAAACCCTAGTCCAACATCACATCGTACCGCCGACTTGCCAACCGAGCTTGAACGCCTAGCGTAACAATCCGACCCCCCTTACCCCTCTGCGGCGTTAGAGTTGGGTATCTCTTCCGAACTAGGTCTTGTGAAAGTTTCCTTGTGTCATTAAGCGATGACACTCGAAAGTTCATCCACTGAAAAACCATGTGACCTTTGCCTCCTACTTGCGCATTGGCACTATCAAGTACAGTGGAGGCAGGGGCTGATTCAAATGAGGAGCCCGGTGTCACCGGAACGGGCGCCAAAAATTCGTCCATGTCATAGCTCACCGCCCACTGGAGACAAGTACACTAGAGTCAGCTTGCCTGAATTTCACACAATTACACCCACGCAACAACAGGGGGAATGGAGTGACAGGAGCGCCGCAGAAAATCAGTCAAGTACGATTAACTTACCTTAAAATAAGGAGCCAGCATGGCATACGAAAACATAGTGGCATGATACTGCCCATACCGCTTTGACATGCGACAGGGGTCCCCTTTCTCACTCGCCACCGCATCCGTGCCCAAGCGACACGCCGGAATCAACAAAACCCTCCCAAACAACTCAGGCGGGACACCAATTTCCGTCATTTCCTCCTCCACCACCGCTGCAATATTCATCAACAACTTTGCATTCTGCGCCTCCATCTCCGAACGACAAGACGGCGGCTGTCCCTGACAACGATGTTGAATGTCCGAAACAGAAAAGTCGGTGACTACACTCATGGCGACTACATCAAACCGCAAGGGGCCTAGCAAGGCACGCGCAGCAAAGTTGGCTACTTCACGGTATTGATTTCGGTCACGCTTTTTAGAGCCGTAGAGTGCACTGCCACTGATGAGGACGGATGCTGAGCCTTGACCACCGCCGTTAGGAGCGCATTGAGGTTGACGATGGGTCATGCCGGGCATGTGGACACCCATGATGCAACGCAGGTCCATTTGCAGCGACCACGGGATGACGACCTCATCGAAGCGAATTACTTGGAGTTGGGCGGAGAGACGCGAATTGGCATGAATGGTATCCCAGACTGCAGTGTCTGGGGCTCCGCTTGCGGGGGTGAAGAGTATGCCTATTGCCCATTGGGTGACAGTTTGACCGTAATGTGAGCGCAGGCCTGGCCTGTAGCGAACTCCGTTAGGTAGGGAAGGGATGATGAACGGGTTGAGATGAGACACATACTCGACGGTAGAATGAATTGAATGATCGGAGAGGGTAAGTGTGACGGTTGAATTTTCGCGGGTTAAACGAGCGGAGAGATGGGTAGTGATGTAAAGAACGATTCGGACGGAACCAGGGGGTTCATGAGATGTGAGTGACGAGAGGAGTTCAGGAATGCGAGGTCGACGATCAATGACGGCGTCACGGACGAGAGCGTAGGGGAAATGGTTGTGGGAGTTGACGGCAGGGGTGGTATTCCAGTGGCCGGAGCAGTTGGAAGGAGAATGCCAGACGTTAACGAGCGGGGTGATGGCTGCGGTAGAGTCGGTATTGGTGAGAGTTGTGTTGGTGGGTGAGGAGGTGGTATGCAGGGATTGGATTTGGAGAGGGGCCGAGGAACGGACGGCGACGATACGATAGAGAGAGAGGAAGAGTAGTGAGAAGATGGAGAGGGTGATGAAGATGATGGTTGTGGGGCTGCGAGGGGATTTGGGGAAGAGATGGGTGAAGGTGGCGAGAGAAATCATGGGAGACTCAATGGGGGAGAGAGGCGGCGAGCATTCGCGCAGCGTTGTTGGTTTTGTGAGGCGGTAATGTGGATGTGAGTCCCTCACGACTTGCTTTTCGTTCCATAGGTGGATCATGTGACTCAAGAACGTTTTCTGATGTCCTGATCTACTATAGTAGACTGTGGCTTACAGTAAGTAAATTTAATGCTGGACTGTTGATACGGTACAGACTGTATTACGTTGCACTGCAGGAACGTCATTTCGTACAGTACCGTACGTGGTCTTTAACGGTAAATTGTGTTCCCTCAGGGAACAGCTGACCACATTTTTCCTTCTTGGAAAGGACTGTACAATACTGTAAATAGTTGCTGGGAACTGGCTGCGTTTGCGATGGCACCACCAAAATGCCATGCCATCTCAAAACAGGAGGTTTCGCTATATTTGCCTCTCGCAGGCCCGAAAAACAGGGTCGTTTGTTGCTTATGGGCTTTCTGCAGACTTCCGAAAATGTCAAACGGCATATCATAACTTTCTGATTGTCTCATTGTGTGCATCCTTTCTATTTATCGAGGAATTAGTTCCGTGGATAGCGTCCAAGTGTCACTCGACACCTGGCGTTATCCGCAGCAGTATCTACCAGCGACTGAGTTGCACCCTTTGGTCATCCGTCGCCCAAGCTATACTGTGCCGAGCCCTGATGCGCATGGACGACGAGGTACATCCGGTTAGATCTTAGCCGTATAGTTAGGACGTGCGCAGGCCACAGTAGATACTGAATTCATTAAACTGCATCCAGTGACTATGGGAAAAATTGAAACTTGAAAAGGTGGAACGAGCATTTTGCGCATTCCACAGTTTTCCATTTCGATGTGGACATGGTTGGTTGCCCACATGCCGTGCTGCTCTCGTCTTAGAACGTCATACTGTAGGATTACTCCACAGCACCCAGAACATCGGCGATGACAATGCGGTTAACTAATTAATAGTGCTGGTTTTTCTTAGGCACTGGAAGGGGTTCTGTTTTTGCCGCAACTCTATTTGAGGATTTCTAAGTTTATTTGTTTATTTATTTTCTTTTTCTCTTTCTTTTTGTCTTTTTCTTTCTTTCTTTCTTTCTTTTGTTTTGTTTTCTTTTTTTGTTTTTTTAGCTCATGGTTTAAATTTTAGCAGTCACTGAGGGTATTGCCCCCTTGAACTTCGAGCTAAGCACCGAAAGTCCAAAGAGACAAGGGACACCTGCAGTATAATGGGTATTGCCCTCTTGAACTTCGGTATGCACACTGTAAGTCACAGGAGACAAGGGACGCCACTGCTTTGAGGACAGAAGACAGGACAAGGCAACGTGGTGTTTGTGATGTTGGGGTGTTATTGGGTTGGTGTTTTTAGAGTGTTGGTGTTGGTTGTTGTTTTGGAGTGTTGGTGTTGGTTGTTGTTTTGGAGTGTTGGTGTTGGTTGTTGTTTTGGATTGTTGGTGTTGGTTGTTGTTTTGGATTGTTGGTGTTGGTTGTTGTTTTGGGTTTGGGGTGGTGGTGCTTTGGGATGGTCTGGGGGTTGTGCCCCGTCGAGTCTCACACCCCGGTCGACCAGCCTTTATATAGAGATTCGCAATTTTCAAAAACGCACAAATTGGTACTAAACTCCTGGTAAAATATAAAGAGTAGCCCTTAACTCCCCTTATTCGCCTGTTTTGAGGCGCTTCTACTGTATTGTTGTGAAGTACAGGCCACTTGTGGCTCAGAGCCATGCGCAGTACTGTACATGGCCCTAGTATTCCAAATTTGTGGCCATGTACAGTACTGTACATGGCTCTCGGGACAATAATTTGTGGCCACAGGACACCGGCTACTATGAGCCACATACCACTAATGGGGTCTTCCTCCGACCCTGTACCAAGCAAACCGTGTCCCTGCTGGTTTAAATCGAGACTGGCAAAAAGAGTTCAGGCAACTCTTAACTGCATACTTGTTTTTGGATCTGTGGCCATCTTGTCAACTGCAGCCCAAGTAGTGGCACAGCTATCCGATGGCCGAAGAAACATATTCGTTCGTGTACGTGACCCGTTTGATTGATTACGACAAACATGTCTCATCAATACGTGAAGGAAACTTCCACCGCTTGCATCAAGTTACTAGACAGCAATTTTTGATACTATATTCATACCTGAAGAAGGAGGTATTGCAAGCGACAAAAAGGCTACTGTGGTACGTTTGAGCGAACAGAAGATGTGGGTAGGGACGAAAGTTGAGAGGGCTACAAGCGAGTATAGATAGGGACAGGATATACTAATTATGCTCTGTGATCAGCGTAAGAAAAGCTGTTACTCGGTCTGAAGCTGATTCTCAACTTCCTAGTTACTTGGGACTTAACTTGAAGTTGTCTGCCAACTTGCTTTACCTCTTCAAGAGGAAACATTTTACTCACCTTATACAGAATTTTCGGCTAACCACAAAGTCTCGGAAAGCATATAAAGAACTATAAAATGAATCAAAAGGAATCTTGTCAATGAGAAAAACTAGTAGAAGATATTTTCTCAAGGTAAATATCTAGGTGCCATACCCGTATCCGCCACCAATTAGCCAGGGGAGGTAACTGATGTGGTCATTATATAGACTTCTCAGAGTCACTCTTAATATCACTCAGAAACTTGGCGTGTACTGACATCTATAATGCCAAAGTGTCATAAAAAATTAACCAATAGATTTGCCATACTAATCCAAACTAAAAATATCTCTCAAATCCAGCAATTGTGAAATATATTGAAAATTCAGATACTTTATCTGAAATAGGTTCTCTTCTTTTTTGTGCGGTTCCAAGTTTATTGCGTATCAAATTCTATTCTACAAAATGCTGAAGACAAAAAATATAAAAAGAAGGCCTGTTTTCATTTACAAAATGTCCTGCATACAAACCAGAAGTACGAAAGGAACCGAAACTGTAGCAGAGAGAATTTTATTGCTCGTGATAATATTGCTACTAAACTGAATCAATTGATATATATTCTTCCGGGTAATTTGTATACCTTTCAGGCCTAAGAACATTTCATGACTTTATCTTTCTCATATTATCATAAAGAACACTCAATACTTTTTTATATGATCGCTTTTCTTCCTGTTCCTCTACAAGCAAAACAACTTCTTCTTTTTATAAAATTGCCCTCCATAGAGACTGCAAACTCTTCCTTCCATCATCAGCAGCCTCAAATCGAGCCTTTTCATTCTTCGCTTCCCCTTTATATATTCGGGCAATTTTATTCAAAGGTCTAAAGCAGTAATAGAAAGATATATCTCCCTAAAATGCTTATTTCTTGCATCCCTTGCTTTTATTTTTTCTTTGAGTTATCCAAATAAAGTCCCCTAATCCCATTTCTTTCTGGGCGTCACACTCCATTGCAAAAGTGGCGCGTGGAATACGCACCGCCAATCGCTTGAAAAAGAAATTTGTGTACAATATGTAAGACTTTCCTCCACTATGGTAGGCAATTGATTTTGAATCTCCACTTCTGCCTGCCTCAAAATGGCACAGGCAAGTTCCGTACAAACTTTCAAGTTCTGCAAAACTCCTCCCTAGAACACTTCCCTCTCTGTTGTACAAACAAACCCTGGAATGTAGTCTTGATATATCGCTGGAAGATTTGACACCACTCAGTGATTGAATAACCTCTGGAGCAATGGATTGATCTTTAAAAAGAGTCAATATTGGCTCTATTCAGGGATAAGATTCTTTTATCAAGCTCTTATCGTGTTCTTGGTTGCATGAGTTGTGTTTTTGCCAGATTAATGCGTGCATCAGCAGTAATATGTAGAAATTTGCAGTACTTTGACGCTTCAAAGTCTGCCTCTCCCGCACCAGCAGAAGCTCCTCCATTTTTGAAAGGCGGCAGGCTTGCTTCTACCTCACCGTCCTTAATGACTGGACAGTCAACTCTTACCCACTGTATTATCTCATTTGCATTTGTGAGCTCGGGGAATTTTAGGGTGGTCGCTCTGATACAGTCAGTAATGAAAGTTGGCTCCCCTTACTCTCGGAAACGTTTCTTGTCCACCAGATAAGGTGCTTCGTTCAGTTTAAAATGACAATGCGTTGACTTTGTGGCAATTATTTCAATCTTTTTCGGTAGCTTTGTGTTTCTCGCACCACTGATTTTCTTAGATCTAAATGTTGCCTTCACTGATTATTGCGTAGCGATTAATTCTTAACTGGATCTCTATAAGAGTCCAAGTTTGCGGGCACGAGTCTCCGTGGGTCCAAATCTTCTTCGCTCAGCAAAGTCTTGTAGATGAAGCGCAAGAGCAAGGAAAGATCGATTACAAGCAGGAAGAACAAGTCAAAGCTGTGCAAGAGATCGTGGACTTGATTGCCCAGGATCCTCCCATCTCCGTGGTTACTCGCCTCATTGATTCCTTCAATAAGTTGACTTCTTTCAAGCGCAAGAACAATGAAGACTTGAACCGTTATGTGTCTAGGTTTCGCGGACTCGCCGCAGAGCACCTAATGAAAGCAGGCTCAACCAGTCAATCTCAAATCGGATAAGTACTAGCAATAAACCTGCTCAATAACGCCTCTCTCTCAGAAGCGTCCCTTACCAATGCCAAGCTCAGACTTATTGGAATTGCGGAGGAACGAAGCAGGGACCGATACGCACTGAGACAAAGTTCACGTTGACTTTGGATGAGGCACAGAAGATATCTTTGAGTACCAGAAGGCTTTCTGTTTAGATTGCAAGATCCTCTGGGAGTTCCAGCCGTGCCGGCAAACTCTCTATCAGCAAAATGACGGGACGGTTCAATGATATGTGTCGAGATGCCAAGCCCATGTTCGATAATATTAAGAAACTAAATGGTACTCGAGATATAGCCAAATCCATTGCTTCCTCTGGTCGTCGTTGCACTCTAAGTCTGGATGACGCTGTGGATGTACTCCGCTCTCTTGCTCAAACTACCAACAGAACTGAAGCCTCGGTAACAAAGGCTCAAATTGAGTCTGCAGTTGACCATAGAGTTAGAAGTTTCTTTGGAAGTCAAGAGAACGGTCAACGAGAGTCAAGGATCAGAAACCAGTCAAATCATCGCGCTTTCAACGGAAAGGGGCGGAAGACTTACCGCAACGACGGTGATAATTACAAATTGATCTGGATGGCAAGAGGAAGAAGTCAACAATGCTGGCGGAACTCGCCAGAGAAGCCTGCATGGACTGTGGAAGGAAGGACCACGCTCGAGGTGATTTGAAGTGCCAGCGTCCGAGCTATGCCACTTTGAAGATTCGAGAAGCAAAAGATCTCCATGACGAAGATTCCGAAAGAAACAGAATACCTGAAAACTTCAATGGGTATTTTCGTCCGGGCTCCAAGAAATCCAAGGGCAAAGGAGCCTGGTAAGCGGAATCCCTACCAAGTCTGATCTGATATCCATGCATAACGATCCGAATCCTATCTTGGACGAGGGTTGCCCGCCCCGATCCGTAGGAGGAATTAAGTCAGCAGTAGCGCTATTTTCAGCGATGGGCATCGAATTCAAGTTGGAGTCCTTAGATTGTGAGCCATTCTACCATGATTATGGACAGAACTGCAGTGATGCAGAGCTCACATTCGTCATATGGAGATTACCTCTTGAAGATTTGAAAGGGAATAAAATCGTTATTCCGTTCTATATCACGAAAGACGATGGACCTCTTCTACTTGGAAATTGTGTATTGAGCAAACCGGATGTGCTCAATTCGCATAAAACTCGTGTTCTTATTATACCTCCAGGTGTAATGGAAGGATCGGATAGCAAAATCGTGCTTCCGATCTATGTTACTGAAGGTAGAGAAACTCGAACTCATCTTCATGTTGTTATGAGCCAAATATCCAAGTTCCAAAGCTACCTTGCAACCCAGCGGGCTTTGCTTGGAACCAATGGAGACTCTGCAGACGAAGGTGGCAAACAATCGCGGTTCATGGGAAGATCTGCGAAAGAGTTCGCTTCAAACTTCACCTGTACTCGCATTTGCCTCTAAAGGACATGAGGGATCTCTGCAAACGGGGCATAGTTCTTTCTCCACTCTTAGAGCAAGCCCTCGAAGCTGTCGTGGAAAAGTGCTCCAACTGCAAGACGACTGGACGTCCCCTTAATGCGCTCAAGAGATCCTTGAAAAGGCCACTTCGAACATTTAACGAGGACGTGCAAATCGATTTCATGTACGTGGTTGAATTGACAAAGTACCCAATACTCCATATGAAAGACCTGGCTTCACGCTTCTGCAATGCAGTTGTCGTGTCGACCAGAGATATGGAAGAAGCTGGAAGAATCTTTGAAACTCACTGGATTGCAGTGAATGGAGCTCCTGAATCAATATCGATTGATCAGGAATTCGACAATGATGATTTTTGCAAGACGTTGCAAAAACATGGCATCAAACAGAAGCCTCGTCCTGCGAGGAGACATAGCAAAATCGGTTCAGTTTAAAGTGGAAACTTCATTCTACGTCAGATGTCACTGCGTATTCTCAAGGATGCAATGCACGAACGAAACACACGTGGTACTTCGTTCACGGTTCAGGAAATCGTCTCAAGAGCCGTACTTGCAACGAGTCTTCTACTTGGAAATAATTGTTCCAGTTCCTTTGAGCTTGCAAGAGGATACATACCATCTATTCTTTGTCTGCCACAGATGCCAGTGGACTCCGAGTTAATTGACGCACATTATCAGCAAGTTGCACGCCGCACGCTCTCAAAGATGTTGGAATCTCGATCGCCAAATACTGTTCCGTCAAATATTTTGACGGGAGGAACTCCGGTGTACTTCTTTGAGAAACAAACAAAACATGGTGTTCGGAATTTGGGTTACGTCCAAAACGCAAAAGAAAATTTCGTCCAGCTCACACTAAGCAAATACGGAACCGGGAAACGGCTGAAAGTCGCATACGAGGACATACGGCTATACCAATCTTCATCCCTTTTGCAAGAGTTGGAGAGTATCGAGGATTCAGAACAAGGACAGGGCAATCAGATCCCGTTGGATGAAGAAGGTGCATCTATTGCCGCTGCATCTATCCTGTCTGCTTCTATACCAAGACCAATACCAGAGACTGAACAATCTCGAAGCCAAGCGGTCAATGACGAACATCGTTCTTCATTGCTTTCGAGTCGTATCGATGACATCCAGAAAAATTGGATAATCGTTCCCTAGTCGTCTTCGTTCCTTGTCACTAAGAACAATGCCAATCAGGCTACGTTCAAGGATGTCGAATTTGACATAACTCAGAATACTCCAACCAGTCGACTGGACAAATATGTTGGAACTCCCGCGGATATTACGAAGTTCCCGCAAGAGTTGAAACCACAGAAGCAAACCATATTTCGGAAATTCGAAATGCAATTGGTTATAAGCCTGTGACGGAAAGTAAGATCGTTTCAATGGCGCCAAGGTGGCTTATTGACGAATCCATCCAGAAGAAAAAGTCTAATTACCAGGATAAAAACGCGTACGAGGAATTCAATATTAGAAGCCTACCAAGAGATGCAAATCTAATATCCTCGCATTGTTTCTTCCAAGTCAAAATTGATGGAGAATCAGACAAATTGAAATTGAAGTGCAGATTGGTTCCACACGGTAACAGGGATAAGGAGAAGACTTTCATCCGTAAGGACGCAGCAACGGCTCAGTTTCCTGTAATACGGGCTCTTCTTTCTGCTGTAGCGATACTTCGGTTTTCCTTGGCGACGATAGACATTTCTGGCGCTTTCCACCGATCCGGACCGTTGAATCGAAACGTATACATCCGCTTGCCGAGAGGATGGACAAAGAACAGCTTCTTCGTGTGGAAGCTGCTCGTCCCCGCCTACGGCTTGTGGAATCAGGCCGGCTGTGGCAACTCGCAGTTGAAGGATGGATGTTCAGCAGTGGGCTTGAATACGTTCCCGGAATGCTGGAACTATTTTTGAAACGGGATACATCTGGAAATTTGCTTCTCATTGTCGCCAAAGTTGTGGACGATTTCCTACTTGCCGGCCACGCTCAACAGATCCAAGATTTCCATGATGCGATTTTTAACCGATTTGAAGTCGGCAGATCCGTTTCTCAGTCGAACCTGGTCTTCAATAGACTCAATATCCTTCAAGATACTGATTTCAAAATCACTGTCTCGATGAAGTAATACATGGAAACCATTGACGAAAGCCCATTAGACAATATTAGGAGGAAAGACCAAGAAGCTAAATGCTCACTGGATAAGATTAAGTCATTCCAAGCACTTGCTGGACAGCTTAATTGGCTTGGGCATGGAGTTTTCAGCCCTGCTGCCTTTTATCGAGTACTTTGCAGCAATGGACCTCCGATCTGAGAGTGCACCACTTGAGTGAAGCCAATTGTGCTCTCCATGAAATTCGACAGCTCTCGCCGGTCCTCACGTATCGAGTGCTTTCTAATAATGACGTCAGTAGCAACGATGCGGCTTACTTAGCCTTCTCTGACGCGAGCCAAGGCAAATCGCCTTACGGCCAAACAGGTTACTTCTCCGGGATCTTCTTTCCGAACTCTAAGATAATCCATGCCATCGACTTGCAACGCTCTAACCAGACTCGAGTCTCGTTTTCGTCCATGGGTTCGGAGATACTAGCAGCCGCAAGGTCAGCCGATCGGGCTGGACTCATGGCATACTGCTTGTCGAAGATATACGCGGCTGTTCGTTCCCTGCCGCTTGTCTTGACGGTTGACTAACATGGACTCTACTCGACCATCACCACTCTTCACGAAGGTCGCGATTACAGGCTGCGACCGACAGTCGAAAGGTTGAGAGACTCCTTTGAGTCGGGAGAAATCGCTGTTATGCAATGGATAAAGGGCGCCAACAACATCGCTGATGCCCTGACAAAGAGGAACTTGGGCACCTTCCGCAAACTCAATCAAACCTGTGCTCTTGGACTCTTGGACTCTGATATTCTTCATGAAGCAGTCAAACCAAAAGAGGAAATCGAAACGGATATCCACTGATTCATTGAGGCCACATACCATTTCACGATTGGGTTCCATCCTGATGGACGCTTAATACTATAACCTTGATACACTACTTGATTATGGACTTGAGTTTCAGTTCAATAATCTTGGATTTCTTCGTTACAGGTTTGCAGGCTTGATTACATGTGCCACGTTTCCTGAAATAGCCATTAACTGGTGCCGACTTCGAATAATGCACTGTATACGAGAACCTGTGCAATATGCACCCTCTTCCTCGATTCGGATAATTGGACACGCGGGATATTTGGAACCACTCCAACCAATTGGCCATCCTTTATTTTAATTGAGAATTAATCGAATTCTAATTTCCTTCTCACTCTTCTGTCCCAAGGAGATCCACATGTTGAACACGTGTCCACTGTTTGGGGTGTACAGTCTTCTTCGCCGAAATCTGCCTCTACCGCCTCATCATCTACCAACCAGTGCCGGGGATAGTCAGTGCCAGGTGTCTTCGCTGATTACGTAGACGACACGCTGTCAGTAGGAGGTGAAGGTTTGGGTGACATGTCGCTCGCGCTCGAAGAACCTTTTTCGTCCAGGTCGAATTTTGGGCCTGTCGCGCTGACAAAAATGACATCTGAAGTGTCATCTACAGGGTAATTGCTGTCGAACCAGCACAAAGGGAAACCCTGGTCATTTCGAGGGGGTGAAGGGGGTGGTCTCTGAATGCGGGCGCGAGCATTCACCAGGTCTGGATTGTTAAATGGAAACCTCGGGGAAGAAGACATGATTGTTGGACGCTGTGGCTGAAGGAGAACTTCGATTGCCGGAGAAGGTTGGAGGTTATATGTACAACCTATCGGCGGATCAGATGTCGATTGCTTTTGTCCAGTGCGTCATTTGGCAAATATTGCTGACTTCAAAGATGCAGTTTTTTACTGTTTTTTTCATGATGCCGAAACATGTTCGTTCTGGACCAATAAGAAGGCGTTTTTAAGGTGCACTATACTGTACTTCGCATGGCAAACGGATAATTTTCATTTAATCGGCGTGCACACTTATTATTTACGTTTCGTATTATTCAGTTCAAGGATTTTTATTAATTGGGCCTTTTACTGTATAAGGGCCGTTTCGGCCCAATCGGGGGTATGTTGTAAATTGTATACTGTACGAACGGTCTCTGCCAATCAAAGGCCACGACAGGTCTGACTTAGCAGATCCAATGATTTATCCTCTACACAGCCAGGTGGCAGTACTACTGTACTGTGCTCCCGGTAATACAGTGTCTATCGTCTAATGTATCTGCTATTCTATAGCTATGGAACGGCTATATAAAGAAACCCTCACTGCCCGATCGGGGTGTGAGGAGAGGGGCAGAGTTTTGGGGTCAGAGAGAAATACCGACCGTTCTAGTGACCCTATCTACTAAACGACCAAAAACGGGATTGCAACTGCATCCCGGAAGACCTTTGTACCCGTTCACTGTGCCTTCCTTTCCCGCTCCCCTCGCTTACACTACGCATACTACATTTGGGCTACTTTACAGTGAGACTACTTTACAGTCTATCTGGGCTTCTGCTACGTAGATATTTTGCCAATTGGCACGCCAACCTATTTTTCCTTATTTTCAGCCATCCCTTTTACTTAGGCCACTAGATCACTTTTTCCTTTAGTCTATTTTGTGCACTTTTACACTTATTCTATCGAACATATAAGCTGCACTAATGGTAACGAGTTTTCCCCTGAAGTTCCGACCTTCGTCCTTTGGTACGCCAAGCTCGGCCTGGTCCCTGTTCAACCAACCCGATCACCCTCTTTAGTGCGCGCATGGACTAACTTTGTAGCCATTTTATTTAGGTTCACCAAGGTTCTCGCCCCCACCCCCGGTTATCTGTTCTACAGTCGCGGCTATTCCTTCGGACAGCACTAGCTCTACCACCTCTACGGCCCTTTTTATCCTTTTCCGTTTTAGCGCTGCCCGTCCGTGTTCAAACCGCCGCTGTAGAAGTTCATCTGTAGGTCTTGAGGCGATTCTACCCGAACTACATGCCGCGCGTGTCTTCCCACAATTCCCGCTATTCCACTACATTTTATTCTCCCGACCTAGAATTGCCTGTGATGACACGTTCTTTTCTTTTCATTTACTCCGTCGTTTGACGTTTTCTTTGTGTCTTTTGTCCTACTTTTACTGTTTCTACTTGTTCCTATCGGGACCTTCAAGATCGATATGATTCGAACTAGGTCAAGTCCGGGAGGCTCGCAGTCGGAGAGAGTCCCTCAGCCAAACCCCGCAATCCGCAAAGCTTTCTCTAGATCTGCCTCTTTTGGCAATGCTGCCCACATTTCTACCGCCATTCTGTCACTAGCTGCATTGTCGGAAAATTCCACAGTACCAGGCAGTTCCGTTGCCGCACCGGGCTCCATAGGACTAACCGAGCCCCTTGCAAGAACCTTGTTCCTGACTGTACCCTATCCTACCACGGTCAAACCCGTTTCTACTTGTGTTCCTGGACTACTATCTGATTGAACAGCTCCAGCCATGAGTTTCTACCGAAATCTGTTCCTTTCATGGCTCTGCGGTCGGGCGTTTCTTCAATCCAGACGCATGGCCGTCATTCTCAGTCCTTTCCTGTTCCTTTACCTGACTCGCTCAATGAGCATCACTTTCCCCGTACTATGGATGTTCCGGGATCAGATCCCTTTTTTCGAGCGCTGCACCCGAACACGCGACGGCTCCGCCTGCAGAGTATCTACAAACCCCGGCTAAGTCAGCTCTTACGGGAGAACCTTCGAAAGCACCGCGCACGCGTACCGAACAACCCCATGTATCTTTAACTTTCCTAACATCTAATCACAACTCTACAACTTCTGCAGAAGTGCGCTCATTTCTAGAATCACTGCTGTACTATCACTCGATGGAAGAGAAGATTCTCGTCGCGTTTAACCGATTGACACGGCTGTAGAGCCTGGATCGCCAGTTAAGATCGGACTTGTCTGCCTGACAGTTTAAAGTGGAGGAGCACTCGGCGATTTTGCCAGAACTGTCCCCGGTGATCCGTGAAAACCGAGCAAATTTGAATCTCTTGAAAGAACGCGTCTACGCAGTACACAATCCTGTTTTACCCCTACCGTTCTAGGTATTCCTTGTGTTGAGGTTTCTAGCCCCCAGATTCCTGAGCTTTTCTTACGCATAGAGCGTCTTGAGAAAGCTCCGACTACCGCGTCCGACGCGAACCGAGAAGCCCTGTCGAAGTAAATTGAAGAGTTCGATAACGAAGACATGGACGAGCAATCTCGGAAGTCGAAGTTTACAAGAACCCGTTCTGGGCGAGGAGAACGTGGACGACTGAAGAGGAAGCACAAGTCGCGAGACTACACTGAATCTTCAGGTTCCGAAAGCGATGATCGTTCCGACGAAGGGTCCGCCCGGTCCCTCGCTGGAATCCGTCGCAAAGGTCCCCGTCATCCCGGTCTCACGGAGCTCAAGCCCACTGACACTCAGTTTAATGAGTCTCTATCCTATCGTTTCTGTCATTTGTTGAATTTTTCTCACTCTCGCACAGGTCGCGAGACCGGCAAAATCAAGGAACCTATCAATCGCCTCGATCTCACAATGAGAGACCTCGCATTCGATAATTTTTACCCTGTGCTTAATTTAGATTTCTTGAATAGTTTTACTGATGAGTGTGACACCGCGAGATGTCCGAAGCCCAAGTGTTTGTCGCGGTGCAGTACTTCCTCAAGGGAGACGCCGCCGCGTTGCTTCGCAGTTCGAAGGCGAAATCGTGTTCGTCTGTTGGAATATCGTCTTGGCCCGAAGCCGTCAACTTTTTATTGTGCACCTATGCGAATCCGAGTGTGCTTCGTGAAGCGTTCATCCACGCGGGCACGTTGCAGCAAGGACCATTTGAATCTGGGACAACCTTTGGGACTCGACTCTTGAAAGCGTGCAACCGTGTCGAAAATGTAGTTGCTCCCTCTGATAAGATGACGATGTTTATGAATGGTTTATCCGATATCACTCGTTCTACGACCGCGCGGTATCGCGAAGACCACAGTGAAGAGATGAGCCACGAACGTTTTGTGCACTTCGCACAAGAAGAGGGAAACTTTGCACGCGCGAAAATACGCAAAGCGAGAGAGCCCACTCGTTCCCCTTTCTTGGTTAAGTCCGGCAGGGCCCGTTATCCACGCGATAGAACCAAGGCCAGGGTTGGAGAAGTAGAAGACGAGTTAGTTCACAAGGAACATTATGAACCAATTGAAACTCACGGTTCCGTCGAATAGCAATTGGCCGACACCCAGTCTTCTGTCCCGACCCTGAAACTCCCGTCAAATGAGATGTCCTCGGATGAGGGTCGAGACCCGGTCATGTAAGTGGATGGTCGCGAAAGGTACGTGAAGCCACCGCCGATCGCACATGCGCATGGTATCCCTCAAACAAGTAGGCCTGGTTGGGAGGACAACCGCCCAAGGATTCCACTGAGAACACTAAAGCCGTTGACTATTTTTTATGGCAAGTGCAAGCTCGCATTTACTTATAGTGCCCACACTTACATCCATAAGGTTCAACAGTGGACACTATGATCATATAATTCGTTCGGGTAGTCGAACTAGTCAATAAACCTAGGGAGCAATGCGTCAGAGCTAAGAGACTAGTTATGGGTGCTTACAGTGCATCCTATAATGGTCCAATGCCACGTGGGTGTAGTCTACACTTGCCAGCGAGGAGACCTATTTCAAGTCGGTTGGCCGAGCCAGATCTAAAATAATCTTCTGATTTTGTCTCAGGACCAATAGTGTGTTTCCACGCCATTCTACTGGGCCAAATTCAAAAATATCAGCTTCCAGCATGAGATGGTGGTTTGAGTCGATCTCAAGAACAACATAAATAGGCGCTTGTCGCTTGTTACTGTTGAGTAGCACCCCTTCTCCTCTAAGTCTACACTCTATCCCAATTCCCTTCGAATCTTTCTTTCTGCTTCTTAAGTTTCCAGTCTTCACTATAGCCTCCAATTCTCATACCGGTACACAATGGAAAGGGGCATCAAACGGACAGCCCAACAGACCGTCAGATGGCTGCGCTAGCCACAGATGCGGAAATTGAGCCCGATTAGCATACCGTTGCGGAGCAAGGTGGTCCCAGCAGGGGGAGCAAGAGGAGTGCAGGACCGTCGACGGGGGTGGCCGCTAAGCAGCCGCGAGGGACTGGCGTGTCAAGTGCGCGGGGAGGGACACGGAGAAGGGGCAGCCGGAGGAAGCGGAGGAAGAGCGGACGGTAGAACCGGGGGAGATTGCGCAGTATTGACAGTCAATTAATAATGATCTGATCATCGTACAAGCATTCGTGTGAGATGACGGGTCTACCGGGGCTGATGGCGTGTTGTGGAAGGAAGGGGTGCTGTACTCTTCCAGGAACAAAGGTGGGGCGGATAAAACATACTTTCTGTTCAATCTAAGGTGCATGCATCCGCACTTGTCCGGTACCGTCGTGCAGAAGTGTGGAAGCCGTCTGCGCTCTCGCCAAGGGTGCGTCCAGAGGAAGTCCCCCGTTTCGGTCCCTCTCCTCGCATCCGTACCGTCGTGTTAAAGAAGTAGCTGGTCCAGAACAGGTCGAGGGAGGTCATGGTCGAGTTTCTTGAGGAGCATCCCGGGGATCGTCTGGTGGTGGCCAGCCCCAGGGCTCGGCCGGATATTCACAACTTCCAAGACCTGTTCGCGAAATGATGCGGTCGTGTTTGGAAAACTCATCGAGACGGCAACTACCTTCTCGCGGTCTCAACAAACACGATCGACATTGTTCTTGGTCGTGACGACGCGCGTTACTTCTTCAACCAGGCGCAGGGAGCAGCCTTGTCTTATGCGAAGGTGAGCGCCGTACCAAACGTGTTTCAGCGGGTCAGGATCCGGCTAGAGGCGCGAAAGTTACCGAAGGAGATGCGTGCAACGATGGCAGGTCGGCCGTGTCAGAGGCTGGCGGAGACCAATAGTGGTGACCTCATTGCATTCCCAGAGGGGCCTGCTGTGCATTGTATGGTCGTTGGCGTGAACCGCCAGCTTATTTGGGATAGCGCAGATCCCTGGCCGTTGAATCAATTTTTTTAAGTGTCCAAATTGTAAAGGACCGGTGTCTTGCCGCCTTCGCACTCCGCCGTTCGCCCCTGCGGCGGCCGTCTTTTATTGACCCTCAGCTGTCTCAACTCTACAGTAGCCATCTGATGTACAGTATGTACAGTAACACGGCGGTGGCAACCCTCAAGGAAAGCTGTCCCAAATCCCGCGGATGCTACGGTTATCTCTCATTACAATAACACTATGCTTGAGGTGAGCCGTGGTCTCCCCAGCCATCGGAATCCTTAGGGCGGGGAGGTACGGCCATCGTGACGAGCCATTGGAGTGCACGGCTGAAGCTCTATGGGGGAGATTATTCTACGCTGGCGGCCCCAGATGACACGGTCGAGCAGATCTTGGAGCGCCGAGCGCTCTGAAGAGCGATGCTCCTGATAAATCTTCAGGGCGGGAAGCAAGAATCGGATCTCCGTGTCCGGCAGTAGCCTGTTCAGGTACCGAAGAGCTGCCATTCGTTTCGCAGAGGTGGAGAATGGCCCCCGGTAAACCGGGGGAACCTTCTCGTACGAGGGATATTGCGAGAGTGGCCGGCATTACCTTCGTGAAAAATGCTCTCTCGGATCGTGTGCACAGACTTTAGGAGGCCAGGAGCGATACCCAGTGGGTCGTACAACATACGGGCAAGAGAAAGTAGGACAAGGGCTGAGCGGAGAGTATCCCAGTTCCGGTGGTCCGAATGGTCGCCTCGTGGCGAAAGGTTTGAGCTTGAAACATGGCAAGTTACCAGACTCCGATTAGGGCGGCCCTCGGACGGGGAGGGGTGAGGCCGGGCATTAAGATTCCTCTCGCGAGGTCCCGAGGTGGGGCTGTTGTGCGTAGTATCCAAGAAGCTCCTGCGCTGAGTAGCTTACTTGACCGGAGTAGGGTTGCAGTGGTGCTCGGTTGCAGATAAAGGGCATACTCCGCCTGGGATGCCAAGAAGGTCTTGAAGAGAGACCCTCGAATGCTGTAGTCCGAATTCCTCCGAGCGGTGGCGCGAGAGATGAGGGATTACATGCGTCTGCCTTGTCAAGGGGAGCGAGTAGGCTGTGATCAGACAAGCCCGTGGGGGAGATGAATATTCCCATGTACTCGGAATGTGGGAGGCATCAGAGGGCTACCCTTTCAATCCAGTAACGGTCGACCGTACGAGTGATCACCGCCGACTTGCCGCAGCTCCACTCCATTTCAGCGGAGCTTGCCCACGCGCTGGCTTTCAGAAGAACATTGTGCAGAGCTACTGGGGAGTCGGATAAATCAATAACGTCGTCCGCGAAGCACAAGGTCTCGCCATCAGCTGATTGGTTCAACGATTCCAAGAAGGGGTTCATGAAGATATCGAAGAGAAGAGGACTGAGTGGGTCTCCCTGCGGGACTCCCGATGTCGCCCGGCACGAGTGGTTTTGGTTGACGCCGCATAGGAGCATTGTGACGAAGAGGCAGTCAAGCTGTGGAACCATGGTTACCAGGAGACGATTACGAAGCAGTGCCAGTAGTGCCCGGCGGGGGACCCGGTCGTATGATTGCCTCAGGTAGAGGACCGCTGTAGGCCCCCTTGTTCGGCGAGGAAATTTTTCCACCCTTGGAATTGGTATCTCCGTGCTATAGCCCTGAACTAACCCGAAATAGTTCGGGTGCACCGTGTAGCATGCGCCAACCTCTCTGCTTAAGGCCGCCGAGATGACGCGGCGGAAGATAGAGAGGTTTAAGATTGAGCGACAGTCCTTGGGGTTGCGCGAAGCGGACCTCTTGGGGACTGGGGTCAAAGTGCCCGACCAAAGAAGAGGCAGGACGGACACCGTACGTCCACAGCCGCCCATAGGACTAAAACAGCTTGCGCAAATTGCGCAGGATCCAACTGCAACATATCTATGTGAATGTGGTCTGATCCCGGGGCCTTGTCATTCCTGCCGCTAGCAATCGCGTTTTGGAGCAGGCCAGTGAAGGTTGGCTGTAGATCGAACGGCTCCGGGGCGATCTTTTTGCGGGTTGATGGCCACCTGTTGCTAAGAAATCCAGGTATGCGTCTGCACCTGGGCCGATTTGGGGGCCATTCGCTCGAAAATCCAGTTCTAGGAGGCGTTTTACTGCTTGGTTTACCACAGGAAGGTGGTTCGTGTCCAAGTCAAGATTTAGTCGCAGCTGGAGACGTTAACGGTTTCTTCGGAGCTCCTTTTTCATTTCGAGGTCCAAGGCGCGGGCCTATCGGTGGTCTTCCAGATGTGGGGATCGCAGCAGCTTGGATCGTACATTTACCTTGCGGTCTATGGCAGCTGACCAGCCCGGGAGGAACCTTGCTGGTCGGGGTTTGCTAAAAACTGTCCAAGGGCGGAGAGTTGACTCCACCAGGGACCGAGAGGAAGTCACCAGCTGTTCAGGGGCGTTACTCCGGTTCAACTGATCCAAAAGGAACGGAATCAGTTGCTGGTAGTCTGCGTAGACCTTTTTGCGGCAGGTGTGGTTCTCGAGAAGGGATTTAGAGACATATTCAGGCGAGGCGAGAGAAGAGAGAAGTATCCCCGCGTGGACTTTCATATCGTCCGAGAACCCTCCATTCTCCGACTTCTTCAGGGAGCTTACTGGGATGTTGCATAGGAATAGCAAATCGATGGTGCTAGTACCTTGTGGAGACGAGAAGGAAAGAGATACCGATGCTTGAATACAGAAGCCATGGCGGGGGCTCGCTCGAGAAAAGGCGGCCCGGCTTGTTAGTGGAGTGGTCCCAGTTCTTGTGCCTGGCATTCAGGTCCCCAACGGAGACTGCAAGGCCATGTTCAGGCGTTGAATGTGAAAACAGAAGCTCCAGAGGTCTTTGAGTGAGGGATTTGGTCGCAGATATGCGCAGGTTGTGGGAGTAGAGAAGGAGAAGAGTGCCATGACTTGAAAGGCTTCTGTTTCCACCCCCTTAGGAGTCGCACGGGGGTTAGAGGGGTAGGAGAAAAGTGATGCCTCCGCCTTTGCGGTGTCGGCTGGCGGTGTGGCGAGGGCAGATCGAGAACTTTTTGAAGTCTCGTAGCTGCTGCGGTATGGGGCAGTCGTGCCAAGTCTCCGTTATTAGGAAGGAGTCTGCCGTTTTTGCCAGTTCGGCAACCTTGGGGGTCTTGGCCTGGGTCCAGCTAAGTACATTCCACGTGATGAGTCTCGTTTTGAGTCATCATCTGCGATTACCGAGGACTCTGATGGGGAATCTTCTAAGGAGGATAACTTCTGCGCTGTAATAGAAAGTTCTGATCCGTGTGCAGCAATCTGGTTATTGGCATGCTCGAGATTCTACTGCAACTGAAGCAAAAATGGCGTAAGGGACTCTAGGGTGACTTGCGGCTGATACATAGCGATTAGGTTCACAAAGGAAGTAACAGTGTCTGGCCTGATATCTGAGAGAAAATTTTCGACCTTACCCGTGTACATGTGGTGATGCGTGTACACGATTTCTGTAACACCTAGAGTACCAGAGTGTCTCTTAGATGGTTCTTGGGCCAACTACCCATCATTCATAGCCTCCAGCAAGCTGGTCTTTCAAAATGCCAAGAAAGAAGTTTAATCCATTCAGTATCTACCGGGGACTGCGCACATTCCTAAATATACGGCTAAGATCGAACAGGATGTACCTCGTCGTCCATGTCCATCGGGGCTCGGGACACGATAGCTTGAGCAATGGATGAACAGAGAGTGCAACTCAGTCGCTGGTAGATACGGCGGCGGATAACACCAGGTGTCGAATGAGACTTGGACGCGATCCGCGGAACTAACCCCTCGATAAACGCAGTTGAATCAGGGGAAGAGACACCCAGGAAATCAAACGCCAGAGGTCGAAAAATGAAGTTTGGCGTCTAATGCGCAGAAAATTGGCCAGCTGAGGGAGCGGGGAGCCGTCTTGCGACGTTGCGTTCCAGAGTTATAATCTTACCGCGGGCCGCCAGATCGGTAGCACCACCGGCAACCTGGGTCGCCTTGGTGCGAACAGCGGCCTTGAACAGTGAGATGACAGTGATTAAACACGCAATGGGGCGCAAAGTTGTTCCTTCCGGGGTTGGGAGGGATTGTACCAGGATATCGGCGGGCCGGAGCGCAGTGGCTGGGACGAGGAGCGGAACCTCGTGCCGAGTATCTAGACCCGCAGCGAGGGTAACGTGTGTCGCAAACTCATAACAGAGCGAGTTATGGCGGTGACGACGGCCGAAAACAGGGCAGCAGAGGTCGGCAGCGTGATTCCCAAGGGTGTCCAAGGGGTGGTCACAATGGTGGCAGTAGAGGGGCATGGAGTCATCATACACTGGCAGCCCGAGGTGACGGCGGAGCATGGTCCGCCAGTGTGCGGTGGGCACCTTCGTAGCTGCCGTGAGGTGAGCGAAGAGAAACGCCGCAGCGGGGCTGCGGCGGAACGCTAAGCCACGGATACGGATGTCGAATGTCGGCTTCACTATGCGCGGTCGGGTTGGGAGCATTCGCCCAGGATTCGACGTGCCAGTATACTCTTGCCCGCGCCTCTTGCTGCACCCGTTTGAGAAGGGTTAAAGTGTTAGTGGTGAAGCAGCTAGAGTTGGAGGGTCAAGGGTCGAAAGGTCGACTATCCCGGGTATGGACAGAGCGAAACGGCGGAGAGAAGGCCCAGCCTGACAGAGAAGGAAGGATCGGTCTACATGGAAGATGCTAACAGCTAGTGCAAAAGCACGCGGCGTGGCGTATGTGGAAGTCCGCTGCCGTGCGGGCGCAGCATCAATGATGCTGGTAGCGTCAGCGCCGTGGATGCACGAGGCGATGCTTTCGAATCCATGACCTCCGACGTGCATATGTAGGCAGACTTGGTCCCAGGCTCGGTCTGTGAGTGCGATGCCGTATAACTTATTGATAGCGGTAACTCGTCAGGAGAAGTGATACTCAGAACCAACTACCCCAAGAAGGAGGTGTTGCAAGCGAAGAAACGGCTACCGTGGTATAGTTCAACGAATAAAAAGGAGTGGATCAGGAAGACAATTGAGAGGGCTACAAGCAAGTGTGGAAGGGGCAGGGTCCGCCACTGATGCTCTGTGACCAGCGTAGGAAAATTTTTTTTGTTTCTGAGTTGAATCTTAACTTCGTACTAGTTGGGACTCAACTTGAAGTTGTCTACCAACTTGCTTGACCTCCACAAAAGGACGCAGTTTACTCAGCTTGTATGGACTTTTTGGCTATCCCTAAAGTCTCAAAGAAACATACTAAGAACCATAAAATGCATCAATTGGAATCTTGTGAACGAGAAGGACTAGCAGCAGATACTAGCAAGATAAATATCTAGATTCCTTCCTAAATATCTTAATCCTTTATATAAGAGCCAAACAGTTCCCCAAAAATATCCATTACAGCCAGGAAGTCCCCATAAGTATCCGCGAACGGCTTAGAATTCTCCATTGCCTCCTGCGAAATATCTACACTAGTGAAGATGCCCCCATCCAGTTCCAGAGTCTGGACCACCTAGTCCATATTTTCCGGCCCCTTCCTCACTATTCCAGCACTTTCCATGTCTCCCTTCCCCTCATCCTCCCCATCCTCCTCTTCACTCCTCTCTTCATCTTTGTCACAAGAGTCAGAGATCACAATTACTATCTCAGTCTCCCATACGTTCTCCATGGGAGCCCCCCCACCGTTATAAGCTAGTGGCTCCTACGGGTCTACCCAGTCCTCCTCTTTACACTCTTCTCTCTCCTCCTCTTCCTCTTCTCCCTTTTTCTCCTCCTCTGCCTCTTCTGCCTGCTCGAAGCAGTTACGGTGGACCCACTCCCGAACGAATTCCCGGTCCAACCTTCTACAGGAATCATCGTAGTCGGCTGGAACATTTGCCATCAGGCTCAGAGCGTTGAGTTGACGACGGCCTCGGGATGACTTGGTGATAGTGAGGGAAGGGAGGAGGTTGGTCATGTTAAGGGCCAAAGAAGGGTCGAGCCGATGGGGTAGTTGATGGTGGGGGGTTGCCTCAAAGACGTCGATTTCGAGCTTTAAATACTGCGACATCTTCGAAAAGTATGACGATCTTGGACGTGTAATGACATTTATTAATGAAACCGAGTCTTAAAATAAAAAATCAACTCATGAATTTGCCACTCTCATCCAAAGTAAAAATATCTTGTAAAATCAGCGACTGGAAAAATATCTTGCAAATTCCGATACTGTATCCAAATTTGGTCCTCTTCTAGATTTTTTTTCGTGTGCGAGTTTTGCACAAATCACTATTCGATGACCGTTGAAGATCACCAAATTCTTCTGCAGCGGACTCAGCTTAGCGCGGATCTGATAGCTTGAATGCATGCGATAGTAGCCATGCAGAGGCACTGATACGGTGCATGTGGAAGCGAGCGCGGGCGTCGCGGACCAGCAGGAGGCGGTCCAGAGTGCGGCAGCACTGAGCGATCTTGGACCGGAGAAAACTCTCCTTGAACGTCTTGTTGCCGATGGGGGCCCCTAGGAGCGGAAAGCCGTCCCGCGAGCATTCTGCGAGAGGGACTTCCGCTAGGAGGGCTGCTCGATCCGGAGGCATGACGTGAGGCTAATATATCCGTGTCTTATGTGGGTTGACATGGAAGCCAACCGCAGGACCATCTCGGTCAACGAACCTGAGCGCGTGACGTATGGTGCTAAGATTCTCGACGATTGCTCCGTCATCTGCCTACCATTGGCAGAGAGCAATGTTGGAGATCTCAGCAACCCGACGGATGAGGGATTGGATCGTTAGCGAGAACAACAACATGCTGGCCGGGTCACCCTGTTGGGTGTCCTGGGCACTTGGTATGACGGTGCGATCCCGGTTCGGGACAAGCAATGGCGGTTTCATTCGGCTGTAGATCATTTTTGCGAAGCGGGCTAGAGAGGGGGCGAGCATTGGTAGGTGGTCCAGCATAGATTGCCGATCAACACGATTAAAGGCATTGTTGGCGTCTATAAGGACCGTGGCGAAATTCGGGGTGGCGAAGAAGCGGCGTCGTGTCGTGCGGTTGTCGTGGACAATAGAGTCCAACCCGGCTTTAACACCGTTGGTCGTCTGATGCGGCGACATAATCGAGTTTGAATCGGCTATTTCGACCGGGAGTAGTGCCTTCGTCACTATCCTGCGGAGCACAGACCCGATGGCGATCGGGCGGGCCTTATCGGGAGTCGGCTGAAGCGGGGAAGCATCGCCGCTACCACAAGGGGGAGCACAGCGTCCCGCAATCCTCCTCGTGCGAGCCGGGAAACGAGCTGTGTCAGGACACGCAGACCGGTCACACCGACATCAGGACTGACGCAAGTCTTAACCAGGAGGTGGAACCAGCGGGACGGGGTTCGTTCGGGTCCGGCGGTGGTGTCCCGCGGGACGCCGCGTACCGCGTGTTCCACAGCAGCCTCGGCGATGCACGGGGGCAGCGGGAGTCGTCCTTCCGGGAGCGGCGAGACAGGGCGCGGCGGGAATGGGTACCAATCCAGGAGCCGCTGAATCGCAGCCGGGTCGTTGACGTCGGCGAGCGAGCCGTTGTGGAGGGCGCGCATTGCCTTGCCGTATCGTGCATCAGTGCAAAGGACCTCTGCACGTCGGGCCCGCGCCCAGTGTCTCCGTGGCCCGTTGGGGCATACGGTCTGTTTTCTTTCTGCCGTTCAAGCCGAGCTTGATGAGCTACGAGAGCTTCGGCCCAGAGTGCTCCCCACAGTGAGCCCGTGTGCGCACGACGGAGGCGTTCTCGGAGCACGATACGTTGGCTATTGGGGTCCCGCCATCCGCGCTCTCCCCGAGGACAGCGACGGAGGACAGCCTTGGGCAACATGTAGAGGTGAAGTAATGCTCGTTGAGTAGCATCTTCACCACGGGCATTTGCCGCAGCTTTTAACAACTTGATAAACAGCAGGATAAATTGGATGAGGCAGAGCGCGGGGGTATCTTGTAAGATATCCCCGTCTCGGTAGAGTGCTGAGAGGATTTCCAGGGGAGTGGGCAAGGGGAATGACGCCGATGTATCATGCGGCAGTTGGTCCGATTCCATGGGGTGGACCAAATCCATGGTGGAGAGGAGCAGCGTTAGACCGACTGGCCTCTTGGCTGATGGAGGGGCTCCTCCACACCTTGTATGCCAGCCGTCAACGGCTGCATGGGAACGTGCGGGGAAGACTCCTTAACCATCGTTGCCGCGGAGGCGACGGTGGGAGGGAGAACGGCCGTTGGCGCCGATGGTGCGATGGGCACCGTGAGAAGCTGTGGGGCAATGATCTTTGAAAACTTTGTGATTTAAAAGCTAATTTGCTATCCTTGCACCTTCAAATTTCGGTCCTGCTGACCTATTGGTTAAGTGCAAACAGCTCCTGACGAAGAGGTCTCAGGGTCAAATCCGCCAGGAGCATTTACAAAAAGTTCCTTCTCTGACGTAAATGTTGACGTCAGTCACGCCGGGTCCGTTATAGTAGCCCTTCTTCCGATTCTTGCTTTGCGGTGGTTTTCTTATCCAGGTCCTGGTGGCGATACGGACTTAGAATTGTAAGTCCTACTACAAGGATCTGAGGGCAGCAGAGGAAAGCTTGCAATCACAGCGGAAGGGTGAACACAACTCACACACGAAGTCGATTGAGAAATCAACTTATTGCTCTACTTTCATTTTTGTTACTCAAAAGCAAGCTATTTTAATGGAAAAAAAAGATACTACTTGCGACCTGTGGCTTTCAGTCAATGCTGCGCGCCGTTCTGATGGCGGACAAGATCTTGTCCATTGAAAACCTCAGTATTGCAGTCCTTGCACTGGCACTCTTGCTTTTACGGCGGATGTGACGGCTGAAACGGAGGTACTCGAAGTATTGAACGCGACCGGAGCAGTTTACTTGAATATAACGGCAATGGAACAGAAAGGACTTCAGATTCTTGTTCATCCGCGGTCTTTTCGAGGGCCTAGCCTTGTAGATTTGATGCTTCGCCACCATTTGGATCGAAACCGAGGCCACGTCCGGCAGCACTTGAAGCCTTCTCGGAGGAGCCATCGGACTTTTCGGGGGCCTTGACGTGTTCGGCACAGTCAGACGAGATGGGTTCCTCAGGACCGGGGGTAAGTATCGAAGACCGGTCGATAGGGGTAGGGCAAAAGATCGAAAAGGAGTGCGAGGCTTCTCAACTGTAACAAGGGGAGGTGCCCCTCTAACTGAAAGTGCTCGGGTAAAACGATATCTTAGTCAGACGGCGTCGGTGTCTTGGGCTCCTCGGGGCTGAGTAGAGCGATCGGGGTTCTAGGAGTCCACGGACGAGGCGGAGTCTTGGGATCTTCTTCCTCGCCAATCGGTACAAATGGCGAGGTGGGCGGGGAACTAAAGTCGGCGAGGTCTTCTGAGTCGTACTCTGACGGCGACGGGGGGCGGCCCTTTTACTTCCTGTTGTGCGACACTGCGGGATACCGCGTAGAGGTCAGAGTGAAAAACACAAGGTTTGTCTCCGTTTGCAATCGGGCAGCCGGGATAAATCTAAGAGATATTTTGTCCCAACTGGCAGATTTGAAAAAGGCACAATGAGGCACAACTTACTTGCAATGTTACCACGATCTAATGTGTTAAGCGCACAAGAGCAGATCTGGGTAGAACTGTGGTTGAAACGTTGGTTGATGCTGGCTGGGTTAAGCCGGGCGCTCCAAACCAGGGTTTATATAGAACTGAAGATAGCTACAAACTAAAGGAAAATGGAGCCTAACAGAAGCGAATTAAAAGGTCTTCCCGTAAAACAGCCCTGACGGTATCGTAAGTAGCGCGTTCAGAATTGTAGTCAGCACGAGTGATATTCTCTGACAAGATGTAAGAAGTATATAGGTCCAGTTGGATGGGATCGCAAGGCAAATTTTGATTGGTAAAGCAGTGATATAATATCCCGGTGTGCAACTCGCCCGAAACTATTCCAAGTGTACCAAGGTGGTCAAAAGCTGTGTTCAGAACTGTAAGGAAAGTGTAATGACAGCAAAGTGCCTAGTATCCCTGGTTATAAGGTTACCAGTAGTTTGAATCTACAGTACAGTAGATGCAGTGAATTTTTTTGTGTCAAGCTGTAAGCTTTGTGAAGTGAAATACAACACCTTCGTCCCAGGTATCCATGGAAAGAGCAGGTGCTCTCCGTGCGGTCCTAGGCAGCGATTGCTGCCTCCGCATGAGGGCGCGGTGCGCGTCCCCAAGTGCAGCTGCATTCTCGACGGAGTCGAGGAAGGCTCTTGGGCTATCCCAAAACTGAGCAATTTTGTCGCTCAACTTGAAGCAACGGCTTCAGGTCTGGTAAGGATCCCCTTACAAAACGCGTTATGAGGTCCTTCTCGGTTAATACCGCTCCACAGAACCTCAAAACCTTGCGCAGACGACTAGCAAAAGCTAGCTCCGTTTCTTCCGCTTCGACCGGAGGTTTTTGATGGTTCTGACCACCGCTTCGATCGTAGTATCGGTGACGTACATGCGCAGCAAGAACTGCACGGCTCCAAGGTAGGAGGAAAATACTTCACAACCCTCTTCTCCCAGTTCGAAATTGGCCTCAAAATGCTCTCGGGCTACGCCTGAGAGGAATTTTGGTAACGAGATGAGGGCTGCTCCCTCATTTACGCGATTATTGTCGCGTAAATTCTTGTACGCGGATAAGAATGGGATGATAGGGATGGGAGCAGTCCATCAAATTTGCGCGCGCCAAGCGATTGCTTGATCCGCTTGTAGTGGTCGCTGATCTCGGCGAGCACGGTACCAGAAATGTACTGGTCAGTGTTTCGGAGGCGATACCTGCGATATGACACTACGCGGGCTAACGTCGGTTTGGCGTTGAATCTCGCGGAGAACTTCGTATCTGGGAGCTACCCAGGATTTGCGTGGGGGAACAACATCCTTCTCCTCGCCCTCCATCCAGTCCAAGGATCTCTCGGCCTCAGCCTTGCGGGCTTGTTTTCCAGATGTTTCTGGAAACAGCCGTTAACACGCTCAGGGATGTCACTACGGACCTTCCGCGTGTGGCCATTGGTATCACACGTGTGATAATGGAGTCTGGGAGAACCCGGACGTTGGTCACGGACAGGATTTATGGGCCTTTTGGGCTCCGGCTGGATACCGGAGTACAGTACCAAGGGAGCGATTTCTGCGGAGAGTCATCTCCCGCAGTTGACCACGCAGGTCGGAAACCCTATGTCTCTCTTCCTCAAGCTCAAGCTTGAGCTCCTCAAGCTTTCGCTCGATGGTGAGTCAGCTATGGCGGCTCCGACGAGCCGGGCAACATGGGTAGCGTCTGCTACGGTCCGCTACTCTTTGCAGAGGGCGACCACCTCCTTGTGGAAAAAAAGTGTGGAAAGCATCTTTCTTCTCTTTCAAGCGTTCTTCCAGGACTTTCTAGAATGCAACCATACGGTCATCGAGAATCTGCTCGAGATGTAACTCGACCAAGCGGAACTCGGGAGTGAGAACAGAGTGAGGGATATCCTCAATATCGGCGGGAACTGCGGTGTCACCCACTGCAGTCAATGGGACGATCTCAGGAGAACCTTCCGTCAATGCCGGAACAGCTTGATGTGTAGCAGTTGCTGGTACAGATTCCAAGTGCTTAGTAGCGCTTGTCCTTGATCTTGGGTCAGTAATTTCTTGACAGTTTCTAATTTGCGACGAACGCGATCCCTCTCCATTACTGAAGTAGTTGACACGAGTAACTCCTCGTTGTGGATGATCCGAGGCGCTGCATCTGGTTGAAGCGCGGGAAGCGAGGGGAATCTTGCTCGTTACGCAGTGCGGTCTCGCTGTGTGTTCTTAAGAAAGGATAACCTTTTCAAGTTCGGGAGACCACTGTAGTAATATGGATCCTTAAAGAGACCACACACCAGGTGGCTGGATTTTTAGAAGCAAAGCTTCTTCGGGAGACCAGTCTAGGAGTGATAGACGTTAAGTGGGTTGCAGGGTAGGGCGAATTTAGGTCGCACTTGGAATGTAGGAGGATGCTCTATGGTTCTCCGGTAATTTCTGAGGGTTTAGAAAGGATGGAAAGGGGTAAAGGGAAGTAAAATAGACGGGGAAAAGGAAAAGAGGTGGGTAATAGACATTGTCGGCAACCCTACTCCGGGAGCGCCTGAAAGAATCAGCAAAAAAAGGAGTAGCGCAGACTACTCTGGTCGCACGCTAGATAGATCTAGTTGTAGTGAGCCCATGCAGCGCTATGCTTGCCGGTCACTATTTTGCTTCGAATTTCCGGACTACTCCGGTCACAGAAGTAAAAAGTTAGACTTTCGTATCGAGGGTTGGTTGATGGTATACTGTGGGGTGGCCAAGGCCAGCGAACCTAAGTAGTAGAAGTGCCACCTACGGTGGCCCTGTCAGCTAATTAGCCCTAAATTAAATACTAAAATAAAGGATAATTAAAGGAAAAAGAAGTATTTGCAAGGTACCTTACACGTGGGTCTTATACTTGCAACCACACATAGAACTGGACAGGACAGCCTTTTCATTCTGTATTATATACATTATGGTAAGGTCCAGGTTCCGACATAAATCACTTGCTCCTGCCGCACTATAACCATTTATTAGCGGAATTGGGTTAGTACCTTCGAGCGAGTGACAGGGGGTGTTGCGAAAACAATTTAATGATTGGTGCCTCATTACAGTATACAGTGCACTATAACTGAAAGATTGGACTGTTAATCATCATTGACGAACGCTCGTGGTGGTAAGCTACGCTATAGTTTTACGCTAGCAGTCAGCAAAGCTTTCAGTAGCTGGTAACTTACACAAAAACGCCTCTTAAACTATAATATGAACCTCAATGCGCTCCATCGAATTAGAACCTTATGTAAGTACTACTTGCGAATAATTCGCTTGGAAATACACAGAGTATCACGAATTCCAACAAACTTAGCACGAAATAAAGGGTTTCTTAAGAGATTCGAGACTTTTTCCTCAGTGCTACAACAGGATATGAATACTTTTTTGCTTTTACAGCCTCGCGGACATAGTAAAAGTGTACTTTTTCGAGAAAGAACCCTGGTTTCTCTTTTATCACTGGTGTACAGTCCAAATGTGCAACGTTGCAGAGTACTTAAAATTAAGTTGGAATTGGGTGACTAAAATCTGCGTGTTGCGGTGCGCGGCAAACTACGTGTATTTTGATGTGTTTATTACGCTCATTAGATGATTAGTTTCGCACAAAGCTGTTGAAGGCAGAGTTATAAACCATAATCGATACGGGAATACGTTTTTTGCACTAATTACACCGCAAAGAAGATTGGACAACCAAACGGCCTCTTTAGAAGCTGTAAAGAGCAAAATATATATTTGCTTCGAAAGAATACAAGGCTACATAACCATGCTTCTTGTAACGCCATGAAATCGGTCCTCCTGACATCATGAAGACGAAACTTTCTGTTGACTTTCGAGTCGACCGACAAGAGGTCCGCTCAGATTCATTGTTTCCCTGCATTGTGGGTGACGAGGAGGAAATGTAGCAAACAAGAAGATCTCTGAATCCATTGATATAAAGATAGACTCTTTTGGCTGCTTTCCAATGGCTGAAGAGAGGCATTTCGCAGCGTCCACACAGCAGATTGCCAGCAATGATGTGTTGAGGAGCAAAGAGCATTCCTTTACCTCTAATTTCCTTTCCGGATTCAGCTTCTCCTGAAGACAGCGGTTGTGGTGGTAAACTTGAGCACAAGTAAGGTAATACTTCTCACAAACCTTCGGAATATATATTTCGGAACTGAGACGTTGTGTTGGTCCTGTAATAGATCTCCATCACGCGCTATAAATCCGAGTACCAGCATTCGTTGATCCACACGTACTGAAGAATTATCTTCTCTCTCGATCAACCCACATGACAGCTGCAATTACCTTATTTTCATCTGTACTAGTTGTCATTGCTATGTGCTGACCCTGGTTTGCAACCTATTTACTCGAAAGATTCACCATCGGAAACTGACGATTGGAATTCTTGACAACTCCAATGAAACGTAAGCCCTTCTCTAGCAAGGCTTCGGCAGCCTCAGCGGAAGAAAAAAAGAATCACCACATACAATCCTATCTGGACCGAACCATGGTTCCACAAGCTTTAACATCTCTCTTTTCCCCTGTAAACATTCCGTATCTGAGCTTTCACTGTCTCTTCTGACGATTTACATATCCTGATGTTGATAACTATTCCACTTTCTCCACACACAACAGTCTGAGGCTCATCCACATTTTCAGGTTTTCTGTCAAGAGCGACGTAGTGTGGAAGTCCTTTCTGAATCCACTTACGGCCAATTCCATACCACCTGGACATGCTTTCATGCACACAAATTGACTCTGCTGGCTTGACATGGAGATAACGATGCCTGCTAATTACCTCGGCAAAGTCGCTAATCAGGTTCCAACGCCTAATCGAATTTGATTTTTTCTTCTTCTTTAAGGGGTTGAGATGCCGAAGAGTATATGTTACGGCGACTAATCTCAACCCTTCCACGTGGCATGATATTTCGAAAATTTGGACTTTCTATGTACTTCGACGGAGAAGAACTACCCCATACAGTCCTGCGGTCGCCAAACTCGAAACTTGTCAGGAGAGTCAGAACCCTAAAACTATTCAAAATTTCACCTGCTGTGCAAGGAATGAAACCATTACTTTCCATAGCGAAGTTTGTTGACTGGACAATAAATAGTAGAAATTAATGGCATGGGAAACGTCCACACAAAATATTGATAAGGTGTCATACCTTGGAAAGCGATACCTGCAAGAATAAGCTCATCCACCGGGCCATACACTTTCCAACGCTTTGTTGTGATGGTTCCATTCAAATTTAGTGTTACCTCTTTCCGGGGTCACTGTCTGCCATGTGCAGCTGTTTTCAGCCAATCATATTCCACCATCTCTGTTCTGGCACTTCGAAATGAGCTTCTGAGACTTGCATTGGGCTTTTACTCGGCCTTATACTCGGTCTCTTCCTCCATCAGATCCCGCGGGGGTGTCAGTCTCCATTTGGATACCAGCCTGAACTTCTATTTCATCCACTGTCCTCCCACTGCTGAATGAATTGGGCACCAAACCGGAGATTTACTCGAAGGAAGTAGCCTCTCCCTTTTCGACTAGATGAGTGAATTGCCAACTCTTTCGACCGGTTCAGCGATTCCCAGTTACTGACAACCATTCTCTGAAATTGTCCATCTTTAGCCATTTTTTCAATCCCCAGGACTGTTTCTGACAACATTTTTGTTTTCAAATTGGATCCATACAACTTCCTACACTTAAAATCAGTTTTAATTAAGCGCGCTTTGGTGTGAACCCTACTTCCAGGGAGCAAACGTCCGTCGTTTGATTTCACCATCTTCAAGGGATTTTGAATGGGATTCCGATAGAGAATTGGTTTCCTGAGCCAGTGAAGGTGCGAAAGCTCTGAAATTTAACATTGCACAGGTAGAAGAGACCGAAAGGGAATTGTAAATCTGAAAAAGGCGGTAAAAAAATTTTGAATTTATTTTTTTGGTTGGTACAAAATGGCATCAATTGGTTACATATGTAATCAATTGAGGACATTTTGTACTACATATGTAATTAATTGTAATCAACTGATGAAATTTTTCAAATAGACACTAGAGGCACGAATAGGGGAGTAGCACTATCCAAAGTGGCACTATATCGTGACCCCTCCCTGGACTGTAGAACAAACGCCGAGAAACGTGTCTTGAGATTCCAGAATGCAGAGAGGTGGTGCTTCTTGTAAGAACAAGGGACTACAGTAGCACAGAACAGGCCATATGGTACCATAAGTACCCTACCGTCCGTTGCCTTCGTCGGCCCGCATTGCTAAAGTTTATCCTTCACTAGTAAGTCATCCGCTCCCTACACTTCCCTCGGCCATCAGCTGTAAAGTTGCAAAGGTCATGAGAAGTGTTGCGCGAGTTCTGAGCCGCGCGACTACCAGCGTCGCAGTTTGATTGGACAAATGTGCTCGTACAGTATACAGGACTACTGTACACTGTACGAACGGGAAGTGGGCTTGTATAGTGTACAGTAGTAGTGTACACTGTATTTGCACTGTACACGAGTAGAAACCGTGGACCGGCCGCCCCTATAAGAGGACGAGAGGGCTGCCGTCGTCTGGGGAAAGGGAGGTAGGTTCCGCTTGGCCGCGACAAAAAAAGAAAAAGTTTAGTAAACAGAAAACAAGCATTACATGTGACCTCGTCACCAACGCAGTGAGTTACGTAATCCGTGATGTGGGTTCCGAAGATATCGAGTAATTCCTGACGAAAAACGCGGTACGGATGGATTCCGCAGGAGTCTGCGTGGATGACGAAGGGGTTCCGCTCCTCCCCACCGATGATAAGCACCTTTTTGAAGTCAGAACGTTACAACAACTAAAACATCAGATTCGCCCTTGCCACCGGAGGAGGCCCCTTTCCGCCGCGGGAGACTCGTGCCGCATTAGTGGCAAATTTCTTCCGAGTTGCGCGGCCTCTGGTGCTCTAAAGAGCTAGTTGCTTCGTTCGATCCATTGAGAAAGGGGAGGGGAAAAAAGGATTGCGAATGGGTTTGAGTGCGGAGAAGATATTGATGAGCGGTGGAAGATTTGGAGAAGCAAAAAGGGTTTTTGAATCAGTTTTGGGCGGTCGAGAGGTTGAGGAAGCAGGACGAGTTGACGGAAAGTGGACAAAGTGGGACCTCCGGTCGTATACTGGCTGTTTTTCAGCACCTCGGTCGTTCGCCCGGAGATGGTCGCGGGTCGGGCGTATAACGGCTGTTTTCAGCACCTCGGTCTTTCGCCCGGCGGAGGTTGAAATGTTGAGTGTGGTGAGAAGTTAGTGCGGACAGAGTTTGATTGAGGAGTCGTGGTATAGAAGTGGGCTGGACGGATAGCGCGGTGATGAGAGGGGAGGGATCCCTATGTGGGGAGGGGTGAGCAGGAGTCTGCTGAGCTGGAGTCCGTTATTATATTGTGGCTCCCGTGGCCCACAACGGTTTGGGGGGCGTGTTGCGCGAGTTCTGTGTAGTACTGTATACTGTACGAGCACATCTGTCCAATCAAACAGCGACGCTGGTAGTCTCCCGACACAGAACTCGCGCAAAAAAGAGTCTGAAATCTGGTTGATCCGATTTTGCTTTACTGTTCGTATTGTGTGGCTGTTGGCCGCACTACTACCTATCCTTCTAACCAACACTATCCTATCCCCGTTCCATTTCACTTGTTCCACCCCTCCCTTATCCGCACCAATCACAACCACCCAGAGTTCCTTTACACGTACTACATTGTACTACTGTGTGGAACTCTGCGCACATCAGTGAGACGTTCAACAATCCGGATTTTGAGCGCTCACTATCGTGTACTGGTGATTGTGCTTTTGTTGACTTTCAATATGTCGAGCTCCACCCAAACGAGATCACAGCTTCAGTCGAAATATGACCCACTTTTGAAGATATTTACTACTATCAGTCCTTCCGAAGAGTTTTCTAGCGAAGTTATTGCAATCTCCGCGGCTGTGTTGGAGATTTATCCTATTAGCAGTGACGTATCACCGTCTCTATGCTTACTTCAAGAAGTTGAAGACCCTGTTAAGACAATTCTGCCCTCTCCTAGTGAGGTGTTTACGGAATTTTTCTTTAGGAAGCCGCTTCTTCCTATCGCAACATTGCATGATGTTATGTTTCTCTATGGCTACAATGGTATCTCTGCAGAAATTATGGATCTTCTGGGACTTACTAAAGATGACAGAAATAACAGGAGCATAAAGACCTATTTGTGGCTGGCATTGATGCTCGACTCTGGTGATTTAACGATAGTTAACATAGTCAAGGCATATAAGTCGAGTCGTAGCGTTTTAATGTCAACCCCTCTATCTTTGAATCTGACACTTAATGCTCAGAGTGAAACAATTTCAAAACCCGGCACTTTCCCATTGGATAGTAAGGCCCTTCTTCCGGAGGATCAATGACCGCTACTACGCGCGCATCATCCTGAAATCTTGTCGCGTCAAAGTTAAGCGACTTGGTGCGCCAAACTCGATACTTACCGTCCTCTCTTGGCCGAAACAGCAGCATTTCCCTTGACTTGAAGCCTACATATAACACAGCGGCTTGTCGAGAAAGCAGACATTGAATGGGATACATCATAGATCCTCGATTTTTCCCAATACCGGGCTGACCGGTGACTGCAACCCTGAAGCGACTTTGTAATGCACCCAATGCGTGATGAACACAGTTTCGACTTTCCTCTCTAGTAATGGTAGCTGTTTTGCCTTCTATCGCATCAATGTCAAGTGCCTGTACGCCATATTGCACGTAAACACAATGCCCAAGATGTTCAACGCGACGGCCCTTTTCTTGTGCTACGCTTGGGTCCTCTCTGGAAGCCAGCGCTTCTCCTATCTCTTCATGCAGATCCACGAGCTCCTGCGAAAGTCAATCGAGTTCTTCTACCCGTTTCCATTTCACATCGTCCATTATGCTTTCGCCCTCCACAAACTCACGAGCAACATCCGCTCCAGCGCCTTCGAATGCAGGTAGTTGTCCCACAGGTACATGTGACTCCCTAAGATTGTCATTCATGCGACGCATATCCTCTGACAGCCAGGCGCGGTTTGAGCGCAATTTCTTCACCGCAAGCAACCTAGGCCATGAACGGCAGTGCGCATCTTGAACAAATGCCGAATGTGACGAAGAGATGTGAGGTCCGGAGGTCGGTGCTAGGAAGGCGCGCAACATAACGACGATTACACGGGAAGGCAGGTAATCAACGGAGATTGTGACGGAGACGAACGAAGATCGGTGATGGCGCGGCTCGTTGATCCGAACAGAGGAGCTACATTACGTACTCTGAAGTCGAAGGTTTCTCAAAAAAATAAATCATTGGACCTGAAGAGATGATACCACAACTCACACATGCGCAACGCTCCAGTCCAGTCTCTCTTGTTATATACTTGAAACCCTCCCTCACTCAGGCTATTGCAGCTCGTGCAAGCTGTGCGCTGCAAGCGGCAAACTTCCACGCTCGGGCCTTACAAGTCTTCAAGTCGAGTCGGTCACAGACTCATTCCAAGCCGGTCACAGGCTCATTCCAGGTCGGTCACAGGCCCATTCCAATTGGATTTCTAATGGCATCCAGGAGCAAATTAAGATTCCCCGCAAGAATGGCATTCCTCTCAGCAGCCCAGCCACTGCTACTCGGCAGTTCATCTCTTGCAGGGCTCATGCGTCTCTGTCTTGTCCTAACGGTACACGCACATCGTTTAACCGTAGCTTCCACGTTCTCAGAGCCTCATGCCCGGAGCCGAGCTTTTCAACGTGGTCCCCACGTCTTTGAGAACTTGAGCCTCCCGCTCAACGCTGGGCTTCTCAGCGTAGCCTTCTCGTCTATTGCACGACCGAGAAGCCTGAGATAACGACTCAATACAGACGCCGTCACAGACGCTGATATGACATCCAAACTGGCACTCCAGTTTCGGCAGACCACACTTTTTTTGCATGCTGCGCATCCCATACCACGCAGCATGGACCGGTTCTAGACTTTTCCTCCTACCGACAACCTCTCATTTCCCGAGACTCGTTGCGATGCTATCAGTGAAACAATAGAGGAACATGGTCTTTTACTCCATCTGAAAATCGATGCTTCCAGCCCTCAACATGTCCCCACTACTCAAGTAGTCAACTCTTCAATGGCTCAATGACCTATAGCTTCACGACCCTTCAGCCATTCAGTTAGTGTCAGGTACAGATAAATTCACAATCATGTAATGTGAAACGTCCAATCGCAGCGGCTGTAGGTAGCGAGCATTACACCACGTTGCAACAGTCGCCAAACTTGTTTCAGATACCCGCCCAGTCAATCACTGCAGAGGTGACTCTCCCGAGCCGATGATCTTATCCAGATCCATCAATTCCTGCACTCCTCTTCTTCGAACTGCAGTAAATGATTCCTTCCCCGTCCTCACCCCCAATTCAGTCCCTCATTCGAGTCGAAGCTCGCGCCCATTCTTCAATCTCTGGCTCCATCCAACACCCCCCTCCTGCCCCACTCTTCGCTACGAAATGGCTTTCATTAACCACCCTTTCCTATAGATACCAGCACGATCCCGCCGAGACCTATCCACGTAAATGGGACGTTGCCTCGCGTACCACTCGTTCCACTTCTTCCTCAACAGATGCTGTTGTTGTCTTGGCCCGGCTTGATATTGGTGATGACTCAACCCGCATCTTACTTGTGCGTCAATTCCGTCCCCCTTGGGCGCCGTGTCTGTCGAGTTACCAGCAGGTTTGGTTGACCCTGAAGAGTCCGTAGAGGGCGCCGCACTGAGGGAGCTCAAGGAGGAGACCGGCTTTGAGGGTGTAGTGACAAAAGTTCATAGCCCCTCTTCTTTATCCCCAGGTATGACTAGTGAGCTTGTTGCCTTGGTCGAGGTCGAAGTGCAAGGCGGACCCAGTGGTCAACAACTCGATGTCGGTGAAAACATTGAAGTTGTTAGTGTCCCACTTGACAGATTTGAGGAGGCTCTGCAGTATATGGTCCACCACGAGGGATGCGTTATCAAGCATGCTGTATCCGCGCTGGCTGTGGGCATGAGGATGGGTCGTGAAAACGACGTGCGGTAGCCATCTGACATTAGCAAGTGAGTGGCCGTACCGAAACGTTCCTGAGTCGTGATTGAGGTGAGCGAGGGCGAGCGACCAACACCGTCATGTTTTCCGCAGACAGGAATGTGTGTGGAGGAAGGGCAGGATGAGGAACAGATGCGTACTGCAGATGCACAATTGTACTATTCGTGGAATATTGGTTACGTCTTGAAGTTTTCCTCCGACAAATTTGCCAGGTTACACTGAGTCTATGTCCTTTCCATCCGTTACCTCGAGCGATAGAAGCCACAGGACAGTGTCTCGTCTCATTTTTTTCTACTTCATTGCTATCGCGCTCATTCGCAGGTCATGTGTCAGTGTCGCTTGTAAAGAAAATTGATAGAGTACTCCAAAGCCGTATCAAGTGGTCAAACTTGAGTAGAGTGGAATTGCCGCCGAGATATTGTCAAGCTCAGTGCGTGCATGATTCAATATCGTGAGTGCCTGTTCGTAGTTAGTCCCCGATGTAGAGCATATTTAACCGTTTGCCCCATACCCTTTTGTCGATTTAGCATCACTGGAATGTTCTTCGACTCGTGGCTCTGCCTGAGATGAGCTTTTTGCATTTTCAATTTCAATTGCAACTGCCGTTGTCGCGTTCGGCTCAGCAGTAACGGAAAATTCGGCCACTCGTGGCTCTGCCTGAGATGAGCTTTTTGCTTTTTCAATTTCAGTTTCAACTGCCGTTGTCGCGTTCGGCTCAGCAGTAACAGAAAATTCGTCCACTCGTGGCTCTGCCTGAGATGAGCTTTTTGCTTTTTCAATACCAATTTCAACTGCTGTTGTCGCGTTCGGCTCAGCAGAAACCGAAAATTCGTCCACTCGTGGCTCTGCCTGAGATGAGCTTTTTGCTTTTTCAATTTCAGTTTCAACTGCCGTTGTCGCGTTCGGCTCAGCAGTAACAGAAAATTCGTCCACTCGTGGCTCTGCCTGAGATGAGCTTTTTGCTTTTTCAATACCAATTTCAACTGCTGTTGTCGCGTTCGGCTCAGCAGAAACCGAAAATTCGTCCACTCGTGGCTCTGCCTGAGATGAGCTTTTTGCTTTTTCAATTTCAGTTTCAACTGCCGTTGTCGCGTTCGGCTCAGCAGTAACAGAAAATTCGTCCACTCGTGGCTCTGCCTGAGATGAGCTTTTTGCTTTTTCAATACCAATTTCAACTGCTGTTGTCGCGTTCGGCTCAGCAGAAACCGAAAATTCGTCCACTCGTGGCTCTGCCTGAGATGAGCTTTTTGCATTTTCAATTTCAGTTTCAACTGCCGTTGTCGCGTTCGGCTCAGCAGTAACGGAAAATTCGTCCACTCGTGGCTCTGCCTGAGATGAGCTTTTTGCATTTTCAATTTCAATTTCAACTGCCGTTGTCGCGTTCGGCTCAGCAGTAACGGAAAATTCGTCCACTCGTGGCTCTGCTTGAGGCGGCCTATTTTCCAGTGCACTTTCAATTTCAACTACTGTTGTCGTATTCGATTTAGAAGTAACGACTCGTGGCTCTTCCTGAGGGAAGCTATTTTCCATTACACCAGCAATTTCAACTGCTGTTGTGATATCCTGCAGGGCTGATGTAACTGGTTGCCTGGAATGCGACGTTCCTGTTGCCGGTTGACTTGGAAACGGCGTCCTCGCGTCTGTTTCAGTCACATTACTTTCACGAGCCCGCGTATTGATTGCCACAAGGCTATGTTGCCCAGTTTCAATGTCCTGCTGAGAATCCAGACTTGTAGAACGAGCCGCGTTATTTTGCCTTGCCGTTCGTCTTTCATGTATTCTCCGTGCTAGTGCAATCGGCCAGAGAACCGCAGTGACAATCTTGCGCAAGTAGCGCTTGTCCGACAGGTGCTCTAGTCGCGCATCGGCTCTGCAGGTCGGACATGAAGCATTGTTCTCGGTGAGCCACGGCTGGTGACAGCAGCCAACAAATGAAACACAAAGTCATACAGTAAATCAAGTTTGGTCAGTAAGAAACGCTCGTGCCTACTCAAAGCAGATCCCAAATACAACCTTGGAGAGTACCTCCCCTTCAACTAAATTCAAGCCAACTGTCGACTTGAAGACACTTACATCCAGACACTCGCTGTGATACATATGTCCACAACGCAGTTGCCTGACCAATTCGCCGCGTTCAAACGGGCAGAGGCAAATCAAACACTCGTCCTCCGTGTCACGTTGGTCAAGATTTGCGTCTCCGAACTTCTTCCTCGGATACATGCGATCCAATTCCTTATCGGTCAAGCGATCTATCGGGTTTGTAAACCCATGTCGTCGATCCAACCACAGCATGATCAGAGTGGCCAGTCCCGTGATGGAGATGATAACAACGGCCAACGGCACGACGATCCACGGAAACACACCGACGGTGCACGAGGGGCGGTCAGAAGACGGGCCGCCACATGTGCGATTTATAAAACTGACCATGCCGCCACCGCTGCGCTGAGCCAGTGTGCTGTTGGCAACGATAGCAAGGGTGACCTGATGTTGTTCAAGTGCATCATCGTCTGCGGTGAGCATTATCATGCAGAAGTAATCGGAGGTATTTCCACCGCTATCAACGACGGAACATGCATCTCCACTGTCAAAGGCGGTAGGAAGCGGTGGGGGCTGTCCAGGATATTATTTGTGGGCTTTTCGGAGACCCTTCGCGCCATGATGCGGACATCCTGTTTATTGCCCTCTAACAAGCGGAAGAAGAATTGAACGCCAGCGTGGGACATCTCAGGCTCTGTCCACTGGAAATAGGATGTCTGAAAGGGCTCTACCTTGATTATATTTCCATCTGCAAATGGCTCCTTGGCGTCTTCGCGGGTTGGCTCGACGGTAGGTAGGTCCTCCTTGGAAGTATAAAGAGTGGCTTCGCAGACCCTGCCGTCGAATTTGTTATCGCATTGACAGCCATTCTCCGTACATGTTCCTTGGCCGAGACATTGTTGTTGCGTTTCGCCAGCATATCCCGCACAGGGCGGCTGTGAGGTGAAAGAAATCCTAAGCTGGCCGTCAATTTGCGGTTGGACAGCGGTTCCGTTAATGGTGAAACCGCGGTCGTAATTGAGCAGGGTTGCATAGTAGGTGACGGGTTGACTGTCAGCTTCGAGACGGTAGATGAGGGAAGCGTGGATAGAGCGAGTGTAAAACGACTCTGCGTCGACGAGGGGAAACTGTGTGAAGCAGGGGAAGGTGACATTGCAGGCATAGTCAAGGGACTTTTCGGGGTTTGCTTGTTTGGCAGTACCAGTTGTGACGTAGGGGATGTCGTGAGGTTGGTTGGAAAGTGAGAGGAGGAGATTAGGAACGCCGTTCAGGACGCGGGATTCGCGAAGAGCATTGGTGTCAGGGATATAATCGAGGAGTAGAAAGCCGGGGCCTGTGTCGGTGACGGTGACGGGGACTGTTATGTTTGCAGCGAGTTTGACGGAGACAGGGGTGGTTATTGCCTGGTCGAGAGTGAGATTTGATTGAGCGGTGGTAAGAGTTGGAAGGAAGAGGAGGAAATAGACAAGGAGGGAGGGGAGGGTCATGACATGGCGGCGGTGCAGGAGGTGAGGCGAGGGCATGAATAGGAGGGCGTGTGCTGATTGAAATGAGGGTACGGGGAAGCGTGGGGCGGGAAATAGGAAGGGGAGGCAGTGGGTAGTTGACAGGTGGCAAGGGATGGATGCGCGGACGAGGAGATGAGGAGGAGGAGGCAGTCAAAGACGAAGGGAACGGCAAGTCGGGCGGGGGCGAACAAGAAGCGGATAAAAACATGGGCGATTGGTTGGTAAAAGGGCGAATCCATGAATGTTATGTGGTGGTACTGTAGTCAAATGGAGCCGAGGAGGTTAATCGTAACGAAAGCATTCCTAGAGCAAACGCAATGCGAGGAAAGGCAGTCGGTACTATGCATCATAAGTGTGAGAATCGGCACATTTCATTTATCGAGTTTCTTCCTGCAGCCATCGTACTTTATACAGTAATGTAGATAAACGTTATTGATTTTGTTTCATTGTTGTGCACCATGCTTACAGTAAACCTGTGTCAAATGGAGAGAAAAACAAAAGGCGAAGAAATGACCACAGATTTGCGGATGGTGCCGCAGGATTGTTATCACAGGTTGCTACACCCCCAGCAATGCTATCCCATACAATACAGTGTCCTGTGTAACATTATTCACTCGATACAAGAGACATGAATAATTTCTCCTAAATAATAGCATACTGTACTGTACAGTAAATCCAGGAGCGGGTAATAGCGAAAAGGCCAAAAATATGCCCCAAAATTGGCGCACAGAAAGGACCGCATGATAACCTACCATTCCACCGTACAGTACAGTACAGTACAGTACAAGCAATACCGTATCATATCCATCAAAGTGCAGAATGGAGCCTACGCCAGAGCACAATTTTATGTACCGTCAAAGGTATTGCACTTGAGGAGAAAGCATCAATTTCTCTGCACCCCAGCTGCAAGTCGAGGTTCATAATAACTTTTACGGCATTAGCAAGACAGGTGTCCCCTGGAGAATCCGAGATTCCGACTATAACTGCTATTGCTATTGTAATGCAATGCTGCTAAGCTAGGAGCTAACCGGGTTGTCCACGTCGGCCACGTGTAACGACATGCGCGACGAAAAATCCGTACGATAGACGACCACACTGTACAACAAATGTGCCGATAGATGCGCTTGCAGATGCTGATGTGTTGAACTGTTCCGCACAGCACGGCTAGAGACCCTCTATGAACAGAGTAGTAGCAGGGGAAGGCGAACCTAAGGATTCAAAGGCCATCGGTTGGAACTGGAAATTGGGGGCTTGTGTGGGGTTGTCTGAGAGGGAGGATGGAGTCGAAGCAACAACTGTGTTTCGCGGTTGGGACCCACTGTTAGATTACTCCCAACTTGTGCCCCCGGTACTCAACGGGCCGCTTGTCCAGGCGAGAAGCTTCAAAACTCCATACTGACGCACACGGGAAGCTCATTCGCGCTTGTTGGGCACTCTAATCTGTTTACATGCCGCACATTTACCAAACTGTTTAGTTTTATTTGGAACAATCCCAAATGGTCACATTGTGCGCACCATACGTATCAACCCTTTTGCCCCAACTGACACACTCTGGCCTAGCCGAAAGACCACTGCAGGCGTTCGTTAACGCCAACGTGGATGCAGCCGCAAATTTTGTTAAAGAAGACGTATTTTTGGACAATGCGGAATGTCATGGAAAGAAGCCCTGCATTTGCTCGCGCAATGGCCCATACCACTACAGGAATGACTCTGGCCTGAAAAAGTAGAGCAGCTAAAAGGAGGGGGGATAGCGCATGCCCAAAATACCTTGGACATGCCGCTCAAGAAAACTGTTACGTTATGGCCCTGCATCGCGCCTTTCAGAACAATTGATCAACATTTACTCTTACCCGACAGGAAAGCTGGAGCTGCGAACAGCATGCCTTAGACGCTTCACACAGTGAATCCGCTATTGATGACTAGGTCAACCGACCAATGGCAAAAAAGCGGCTCCGTCATGTACGCCGTTTTGACCCCTGTATCGCAATCGTGTCGTGTTGTATGTTTGCTACAATTCGCATGTTATGCAGCCATTCCTCCCGCCCTAGAGAAAGGACGGTTATAATGCGTCTGGAGGCCATCAAGCAATCAATTTGGAACATCAGGCTTTAACTCGTTGAGCGCACAAGAGTCTGTATTCCTCAATTGAAAAGTGCCGAGTTTTTGAAGTTTTCGCCGCACACTGCTGCAGGATGCTTTCGGAACTAGAAAAAGGACAGTATATTGTTAATGAGTCCCATCCGTACCACAGAGGTACCTGCCTTGCTGAATGCATCACGTTGAGACATCCAAGGTCACATTATTTTCAACTTGAGTGCCATCTAGTCCGCGGAGGGCTTAGAGGTTGCAAACCGATAGATCAACACTAATTTCAAAGGTTGACTGTTAACATCAGTGAGTTGAGCGATTGCGGCATCGGTTTTCAACTCGAATGGACCATGTCCCGCTACTTGCTCACAGGCCACGCAACCAGTTATCCACATTGCAGCCTTGTCTGCTCCTTGGAATAGAGTAGCGTGCCCCACGCCACCCCTGCTCAAGAACGGCCACCGCAGTAACGCTGGTGTTCAATTAACGAGCTGCTGCATGTAGCACTGCTTTCATTTTTTGTCGTTCCTCACGAATGGTGCCAGATAACTCAAGCTCCGCAAGCAAAAGACAGTAATCATCCTTCCCCATGTGCAGCTTGAGAACCAAGGGCCTGAGGCTACGCACATTGCGTGCAATGTAGCAACGCCTTCTAGCATACCACCTTTGCTAATTCTGAATTTTATCCATCCAACCCCTCCCGTGACCCGGGGTTCCAATCCTAACCCCTGGTTTTTGACCCCCTCAGTGCCCCTTCTCCCGAAACAGTGTTATAACGAAATAGTCGGTCAGTCGGTGCACACTCTTGATAAGTTGTGAGAAAATACTATCTTGCCAACGTGGCAGCAACGAAAAGGGCTTAAGCTTAATGTTACAGTCAAAGGGTACAAAATAATAGAAAATGCTACCCGATCACGACAGAGCACATTCCAGTCCACACCCAAACAGAAAATTACTACGTCATTGCAGTAGAAAACACGAGTTTCTCATTTCTACCTCCTCATCCAAACCGCCGCCCTACATACTATCGACCCATGACGTAGCGGCATTCCGTCCCCGACCCGCGCTAAAACCCCTATCCCCACTATCGCCATAACAAAGCCTTGCAAACTTTCCGTACCTCCTGTCCCGCCAACCACTCAACCATGTAGCCTCTGGCCTTTTGGCGCCCAACAAACAACCCCCAGTCCATACGGTATGAAGAAGTATACTGCACTTTACACCCCGGTGCCGCGCTCCCCCCGCATGCTTTGTAAACCTTGTCATAACACCATGCCCTTGATCACCAAGGGGCGTCGGACTTGAACGTTCTCTCGCCAGGCGTTGACTTTCACATCCACTCCATAATTAAGTTACGTATGGGGTTCCTTATCAGCCGTCACTTAGGGTGAATTGAGTTCCGAGATAGGGTTAAGATTTATGTATTATTATTCATTCACCTCGCGTGACCATCTAACCACATGGCGTAGATTGAGTTTCACATAAATCTGTCATCTCCTCCGCCGTAAATGTTGCATTTAAAGTAGGTCGTTTGCTCAGTTTCCACTCGGATGACTGTTAATCGATTTTCTGCGCATGAACGACAAGAGAACGCGTTTTTGACCCATTTTCTGCGCTGTAATGCTCGTTTTTTTCTTTCGTCTTGATAAGCGGCTGTCCTTGTCGTGGATTTAGCGTAGTGTATCTTGTTTTCGCGCGACAATAATCACGGGTGGAGGAGAAGAGTCGCGCTTTTTGGCGTTGTCGCGTTGGACTCGACCTTTGTTTCTATGCCTAAATGAGCTGGTGAAACACATCGGTGGTATGTACAGTACTCTCCACTGTAAAATTATTACTCAGCCGTACTGAAATGGTGTCTTATACAGTATAATGTGCAGTACTGTACTGTACTGTACAGTACTGTACTGTACTGTACAGTAGTTGGCAGGCAACACGTCCCGTAAAATGAACAGCCGAGAAAAGTTTCCGGTTCAGTTCACTTTAAGATGGAGGAGGAAGTTTAATGCGTTCAGTATCTACTGTGGACTGCGCACGTCCTAACTATACGGTTAAGATCTAACCGGATGTACTTCGTCGTCCGTGCGCATCGGTGCTCGGGACAGGATAGCTTCGGCGATGGAGGACCACAGGGTGCAACTCAGTCGCTGGTAGATACGGCGGCGGACAATGCCAACTGTCGAGTGACACTTGGACGCGATCCGCGGAACTAACTCCTCGATAAATGCAATAGTTCCAGGGGAAGGGGCACCTAGGGAATCAAACGCCAGAGGTCGAAACGTGAAGTTCGGCGTGTAAGGCGCAGAAGATGGGCCAGTCGATGGAGCGGGGAGTCGTCGGGCGATGTTGCGTTCCAGGGTTGTAACCTTGTCGCGGGCCGCCAGTTCAGCAGCGCCTCCGGCAGCCTGGGTCGCCTTGGTGCGAACTGCGGCCTTGAACGGTGAAACGACGGTGATGTCACAGGCAATGGGGCGCAACGTTGTGCCTTCCGGGGTTGGTGGTGGTTGTACAAGGATATCGGCGGGGCGGAGCTCAGTGCCCGGGACGAGGAACGGAACCTCTTGCCGAGTATCCAGACCCGCGGCGCGGGTAACGTGCGTCGCAATCGCATTACATAGCGAGTTGTGGCGGTGACGACGGCCGAAACCAGGGCAGCAGAGGTCGGCGGCGTGATCCCCGAGGGTGTCCAAGGGGTGGTCACAGTGGTGGCAGTTGAGGGCCATGGAGTCATCATACACTGGCAGTCCGAGGTGACGGCGGAGCATGGTCTGCCAGTGTGTAGTGTGGACCTTCGTAGCTGCCGTGGGATGAGCGAAGAGAAACGCCGCAGCGGGGCTGCGGCGGAACGCTAGGCCACGGATGCGATGTCGAATGTCGGCGTCGCTATGGGCGGTCGGGTTTGGGGCATTCTCCCAGGAGTCGTCGTGCCAATGTACTCTTGCCCGCGCCTCTTGCTGCACCCGTTTGAGAAGGGTTAGTGTGTTGGTGGGTGAAGCAGCTAGAGTTGGAGGGTCAAGGGTGGAAAGGTCGACTATTCCGGGGATGGAGAGGGCGAAACGGCGGAGAGAAGGCCCAGCCTGACGGAGGAGGAAGGACCGGTCGCCGCGGTAGCGGCCAGAAGCTAGTGCACAAGCACGCGGCGTGGCGTATGCGGAAGTTCGCTGCCGTGCGGGCGCAGCATCAATGATGCTGGCGGCGGCAGCGCCGTGGAGGCACGAGGCATGCTTTCGAAGCCCTGGCCTCCGAGGTGCATGGGGAGGCACACTTGGTCCCAGGCTCGGTCCGTGAGAGCTATGCCGTGTAACTTTTCATAAGATGACCGTTGTAGATCATCAAATTCTTCAGCGGCGGACTCTGCTAAGCGCGGATCTGAGAGCTTGAATGCATGCGATAGGAGGCATGCAGAGGCACAGATCCGGTGCATGTGGAACCGGGCGCGGGCGTCGCGGACCAGCAGGAGGCGGTCCAGGGTACGGCGGCACTGAGCAATCTTAGACCGGAGAAAACTCTCCGTGAACGTTTTGTTCCCAATGGGGGCCCCTAGAAGCGGAAAGCCGTCCCGCGAGCATTCGGCGAGAGGGAATTCCGCTAAGAGGGCTGCTCGATCCGGCGGCATGACGTGAGGCCAATGTATGCGTGTCTTCCGTTGGTTGACGTGGAACCCAACCGTGGGACCATCTCGGGCAAGGAGCCGGAGCGCCTGACGGATGGCGCCAAGGTTCCCGACGATCGTGCCGTCATCGGCGTACCATTGGCAGAGAGCAATGTTGGGGATCTCAGCAACCCGACGGATGAGGGGTTGAATCGTTAGCGAGAACAACAACATGCTGGCCGGGTCACCCTGTTGGGTGCCCTGGGCACTTGGTATGACGGTGCGATCCCGGTTCGGGACAAGCAATGGCGGTTGCATTCGGCCATAGATCATGTTTGCGAAGCGGGCTAGCGAGGGGGCGAGCATTGGTAGGTGGTCCAGCATAGACTGCCGATCAACGCGGTTAAAGGCGTTGTTGGCGTCTATGAGGACCGTGGCGACGTTCGGGGTGGCGGAGAAGCGGCGTAGTGTCGTGCGGGTGTCGTGGACAATAGAGTCCAACCCGGCTTTAACACCATTGGCCGTCTGATGCGGCGACAGAACCGAGTGTGAATCGGCTATTGCGGCGGGGAGCAGTGCCTTCGTCACTATCCTGCGAAGCACAGACCCGATGGCGATCGGGCGGACCTTGTCGGGAGTCGGCTGCAGCGGGAGGAGCGTCGCCGCTGCCACGAGGGGAAGCACAGCGTCCGGGAGTTCCCCCCGTGCGAGCCGGGAAACGAGCTGTGTCAGGACACGCAGACCAGTCACGCCGGCCTCAGGACTGACGCGAGTCTTAACCAAGAGGTGGAACCAGCGGGACGGCGTTCGTTCGGGTCCGGCGGTGGTGTCCCGCGGGACGCCGCGGACCGCGTGTTCCACAGCGGCCTCAGTGATGCACGGGGGCGGCGGGAGTCGTCCTTCCGGGAGCGGCGAGACAGGGCGCGGCGGGGTCGGGTGCAGATCCCTGAGCCGCTGAATCGTCGCCGGGTCGTTGACGTCGGCGAGCGGGCCATTGTGGAGGGCGCGCATGGCCTTACCGTATCGCGCATCAGCGCAAAGGGCCTCTGCACGACGGGCGCGCCCGATGTCGCCGGGGACCGTTGGGGCATACAGCGTGTTTCGTTCCCACCATTCAAGCCGTGCTTGGTGTGCTGCGAGAGCTTCGGCCCATAGTGCTCCCCACTGTGAGCCCGTGTGCGCACGACGGAGGCGCTCTCGGAGGGCGATCCGTTGGCTCTTGGGGTCCCGCCATCCGCGCTCTCCTCGAAGACAGCGACGGAGGACAGCCGTGGGCAGCATGTGGAGGTGAAGGAATGCTCGTTGAGTGGCGTCTTCCCCACGAGCGTTCGCCGCAGCTTTCACCAACTTGATAAACAGGAGGATAAATTGCGAGAGGCAGGGGGCGGGAATATCTTGGAAGATATCCCTGTCGCGGTAGGGTGTTGAGAGGATTTCCAGGGGAGTGGGCAAGGGGAATGACGCCGATGTATCATGCGGCGTGGGGTCCGATTCCATGGGGTGGACCGAATCCATGGTGGGGAGGAGCGGAGTTAGGCCGACTGGCCTGTTGACTGATGGTTGGGCCCTGCGCACCTTGTACGGCAGCCATCATTGGCTTCATGGAAACGACCGGTGCGGACTCGTTACCCATCGTTGCCGCGGAGGCGACGGTGGGAGGGAGAGCGGCCCTGGGCGCCGGTGTTGCGTTGGGCACCATGAGGAACTCCGATGCCTGGGCTTCTTCAATTGCGGGGCATCGGCGTTTTGACGCCGACGGGGAAGAGCCCGGGGAGCGGAGTGTGAGGTCCGGAGTGTGTCCAGCGGCGGGGCGGGGAGCGGCAGGGGGGGAGGAGGGTGTGCCCCCGTTGGGGCGTTTGGGGGCTTGTGCGGGGCCGGGTGAGGCCGCGACGGTTTTGGTCGGGGCCGGGGCGGTGGGTTTGGCGGGATGTTCGGTCGGTGTTTGAGCGGGCGTGCGGGCGGGATTCCCGCGGGTCGGGCGGCGCGCCTCAGCAATGAGGCGGGCATCGTGACGGAGGGCTATCGCCATGGCGTTGCGGACGTGAGGGGCAACCCACGAACGCAGTTTGGGGCTCACCAGGCGAGCCGCTTCACGTTGGAGGCGGGTGGCCACACCGTGGGCGGCAGAGATATCCACCGTGGCGCAGTGTTGCGTGAGCGTGAGAGGCGAAACGTACAGGTCCGGGTACGTCAGACGGAGGTGAGCGAGGACGTTGAAAACGTCAGGGCGGGCCGGGGCGGGAAAATATAGGTAGAACAATTTCCCGACGAGCGGGACTAGGACGAAGGGGGGCAGGTTGGTCTTGGCAAGGGCGGCGGCCAAGCAGAGCTGGCGGTGGGCTGTGTCGAAGGATGGGAAGGCGGACGTAGGAGACGGGGCGAATCCCACGTGGAGGAGGTCGGGGGCAGGCGGGCGAACGGGTTCGGGTTCGCCCGTGCGGGGGTCGAGGCGGCAAGGGTTGTCGGTGACGGTGGCAAGGAGGGCGCGGGCGCGGGCAAGGTCGGCCTGGGAAAAATCTTCCGGGTGGCCAATCATATGGCGCGCCTTAGGGAGATTGAGAATGTTTTTCCAATAGCAGGGTCGATTTCGGGGAGCTGCACCGATGGTAACGGACGCAGCGTGGAGGGGGTGGATGGGCGGGGTGGAAGACGGGATGCGACGACCGCGTACGGCGCGCGCATCCAGGTGGAGGGCGTCTGCCCGGTCCATGCGGGCGGAGAGGGCGGCCGCGCGGGAGGCGGAGAGGGGGCGGCGGCCGCAGGAAGGGGGGGAAGTCATGGGAGTTGGGGGAGTGGGGAGGCATGATGGAGGTGGTGTAGTGGTGTAATGTACGGAGGAAGTTTTGGTACGTGTACTAGGTGCAAAACTGTACCCTGCACGTACAGTGCAATACAGTACTGTACTGTAGCTATTGTCTTTTGAAACGTGGCAGAGTCATTCGGACACATTGTACTGTCTTTACATAAACTCATTTCTTGAGCGACGGCAGCAGGATTTTACGCCGATTGCCTACTTGGGTCGCCTTTGCGCTCAATAGCCGCTCAATCCCTACGTGATCATACATAGCAATTGACATCAACACAAAACATGAACAAAACAATCGACCAAACTCTCACGACTCGCGCCAGTCACATACCCTATACGTTGTTCATAAAATCAAACGCGCCAAGCTTTATACAAGACTGCGTACAGTAAAATACAGCGAAATATATAAGTACCGTACAAAACAAGCAGCCTGTCCATCGCGCCATGAGGTCACTACTACTCAGCGGTACCTTGCATCAGCTCCTACTCGCACCCACAGTACTGCCGCTACTTCCTTCCCCCTTGCGCTCCTCAAACTTTCCCATCTCCACGGTATCCCAAGCCCCGCCCTCTTCCCTACCTCCCCCTCTTCTCAACCTCCACCAACAGTACCAAAACACTACACCCACCACAACAACCAATCCGCCAACCACCCCCAATCCAATAAACAACCCCGCAAATCCTCTTCCCTCCTCACACACCGCCCCGCCATCCCCACACTCCTCCCTCCTTACAGAATACACCACCTCCCCCTCCCCCACCGTAACATTCCTCATCAACCACACCAACCATTCCCCCTCCCCACCCCTTCACCCACTCATACACATCCCCCTCCCCCCCATTCCCATTCCTCCCAACCATCACTTCCCCCGCCTCCCACCTCCCCTCCCTCCCGACCCACATCCCACTCCCCCCCCCTTGCCCCACCTGCACCAGATCCCCCTGCACCAAAACCCCCCTCTCAACACCCGCGCCCGTATGATCCCACTCCTTCCAAACCGCCACCGATACACCAATCCCCCTTCCACAATCACACCCTCCGCCAAAGGTTCCACCCGCCCTCCCCAACATCCCCCGTCGCCTCGTCCTCCAACAGCGGCTCTGCAACCGTCTGTACCTCACAAAAGCGCCCCGTCCATCCACTCGCGCATCGACAAACGCCCAACATCGGCGCCCTCATATCGTCGCCTCGTTCACACACCCCATTTCCTTCACAACCGCGTCCACACACGGGCCATTATCGGTGGATACTTGGCGGTAACTCAAGGCACCTGTGAGGGTAGGGCGTAAGGGGTGCCTTGGAATGTGCGACTGCGGTTGTAGTTTTCGAGACGGATGTAGATGGGTTGGGAGGGCGAATGGAAGATTAAGGAGGCGCGATTTGCGTGGGTGTGAAATGCTATTGAGTCGGAGAGTGGTGGGAGACAGGGTTGGAATTGAGAGCAGGAGGGGCGGAGGTGTTGGGAGAGGGGGAGGGGTTTCGGAGGAGAGGGATAGGATTATGTCTGGTTGGGAGTGGGTGGAAATGATGGGGGAGAGGAGGAGGTCCACTCGATGAGAAGCGGGTTAGGTTGAGGGGGTAGTTGCAAAAGGGTGAAAGACGAATAAGGGAGCGAAAGCGGCACGGAGAATGGCGGCGGGGGAGGAAGTCTGAGAAGAGACGGGTATGAGGAGGAGGGAGAGGCGGAATAAGTGGAGGAGAAGTAAGGGGGGCATGGTGGATGGGCATGGTAAGGGGGAGGGAGAGAGGGGAAGGAAGAGAAGGGGGGAGGTGATGTTGGGCGGTGATAGGTTTTGTGTACGGATTTGATTGCAATGAGGAACGGAGTGGTGGAGGGGGAGATGAGCGGAATGGGAGGGTAACTGTCGGCGTATGTTTGACGATGTGGATTCGGCGAGTGGAGAGGTTGGTAAAAACGGGGCGGTCCTCTGGGTGATTCGTTGAGGCACCGGCGACAGTGCCGCAGAAACAGCGAGAGGTTTCGAGGGACAAGTTGATGTGGTTTAAACATGGGGCTGCGAGAGGCGGGGATTAGAGCGAATGACCGGTAAATGCGGGGTACCAAAGGCACGTGTATGAACAGATGCGATTGATGATGGCTAAGCGAGGTTGAAAGTTGGCGGATGTAACATGACGGTAAGAGCATGTCAGGCAGAGTCAGTAGGGGTGGTTGTTGCGGCGACAAGAGCGTATTTGGGGCGTCAGGATTGGGAAGCAGAGGCACTTGAATGGCTGTAACTGGCGGATTACGGTAGTGATGTGGCGGTATTACAGGGCTTTACTGGGTAAGAGTGCTTGCAGGGCTCAGTAACTGAGGTTACGGAACTGTGGCAAGGCCACAAGATCATACTGTATCGTAGACAGGCGACGGTGGAATGCGCCGTGGTAGGGAGAAATGATTGGTGGATGCAGAACAATTTAGTTCTGTAAAAAGAGCTTGGGTATGAGGGCTGTATACATTCAAATGGCCGACGAGTCGTTGCGGCCGTCGGCTGACAAGGTGTATCCGGTGGAATAGACAATTGTGGGACTTTACGGAACCACTTGTCCAATATCGACTATTTTGAGCCGGAGGCGTACGTTTCAACGCAATTCTAAACAAAGTAGCCCATTCGCGACAAGAGGCGGAGGGAGGCGCACAATTCTATGGCGCTAGCTAGCATCTGTGCAATCAACGGCGATAATGAATGACACTGACTAAAGGATGAGCTTGACTAAAAAAAGATGATGATGTTCGCGTAAACTGCGATGGAGATCTGGGCCTCATAATCACGAGGCATTGGGGTCGGATCTATTTTAGAAATTATCGTCTTGTCAGGTTGGCGTCATCACCGCACCACCTGCGCCATCTCTGCCGAAGGTATAGCACCTCTGCAGACACACTTCACCGTCATCGGTTTAATACTGCCTTGTCAGCAGTATGACCACCATCATCCCACTTTCTATGTCATCCTCACAGTGTTCGAGCTATTTTTGCCCACTTTCATTTTCATTCCCTTTTGCACCCTCCAATTATACAGCACGAGCCTATTCCTTTCACCACCAGGGAGCAATCTCGTTATAGTACCCGCTTTTGTCCACGCGTTGAGCAACAGTCGTTCACTCCAACCAAATTTCTCGAAACGGGAAGGAAGCTCCATCCATTCCAGTCCTTGTCCCACCGCACCCCTCTAATTCACAAAGCCTAACGTTTCCTTTCCTGGACAAAATATCCTCCGACACACCATGTCTTTGCCAAACCAGCCCCTCTCAACCCATTGCCAGCACAGCTCTATACTACTCTCGCTACTACTTCCGCTCTGCACTTCCTCGATATGCAATTCAGCCTCCACATAATATCTCCTGTAACCCGATAATTTTCACTGCTCGCTTACAATCTCCTTTCCTCTTCATGCCCCATCCATGCCTCCTTAGGCCTCAACCAAACCCCAGCGAAAAGCTTCTGATCCTGCTTGAGTCCATTCCACTCAACATCTTACCCTCTCATATTCTAGCAAACCCATCACTGTCCCGACACAGTTGGGACTACTACCTTACCCTATCTCGCTTGCGCAACATATGCGCCCACTCAACCAATCCCAATACTATCCCCGCAATGATGTCAGTTAATTGCTCCCAATCCTTACCCACTCACCACTCGCGCTCCCGCCAACTTGAGAGTCTTGTGCAACTCCCGTAGGACCGTTGCCGTTCAAATTATCACTTGCTGCAATTATCAGTTGCTTCCCAGGAACCAACCAATGTAAGAAACCACATCTTTCTCACAGTACTACCTGACACAACTCACCAATCGCCGTCCACCTTGGATCACATGCCAATCCGTTTACAACCCGTTTGTATCTCACAAATTTATCAAACCGATATTGCTCATCACAGCCCTGCCATTTGCTATTTTTTTATCACCCAACGCAAAGGCATCTTCCCAGTCACATCCTTCGGGCTCAACCAGCACCTCTGCAGCATACAAACACACCCGGCAGATGGAACGGAACAGTTGTAGCCACAATTTACCACACCCCGTTTTCCAAACAATCGCGATATCTCGCAAGACCCGTCCTCAGTCCTCTGCCAAACCTCAGCCTGACACACTCGATGCATCGTTGTCCCAATTGCTTTTGTCAACGGACTGTGCATGGACACCCCCCTCATGCATCCGCTGGAGCAAACTGGATGCACCCTCTGTAGTAACACAATATACATCAACCGACTCGCCCCTAGCCCCTTTCTCGCTCAGCCGACGCGTCCCCCTCACTCTTAAACACCCCACCACAGCTGCCAACACCCACACAGTGCCAACGCCCTAAACGTTGCATACTGGGACCCTTGCAGATGCGTCGTGCTACGACGCATCTCCAAAGGCCACAGTATCGTAGCACGACGCATCCGGCAATACTCGAACAACGTGACGATGACGTCTACCTACAAGCGGTGGCTCGTCGACTTGCAAGAATTAGTATTGTCTAAATGGACGACCCGAGAGGCCGCATGGTGGACCCGTTGTACGGGTAAGTGGTCTGGGCGAGTGGCCTCCTTATAGTTGCAGGTGGAGTACGGGTTTCAGGAGGAAAGCGCGCAGTTGAGTTGCAGTGGGTGCGTCCCGTTCTGTGCAACGTGTTGCTATGAGTGCCACATGTTTTGGGGTGACGGTCCCGGATTTTCGTCTTGCGGGTATGGGATGTGAGGAGTTTGTTTGTGGGAATACCCAGGCCACGGTGCAAAGGAGTTGAGGTGTAGTCGGCAGCTTTGTACATCAAGAACATGTGATCGCTCAGAAAGTTGCCATGGTGTAGCGCTTAGCTGGAAGCGAGACGTGTAGATGCGAGGCACTGGCTGTTCGTCGCATAATCTTTTGCCGTCCTGATGATGGCAAAAGGTGCTGCTCCACTCCTCAGACGGAAAAGATTAGACAAAACAAAAAGCTGTGCGGTCTGTACACATAAGTTGGTGATTTTATCCAAAAAACCTGTCGAATCCAAAGTACTGTATTACCTTCATCATTTACTGCACATCTTATGTCTCTGCTTTGGGCGAGAAAGCCGGTTTAGCAAAAGCACCCAAAATTCGTACTCATTGGCAAGCCAAACTCGGCTGGAGAGGAATGTGAGTGTTGGAGTTGTGGTAGGTGCGTCGCGGTCTGGGCAATGTGTTCTTGTTTGACCACATGGCTCGGCGCTGCGTTCCTCTATTTTCCTCTCGTGTGCATGGACTGTATGGTTCTTACGTGTGCGCGGGGGATACCTAGGCCAGGTGCAACAAACCAGGGCGTAGAAGGCTGCGGTGTACATCAGGGTTGTGTGATCGTGCAAAAATTGGAAATGTTCCAACGCTAAACCCGAAGCGCGACCTGTAGATGCAAGGCATTTGCTGTTAGTCGCACAGTTTTTTACCGTCCGGTGGGCAGCTGAGAGTTTCTTCTCCAAGAGGCAAAATTCATTCAAAGCAAAGGCTGTATGTACACACATTAACGTTACCTTGTTAACATCACCAGTACAAATCAGTGCTTTACTCCAACGTCTGCACTATTCGTCTCCTCGAGTATCAAAAGGAAGCTGAGCTTGCAAAGCTACTCAAAATTCCAATTATCTGGTAAGCCCAACTCAAACCCTCCATCACCATCCCTTCCGTACATGTCGCACATTCCTCTGACTTCTCCGCGGTCCTCCCTCAACAACCTTACGTACCACTCTACGCGACAACCCACCACCAGATGACCTAGCACGTTCCCGTGCCTCCCGCTGCAACCTTCTGACCGCCTCCATTCGCGCCGCTTGCTTGTCCAACTTTCCGCCCTGGCTTGTCCGGCTCTTACTACTCTTTCTCGCCACCCGATCATTTGCCCGTGAAGATTTTGCAGCAACGCCACCAGCGCTGCCTCCCAACACACCATCGACTCTCGACACCGCCCTCTTCTTGGTTGCCGATCGCAGCCTACCGCGCATGCTTCCCTCTTCATGACCTGACTTTCTGCACCCCTCGACAGAAATACTTCCGCGTTCGGGATCCGGAGCTTGAATACTGGATCGAGCTGCTGTACCATTCGTGTCGAGAAAATTGCTCCTCGCAGTGTCGCTCAACCTGCGCTTTTGCCGCTTGGCGGGTCTCTTGGGGTGTTCTGCCGGCCCCAATTCTCCCGCTTCCTCCTCATGGCGTTTTTCCTGTGCCCCTAATGTTTGAAGGTGCGTGGAGCGTCGACGCCGCCTCGACCTCCCTTCCTCGCCACCCTCAAGCCCGCTCTTCTCCCCCGAGCTTCCTGCACGATTGGAGTCACGGACACCTTCCGTAGATGTCCTCTGACAAACCCCCGTGCCGTGTCCCTCACCACAAGACTCTGCTGGCAAACTTGTTGCAGGCTTGTCCTCTCCGCTCTTATTTTCCTTAAACTTGATAACTGCATCGTTTGCCCATGATCCCACCGGGGTTCCCGCGACGAGGCGCAAGACGAGTCTCCAACCCCTGACACTTTTGCCTGCGTTGCCCTTGAACTTTGGGCGGGACTGGAAAAGTACATGTCCTCAAAATCCGCCTTTGTGCCCCCAATCGACGCACCCGCAACATCTCCCGTCGCCACGTGCTTGACGTCTCTGTCACTCTCCTCACGCTTCCTCCTGTCCTCCTCATCCTCCTCATACAAGCGAAAAATGACATCATCAACAATAGCGGAGACGGTGCGACAGAAAGTATCCTTTGACTCTGGAAAGACCGTTGCATCAGCCAAGCGACGATACTCAATGGGTGCACCTCTTTCACGATGCTTTTCAACGACTGTGGCGCCCAGAGTAGGTGCGATGACACGCATCATTTCGCGGACTGCATAGACGTCAATGGATGCGCAGAGGTGGGAGACGTCACGATGCAAGGCATTGAGAAAGCAGTGGTATGCGAGCAGGGCCTCGTCGATGATGGCTGGACGCCAACGATCTGCCTCCTCCTGAGCGCCGACACCTGTGACTTTTCTGGAGATGGGGGGAATGGAGGGGGGATGGTGGGGATGGGAGACGGTGGTTCAAAGGGGAGCGGGATGCGGGGTGGTCTTCTTGTTCGTCGTCCGTGCACTCGGCTAATATCTGGGTGACAAGCTGGAGACCTGACATTGGTGTTCCGTCGGGGTTTGCATTGGTGTGGTCATGGTGGGGTGGATTGGTCGGGAGCGGGATGTTGGCGTGGGATGCGGTTGGAAGTTGGAGGTAGGGGAGAATTGCGGGGCTGTTTGGTGGGTTTGGCGGATGGGATCAAGGTGTTGTGGGGTGTGAGATGGATGCGTGTTGAGGGGAGTTTTGAGGGGGGAGTTGGAGGGGGAGGTCGGGGGTGTAAAGTCTTGGGATTGGGAGGGTTGAGTAGAAAAGTTTGCGGGCGAATGAGGGGAGGGGGAGTGAGGGGGAGAGGGGATACGGTTGGGGTTTGGGCGAGGCGGGGTGGGAGGGCGAATGGGAGGTGGAAAGGGACGGGGTTTGAGAATCGGGGGACGGGAGAGGGGGGAGGGAGTGGGAGGGTGAAGGTGAAGGTGAAGATGAAGAAGAGGAGGATGAAATGAGGTCGATGACGATGGGGGAGGTGGTCATGGTGGGGTGTGTGTGGAAGTTAGAAAGACAAGGTTGTGGTATGTTTGGGGTGAAAGGCTGGAGGATTGGTGGGCATGGTCGGGTGGGGGGGGGGGGGTAGGATGAAATGAGAATGAGAATGGTGAGTTGAAAAGAGTTTGGGTGGATGCAACGTCGTAATGGGTCGACGGTTGACAGGCAGTCTAGTCGGGCGTGAAGCAAAGATAATGAGACCGGATCGGTGTGCGATGCAGGCCATGATGGCCGGGGCTGCGATATGCACGTGACTTGTACAAATTTATTTTGAGAGGGGAATCGCCAGGATTTATGGTTGATTTCTTTAGCAGGCGAATCAATGCACGTAAAATTGCAAATGACAACGTTTTTACACTATTTTAATTGATTCTGTGGGACATCACTGCACTGTATACTTTCCCTAAATAAAATGCACTGAATATACAGTATTACTGTACAGTAAAGTACAATTACAGTACAGTACTGCCGCTAATCCATTGCTTCTTTACACCTGATCCGATATCCCCAATCTCCCACCTTCCAGCGTCTCGGCCAGTCTCCAGTCGCCCCAACATCCGCCCAGCCAATCCATCATCTCCCAACTCCCTCCAAACCCTATCACAAACAAACTCTCCCCTGCCTTTCCGCAACGAGAAAAACTATGCTCGTCAACGGTATCTCCCTGTCCAATCTGGACCGCGAAACATCCCCAAGCACAACTTTTACCGTTTTGCAAACGGCGGCTGGTTGGCCACAAACCCTATTCCCGCATCCTATTCCGCTGGGGCGCCTTTGAGGAACTCAATGAAAAGTCCAATGAGCAACTTCGTAACATTCTCGACCACTGTGTCGCCAATCCCTCGCATGATCCCAATCGCATCGCCTGTGCTATTCTCTACGCCACCGGTATGGATCATGCCAACCGCGATAAAGTAGGCTTGTCTTGTCTTTCCGATGTCTTTGATGCTATTCACACAGCAAACACAGGCCATGATGTCCTGTGTCTTGCTGCACGTTTACGCGCCGTCTATGGTGTCACGCCGGGCTTGTTTTCAGTATATTCTCTCCCGGATGCAAAGAATTCTTCCTGGGAGGTTGTTATGTTGTCTCAGTCGGGATCCTTGGGTATTGGTGACCGTGACTTTTATCTTCGGGAGGACAAGCACGAAATTCGTGACAAGTATGTCTCCATGTCGCCCAAATGTTGCAGTTGGCTCACTTTTGCTCTAGTCACGAGCACGCCAATCGCGCCGCCCAAGATATTATGAATTTGGAGACCAAATTGGCAGAGAGTTGTATGACCAAGACAGAGAGGCGTGACCCTTTGAAAACGTACAACAAGTGTGCGGGTGTATCCGAGTTGGAGCGTATGACCATGGTTGACCAAACAGACCAAACCTTGCCATGGGCTCGCTACTTTGATGACTTGGGCTTACCGGAGGAGGATCGCGGCACCATTATCGTTGATAATCCACGCTTCTTTGCCACCTTGAACCGCCTTTTGGAAGATACTCCGATAAAAGTCTGGCGCATGTACCTGCGGTTTCATGTCTTGACTAGGATGGCCGATTATCTGGGCAACGACATTGAGGAAAAGGATTTTGCGTTTTTTGGCACTGTCATGACGGGGCAGCCGGAAATGAAGCCGAGGTGGAAGAGGGTGTTGAACACTGGCGTCACCGCCATGTTGGAGGATTCCCTGGGTATTTTGTACACAGATGAGCACTTTAATGCCCAAGCAAAGCAGGCTTGTTTGGACATGGTCAACGTCTTGACCGATGTGCTACGGACAAGAATTGACCAAGTCGATTGGATGGAGCAGGAGACAAAGGAAAAGGCAAAGCAAAAGTTGAACAAGTTTCGTCCCATGATCGGCTACCCGGATAGATGGGACGTGGATGATGTCCCGGAATTGCTGAAACACATATCCATGGAGCACTCGTTTTGCCAAAACGTGCGTGCGTGCAACGTTCGCAAATTTCGAAAAGTGATTGAGAGAATCAACAAGCCAGTAGATCCGCACCGTTGGGAGATGCCATCGACTTTGGTCAATGCCTACTTTCATCCGTTGAAAAACGTTATCGTGTTTCCAGCCGCCATTTTGCAACCGCCATTCTTCTTCCACCCTAGCGAAGAGTCTCCGTATGGCGACCCGGCTGTCAACTTTTCAGCCATCGGTGCCGTCATCTGTCATGAAATTTCCCACGGGTACGACGACCAGGGAAGAAAGTTTGATGCCAAGGGAGAGCTCTCCGACTGGTGGACTGAGAACGACGCTGCGGAGTATGAGCGGCGGGCAGCCAACATGGTAAAGCTATGCGACGATTACGAAGTGTTTGGCAAGAACTTGAACGGCAAGCTATGCCTCGGGGAGAACCTCGCTGATTACGGCGGAGTCAAGCTCTCGTTTAAGGGCCTCAAGACCTTTATGGAAAAGTATGGGCGGCTACCCGATGTTGACGGCTTTACTCCAGAGCAGCGCTTCTTTTTGGGCTGGGCGAGCATCTGGCGCAATAATATCCGCGAGGAAATGGCGTTGCAGCGCATCATCACGGACCCCCATGCGCCGGGGAGTTTCGTGCCAATATTGTGCAAGTCATCGAGGAGTTTCACGAAGCGTTTGGTGTAGAGGAGGGCGACTCTATGTGGCAACCGCCAGAGGCTCGCTGCGAGATATGGTAACCGCCGGAATACGGAAGCTCGCTAGGGGGATACGGTAAATGCGCTGTCGTAAATGCCATGCAAAGGCCGGTAGATTGCGTCACGTTTTTGCGCTGATATACGGCAAATAAAATGGGACCCATGGCTGCGTGGGGCTGTGTGGGCTGTGTAAACTAGCTCAATATCGATTCATGCAATCGCGAGTTTGTTGGTGTGGATCCCGACAGACAGTGAAATGTGCAATAGGAGAGGAATCTGATGATCCTTTACAGCTCTGAATGACGCTCCGAATGGTCGTGAGAAACTGGGTCAGTGTGCGCTATCGTGACCTCTTCTGCAATCGGCGATTCAAATGGCATTTGCTTCTCCTCGCCTTTGGTTTGTTGTGCGTGCGCAGAAAGCTCAGCAGGTGACTCGAGCGACTTGACGTTGTGTTGCGCTTTGCGATCGTCCATACTTTTCTGCTCCTGATTCTCAGAACCATGCGCATCATCCGACACGTTACCCTCTCCACTCGCGCTCATGCGTTGAGAGCCTTGTTCTTCTTCCTCCGGTGCAGCATGCATGGAGGTGGTCGGGTGTTCGGATAAGGACGGCGGATTTGGATCGATGTGAGGATGTGGCCTGTCAGATGCAGGGTGTGAAGGGATAGTGGGGTTGAGTGATGGCAGGGGCGGTTGCCCCCGACCTTTGGTAGCCTTGAGGCTCAAATCGGCCTGCGCAGCCTCGGAAATCGTGGTAGATCGCGGCGCATCGTTTGTGCCCGGGCGCTTCCTCATCAGCATATGAATGGCGGCATTGAGCAACCTAACCGGTGCGGTGACTATTTTCACAGCCGGTCTGACAAGAAAGACGGCTGTGTTGGAACGTGCTAGGCGACGATGCACGACGTAACCGGCGACGAGAAAAAAAAGATAAAACTGAGAAAGACGGCGACATTTGCAATGAGATCGACGGTTCTCAATTGCTTCAATGTGACGGCACCAGAGGCGACGACATGACCATAAGCGGCATGACGATCGCGAGTGATTCTCAAACGACGACTACTGTCATCCAGGACACCACCTGCAGCGCGACTACGATCAACCTGATCCTTGACCAACGCAGTCACTCTACGCAAGCCGTCATTAATTTCGCGTGCGACATGAGCGGTAGTGGGGGATTCTGCAGGGGTGGATTGGGTCGGGTGTGCGGGGTTGGTCGGGGTTTCAAAAAGGGCATGACGATTGTGAGCTAGGGCGGCGTGACGGGCTTGGTTTCTGGCGGTGAGAGCGGCTGCACGGGCCATGTCGACTTGCTCCATGAGGGCGTGACGGGTGGAGGGGTGTGAAGTTTCGGCGGCGGCGACTTCGGCGTCGTCGGCGGCACGGGAGACGAGGCGTGCATGGCGGGCGAGGTGGTTTGGGGGGAGTTTAAAAGGGAGGAGAGGGCGGATGATAGGGCTGTTGATTCGGGGGAGGGGTTGTCATGGATGGGATGGGAGGGGGGAGGTGGATTGGGATAGGGGATGAAGGGGATGGGCGCGGCTCGGGATACTGCTGTGGTACAGTACTGTGGTGTGGAAAAGGTTGAGGTTGGTGTAAAGCGGGATTGAACGTACAGTGAGGCATTACAGTGTGGTGCTGTAAGCAAGTTATCTCACGATGCGATGAATGGTGGCTTTTCGACGAATCACCCCGCAGAGTACGAGTCGTCCATGGCCTTTACTGTATCATGTACTGTACTGTACTGTATTGCAGTTTCTCGTGAGCAGTGCTGAGCACTAAATTAATTTACTGTACTTACTGTACTTTACGGCGCCTCCGACTGTCGTTGACGTCAGAATTTTCTGGCTACCTCCCTATCTATACTGTACAGTACAGTACTGTGGTGTGCTGGACGGTAAAAGCGCATTTTCTCTAGTTGTACAGTACAGTATATAACGTGCCAATAGTCGACATTCCTCTCTCCATACCTCACGCACCTGCCCCGTCGTCAACCATTTGCCAACTTTCCAAATCATGGACGCCGGTCTCCTTGTTCGCCTCAACCCCTTGGGTGGCAACCAACTCAACGTCCGTGAACTCCTCCGTCTCCTCCATCCACTCCCCTCCACCCCCTCCGATGAAAATTCAGGACCCGACGACCCACCGGAGGACCTTCGTCGCTCCATCGTCGATGACTACGACTACGACGACGATTTCATCGACGATGGAGATCTCATCGAAGAACAACCTCCCCATCCCTTACTCTCTGACAATGATCCTCTTGATGACGACCACGATGATGACTTTGTACCCCCACCTACCTCGGAATCCGATGAACCCACCGCCCCTGACCAATCTCGCAAGGACAAAATCCCCAACACTCAAACCGTCCATTACGGTTTTGGTCGCTTTTTGTCAACCGTGGTGACATTCCTTCTCTTACCAAACTCAAACCCCGCCCAATCCTCCCACACCTGTCGGCAACGTCCATGTCGAGATCCCCACCCTTTCCCATCCTTCTCCGCCCGTCAAGTCCACCCCCCCCCCGCAAATCCCGCCCCTACCGCAAAAAAACCTCCGTCTACCACCAAGCCAAACCCTGCTCCAACCCCCACTCACCAACCCTCCGCACCAGTCCCAGATCCTTCCCCCCGCCCCCGAAAAAGAAACCCCCATCCGATACTCCCTCCTCTTCCACCGCCCCTAAATCAAAATCCTCTCTCCCACCTGCCGTTCTCGCTGAAATTACAAAGCTCGCCACACTCTGTCAAACCGAATTCGGCGACAAAAAGCCTAAACTTCAGGATTCCAGAATCCAACAACAACTCGCAGTTCTTTTTCGTGAGGCCCTGTCTGCTGGAGTCGCTCGCTTATTCTCAGACATTGCAAAAGACAAGCGCATCATTCATATTTCCGGCGAAATGTGGTCACAGCTCTCCCGTTTTCTCCGCGCCAAACGCACCACTTTGGAAGCATTGGGTCATGCCCTGCACTGGCAGGGCAAGGAAAACAATGCCAAACGTCGCGTTGAACAAGCAGAGGCCGCAGTCGATACCGTCATGGAGGCACAACGAACCGCACTTATGGATGTCAGGTCCACTACCGCTGCTACTGTGCAGCGGGGAGTGCAGTGGACACGCGCAGTGGATGAGGTTATGTTTGAATGGTACAGCGCAAAGGGCGAGCTTCAGGCCGCGAAGAACCAGCTCGGTTCCAGAATTCGTAGTGTGAAAAAGGCCTTTCCTGGCTGGGTCGCCGCGTTGAAAGGCAGGAGTTTTGGAGGTTTTGCTGTCGCGGAACAGGAATTGGTGGACTCGGTGAAGAGGATTGAGGAGGAGAGGGCAGTCAAGGAGAGGCAGAAGAGAGAATTGGACCGTATGGAGAGGAAGCGCAAAAAGGAAGAGGCCGCCGCAGCAGTGGCCGCCAAGAGACAGGCTACGGCTAGTGCGAAAGCTGCGATCGCAGGACCGGCCAAACCGTCAAACATTGGCGGGAAGGCCGTAAGCAACGGGGGCGCTGGTAAGCAAGGAGCGAATGGAAATGGAAAGGCCCTGCCGAATACCGCTGGAAAGCAGGGAGCGAGTAAAGGGGCGGGGAATGCAGCTGCTGCGAAGCAAATGGGGAATGCTGGTGCGAAGACCTTAGCACCTGGGGGAGGAGGGAAGCAGTCAGGGAATGCCGCAGGAAAGGTGGTTGGCAATGCGAGCGGAGATAAACAGGAATCGAATGGAGGAGGGAATGCGGTGGCGAAAGTGGTGAAGGGGGCGGGAGTGAAAGGGGCGTCTTCATCGAACGGAGGAGAGAGTGCCAGTGGGAATAAGAATGGATTAGCAGCCGGGAAGGGAGCGACACCAAAATCGAATAAGACAGTGTCGAAGAACGGAGGCAAGGTAACTCCGCAGAGGTCCGTCACACAAAAGGCGCAAAAGAACGGCGGGAAACAGGCTGCAAATGCGACGGGAACCGGCCAAAAGCAGGGCAAACTGACATCGATGATCAGGAAATCTGCAAAGGAGGGGAGTTCGACAGGAAAGAGGATGCTGTCGACAAAACCGAGCAAGTCCGCGAGCACGAGTGGGAATGTGGTTGGGAATGGACCGAAAGGCGGGGGTGGTAGTGGCGCTTGCAGTGGGAAGGGTACTAAAGCGAATCCGGGGGCCGGGTTCAAACCAGCGGTTACACCAGACCTGTTGTTGCGGTCAGGTCATCTGCAGGGATGAAGCCACCAACAAATGGGTCTGGCGCCGCTCAAGGAGCGGGGATTAAGGCGCAGAAAAGTTCTAAGAACGGGGAGGAAAGGCAGTGAACCCAACCAAGGGGAGTGGGAAGAATGGAGGGGAAAGAACGGAGCAGGAAAGGGAGGAATAACACAAGGTAAGGGTGCGGCAAAGGCTGGTGGAATAAAGACAGGGGGAGGTAAAAAAGCAGCCGGGAGCAAGTTGGGAATAAGCAAACCGACTGTGATTGACTCCAAGGGGGCATCCGACAATGTGCCATCGAGTAAACCGTCGGCTAACAAGGCAGCGAGCGGGGACAACCCCAATGGTACAGAAACTCAGGGCGATGTTGTTCTACCTGCCGCGCATAGCGGGACTCCGGAGGACAGGACCGCAGCTCCGGGATTTCCTCCGAGCAATATGCAACCGGAGGACTTGAAAGTCAAGAGTGGCCCTCCATCGAAAGTGGCGAGAAGCTCCAACGCAGAAGCCGTTAGTGTTGCGAGACTGATACTGCAGGAGGACGTAGAGCCAGGGTTACCAGTGAGGGAAGTCATTGAGTTAGACTGAAGGCTGCCGCCCCGCGTCCCTTGTCCCGCAGTTCAAATCATCGGGATTCAATCATCTCCAGCAACTCCACGCTGCTTCTCGGCGCGAAGCAAACGAAGAAGCCAAGCTTCCGTTCCCTCCAACTACGCCAACATTTAATAACTGTTATTCGCCGATCTTATCATGCCTTGGGCGAAGCGTTATCATCATAATCATTTGTAGCGTCTCCCAGGGCGTCCATCTACAGTTTTACCTTCGCACGCTCTCAATTAAATTGCGTATCCACAACCCCTACCCACCTTGCGCCTGAAACGCTCTACTCGCTTTCATAAACACGGTACAGATTACGCTGCCAGCGCCTTTACACACAAAACTTCACTTGGCAGACTCCAATTGTTACTATTATTATTTCCCGTGATCCATCCCTCGCATTCATCTGTACAGCATGAAACCACACGCCTGGTGTATGGCGTTGCATTTTACAAGATCATGTCTGGAGGCGAGATTGTTGGGAGCGGGACATGTTGTCATGGGTGCAAAACCTTCCTGCAATCAATGAGTTGGTGACTGCAATCGATGGCAGATATTGTTCAGATTTGCTATCACGCCTATGAGATTACTGTGCCGCAGTACTGTACTGTACTGTACTGTTGACTTTTCTTGAACATGGAAGTTGATTAATTGCGTTTGCTATTTTTACAAAATTGACCGCGCCGAATGAAAATTTTCAATACAATACTGTAAGCTATTTTCGAATTGAGCAACACCGATCGCCTTCAGTACCATGTACACAAATGCGAATTACTGTAAGAACCATTACATGCACATGCAAGTGTATGTTTCAAAATTCCTCGCTTGAATATGCCCCCGACTCGGATCTGCGTTCGCAAGTACGGTACTTTCCTCATGGTGGAAGATAGCAACCAACGCGGCGGGATTCTCCCCTATCGAGCTTATCAGCAACTCACTTGACAACACTACATAGTGCTCTTGTTTGAGCGAATTACATACTGTAGGAGGAATTTTTGGGTTACCTTAGTGTATGGAAGATGTGGTCGGTTGTATCCACGCCGCTGGGAGTGCGTTGTGCGGGACAAGTCATTACTGGGAAACACTCAATAACCCTCCTCACAGGGCCGCCTCAATGCCAGCGAGCAGGCATGCCGCCTTAGACATGACGGCCGCGGCGCCGTGCCTTTGGGTGAGCACCGCTCTAACCTCGAATTACATGTGCGGAGCAGTACACAGTTGGGGCCGAAAAACGCTCGGTCTGTTTTACTTGCGCTGCGATCGGTTTTTACACCCACAAGCTGAGTAGTTCTGCGGCAGTCCAATGAGAGGTGGCTCAGGGTTAGGCAATGGAGGGGTGGGGAATGGTGGTAGTGAAGAGCGGGACAGGACATGGAAGCATGGAGTGTTTTGAATAATTAACAGAGAAGGCCGCTCGACATGTGGGAAGCATTAATCTACAGGGCGGGATATGTACCTTGCGATAGGGAACATGCAGAGATTGTAAGAGACAGTAAGGCCATGCGAGAGAAGGAGACATTGTTGGTGAAGCGGAGCGTGAGACACAAATGCAATGGGATGGTGTGGAAAGGAGGTAGGTATTTGCATTGTTTGGAATCGTAGGAGAGGGATCGGTCGAAACTCTATTTTTAATACCCCGATAAGGAGCCTTCGTGGGCTATGAACACCGGGATGTGTTCTGTGGAAGAGATGAGTAACGGCACAGGCTCGAGCCAGTACAAGGAGGTTGTTAGTTGTTGTGTCGGCACAAGGGAAGATGTGACGGTGGTGGATATCAGCTCCCCTGACCATGCTCTGCTTTGTATTCAGGTCGTTCGAAGCCATAAATGAAAAACATTTGGGTTAAACGGCACTCTGCTGCAGTTGGCGAGAACAATGATTGAACTTTGGTTCCATCCAGCAATCCCATCTGCCGGCTATGCGCTACAGGCACAACAGGGCATTGCTGGGCGAGAAATTCTGCGACCTGCTCTGCCTCAACTTTACATCTCGGCTATATCCCAATCGCTTCGTCACGTCGTTATTTCTGTACCAGTGGTGCAGAGCTATGCACCGTCCAATGGGGGGCCATATTTGTTGGCACCCGGTATTCCTGCATCGTACCTTGATTAATAGAGTCTTGTACTTGTGTCCCACACATTAAATGAGGAAAAATACAATCATCATCCATCCTGAACAAGGGATGCCCATATCGTAGGCTTTCATTGCAGAAAATAAGTACGGCCCGTGTAGAGTTGGCCATGCTGACTAACTGCAGTTGACCTGATTCTTTGCGAAACGTACGAGTCCTCATTCCACAAAGATAAGCGGTTTGCGAGAGAAGACGATTGAAAGAAGTGGGCTTTAGCCTAAGATTTGAACACGGGGAAGATGGGTGAAGGGAGTAGGTTCGAGATGAGAGATTGAAGTTTTTCACAAGTAATCAGGATCATTCCTCCGTTTCTCATTGTGTTTCCAGGGCCACAGTGTTAGGCCTTAACGATGTCATCAGAACGGCTCCGGGGATTGTAAAGAGATTCATGCAGGTACCATAGTGCAGCCATTCAGACTAGGATACACTCCAACTGAGCCTAGTCGATATCGCTGTTCTTGAAACGAAAAGATACGCCAAACCTTCTGGATTGTATCAGCTAATAATCAACTCTGATGGATTCAGTTTGCTGTTTGGCTAACTGCATCTTGGTCATTTGTGTGTGTGTGGCAGGAAGTACTGGTACCTGATACTAATGTCTCTGCAGGACGGAACACTATCCCTTCGAGACAAAGAAGCATTAATGATTAGATACGCGAAAGGTATCCAAGTAATATTTCTACCTTCTGATATATACTTTCTTTACGCATTTCCATCCATCAAGACTAAGAGTTATTCTTCTAATCTATTATCTCAAATATAAGACTGCATGTAACAAAATAGAGTAGCATAATTATTGTAAATATCATATTTATACTCTCACATCTAAAAGTGAATGTATCACTATAATTTTCATTCAAATAATAGTATAAGCATGATCTATAGTTGGAAGAACTCGGGAAAACCCTTTCCCGAATCCTGTCACTCTGCATATTTCGTTCAGAACATTCAGTTACCTTCAGGGGGCGTTACCGGTAATACTAGGGACCGCTCACATGCGAAAGGAACTAAGCAGGTTCGAATTGAGGTAGCTACATATTTATGCCAGGCTTGTTCTACTCCTTGAAAGTGTTTTGATTTTTGGTTTTACAGCAGTTTGTTAAATATGGTTGCAAACACCTAGATCAAATGATTCCTTGACAAGTCGCTGGATTTTTCGAAGAAAGCCTTCCATCATTCACGCAATTTCAATTAATATATAGAGAGCTCCGAAATGAATTAGAGAAATTGAATGGAAACGGTTTCTAACTCGCCTTCAATCACCAACTAATTCCTTAAATGTGAAAATTGAAAGACTGTTTTACAAGTAATGTGAAGCTAACCAATTTTTTCTATATCGAATAAAGTTATGGAAAGTTGTGGAACAATTTTGTTTCAGAGGCTCACAATTTTTATTTAAAGTCAATCATCGAAAAATAATTTATCTATTTCTCACTGGTCCATGTTTTATAGTGTACTACACGAGAAGCAATTTTATGTCTATCAGCTGTTTTTTAAATTGTGCAGTTATGATTACTGGAATTACTGTATATTTCCAGCAAATTATTATTCGGATTAATGCTCACCGGGAAAATTATTCTTTTATTATTACTGAGCATGGATTTGGTCTACAAAAATTATTATACTACCGGAATCATTTTTTGGCTTTTCTACTATGATATACAGTATAAATAGTCTTACCCTGTTAGAAACTTTTTGCAAGCCCCGGGCCATCGAACTATTGCCGCCGATCAAGAAATATTACTTTTCTTTTTATTATTATTCTCAGTCCTATTCAGGTAATTTATTCTTCATTTATTTGGAACCATCTATTTTGGATCAACGCAATTACTTTAAGTTGCACAATAAAAGGGTCAAATGGAAAACCATGATTAATTCCGGGATGTATTGTCACCATGTCCAGAAAAGACATTATTCTTCTATTTTCAGACATAAAACTTTAGGAAGTGTAATAAAAACAATATGTTTTATAGAATATTACCAGATGAACTGTTCTTGACAACATGGACTTAAATCGTACTACGTACTGATGAAATAAAATCAAGCAGGACAATAAAGCAACAAAGGCACTAAAAAGGTCAAAAATATGACTGTTTGAAGACTTTGTGTAGCTAATTCGCGCCTTTTAGAAAATGGATAGACAAAATTTGCCACCGAAATTTGCCACCGATAAATGAGTAGTCCAGTTTCATCAAAACCCTTTGCACTCACGTGTGACGCGTTATTTAGTTAACCAATGATCCTGTTGTTTAATTTTAGTCATCTAGAAACATTACAAAGTAATGAAAGTGACTTTTAATTGTAATATAGAAAAATTTGAAGTTACCGAACTCCGTTGGATAATGAGAAAAACAACACGGATAGAATACGACTCCAGGGTGTTCACGGTTCCTATTTCTCTTTATGAAACCTGAGATGCAGTAGCACGGCTCCATCGACGGTGAGAAGTAGTTGGGTTTATAGAGAGGAGGTGATTACTTGGACGTCTGGACGGTATAATTGTTCCGTGGGGTTTAAGGCCGGACCATGATGCGCGGAATGCTAAAAACTTGCGAAAAATAGGATCAAGAGAACGGGGGACACCAGGGATGCAAAAAGGGGAACAAGCGATGTAAACAAGGCCCAGGAACGCTGAGTATTTCCTATAGAGATAACAGTTTTGTCGCCAACGACAATCTCGAAGGTCCTATTTGTATTTCGACGGCGGGTCTCTGGGCGCTTAGGATGATTAATAACCACATACGAAAAATAAAAGTAACACGGGATGGAGAGGGGAAACAGGGGGAATCCAAGGGATAAACGTTGCTATAGCCAAGTGGCCTCTGGCTGGGAGTTTTAGTGGCCAAGGTTTGGAGTCAAGTTAAGAAGCAACAACGGGGTGGCTGTGGCTGTTTATTAGGGGGCTCTAGAGGCCAAGTAGCTTTAAATAATATTCAGTTATCTATAACAGAGCGAAAAGTAAAGTCAAAATTTGACAAGTAATAAATATAAAAGTTAGAGATGAGATAGCCTAGCACTTAACCCAGTGCGGGCTTTGACCTGCGAAAATATCAGGTCCAAGTTAGGGGCCGAGTGGTCCGGACCACGCGCCATGTGGCCTACTTGGGTAATTGTACAGCACCATTATCGATGGTGGTTGACAGTTGACAGAAGTGCTCGCACTGTAATGCATTGTTGTGAGATTGCAAGTGGTCATACTGCGCGCGAATGTAAGTGTAAGTATCGAGCGCGCGCATCGAGTTGCATTTAACAAAGGGTCGCGAAGGCCTAGAATTGCAGTTTATAAGATCGACAATATACACGAAAGTGAACCGGGAAGTGAGAGAGAGGGAGGTTCCAGGATACACGACGACAAGCATGCCATCGCAAGTAAGCATCAGTAAATAGAGAGCAATGTCGGGCTTCGTGCCTTCACTCCGTTCCTCGTAGAGTACTCATCCCTCGCTCTGCTGTGTACGTCAGTGGGATAAACTTCCCGACATTTACACAACTGTACAGTGGGGGCATTGACTGTAAACATTCAGCCAGTATATTGAGACAAAACCGCATCACCATGCAAAATTTCATTGGAAAATAGGAAAAATAAACTATTTTCACTCAAACAACATGCAATAGAAGCGCAGAACTATTTTCTACCAGGCTGCATTGCTTAATACCACAAGCTCCTCAGTAGGAGTTATCGGTAGGCTCTAAAGTAACCCTCAGAAATAACACAATTTTAAAAAATTAATTTGAGACAGTTTAGGATTTCATAAGGAGTATTAGGGTCTCATATTCTGGGTATCAAAATTTCTACAAAAAACAAATTTATTCAGATATCCAGATCAAATATTAAACATTATATCTTAACAGTCCTGCTGCTATGGACGTCAGAGCTGACTGAAGCACCTAATATGAGACTTTATCGCCAGTCAGCTTTGCAGACGCGTCTCATGGAGGAGCTGCCGTACAAATTGCGCGGCGGGGCTGAACGCAACTGACTACTGCTTCTCTACACTATATTCTGTGTAGTCTATGCGACGCTGTTTCTCCCGATCTCTTTCTAAACGGCGAGCGTCATCAAGCATCTGTCTTTTCTCCCTCTCTTGAAGAGAGACAACATAACGAAAAATGTAAGATGATGCCCATACTTTGTCGCTATATGAATAGTGCTCTCATGATCAACCTCAACTGCCTGTAGTACCGATCTAGATATGTTTTCAAAGGAACGAACAAAATCTTATAAACTCAGTCCCAGGACCCAATTATCACAATAGAACGAAAGTTTTTTTTAAGGATCAACTGTCGCACATGAGTTCTCATAATCCCAAATTAAAGTTCGAGAAAATCTGCTTCAGATATTAGATTAAGTAGCGCATGAACTGTATGCAGCCGAAATCAACGCTAAGACATCAAACGCATTAAATTTTTTCTTGCTTCTAGAAATTGTGAGAAATTCGTGACGAAAATGCGCCTTGAAAGAGGAGTAAACTGAAACATCTAACGGCTGCAGCACATGAGATGTATGAGAAGGTGGTCTAATAGCAATAATTCCATGCTTTCTTAATAGTATAAGGAACTCAAATTGAACATCGCATGGGCATCCGTCCATGAACAGCAGCAAGAACTTGCCTCCTTCTCTCAAAGCAGATATCTCCCCAATAAACTGCTTGGTCCAGTCAAGAAAAATTGCGCAGTCCACCCCCGCTAAAACACGCTGGTAGAAATATCACTCAGAAAGGAAGTCCAATGCAGTTTTCACATTGCCAAGAACTAATCTGAAGTATGAATTCTTCCTAGGGAACACTACAAATGGCTTGTATGATTTGCAGGCAGCGTTTTAGACAAACATTATTGTAACTCGGTCAATGTTCCCTCCTGTGCTGACGAATTTCGCAACCAATTTCTATTCACGATAGCCATTTGCCTTTATGGTACACTTAACAGACATAAAACGAGAAGATATCCTTATTTCATCAAAATTGAATATATATCTGGGGGTTGAGATCCCGAAACTATGCATTGCGGCCTTTATCCGAGCAAAAGTTTGTCCAAAAATTGCTGTAGTTATGGCCTTGGCTTTTCTTCAGCTGCCTTCATTGCTTTGATTTTCAACGTATGATGCCGGGATATGAACGCCGATATTCAATGTTTATATTGCTTCCCATCAAGAAATTTGACATGCACTCTTCTACTCGGCGGTAGGTCTTGCACCACGGACGAGACATATTCAGTCCGATCTTGTTTGGCCAGTGGCATACAAATGTTGACGTAATGATTGACTGCTTCACAGGTCATTCTCTCCTCGCTTTTTGCAAGCAATGTTGGTCTCCCTCGCTTCCTTGCAATAAAATTGATGTCATCTACACATTCAGGTTCACGTCCTCCAGCAGCCGCCCACTGAATAAGCACGCGATGAAGTTTATCAATGGAATACTTGGTTAAAAGTTTGCGAAAGGACCCTTCTTGCTTGATTTGATGGTAAATGGCTACCTGAAGCCGTTCATATGTCGTGAGACCATCAAGGTGGACATTCAGATCTGTCTCAGCCATTGTAGCCGTTGCTGAGAGCGCAATTGCTTACGTTAAACTTCTAAACTTCTTACTTTATAAATATATTGGATTTTACTACTCTTCCCCCGTTTTCCTTCTCATTTTGGCGGTGGTTTAATGTTCCATTCACTAATAGGATGAATTAGCAGTTTCGGTTCTTCCGCCAGAGGTTTGTTGTTGGCTCGAAAGTAGGCTACTTTTATCGAGAAATCATGACTCAAATGAAACGTTTTGTCTCAATATACCGCCCGAAATGTAATAGTACCTGCTGTTAGAAATGGGCGGACTTGCGCAAAATAAAACCAAGAAAATATATCAAAATTCAGCTTTTGCAGTGACAGTACAGTACAAATACCGCAAGGTTGTGTGTAACAAGCTGTTGCGCAAACTTACTACTGTACATGGGCAGGAAAAGCTGACTGTTATCACGCTTACAATGCGATACAATTTAGCTTTGTATTTGGAATTTTGTGTTTGCCAGTTGAGCCCGAAGTGGCAATACTGTAGCTCTGTACACTTCAGTTGATTTGCAACGAAGAAATTGTATACTTAATCCGTGCGCTCGATCGAACTGCCCGAACTGCGGAAGACAGGTAGGAGAGTAAAGAGTGGAGCTTCGTGGGCATCACTTCACTACAGTAGTGTGTAGCCCCTTTTTTGTCTGTCTCGGTCTGAGTAGGGCCACCGCTGTGGTCGACAACGGTTTTTTCTAATGGTGTATGGGCCCAGAGTACTGCAACTGACTTCCTTACGATTTATTTCTCTCTCTTTCGTGCGATCTGAATTTCTGTGTAGCAGCATCAAGCACATTGGGATCAAGATCATAGTCGCGAGTTTTGGAAATGGACGAGTATTTCGTCAAGTATTGCATGGCTTCACTACCAGCGACCAGCTAACATGCATGGTCAAACGATATGGAAATCGTGTTGTGTGGGAAATGGTAGTGGAAATCTGTTACGGATGGGGATAGGAGTTCCAGGTCTATTGCGCCTGCCGGATCGAGTTAAGAGGCTGCCAGCGGCTCAGATGAAGTTCAAGAGAGGGTAGAAGCCCCAAACTGTATCGATTATTCCCATAAATTACTTCAAATGCTCTGAAAATATCCCTCCAGTAGCCTTTACCAAGGATTTATACTGTAAGAAGACATCAGTGCAACCTGTGCACTGTACGCAGGCACCAGCGTAAAATACATGATCATACCACTTTGTGCCAAGCCAATTACATGGATCTATCGTGGATATCTCGCGTGGTTCTCGAAACATTTCGGACCCCACCAATCACCAACTACTCTATCCCTCCCTGCCAAGTGGACCAATGGATCTTTGCCATGATGCTTAGTACTGCCGATATCAATGATAGCTGCTAAATGAGCCTTCAGAACGTTTTCGTTTGATACCTCTAGAGTAGTTTTTCCTAGAATAACTTTGAATTCAGTACCGTTTGCAACAATTTATCTCTACTGGTGTTGGGTTTTTTTCTATTCAAACCCTGGTGTGATGCTTCGGCCTATTTACCGGAAGCATAAAGCAAAAGTTCAACCATCGATTACCTTTTGTGCGTTCAACAGCCCACAGGAACTAGGCGGTACGGCAAATATTGAAGCTGATTGCCAAAAGAGTAAGTTGGCACTTGCATACATTGTTACCACGATGGATACATCATGAATGGTTATGGAATGTTCATTAAGATGCTCACGTTAAGTTTAGGACACCTTAAGGCTGTTGTTTCTGTCGATTTCTGAGACAGCAATTGACGCAAAGATGACCCAGCTACAGAGTATAAATTTGGGTAAAAGGAAAAGCGCGAAGGAGTACTCAAGTCGTGTTTTGGGGCCAGTCAGTGAGCCAGAAAGCGCTGGATATGCAGTGAGAAACAATGAGAAAAGACTTTCACTGTTGAGAGGCCTGCCAAAGGAGTTCTACACAACCTCTGAGTCAATTATGAGTTTAACTGACTCATAAATTGATGCAGTCTCAAAGCTGATACTGAGATAAGCACGTATAGAGGCTTCGGATGAAGATCCAAGGCAAGTTTTGATGACAAGGGTGAAGTCGTCCAATGTGAAATGCTACAGTTGTGGGAAAAATAGGTCATTTTGCTCACGTTTGTAGACATAGCAAGTCGGGTAGCTATAAATCAAAGGAGTGCAACATTGGAAAGGAAACACGTACTTGTTTCAAATGTTGAAGGATAGGCCATATTGCGCGAGATTACAAGCAAGCTGAACGCCACCGCGCGACAATTCATTAGATTAAGCTATGATTTCGAAGAAAGTTGCGCTCCAGATGACGCACCGGGAACATAGCATTCATGTTTGGATGTTTTCTCGGTACGTACGAGTCATTTTTCAACCAGTAGAGAGAATTTTCGGACATTTACTTCTAGTTCTGGTCTGGTACAAGTGGGAACCAATGAAACAACTCAATCATGCGGCGTCGGTTCAGAAATTGTGGATACGACAGTGAATGGTAAGAAACATCGAGTAATGTTGAAGGAAGTGGTGTATGCACCTAGTATTATGCATAATTTGATTTCGATATCCAAAATGGTACGAACTGAGGTTAGAGTGACAATCTGTAAAAAGATCCCTCTGCCTTCGAAATCATAGAAATACTGCACAAACTGACGGCTTTTGTTCACGTAATTGGTGTAGAGAATAAAGAGAGTCTCTATAAAGCTCAGCTGCGGGTTCGTATAGACAAAGAAGCGCACGTATCTATCAAATAGACAAAACGAAAATGACAGAGTCGGCCTGGACTTTGCAGTGATGAGTTTTTGAAGAAGTATATCAAGCAAGTGAATTGTATAAGTGAAAAGGAAGTCACCATGCACGGAGACTGTAGTGCATATGGACACAGCAAGGCGGTAAGGTTACCGAAAAAGTCACGTTCAGATAAGGAGAACGATATGAGCAAACTTTTTGAGAGTATCTACTCGGACATGGTCGGGCCGATGAAGCATAATTCAGTACGGGAGCACGGTACTTTTTCACTCTACGTGATTCCTGCAGCGGATAAGACGATTCGTGTATGCGATGCGAGGCGGATGTGTGAAATTGGAGAGCCCTCAAGGGCCACAAGAGTTCGGTGATACGTGTGGCTATTCCTCTGGATGGACACGTGATTGGGTCGGGTTCACAGGACGAGACTTCGCGCATGTGGAATATGAAAAACTATTTTGAAAGAGGTGAGTTGCTGACGCATGATTCTACGGCGATGGCACATCCAGCTGGGTCGAGCAACGGAAGACCGCTCCTCTACGAGATTGCGAAGCAGAGAAATCAGTGTGCAATATGTCCCCACCTCCGAGACGATTGCATATTTTCTGATAAAGATCTTGGGAAGCCAGAAATTTGGAGGACTGGTCAAGATGGCTGGAATGGCATAGAGAGTTTGCACGAAGGAAGAATGTTACAAATTTGTGTATGAAAAGCTGTCGCGCACACTTACTACTGTACATGGGCAGGAAAAGTTGACTGTTATCGCGCTTACTATGCGATACAATTTAGGTTTGTGATTAATTTTTCGCATTTGCCAGTTGAGCCCGGAGTGGCAATGGCTCTGTTTACTTCCGGTGATTTGGAACGGAGAAATTTTATACCTAATCTGTGCACTCGATCGAACTGCCAGTACTGCGAAATACAGGTAGGTGAGTCAAAAGTTGAGCTTCGTGTGCATCACTTCAGTACAGTAGTGTTTATAGCCCTTTGTGTGTCTTTCACGGTATGAGTAGGGCCACTGCTGTAGTCGACAACGGGTTTTTAAAATATGCACTTCAATCATTACCAAATGCTATGCGGAAATTACTGTAACGCGTTTAAATGAAAAGTGAGCGTTAATGTGCTACATTATCGTAATCATGAAGCCAAATGACGCATCATAACATCAAACTCCATCTCAACCTCACGACATGGTACTTTCAAAAGTCAGGGCTTGGCAGCTCATGAAGCTCCCGATAAATAAGTGTTCAAAAATTTCGACAAAAATATGAGATGAAGAAATTAATTCTAGAAACATGGAAAATGCAGGGAAAGATTTCTTTTTCTATTTTTGCAATAATACATTAAATACAAACGGGTTTATAGAATAAATTATAACCACAAAAATGAGAATTCTAATTTTCTGGAATGTGATAGAGTCATAGTATGTATTATTTCCTGGTTTATTGAAAGTAATGAAATAATAAAGTAGGTCATACACAGTAAGTTTAAATGTGAAAATTAGCCTCGCGAGAGCGGTTCTAACTTATTTTTCGAAGGAGTGCAGTGTTCATTTTGTACTAGAAGCTTTTGCAAAACTTTTTCAATTTTTTGCAGATACTCAGGAAGTTTAATATATAATTAACAAAGTGAGAAATGGTTCACAAGTCAAAGAAGAAATCAAAATATTGGGTCTATCCTCCTGAAACCTAATCTAATTTGCACCTTTTATGTCCATATGTGTTGATTCGTTACATTATCGGGGACCATTTCAAATTTTTGGGGACCATTTGAAAAGGTACAGAACAATAAAAACAGCTATCTTATAATTACGTTGGAATACTTAGAAATAAAAAACCTCAGAAACAACTGAATGCGGTTCAATTTTAAAAAGTTTTAAAAAATTTAATGGATATGAATAAGTAGACATACATATGTCAATATAAAATATTTATTGAAAAACATGAAACACGATTTTACAAAAGATCGATATATCTCTATATTTTAAAATAATGAAGATATACACTCAGATTAAGATCCGGACATAGTTTTTGAAAAGAGTCTCTAGTCAAGTTTGAGTGAAGGTACATTTGACATAGAAACACGTTTTGGATGTCGAGCAATTCAGTAACCACTAGCTACTGAGGGTGCCTGCAATGATCTGGGCACGAATAATGTACTGACTTTGGCAGAGCTGATTCCATTGATCTTTTATCGATCTAAATTTTGGATGTGTCATAATATGACGGCCAGCAGCAGATATTGTAAAGGAATTATAATTTTCATTGACCTGGTTCCTGTATTCTGGTCAAATATATTATAATTCAATCTTAACTGGGAGGGGAACTGTAATATGGATATATTTCACAGTAATGAAGTATATTCTAAAACGAGGAGCTGTTTATTTTAATTATTTCCCTCCATTCATCATACCAGGTGCGCAATCAATACGTAAATTCGAAAAAATGTCGAAGAAGAATTACTAATGGAAGCTACCTCCTCAACTAATGCTCATTTATTTCAGTGATTTGGCCTTACATTGCAGTTTTATTCTTGTATACTTGTATTCAAAATAATGGAGTGGAAAAATTAATACTGTTCTAATAGAATAATAGCAAATGCATTAGAACTTAATTTGGTAATTTAGCTGAGACATGTTCGAGAAACTTTTTCGGGACAATAATTGACGGCATTTCACTTTTAAGTGTAGAATCGCTCCTTTTTATTATTCAACTGAACCAAAATCTTTTGAAATTGAACGTAATGAAGAATAAAATTCCAAGAGCTTCGTTATGAAAAGTAGACATATTTTAAAAGAATATTTTTACATGTCATAGTGAACTATATGACTGTCTGAGAGAAATATGGAAACATAACTTGATTACGAAGAGGTTGATCGCGAGAGTAAAATATAAATTGGATATATTATTGTAATTTTCTGGTGTCGATTTCAATACAAGGGGACAGGAAATTGATGACAGATTAAGCATTTAGTAGGGTAACAGCTGCCAAACGAAATTCGACAAGTCCTGACACAAAGAAATCAATTGTTATGACAATGGATATCTCTACGAGAAAGTTTGAACTTAGAGAAATAATGAGGACTGGACGTAGGACTTTACGTGTTGTGTGTGTCTTGAAAGCGGGGATGCAGGATCCATCTGAGAGACGGGTGGTGGGCTCAACTGCAAAGACGTTCTTGGAAAGAGGGCGAGGTCAATAGAAGAATACAGCGTGCAAAGATTATCTGAAGGGGCGGGTCGTAGGTGAGTCTGAATTCTAGGTTGTAATCCGTTATAGCCCTGCTTCAAAGATATTAGTGCGTAATGGCAACCAGGGACAGGATGATAAACAGGGACATCATATTAAGTAGAGAAGTAACCCGAATTAGTGTTTCAATGAGACTGACGGCACAAAAGATTTTTTCTGAGTGGTAGATTTGGCCGCAAAGAGCCGATTTGAAAAACGCGGGAGTTGGAGGAATGAATAATTTTTTCTTTAACTACAAAGACACCGTAAATAACAATAAAGCTGTACTTCTAGCGAAATGCTAATGTTATATATTAAAAAAACTAAACATACACCGCTATGGCATTAATTTGGAGCTTAAACGTTAGAAATAAGATAATCGAAAAGTCTAGAACTCTGCTGACGCTTTCATAACTAACTGGAGATGTCTGCAGCACCATATAGTGGTAAAGTGTAAATAAAATTATTTGTCTTTAGGGAGTCAAATGAAGAATTTTAACAAAGTTGAAGGAAACTGCCGGATAAGTTATCCGCAGAGTGATCGCAAGAATTTCGTTTTCAACCATAGAGATACATCTAATAAAAAATCTTCCTATCTAAAAACATTACGAAATATTTTCGTTTCTGAGGGCTCACAAATTTATCATCACTTGTGATATTTTTTCAGCAAAAATTTAAGATGGTAAGTAATCTATTTTCCCTCTTTCGCACTTAGTCGGAAGAAAAAACAAGTTGGAACTATTTGCATTGTAACAAAGATGGGGTTTCGACTTTTTCAAACGACAAGAAAAAAGACTATGTTTTATAGGATAATCTTCGAGTGTAAATGCGTAAGTTGTTACCCTTAAAAGGCAATAAGAACATAATCGGCTGTATTTTCAGTGTCGATGAAATTGAAAATTTTGAAGCTAATGATCAGTAATACTTATAAATCTCAGGTAAAGACAAGAAGTCGGTAAGGAAAACATTAAATTATTACTAAAAATCGAATTACCAATTAATTACGTAATAATGAGAAGAGAATAAAAAATGATGTTAATAACTAAAATTGCTTAGTAAAATTCCGTTTTGGGTTAAATATCCATAGGTTCATCATTTGTCGCAGAGGAACGCTTAATCTCTTGGAAACACATCCAAAGGGTGGTTCTAGGAAGCTTTCATTCATTTTTCGGGGAATTTTACGTCAAAAGTGTTGCACTCTTCATAGAAAACAGTGGTTCCCATAGCATTGAATCAGATTAAAGTAGAGAATCGTATAAGACACTTAAATTATCATCGAAACGGACTGCTATAATTTAGCTGATGGATGTAGGAGTTATAGATATATGAAAGTTACACCATTGCAATTTAATACTTAATGGAATAATGGAAGATATTGAGACTCCTCGGAACCAAGGAAATGACATTCACTCCTCAAAGATTGGCATATGAGGTCCGATAGAAGTTCATATTGGATATATGACGCTTTGGCGAAAAAAATAGGATGAAGTACTTGAAATGTCCTTTTTAGGTGTTGGGTTAAGTCTTAAGATTATCCTGTAATAATGAGCACTGAGATTAATACGAAACATGAGAAATTGATTACTTTATCGAGAGAAAGTTGGAAAAAGAGTAATTAATGCCAATTTGTAACATTTGAAATAGTGTTGGCCTGAACCTTACTTTGAAAAGTTATGAGAAACATTCTCCTCAGAGGAAGTGCAAAGAATACTGGATATAGAGAAGAACAGCTATAGATATATTACTGGATATAGGGAAGAACGCGTGGATCAAAGAGATGCTATTAGAAGATGAAAGAGGTGCTATTAGGAGATGAAAAATTGATTTTTTTTTAAAGCTTTGTACTAATAGTAGTTTCCACAGATGTGATTGAGGGCGGCCTTGATGGGAAAGATGCTAAGGGGAGGAAAAGGGTACTTATTAGCAACACGTGATATAACCCTGCGGCTCCATCAGCGAATCTTTGTTCATTTCCCCGTCGCCTGTTTTTATCCAGATTTGAGAAACTTTTATTCTAAGCTCAGTGCTCAAAAAAGCGATAAATTCTACCTACATTAATGTATAAAGTACTATGGCTGCAAGAAGAAACTCGATAAATGAAATATGCTAATTCTCCATGTATGGTATATTACCAGCTCCTGTTCGTCTCATTTCGTTTGCTCTATGATTTGCTTCCTTACAATAAGCCTCCCTGGCAAAATTTGATTTCATTATCACATACAATTCATGGATTCCCGTTTTGTTGGCAAATCGCGGTTCTTTCCCGCTGCTTTTCGCTCCCACTCTCCGTTCCATTCGTCTTTGACTGTCTCCTCCTCATTATCTATTCCTCTCCACATCCATCCCTTGCTACTCGTTAACTTCCAACTGTCTGCTGACATTCTGCTTTTTGCTTCCTGTTTCCAGCTCCTTGCTCCCTCTGCACCATTGTAATCAGCAAACGCCCTCCTATTATGACCTCGACTCATCTCTTGCAATGCCACCATATCATGACTTTCATCTTTCTCCCTGTCTTTTTCCTCCTCCTCTTCCTTCCAATTGTGACCAACGAGCAATCAAAACCCACTCTGGACTGCAGTAACCACATATATCTCTTAACTTCGCTGCAAGCGTAACAGTTCCAGTCAGTGTCACCGGCCCCGGCTTTCTACTCCTTGATTAAATCCCTGACACAGATGATCTTCGCGGATCTCGCGCCCACTACAGCATTCCTCAAATCCTAATCTCAATTTTTGACCAATATGAAGAGATCCCCTATCTCGCAACTGTTTTACTTTAAGTCCTTTGAATGAATTGGGAGATGTGCCCTACAGTGGAGCTATATCTGATTCTATTCATTACCGCCTTCACCAGTGGTGGAATTGATGGCATCGAATAGGGCAAGAATAGTGATACTAAAAGGCAGCTTCTCATCACTGAAAATTTGCAGTGAATTTGAACGCAAATGATAGTATTCAATCATCCATAATGCCATATTTATGCATATGGAACAGACCGAACCATAATTTGACTCCTTTCTTAATAGATTCTGGATTTCTGAAAACACAAATAAATTATTTTTGCGCAAGTACAGTTTTTCACATCAAATAATTCAATTTTTATGTAGTGCCTAATTGATCTCTTAATTTTTTAGCCCAAAATTGAAGAAATGGATACCTCTATTAAAATTCTCTTAAATTATATGCAGTTATACGAAGACTACAGTACAATTACATAAAAAAATTTAAAAAAATAATAATAAACGCACGAAATTTTTAAGTCAGGAAAAACTTGTTGTTTATTTTTGCAAAGCTAAAAATTTCATTTTTCGATATTCTGCATAAATATCACTAAAGAAGCATTTTCAAATTGGTAAAGTCTGGTTTTAGGGTTCAATTAAACGGCTCAAAAAAATTAAAAATTAATTAAAGTTACAATTTTTGTAATAAAATTCTGGCCAATCATTTTGGTACAGAATCAGGCACATTTTCACACCGAGAATTATTCGGGAATTTTAATTCATGAACGAAAATTTCTCTTCATCAACTTTTAGAACTGTGAATGTGTGGGGCGTGAAAAATTAGTGCTTCAACTAAGCCACATTTCTAAAAGAACTACTGTGCAAATAATGAATATATCAGGTATTATTCTTTTTACATTTAATGAAAGTTGATATCATGTAATGTATAATGGTACATTTACCACGAAAATTTCGGCCTAAATATTTTAAAATAGAAACAATGGCAGAAAGAGTTCCAAAAATCCGAAAATATGCAAGAAGATTTTTTTGATATGTGTAAATAGGAGTTTGTTCACAGTTTTTAAAATACAGAGGAGAAAATGTACGCAAAAATAAAATTTCACACTACATAGTACTTTCAATCTTGTCGAAATTCGATTAATAACGTACCATAGACTGAACAAATAAGTTTCAAAATAAATAAACAGGGAGAAATATGTACATAACTTGGAGATTTATTACTATAATTTGCACTGATTAGTTCTATATCAGTCTTCTCTGAATTACTTTACCACAGACATATGCAGGTGCAACATGCATAGTCTTTAATACCCCACTGTAACAAACTTAAAACAATTTGGTTTGAATAGGGTGGCTAAACTCTGCATGTTGTGGGGCGCGGCATAATACAGACGCCGCACACGTGGACCAAATCGCATAAGCAAGCTGCGGATAAAGCTGAGTCTTCACTCCTCCCGCCGAGCATGCGCTGCGGGTTGCGACAGCGGCCGCGTATTCTATATCAATCCTCTTCCCTAAACTCTGTAGTCTAAAAATCAGTCCATCTTCCATCGTACTGGATAAGTCAGTAGCCTCTTCTTCTCTTACTATGCAAACATCGTGGTGCCCCCATCCATCTTGAGTAGTACATCATATCCAACTAAGACGGTAAGCAACATATCTCTCACCACCGCAGCCATCAGGCTTTCAAAAGCTCTCCTATCGCCTTGCGCACTTCACAAAAGACTAATTATCTTGTTATATCGCTTCTTAAATTTTTCCAGTATTTCAAAGGTGTTATGTTGTGAACTTAAGTTTGAACAGAACACTTTAAATACTATTTTTGCCTTTGGTGTTTGAATTAGTCATATTCCGGCTACCAGAAACAAATTGACAACGTAAACGTAGTTTCTGTCAGCGTTGATCAGTAATTTAAGTCTACGTGGCGGGATAAAACATTCCTGTGAATATGGAGCCAGCCATTGTATCTTATCTAGGGAAGAGGCGTTCAGAATGTTCTCAAAATTTCAGGAAGAGCGAAGATCGTTAAGTGTACGTTCGAGGAGTTCACAGAAAATGGATATATTCGCATGCCTTTCGGTGGCTCTTTTATGTAACAAATTAAAAGTCAATCGTTGAAAAGCTGAGATAAGATTTTTACCTCAACATTTTCGGAGTGTAACAGCTTTTTCAGTATATTCGGAGCCGTTGTCTTCCGAATTAAGGCAAAAATCAGCAGAATCGTTAACCATCAGCATTACACCTTCGCGACTAATGCAATCTTACAAAAAGTCTTGAAATGGCTTGAGATGAATGCAGTAAAGGGAGAGAAAATGGGAGAAATCTGAGCCCAATTTTCCGAGTAAGTAAACTGAGGCGATACACCATTGCCAGGGGACATTTTTTGATAAAAAGTAGAAACTTAATACGTTTCAACATCAGTGGCAAATATGCAAAGAGAGCATTGATATGAAAGTTCGTTCTGAACGATTGATCTTCTAAGCTAACAGTAGAGCTAGTAAAATTATCTAAAGTTAATTTACTTAGCTATTGCTACTAAAATTACAAATATTCATTATAGTTGCTACTTTAAGGGCCCATTCCCGTTGCACTTCAGCTATGGATATGAAGCTCTAAGTTCGTTACAGAAAAGCTGATGTTCAACCCTCGGGGCACGTCGTCCCTTTAGACTCGTGTATAAGAGGCAGTATTGAAATTGGCTCGTGATGAAGAGAAGAATGGTGTCCAGAGGTCAATTTTACTCATATGAGTCCAAATTTACGCATATGAGCAAATATCTGAAACCACTAGAAAATTTCAAAAAAAAAGAACGAAACCTTTAACTTTTCACTATATCCAATAGGGCTTCTGGTAGTCAAACCTGAAAACTTTGGATTTTAAATTTTAAATTTACATTCGAACACACAAGTTTGTACACGTTGAAAATTTTAACCAAACATTAAGAATCCAAATGAACTCCATCAACAGCCTTGAAACCTTTTCAACAATCTTGAACTATTCTAAGATGAATTTAAACGTAAAGTTTGCTTTCTTTGGAGAAGTAAAGGGCGTCAAAAAAACTTGTTCAGCATCCTAGTTGACATATCTTTTGGAAGACTTCAGACTTCGGTCTTCGGAAAGTTGGTCTACCAATGATAGAACAAAGTGTGATAGATACAGATTTCTCAGCCTCAAGACAGATAAAGCATCCGCAGGTGGACCACTAGCGTCCAATGAAACAGAGATGATTACTGCCAGAGTGGAGCTACTGAATTGTCAAACTTCAGAAGAAGAACCTCAAGAATCCAGTGGCATGGTCGGAAAAGGTGTAGTATGCAAAGAAATGCATGGAAAGTTGTGAACCATCCAAGGTCTGATATTAATTTTGAATTGACCAATCGCATGCACACCGCGGATATTAATTCACCGAGCAAGTGATAGGCACATTAAAGTTTACACCAATTATTAGCCGCATACAGCAGCTCCTCTCTGGAAGCGATCAAAAGGTGTTAGGAAGAAAACGTGCATTCCTTATTTGAAAATGGACAATAAAAGGCACGTCTGAACTGGGTTAAGGAACGAGGCACATGGAGCAAGTCAGATTGGAAAGATATTTTCGGACGAGAAGAAGTCTAATTTGTATGGCCTGATGGTTTTGCGTATTATTGGCACAATTTACGCAAGTAACCACAATAATTTTCATCTCGCCAAAAAGGGGAAAGTCCTTTATCCTATGGGGTGTAATTTCTAACATGTGTTTGATATTTTTTATTTCCGAAAACAGTATTCAAGACTTTACTGTACTGTACTGGAAGAGGTTCTCCCACCATCTGCCAAAAAATATGTTCCGGTACTTCAATTTTGCAGCATGGCCATGCCGCAACTCATAGAAGCAATCATATGACGGAGTGGATAGAAGGCATTCACGTTTATATACTACCGTGGCCTACAAAGTTTCCTGGTTTACGCCCGTAAGAAAACATGTGGGGGATTTTTTCACGCCATGTTTGTCAAAATAAACGTCAATTTGACTCGGTTGAGGACTATTAGGAATGAATCAATGAGACCTGGCACAAGATCAGTGGGTGTTTGATTAAGAATCTTATTAGCTCCCTATCTAACGGTCGCATCTAGGTTATTGGGGGAAATTAATCGCATCAATTACTAATCTTGAGTCTAAGTTAACCGTCGAAAACATTTCTTGGTTTTATTTTTCGCCAAAAATTGTGGCCTAATGTATTTTTTGTGAATTTTTTGAATATTTTCGTTTAATTCTCTTGCTTTTGTGTATGTCTACTTGGATATTTATGTACTTTATACTACGATAATAATTATTTGTTGTGCATCCAAGTCAGCTACATAAGAATAAAACATTTTGAGTTGGTCCCATTATTTTTCGGGTAGTCTACATCAACGAGAGCGGAGAGGTGTTGGTATGCTTTCCTGGTATAATGCTTTTGCTTTAGTTATTTAATTATGAGTTTTTAGTAGTTTTTGATGTTTTTTATTATTTTTCTTTACGCTCGCCCACCTCCCACTCTGTTGTCCATGAAATTCGTGTAAGTTTACTTTCCTAGTCCAAGGAAATTCTTGGGTCAAGCGAAACCTCTACCTTTTCTTTTTTCCTTCTCCACCTCTAAGAGTCTACCCCTTTACTGCATGATTCAGAGACCTTGGCGGCATCTGAAGCATACACTAACGAACCAGCCTGAGCCCCACGTTGGGAAACATGTCCCGACGACATGCCACTCGCCTCACTGTGTGCCACTCCCACGGCATACAGATGGATAGCTTTGTTTCCTTTTGGACACCGCAATGCCCTCACTCCGCAGGGCTCCGCTTCGACCACAGGACTCACCAAAACACTCCGACCTCGAGCACCGGCCTCAAACCATCCCGAAGCACCGCCTCACTCTACAGCACTCTGCTCCAACCTCCAGTCCCACAACGCCAGGGCTTTGCCAAAACGCTCCGACCTCCAGCACCACAGCGCTATGGCCTTCAGCACCACAACGCCCCGGCCTCCATTTTTTTCTGCGCCTTTCCCCTCACGCCGCCCTCCGGCATACATTCCCCATCGCCCACACCGCAATCTCTGCGCACTGCGGCTTCCTACCCTCGAATCCAGCGAACGACTGAAGTGTGGTCCCAGAACACCGGTATGCGCACGTATCATCAAGCAGCACAGCAGGGTACGTGTTCGTGGGGTAGAACGTTTGTTGTACTGTTTCGTTGGAGTTATACATGGGTTGAAGGGCGTCGTCGCAGATTACGGTGGCCTCTACAGTTTTCCTCACACTTCACATCTCCCCTTCCTTCTTGGCATCCGGAAACCCCCGGACCCTAAGAGTGACTGCTGGTTCTGCCCTACAAGCCTTCTTCTATTGCTTAACCCTTCTCTGTGTCGTTAATGTAACGCTGTCGTTAATGTAACGCACTAAAGCTTGAATAAGTGGGTAGGACGCTTCCAATAACGAACAAGCCGTATCGAATGAATGCCCTGGCACGTGGCGCGGCCCGCAGACGAAACTAGCTCATACCGCGGGTTATCAGCTTTGGTCACACGGCACGGAACGTAGAATTACTATTCAAACGCCGCCCATTTACGGATTTTATTGAAGGCCGGACCATGTTCCACTAGCACTTCATCTCCCACGTCGAACTTCTTCTCCTTCCTAAACCTCTTCGTTGATTCCACTGACTTAGAGGCTACAGCAGCGCGCACGCCCGACTCACCAAACATCTAGAGCAGCCTCTGATGATGGCCTGCATCGGTGAGGAGCGCCACTACGTCGCTCGCCAACATCCTCGGGTTTGTGTAGTACATCATACGGAACAGAGAAGGGGAGGGGCAACGATCACGACGACGATAACCATAAAGAACTTGTGGAAATACCTTCGCCCAGGCTTCTTCATTTTCCAAGGTTGACTTTTCAATAGCATTCTGGATCGTTCCAACCATCCTATCCGTCCCATCTATCACTGGAACGTAAGCGAGTACTACTTTCCAGTACACGCCCTTACGACGCATGAAATTCTGCGCAGAAACGGCCATGAAGTCGGCGCCATTGTATGAAACAATCCTCCTCGGCGGTACGAACTGAATAATTATCTCCTGTTGGATGAACAGTGCAACGGTTCTTACTGCCGAGTCCTCTGTTGTACTTGCGATCTTTCCTCTCCTAAGTTGCTCCACCGTGATCAGCACAAACCTTTTACCGGCCATGTACGGCTTGAATGGCCAGCGAAGTCAGTATAAAACGTCTTTAATAACCCATTGACTGGCGCCCAAAGGCTCTTGTGGTACGTAGGAAGCCTCCTCGCCTGTTGTTAACCAACTCGTGAACTAAAATAACCCGTCAAGTCGCGATAGACTCCGGGTGACCAAAATCCATACCTTACAAACTTTCTTGTCAAGCCCAGGTCCCAATGCCCTGTGTCTTCATGGAATGCAGCCAGAAGTTCCGCGCGCTGGACAGGATGCGGCACGAATCGAATGACATTTTCCTCCCTATGGGACAAGGTGTCGTTCCACAGCATGAACTTTCTTTGCGCTTCGCAGTATAACTAATCTCCTCTTCTGATGTGTCTCTTGAATCTGCTCCCCCGCTAATAACCTTGCTATGTCCAGCAATTGTGGTTCCAAATCGGATAGCGTAGGGTCTGCCCATGGAACGGTCGCAAAGAACCACTCCGCCAAATTTTCATCCGCTCTTTACCTCCTCCCTCTATGGGCCGACGAGAGAGGAATTAAACCGCTCCGTTCGAAGACCTTGGGCAGGAATTAACCTCAAATTTGTACTCGGCCATCAGATCTAACCATCGTGCCAACCATCCATGAATGTACTTCTTCTTAAATGCGATTTGCAAAGCCTGGTGATCCGGGTACACAATAAAGGGTTTCTTGGAGAGTAGGCAGACTTGAAACGTCTTGAAAGCGAACACGACACCGAGAGCTTCTATTCCTCTGGTGGAGCACCGTTGCTATTACTTGTTCAGGTTTGTCTTCTTAATCCTTTCGAAGACTTCCTTGCAATGGCCGATGTGTTCTTCCATGTTTTTTAAGAATATAGCCAAGTACTCTACATGAACCATTGTGAACGGAAACCCGTGAAGAAGGCCTTCCATCATCCTCGGGAATGTATAAGTTGCGTTCATTAACCTTAATAGAATCACTTCTAGTTTGTACGTTCCATAGCTACATACAAATTTCGTTATATCCTTACATTTCTCCGACATCCACACCTGCCAGAAGCCCGTATAGAGATCAAACGTCATTAACACACCGACGCCCGCAATTTCATCGAATAATTCCTCTATCTTCGGCAACGGCCAACTTTCAGGCTTCATTTCTCTGTTTAGCTTGCAGTAGTCGACACAAAAACTAGGCATTACATCCCTCTTCGTCGCTATGACGACCAAGAACGATCAGGCCGAACTCTCAGGCGTGATTTTACCTGCTTCCAGAAGCTCGTTTACCTCCTTGACAACTGCATTGCGCTTGGGGAGATACATAGAACCTTTACGTGAATCGTAGTGTCGTCCGTCAACTCAAAAGAATTCATCATCTGGAATTTAACCGATTCGTTTCGGTTCCATTTAGACTCTCAAACCTTTCAAATCCAGCCCGTAATGTTGCTTGTTCAGGATTGCCAGCACCAACTCGTGCTAGGTATCCGATCTATCATTCACCATCATTGCCACCCAACTCCGATAAGAATGAAGCGGGAACCTTCTTGTACTCCAATTCTTAGGCAGTCCTGAAATCATCACTGTCAGTGCGCGTTCGATCGACCACGGGAGGTTCGCCGAATAGTGATCAAAGTACCTCCGTCTTCCCAACCGTCAGCATAACCTGTTAGCGTCCGAGTTCAAGAGTCTCTTGCAGAGAATCCACGGTCCGACTTCCGATAATGGTATCGAACGGTGCGTTACGCACCACCAAGAAATTAAACGGAACGACCAACGATCCGCAAAGTACTAGGATCTCTTCTACGCAACCAAAAACATGGGCGACCGCCCCATCTGCGACGGTCACTAAATGTTCCGTAGCCGTCAGTAATAGCGCTAGTTTCTTGCAAAAATCCCATGACATGAGATTGGGAACGGCCTCCGTGTCCACAGAGCATGTTTATCCGTCCCATAAGCCTTTACCGCGACGAACTTCAATTGGCGAGGGTTAAGCATAGGGTTGACCACGGAGGCGTGCGTCACAGGAACGAAAGTTTCTTCGTAACTATTCTTTTAAGTTTCTTCCTGGCTTCATCAGCATCTCCGCGAAGAAGTTGCCAAAATTTCATACCTAAAGAGGTCTATAAAAGCTCTATGATCATATTATACTTCCCTACGTGATCCTGCAAGCTGCTTGATACTTTCTTGGTTATCCGGACCTCGCACTTCTTCTAAAAGGACGTTGGGACTCCCGGTGCCTTATTCATAAGGGCGTCTATGTCCATTTTGCTTTTGTAGTGCATTGGCACTCGCACTGTACTGTCATCAACAGAGCTGATTTTGGTGAAATTTTTTGATCTGATTCACTGCAAACTAGCAGGCAGTGCACTGCACTGTAAGGGTAATTTTCGCTTGTCATCCACTATTACTCTTGGTACCGTATAACCACCTGAGAGGGTTTGAGGGCTTGTAGTCCAGAACATTCGGCCCCCAAATTAAACTTCTTATTTTCGCAGGTGAAAGGCACCTATTGGGCCAAGTGTCGACTTTACTTACCACTAACTCGGATCTCCATTACTTGGTTGACCTTAACTTTACTAAACCCGCCGTCGTAAATAACCCTAACCTAGCTAACTAGTATTTACTGCATACCTACCTGGCCACTAGAGCTCTAGATTAAACAGCCAACCCGGTGTTGGCTCTGAACTTGACTCTCAACTTCTGCCTTTGCATAAACCTTGCCAACGGCAACTTTGGCTATAGCCACGTTTATCCGCCCGGGACCCCCTTTTTATTTCCCCCTCTCTACCTAATATTATAATACCCCTTTTGTTTTTTTGTTGTATTTACTCCAACTTGGCGCCATGGACTCCCGCATGTATATACTAATAGGAACTTCAAAGTCGTCGTTGGTGACAACACCCTTGTCTCCGAAAGAGATACTCAGCACTGCTGATCCACTACTACATCTTCTTCGTCCAGTATTACACCCCTGGTGTCTACCATTCTCTGTAATTGATTCTTATCAAGGTTCTAGCATTCCGCAGAACGGGTCCGGCCTTACAACCCGGAGGACAAGTATAGCATCCAGTCGTCCAAGGAATCACCCCCGTTTTTCCAGCCCCACTTCTCCTCGCCATCGGCGATCCGTGCTACTGTATTGCAGGGTGCTTAAAGAGAGAGAGTGACAGCGAACACTCTGTGGGTCTTTGTGTATGTGTTAGTTTTCTCATAATCTGACGGGGTTCCATTCTTAGACGAGAAGAACTGCGCACTGCGCATTGCAGTGTAGTTTTCCCTCCTTTACGTTGGCAAGGGCTGACCTGCAGCATTCCTTTTAAATGCAGCCACCAAATCCCTTTTCTGAGACTCGCGAGCGACTACCACGGGCTTTTCGTCTTCCTTTTTCTTCAACTATAGTTCTTCCAGGGACTCGATACTTCCAGGGATATAGTCTGGATGGGCCCGATAAATCACGAACTGCGCCAACTCTTGCTGTCCTGCGACAGCTTTTCGAAGCAAACCAAACATCGTCACATCATGGAAGCTCACCCTCCTGTATGCGGCATTAATTTGTACTAGTTTCCATTCGACAAATGTCATCAATTGATTGCATTTGCATTGATTTGCATTTGTAATCAATTGATGACAGTTTTGAGGAATATAAAATTTTTAAATGTTCTTTTAACCCCTTCTCTTTGCCTTCCATTTTCCTATACGTCTCTTGTTCATCTTTTACCACTGGTCTGCAGTCCAAATGTGCAACGTTGCAAAGTACTTCAGATGTTGGAATTGGGTGACTAAGCTCTGCGTGTTGCGGTGCGCGACAAACTACGGATGCTTTACGTCTCTGCTACCTGCGCAAGGTTGTCGTTCAAATTTTCGCACGTTCACTGCCTTGTGAAACCACTCTTCTCCTGTGAAAGACTCACTCCCTCCGAGCTGCGAGCATTTCAAAAGATCCATGAACAGGCTAGCAGACCACCCCGTGGACCTTTTTCCTTCCGGTTTCGGTCGAAAACTCCGGCATGACTCGCTCCGCAATGTCATTGCAGGCCGTATCGCCCGTGCAGCCGGTCTGGACTGCCAGTTAGAGGTTACACTCCTGGGTACCACTGAGCTGCGACCCGCCGACATACTCGTCCACCCGCCAGCAGCTCCTGACGGTACTTTGTCCCGCCCATCGCCTGCGACGTCATCGTTGTCTCTCCTATCAAGGATTATGTGAGAACAAGGGCCACCCGGGAAGCGGGCGGTGCTGCGTCAATCGCGCACCGCAACAAGGTCAGCAACCTGGAACGCAAACTGTCGCGTCGACTCCTGCCCCCTTCCAACAACCATCCACAGGCCCCCAACTTCGATTTCTAACCGTTGGCTTTCGATTTCCTGTGTTTGCTACTCCCCACTAGTATCCTCTTCATACGGGATCTCCTCCCGCGCATCGCGAAGAGGCTACACACATCAATCGGTGTTATCAGAACGAGAATCCATCGGCGCATTGGTCACATGATCTGATCGTCTCTGGCGAACGGTATTGTGTCGCGCACACCTGTGCACGTGGCCGACGTGGACCACCGGGTAGCTCTTTGCTAGCGACATATTCGGTTCCGCACTGGTCCCGACATCTATGCAGTAAATGTTCTTCCAGATATGTTCTAGAGAAGGAAGAATGACGCTTTATTGTTTGAAGACAAGTCCGCACTACACAGGACCTCGGGTTCTGCTAGACGGGCGACTCCGGGCAATGGCTGAACCAATTGCCCACTCAAGCGAGAAAGGGACCGGAAGAAAACTCCACCACCTGAACCGAGGATCTAGAGAACAAGTTTAATGCGTTCAGTATCTACTGTAGACTGCGCACGTCCTGACTATACGGTTAAGATCTAACCGGATGTACTTCGTCATCCATGCGCATCGGTGCTCGCGACAGGATAGCTTCAGCGATGGAGAACCAGAGAGCAAGCAAATGGGGAAAACTTGGGGTGTTTTTAATCTATGAAAAATGAGGTCAGCTGTTCCTTTAGGTATTACTGGGCACCCTGTAGGATATTTCGGGCCACAACCGACCATATTTATCAAATATTAAATCACCCCACATTCCCCCCCTAGGGGATCTCGTGATATGGGTAAAAGCTTACAATGTAAAGGATTGGCGGGAAGCCGTCAAAACGCTAGAAAACTAGCTGGTCTCCAGCCAGCAGGCACGCCGCATTGGACATCTCTGCCGGTGCGGCATGACGTTGTGTTAAGACTTGCTTGACGTTTGCGTAGGTCTTCCTTGCCCTCGTAGCCACGTTGCTTGCGACATCTAGCGGATGCGCCTGAATGTATTTGTGGTGTTATACTGTACAGGAGCTGAAAATAAAAAAAAGATGCACTCTGCATGAAATTTTTTTAATTTTTCAACAGTTAAAGTCGTTTATTTATTCAGAGAAGATGGGAACACCAACACGGGGGGGAAATCTTTTAATGTGTTCAGAAACCTGAACCGTACAAGTATAGTGGTTATATTAGAAGACCGAACATCTCCAACACGGAGGCAAACAATGGTTCGCCATACGTCAGGAGCGGCCGGGTACCGAGATGGCTCTGCGGGAGGTTGTGAAAGGGATGGGAGGCGTGGGAAGAAGCGACGGAAGCTAGGCGGCGGAGTAGCCGCCGGCGGGAACCCCGTAATCGCAACCGCGCCTCCGTCCACCGGCTTCTCCGATCCCGCATCTCCATGGCCCTGGAAGGACGCTGGCAAACGCTCTACTCAGATGCACTTGACGCCTTGGGTTCCCCATTGCCATCCACCTCCTATTCCCACCCCTCTCCCACCACCCGCTGCCGCCGCTTTATCCAGCAGGGGGCCCTCACTAAGGCTGTCGCCGCACTCTGCTCTACCACCTCACCGGCACCGGCTACTCTCCATAACAAATCCCTCCTTGCTTCCCTGCATCCCTCTCCAAGTGTCCCGGTTACCCCAACTCTGCGCCACTCGCTGCCCCCCGCCTTTGTCTTTACGGAGGCCGAGGTTCACCGTCAGCTCGCCTTCCTACCACACCACAGCTCTCCGGGCCCTGACGGCCTCCGCCCATCCGTCTTCAAATCCCTCTCCCATGCACCAGGCGGTGATACCGCAGATCGCTCCGCCCTGTCTCAGCTCACAATCTTTGTGAACTCTGCCGTGGACGGCCGACTCCCAACTGAGCTCCGTCATCTCCTCGCCGGGACTACCCTACTCGGCATCCCAAAGGCCCGCGGCGACAGTCTCCGCCCCGTCGCCATGGGTACCGTTCTCCGACGCTTCATCTGCCGCCTCGTCGCTCGGCGCTTGTCTACACAACCCACCGTCGTCTCTTATTTCCTTCCTCACCAGCTCGCCGTCGGAGTCCGCCACGGAACAGAGGCCATCATTCATGCGACACGGGTTCTCTCCACCCGCCCTGACAGCGCCAGCTTCGCTCTCCTTCAAATTGACGCGTCAAACGCGTTCAACAACATCGAGCGCCACAACATTCTGCTCGAGGCGGCCAAGCATATCCCCGACCTCGCCCGGTTTGTGCACTACTTGTATGGAGGTGATTCCACGCTCATGTTCGGTTCACACATCCTGCACAGTCGCACAGGCACCCACCAGGGAGATCCGCTCGGAAGCATCCTGTTCGCCGTTGGCATCCATCCATTGGTCACCCAGCTCTCATCACGCTTTCCCGCCATACGCCTAAACGCTTGGTTTGCCGACGACGGTACCGTCATCGCCCCTGTCTACCTTGCTTCTGAGGTTCTCCGCTTCATCTCAGACCGTGGAAAGCCACTCGGGCACCCCTCAAAGCTGCCAGTCTTTTCTTGCCTCCCGCGTACATGCCATTTCCGAGGTTTGGTCGCGCATCTCCGGATTGAATGACCCTCAACTGGGCTACCAACTACTGAGACACTGTGCCAGTTCCTGCCGCCTGATCTATGTTCTTCGCTGCACCCCGCCGCATCTCACTCTTTCCGGAGCTCAAACCTTTGACTCTGGAATGCGAAGGGTGTTCGAAGACATGTACCGTCGTCTCCCAGACAGTGCCTGGCTCACCGCCCAGCTTCCACTCCGTATGGGAGGGCTCGGACTGCCCCTAACCGAAACCATCGCAGAGGCACCCACTTCTTCGCCTCCTCCTCGGTGATTGCTTCGACGTCTCGCCCTTGATCTCAACGCCTCTCGCCTCTATCCGGGCCAAATACAGCCTCCCCGACAGTTTCTCCCCCCCGCCGTCCTTGCTGGCCTCGGCGCCTCTTCTTTCCCCGGCCTGTCTGACTTCCAGACAACTGCTACTGCTGAGATCACAAAGGCGCTTCGCGCCAAACTTCTCTCTTCCGTCGACCTCTCCTCCTCCGAAGGCTCCCGGCTACTCCGCCGCCTAGCTTCCGTCGCTTCTTCCCACGCCTCCCGTCCCTTTCACAAACTCCCGCAGAGCCATCTCGGTACCCGGGCCGCTCCTGAAGTATGGCGAACCATGGTTTGCCTCCGTCTTGGTGTCCCCATCTTCTCTGGCACACAACCCTGCACCTATTGCGCCGCCGCCCACTTCCGCACTGTCCCCACCAAGGACTACGACGTCACTGTCATCTGCCCCCACTCCGCTCCATACGCCCAACAGCGGATTCACATGCCCCTCGCTGCCCTTACTGCATCTGAGCGCGCGAAATCTCTCCTCTATGGCCACCTCTGCGCCGAACTACGTATCGACTTCCACCCGATGGCTTTCGATATATACGGGTCTGCCGGTCCCGGTGCCGAACAAGGTCTGTCCAGAATTGCTGAGTACATCGCTCAACGGAAAGGCAGTAGCCCTGCCTTCGAGCGCGATCGCTTGTTCATGATTATCAGTTCGCTCATACAACAACGAACTTCTGTCGCGATCAACCGACGACTATTCAACCGTTCCTGGCTCGGATAGATTTTCCCCTTTTGAGGGCCGCTAGCCCCCCTTTCCTGCTTGGTAAAGTCTTCTTCTTCTTCTTCTTCTTTATTTATCGCTCCCTCGAGTATCATGGAGGCATTTCTTTCGTCCGTGCTGGGTGGTTTTCTAAAGAACGGTGGGCTTGAATGGCGAGACCATCGTGGTATCGAAGGTGGTCGGGTCAGCAGTGGGGAGGGTAGGAGGGTGGAACCACTATGTCCGCGGGGCTGAGTTCCGTACCCTGGACGAAGAGTGGGAATTACTATAACTGCTTATTGAGTCTAGGCTCCCAAATACTTACAGTTGGGAGCCTCAATGTCAGGAGGATCTGAGCCAGTTGTCCACGCTATACGGCGACTTTGCGAGGAGCACGGCGAATCGGTGGAGTACGCACTGTTAACCGCTAACCTTCAAAACTCTTTTAACTTGGTCAGCCGCAGTGCGATTTTGACGGAGCTCGAACAGAGATTCCCGGAGCTCTTCCCTTGGGTCCATTACACGTACGTTGTAAACTGGTGTCATCTGAGGTGAGGGAATGATATGCTACGGAGCGTGGTAGGCGTGCAACAGGGGGATCCTCTGGCTCGACTTTAATTCTCCTTTGCGCAGCAAAAAGTGACTTGAGAACTCAAAATCTGCCTGGAAAATGTGGGCGACACCACAGGCGGGCCCTCTCTACTCCTTCAGCTGTGGTACTTGACGACGGGTATATTACGTAGTTCTACTCATGTTTACTCACTATTTCTCTGAAGTGTACACTGACTGACCGACTATTTAGTCAAGATCTAACTGGCGCCTATGAGGCCATTCGAACTGCAGCGCAGTTACTGCACTACAGTTCCTCTCCTCCGCAGAGGTGCGAGGTTCGAGTTTACACCTGCACATGGATAAGCGTGCCGTCTAGTGGCACACCGCCTCACCCCCACCTGTTCAGCAGTACCTCTCATGTGAGCTTCGCCAGAACGATGACGACGGGACAAAAGTGCTCCGGGCCCCCATCACGTCGGACCTATTCATGGAGTGCGAGTTCTCAGAGCACTTCACTTCTTTACATCCTCCCTCAAATCGCTGTTAACCCTGGAGGATACTCATATAGCTCTCCACCTGCTGCGGGCCTGCTTTGGTGTATATCGGATCAACTACCTCTTAAGTGTAGTTCCCCCTCATTCCACTCTCAAGGGAGCTACTAAATTCGACACCGTTGTTGAAGATACGCTGCGGGGGTTGATGGGCGAGGTTCTGTCCGCCGACACTTTTCAGGCATTTCAACTCCCTAGTGCGCCCTTTGGGCCCGGGCAGCCAACATTTGGCATCGGTCTCCGCTCCGCTATGCTCACTGCGGCGGCGGCCTTCCTTTCCTCCATATCCCTCACACGTGCCCTGTGCTCTACCCTTCTCCTTGTGCTACCAAACACTGCTCTCCAATCTTATACATCCACAGTTCGGGCTCATGACGAGTGGAAGATACAAGTGGCACACGAGAAGGTTGTCCAGTTCACGGCTATCGACTCAAGTCAGCGGTGTGGGCAAGGGAAAATCGCTCGCCAAGTTGAGGAAAAGACGTTTGACGCCATGCCATAGGGGAGGAGAGGACTGGACTGTGGCATTCCAGGCCTGGATGCGAGGATTGACTTTCATGCCAACCGGCTCCAGACCTTGATACCGACATCTGGGACTGCAATTACAAGACTTGGCTGCAGTTGTATTGCAGGGTATCATTGTTTATTCCCACTTGAAAATGCCACAAGGGTGGATGCAGAACACTTCTGGATCAATATGGAGTCCACGAGCTGTGCTGTGCCTACGGATCTACCCGCGGATGCCTGCATGACTTGCAAACACTGTAATTTGACCTCTGCAAAGGCGCGCGGCACCCTGCACTCGAACCCCCGGCGTCGGTGAGAGCAATCCCGTGTAGGACCTGGTAGCAAGACTTGTATGGGGCATGGAAGGCATCCGCAACGGGACTGGCTTTGCGGAGGATAGCTTGGGTGATGCACAGAGATGCTCAAAAGTAACTGAAGTATTATTTTTTGAGAAACTTGTGCAAATCCCCAGGTGGCAAACGTCTCCCCATCGGCGGCACAGTGCTACCACATTGCAGACGTGCGTGACCCCCTGATTATGCGAAGCCTGTGAAATCTGAATGGTGTGGCCCAAGTTGAACTCAGTACCCGGCAGAGACAGACTGCCACTAGGCGTGTTCTCGGACCTGTTGGCCAAAATACTTGTCTCCTCGCAAGCAGGTATGACCGGGACATCGGCCGTAACTGCAGTTGGTTTTAGTGTGGCGGAGGAGGACCTTTCCAAGGAGACAATCCTGCTCATCTCGTCAAATGCACTTTTGCCTATTCTACCGCGCCGCGGCAAGATGCGTCCAATCGCCTTTGGGACAGGTATCCGGCGGCACTTTGCAGTAAGAATGCGAAAGATGGAGGAGGAGAGTGTTAGGATTTCCTCGTTCATGACTTTGGCAACGGCGCAAAATGGTGGATACTTTGCATCGCGGCGGGGCGAAAGAATCGCCGGAGCAGTTGGCAGCACAAGGGTAGGATGTCGATATGGCCCGATACTTGAGGGTGGGGGTTTGGATTGATCTTGTTGACTTTCTTTGTATACGTGTATTCCAGGTTGAAATCAGGAAGTGAGAGCAGTGTTCAGGTTGAGATTCATTGTAGCTTCATTCCTTGTGGCTCAGGTTCAGGTGAGATGAACATTTTATTACTCCCGACGAAGAGCCATCTAGGGCTATGTTGTCGGGGAAAACTAAGAGGGTAGCCGTAGAGTTTTCGGTGCGGGGTTCGAGTGTAATTCTTGAGATCGGTCGGGTCCATGTGCAGGACCAAAAAAAAACCCAGTAGGAAAAAAAACCAGGCCTTGAACTCGAAGCCAATCCTCCTCGTCTAGTGCTTTTCTTCGCGGAATTCTTGGAGTGTGAGGTAGTCGTTGTGGGAGAGTCAGTGCTTGAGCTTGTGTTTGATCCTGTCCGTTCTTGCTTTGCCAGAGTTCGTGCTTCTGCGTTCGTGGATAAGTATTACGCCTTCCCAGGGCACAGGTGGGAAAAAAAGGGGGGTGTCTTTATTGAGATGTATGGATTGGCTGGGACCCACTTGAGTTGCAAGTCTGCCTGTCATATTAAATACAACTACTACAATGCGTTCCGCTTTATTGTACTGTATGTAAAAAGTTTCTCGTTGGCCAAAGAGGCCAATGGCAATTAATTACTCATAGCATCGCTGAGTTGTACGGTGTACCACGTGGCATTGGTGTGTAGTTGAAAATTTGCTATTGCCTGTAATGCGCAGATGTAGTCGTGGCCCGTGATTGGCTACGAAAGTTTGCGCTGTGTGCGCTGTACAAGGGAATTTGTATGTTGCTCATTTTTCGTGTATGTCGTACGGTTTTCCAATTTTTAACGCCGGAGGCGAAAATATTTTCGAAAATCATTTTTGAATATTCATTACGGGCTATTTTCATTCGCGCGTTATATTTTGCAAAATTCCTCATCCATTTCATATGAGTTGTGTGTGTGTCATGTCGAAAGTGAACAAGTTTTTACACACACACACACCCAACTAATTCTAATGTTATTTACGGGCCCATGCAAAAGCAGAATGCGTGAATCCGTTTTTTTTCGATCCCGTCCTCCTGTACACACAATGCTGTACCCATGCCTAACACGTCACAAATTGCCAACCTCCTGTCGCTCTCTCCATCGCTATTTTATCCCAACCCACAATCAGCTCTCCACTCCCAGCTCTCCCACAACCCCACCCACCAACTCCCAACCATGCAAACTCCGCCCACCCTCCTCAACTCCGATGACGACACCTGCTCCCTCACCAGTTCCGTCTGCAACGACTACTACAACAACCTCCTCCAAGCAGGGCTCGACATGGTGCCGCCCGACCAAAACGACCCCCTCAACCTCGCAGCAAGCCCTCCCTCTCCCTCGCCCTCCCCTCCTCTCCACTCCGCTCTACCCACGCCACCCCCGCTCCACCCCATGCCCCATCCACCCAGCCTCCCGACCGCACCCCGAATCCCAACATTCTCCCCGCAGCACCACCTGCTCCCACCGCACCCACCCCCGACTCCACCCCTCCCACACCCGCCTCCCCTCGAACCGCCCCCTCGTCCGCTTCCCCAATCCCACGCCATCACAAAGTCGTGGAAACTGCCTTGTCTTCGCTGGCGTTATCACCCGCCGATTCATGTTCCTCGCACCGCCGTGTGTCGCACCGTGTGTCATCGTCCGTGTCTCCGCGTGTGCGCCGTCCTTCTGTCCCGTCATCGCCGCCTTTGGGGGGGGTTGGAGCCGCTTGCGGTACGCCGCCCGGGTATGGCTGATGCCGCCCGACAGACATGGGATTTGATCGAACGTGAGACAATTGCCGCCTTTCGATATTTCCATACTCATCCAGTCAAGGGCTCGTCGTATACATGTCAGCCCATGGGCTCACCAAAGGTTCGTCTTGCGATGCACCGTGCCGCCGAGGTTCTGGGATGTCGCTCGTCGGCATGTGGTAGCGGCGCGGAACGTCGGGTAGTGTTGTCATGGACGAAGAATGGCACGTTCCCGATTGGTGAGCGTGCGGTTGTTGCGGCGGTGCGTGGGGTGTTGGCCGAGTTGTTTCCTAGAAAGGAGGTTGTGAAGGGGGGTTCCAGTCGTACGCAGAAGAAGGGTATGCGACAGAGGCAACGGAGTATGAGACGGAGGGAGAGACGATTGGAGAATGAGGCCAAGGTTGCGGATTTGGCGCTGGATGGTGAAGTGGTGGAGGAGTTGATGGCGGAGATGGATTGGCGTGCGTTGGACCAATTATACCAGGGGTTGCATGTGCCAGGAATTGAACGGAAGAAGAGGCAGGCGAAACAAAGGGTAGGGCAATGCAGGGTAGGGGGATGAACGCAGCGGGGAGTATGGGGGTATGGGACGGCATGGAGCGGGCGAGGAGGGTCATGCAATGGAGTTTCCGAGCATGTACGCGGGGAATGGAATGTTTGTGGGATACCCAGGGGATGGATTTGGAGAGAAGCACGAGGGTATGGCAGGGGTCGGGGCACTTGGGCGTGGGCGAGGGATGCATGGACGGTGGGATATGAATGAGTTGGGCGGAGGAGAGAGAGGGTATGTGGAAAGTGGGCCCTCCACGGGCGGCGGTTCAAAAGGAGGGCAGGGGGCGTTGAATGCAAGGCCCTTGGAGAAGGATAACAAGGGCTTTGCGATGCTGGAGAAGATGGGATGGAAGAAGGGGGATGGTTTGGGCAGTGAAAGGGAGGGTAGAAGGGAGCCAGTGATTGCGGAGGTAAGACGACGCCGGGCTGGGCTGGGTGGTTAGGTTGACACAGAGTACAAGAGTGGATGGGCAAAGTTTTCTGCACAGAACATTCCTTTTTTGTAGACGTAGAGCTAGAGAACAGAAACAGCAGACGGCTTTGTCATAGTGATGATGAGCTGAGTTGGGCGGTGCGGGGAAATGCGCGCAATATCCTTGAATCCGCGTAACTGTGTAAAAGTGGACAACAGTGTACAAACATTAGCCTTTCATCGCCTACTGGCAGTGCCGATGTGTGTACCGGATGCGCCAGGGCGATAATAGGGGATTACAGGGTACCACTTGCGCAAAGCGAGGGCGGGCGTCTATCAAACACTACGACTTGCTCGCTGCTCCATTTGTTCGGCCAGCACTCACGAAAGATCTCTTCTCATGTTCCAAAGCGCGGCACAAAAGACAAACAAAAAGACCGCCGCAAACACTGAGTCAGCAAACTAGCAGCGCCTCAAACGCAGTGAACAAACAAACCAGTGACATTCAACTCACGTGTCATCAAAGTCCGCGCCGACCAAGTGCGGGTAAAACGGGACAAACACGGCGTCCTCCCTTGTCACGAGGGAATTGGGCGAGTGTTCCGCCGCACTCGGATCCACAAGCAAGTTGACGTGCTCTGCGGAATCGTTGTTGACAGGGATGTCCATATCATCCAGGAGATCGTCATCGTCCTGATGGTTAAGGTCTTGCATGGTAACTTCGTTTTGCGGAGGGGGTGGAATATTGCGGGAGGGTAGAAAGTCAGCGCGGTATGAAGCGGCGCCGTTGGGTAGACCGGTTTGGTTTAGCGGATGTTGATTTGTCACGTGCGCTTGATCACGGAAGCGTTTGCGCGACACGAGAGTGGTTGTGGCGGCGGCGACTGCGGCAGCGGGAGACATGCTGGGTGGAGGATGGATGGGGGTGTTGGGGCGGCGAAGAGAGGGCGGGGTATTGGGCGTCATGGTTTGAAGTGGATGGGAAGGGGGGAATGGTGACCTTTTAATGTAAAGTTGCGAAGTGGGGACAGAGACTAAGGGAAGGGACGGTGATTTCGAAAGGCAGACTACAGCGTGTAGATGAAAGGGCAAAGGCAAATGATTTGCTCCGCTTAAATCCTCTCAGCGGTGTCGAATTAACAAAAAAAATTCAACCACCACTATTCCTGTCACACAGCAGCTGCACTATCCCTAACTTCCCGCTCATCGACCTCCTCCCAACCAAAACGCGCCCATCACTCAACCACCAAACCCTCCCCTCCACACCGGAAACGCGTTTCCAATTCGGACTATCCTCATCCTCCCTCAGCCACAAAAAGTCAGCCACCCCCTTCCACGCCGCTTTTCCCTTTCCCACATCCCACAGCGCTCCAAACCGCATACCATAACACGCCTCTATCACAGGTGCACCCGACGCCTCCACCCACACAGTACATTCCTCACACTCATGTAACCTAACCTGTCTCGCACACACCCACATGTGACATGCCTTCATTCGTGTCGCATGCATACTTCCGTTCACATTGCGTACCATGATACGACACCGATGTATATCCGTTAGTTGCATAGCGCCTGCGCAAAATGGCACCACTACCTGCGCGTCTGTTAAACCGCGTATAGTAACGTCCTGTCCGTCTTGACCTTGCGCGACAGCGAGTTTGTTATGAAGAGTGGATGTATCGATGACAACTGTGTTGTGTTGGGGGGGAGGGGAGTGTTGAGGTTGCATGGGGTGGGTGGTGGGTGGTGGTGTGTGATTGATTGTAGTGGTTTGGTTTGCGCTGGGGCGTTGGCGGAAGCGAAAGCGGCTGCGTGGTCGGATACGCTTCACTGCGGTGTCGACATGTCGCTCCGCTTCTTGGAGGGCTTGTTGCGCTTTGCGTAGTTCATATCCGACCCACCATTCTGTCCCGCAGCTGCACTGAACTCGGGCTTGCGAAATGAGAGTACGGAGAGTTTGCACATCTTGCTCGGTTGTGGCGTGGGTGCAGCGGTCGTTGATTGTGAGGAGGAGATTGTAGAAGCGTGTTGTGAATGTTGCAGATGTTTCTGCGGGATTTGAAGTCATGGCCGATGGTACCGATGGAACTTGATGGGAGAGATGCGTGCTGGGGACGCTGTTTATGTTTACTTTTTCTTTTTCTTGTATTAAGGCAAAGGCAAGACCATTACTTGACAAAAACGGAACGAAACCACAACGTTGACAAAAAGTACAAAATGGAAAAAAAAAGTCCAAAAAGTTATCGTGACCAAGACTTGGTCTTCATTGACGACTGAGGTTGGGGAATGACGGCAAGGCTGCGGTAAGATCCGCCCCGCCACCTACCACGGCGCCGTTTCGGTGTATCAGTTCATTATCCGCCTCTCCTACAAGCAAGCCGCCATCGCCGATAAGTCGCCTCCCTCCCAGTCCAAGCACCCCATCCAGTCCTTGGTCGCCCACCAGGTCCCCGATTCCCCCCAGCCCTCCCAATGCTCCCATGCCATTCACTCCGCCAATCTCAGCTCCTCTAATCCCTCCAATTGCTTCGCCACCTGCTCCGCTTCCGCCGTCTACTCCTGCTCCCATTCCCATTCCCGCGCTCCCACTCCCACTCCCGCTCTCACTCCCACCCACAACTCCAACACCGCCTCCACTCCCATGTCCATTAACCATTCCACCTGTATTCACAGCAGCAGCTGCTGCTGCTGCTGCATTTCTTTTCTGCGCCCGAAAATCCTTGGGTGTCAATCCGCTTCTCGCAATCATCCGGTCCTTTTCCGCCTTTCGTTGTTTCAGGATTAAATGTCTTCTCCGATTCGTCCGCGCATAGATCTTACATTGTGCCGTTGCGGGGCAAATTTGTCGGCAATGGAGACAAGTCCACACATTCTCCGGCAATCGATCCAACTGTCCGCAATGCATCTGTCGGATTATTTCGCGATTCTTGCAAGCATTGGCCCACTCATGTGCAAACCCGTGCTTATCAAAGCACTTTTGGCACACAGCTTTGCGACACACAGACCCAACCACATTTGCGCACGGTACCAACGTCACTTGTTCCCCGGACCTTACACAGATGTGACAAAACTTCGATGTTTGCGTCACCTTGCACCGTTTCGACGACCCACTGGACCCTGCCGTCGCCTTGCGTTTACTCCCCACTCCCACTATTGCCTCACCGCCCAGCCCTATGCCCCTTGCGTGCACACGTCCGAAATGCTCAACATTTTCCTCTCCGGATATGATCCCACCCACAGGCCCCAGAGACTGCTCGCGTGATGATACCGAATCGGCGCTAATTTGCTAAACGTCTCCACATCACTTTCACCGGGTGCAATGTTGAGGTAACGGAGTACGTCGTTTTGATTCACCTGTTCTGACGCCGCGCGATTCAGAGTCGGAACGGCGACTGCAGCGCTTTCATTAGGATTTCTTCCCCTTGCACATAGTCCGGCTCTATCGGCATTGGCAGCGGTGGGAAGCTGTTTCCCTGTCCGCCCCCGCTGGTCCCCGCTTCCTCTTCGTTTCCAACGTCAAGCCCAAGCCCGTTTAGGTCCTGGAACGCTGTAGGACACACGCTGGTGTTGACCTCGGAAAATGAGTTGAGAATCATCTCGCAATCTTGGGATTGAGGCGATTTTGCCGTTCCCACTAGCCCAAATTCAATCCTTCCTTCCTAGTAGCTCTCTGTCTTGGCCTTTTTCCTGCTTTGCCTGACAGTGTACCAGTCTGCTCTCCACTCGTTGTAATGCGCTCTCCTCCCCTACCTTTGATTTGCAAAACGATTTCAAATGTGCGGGATGCTTCGCAATGTCCTTTGTTGCGCCCGAGAGAATTGCTCTCGTCCCCCTAAATTAGCTTCTGATTCCACTCGCCGTGCCACTCGTGCGTTGATCACAGCAAATACTCTTATGTATCTCTCTCACCGTCCTCCACCGTCTCGCCCCGACGACATCACCGGATACTTTCTCAGTACCGGCTATCCACAGGTCATTGCGCATGGCCCAAAGGCAAAACAGTAATGGTATAGACAGAGAAATGACAGCCAGCGCCTTCCAGCCTCGTCCCGTCCTCAGTATCCCACGTACTACACAACTCCTCGATGACTTGGAAGTTTTGCCAAACCTCATTACAGAAGCTCTGGTCTGGACCTTTGGCCGGGACTCCTTTGAGCGGACAACGGGACGCGATACACCGCCACCTGCTTGGGAAAAATACAGGAAAGGCACTACACATGTGGCCCGTTGATAGCCCACCTTAGACTCATATTCCAGTTGCCGTTTGGACCAGTCCTATTTAAAATTGTGGGGATTTTCATAAGAAGCAGGTACGGCTCGTACAGGTTTCTCCTCAAGATGATGCGGCTATTGCGGGATGCCTCACGCCCTGCTGAGACTGATAGTTCATACCTTTCTGACGGGGTCTTGCCTTTTGGTAGGGTGAGATCCTATGCGACATTGTCACGGAACAAAATAAACCCATGTTTGTGCCGCATATGCTTGGACAAGGCTTCGCTAGGAACGCATTCCTTAATGTGATAATAAGTCGTAATCGAATGTTTTGCCCCGAGAAATCTCATCTCTTCTTTATTTATTACATGGTTCCTTCTCCTATCCTTACAGAGCTGCACCAACATACTCTGTTACCCTCTAGCCGTCATGACTGAAGATATCCGCGGCTTCGGGACAGAAAGCCGCGGGGGCTGCACGTGAATGTGCAGTGTCAACCTCGCCCTGTGTGAACATTACAACCGGATGGGAGTAATCACATGCTTCTGATCAACGCTACATGCGATAATTACAGCTTTATAGCCGGGTCAGCGGACGCTTAGGGACAATGCCCCTCGGTACCCGATTATTGTATGCCCGGTAATGTGTTGGGTTCTCGCTTGCAAGAAAAACCATGGCCCATGGTCCATGATTGTAAATAAGTAGGAAGGCACGACATAATCGTACAATCTGTTTGGTTATCCAGTATTGCATGCTCAGTATTTCAAGTCTTCTATACAGAGCATGAGCAGGGTCCAGGGTTCTGGACTGATAGGGAACCCATTGCTTGAAGCACGATCATGTGGCTTACTCAATGGGGATGCACCCGCCTCCTTAAGCCCTACTTGCAGTGCCTCAGGGTAGAGTGATTCTTTGCGCCATTGCATTTTCAAAGAGCCCCGCCAGTTTTCCTCCACGTCGAGAACTGTCACCGGAGAAGGAAACCCCAGCGTTGCAGCAAATTGATGGGTTGAGAAAGGCTTCCTTGTCGGGGACTAGTTTGTGTATACGTTCTTGTTTACAAAGATGAACAGGTTGGCATGTGTTTTGCGTTTTTCCGGCTATGTCATCTCTTAAGTATAAAAACGAAGAGCTTATCCTACTCATTTACACTTTTTGAGCTACGACGGAACAGTTGTTCGTGATATTAGTCGTACTCAACTACTAGTGACTGCTAAGACGTTTACTGATGACAGCGGACAGGTGTATTGTACTTTTGACGCAACAAACGTCGTCTCACCGCGGTGCACATTATAGATCAGCACCTGCATCTCAACTGCAAACTTTTATGTCAATGTTGGAAAGCGTAGCAAAGCTCACATTTCAGTATTACATTTTCTGGAGGGCCGGCCACGGATACTTTGTAATGATAACAGCATAGAACCCTACAAAGCTTTCCAGAACCACCCAAAGCAGCAAAAGTATTCACCAGTGAGAGCACGAATTTTCAACTCAAAGTCCCGCATCCATCAAGACAAAACATCGAGGTCTAGATGTGGCAGACGCGTGTCGAGTTCAAAAGAATTGTAGATTAGACGTAAATAGTCCCGTTCAAGTAGAGTCCCACGTCTTCATGGTTACTGACGTGGACAAGAGCGCCATTTCGGGACACATTTGCACTTATCCCCTGTGCCGAAGTACAAACCTGTAATTGTTTATCAATTCAGAATCAAATTCGATAGATAACGTATACCACATCTAGTAACCAATTCATCACTTTCAACAATATCTAGGCAGTTATCGTTTCTAATTTGTATCTTACACGTACAGTAGATTCTCTAAGAAGAAGGAGAAGACTTTACCAAGCAGGAAAGGGGGGTTCCGTTTTTGTATGAGCGAGCTGATAATCGTTAACAAGCGATCGCGCTCGAAGGCAGGGCTACTGCCTTTCCGTAGAGCGATGTACTCAGCAATTCTGGACAGACCTCGTTCGGCACCGGGACCGGCAGGCCCGTATATGTCGAACGCCATCGGGTGGAAGTCGATACGTAGTTCTAACCCTGCTAGGAGTCTACTTGACGTATCACTGTATGTATCAGTTGGAGGTCGAGGGGTCTTAACCTCTTTACAAAATAATCTTTCATCATTTCCGAAATCGGGGCAACTCCAGCTTGCTACTACCCTCCACTATCACAACCGCTGATGTCAGCTGCGCCACGAAATGCAGCTAAGCTATTTCGGCATTAGACCTCGGAATAGAACGGCAGAGAAGCTGTTCGATTGGTTGAGGCACCTATCAAGGTGCCCCTGGGGAACTGTCGAATAAAAACTGGTGCTTGCCGTGAAAATCTAATGCTGCCACCCGGTTCCCTCAAATATTTGAAGTACTTGTGTTCGTAGCATCCCATTACTGTTGAACCGCATGGACTTATTTAGCAAACTAGCAAGCCGAGTTGAGTCCAAGCAGCTCCGCCTTTACTTCTCTTAGAAATTACCTCACGCTCACTCGACCGGCTTCTCTGTTAGACGTGTCTCGCGGACCACGGATGCCCCTTCCGCTCCGCATATTACGTCCACCTTGTTTCCAATCCCCTCCTTTGCGATCTCCTCCATCCTCTTTTCTATCGATGCGGTCCACACCTCCAGTCTTTGCATCCATTAGCTTTTCGTTGTTATCAGTCATGTTTGCTACTTTAGACGCAAGCTGCAGTGCAAGGGACTGCAATCTGCTCGGCTCGGTACGGCGCATGACAATGCTGGCAGTCGGTTGATCCCAGCTTGCTCGCATCTCCATGTTAATAATCATTTTTGACAACACGGAGTGTACCTTTGCGGCTGGGAGCCCAAAAGCTCAGCAAGTTGAAGAGTTGACATTGACTCAAAGTATGAAGAGTAACTCAATGAAAATGTTCGTAATGCTTCAACCTTAAGGAGTTCTTTCAACCTCTCCAGTGTTTCCTCCCTTGTTGCGATTGACAGAGCCTTCCACGACGAATGGAGATGATGTAGTTGTAAGCTCCATCCCAGTCGCCCCGCATCAAACACCGTGTGGCCGCCATCACAAAATCGCGTATATTCTCCGGCGGACCTGGGAAAGCTTGCTTCATTGAATTACGAAGAAAATATTGGAAGGATTTTGAGATAGGCCAGCGACGGACATCACCTCGCGACCTGCTCAAGCCATAGCGGGGACTTCAAGCAGCATGGCTGAGGTCAGATGGGCAGTCTCAATGAAATCCAGGTTGATATGCATGTGATAGGGAACTTGCCTCCTCGCTTCCGCCTTTTCTTGCTCAGGGGTCTTTTCGTAACCCGCTGCTGCGTGATTCCCTGGGCGAGTAGTTCCTTCATTCGAGTAAGACCCCCCCCTCCGCCTCCATAACTTGGAGAGCACAGTTCCTGCAAACAACTGTGAGCCTCCCAAGGCTTCCCGATACGGAACGCACACAGGCCAAGCTGGGTCATCGTACGGTTGAACATTACTTGAAGCGGAACATCTGCCTCAGCAATTGTCTCCTGTAGATGGGACATCAGGAGCATATCACGGGCTTCAAAGAAACGGTTCTCAAGAGCATGATTGTAAATATGGGCGAGCATCGTCATTGACTTTGCACGATCATCCCCATATCTGTAAACCAGCCCCGCTAGTTCCGTAAGACTCTTGTCCGAGGACTTCCGCCCACAGAGGACCTCAATTTTGTTGTTCAATTCCTCTGGCTTGTAGTACATATGTGTCACTCTGCGCGCAGCCACCCTTGCGGATCTCTCTCTCAAAGCGTTTAAACGCATTCACTTGGATCTTCCTTGGCTTCCTCTCTCTCCGCGGCTATCTCAAAGTAAGTCTGTACCTCCGACGCAAGATCCAACAGAATATTCTCGTCCTTTAGGCGCTCCACATACTCGGGGTATAGGCGTCGGTGTGTTGCCAGGCGCGGTATAGTTCGTCGTCAAAACGCTCAAAAGTCGTGACGATATCACCCCTAACAATGATCTGACCCTCAGCATCAACTTCCATCTTCTTGACTTGCTCCTCGGCGATGGACCTAGTGCCCGTTCCCATCAACGCCTCCCCCGATGGATCAATAATCTCTCCACCAAGCTCTCCTTTCAGCATGATACCAAGGTCTTCAACTTGGGCATCCGCCTCATCCGAAAAGCGGATACCAGGAAATTCGGCCCTGGCCAGCTTGATGACCTTATCGGCATCTGCAATAGCTGATCGCCACAGCTCCGCGGGCATAAACAGTTTTGAGGCTGGAATACCGTCAAACTTGGCAGCAATGAGATTGAGCATCACCTCCAGCTGCTGACGAGGACTCTTCGCACACGGCAAAAGGGACTCAATGAGCTGAATTTGCTCAAACTTGTTTGTACCCTTTCGGCCACGTGCCTGCAAAATCTCCAGCATCTTTGCGTCAACCGATTCCTCAGTCATCTCGTCCGGTTTGAAAACCTCCCTAGCCACGGCCTTTGTCCTCGAGACTACTGTAAATCCTTCATCGTCTTCATTCTCAGTCTGGTCTGCGCCTTCCTTGGCGGCCATTGCCCTGCGTTCCTTCTTCGCACTCTTTGTTGCAGCAGCAGAGTCACCAGTGGTCTCCTTTTTGAGCCATATAGAGCGTTTTGCACCGCCACCAACGTCGTCTTCCGATTCGGAAGACTCATCGCTGGAATCATCAAAGTCAGAATCATCAGAGTCATCCTTTACACTGTGCGTTTCCTGGCAGTGTACGTATCTTCATCATCAGAAGAAGACGACTCCGACTCTGAGTCTGACGAGTCATCCTCCTCCGGCATGTCAAACAAGGACGGTTTACCAGTCGCGCGAAGGGCATCAATATCTGCCTTGTACGAGCGGTTATTCTTAGGGACCTTGAGCTTCATTCGATTCAAACTAGTGGCATTCGTCTTGCTCAAGCGGGGCTTTTCTTTCAGAGTCTTGGTGACAAAATCCTCAATGGTAATAACAGCACGCAGGTAAATCTCCGGCACAGGGGGTTTCTTTCCCGACACCATATCAGTCTTCATTATCTTCTTAAGCGCATCGTTCAAAGCGTCAAAATCCTCCTGCAACTTAGACCAATCCGAATTTTTCATATGGTTCTTAACATCAGTAGAAATAGAAATCAGGGCATCATGTCGACGATCCTTTGCGGAACGGGAGACACGTTTCACGTCATCGTCATCCGAATCCGATTGCAATAAACGGGATCGTTGCACACCGCCAACGGTGGTGCGCGAGGTGCCGATCTCCTCGTCGGAGGAGGAGGACGACGACTCTGTCGACGAGTCCGAGTCATCCCCGGGGCGGAAAAAACGCGACATCTTATGGGAAGGTAATAATGCGGGTGGTATGCGTGGGTGGAAATGGGGACGGGCTTAAGACACAGTAGTCCTCTGTTGAACGCGTTGCAGGGCTGCAGAGCTCTACTCCTGTACTTCGGGGTGCAAGAGGTTCTTTGCAGCGGTTCGGCGACTGGAACACCGACTTTGTCTAATGGCAGTTGATGGTGTTTCTGAAATGGTTGGACTATTGATCGGCCGGCCGTCGACGAAAAAATGAAAATAACGAGAGATTGAGTTTGCCACTATACCACGAGTACCACGTGTACATATATTACAAAATTGGATTTTCATATTTTGGATCTAGAATCAGCTCTAGCTCTATACACAGACTCAACCTACGCTAAGAAACTTTACTTCATTAGAGAGTACGTATACGCTAATGAATTTCTGAAACGTTTTTTGCATACTTCAGCAATACGTGTACCACGTATGCCAGGGGTTGCAGAATTTCTGTAATAGAGTTCTAAAATAATACAGAAATATGACCAGTTAAAGAAACGAATTCTGCAACTATGTATGTACTGTAATGGCGCGAAAGTCGTAAACACAGTAAATCCAAGGGTACTATAACCACTATTCACCATTTTGAGCTAGCCTTCATTCCGCATCTTATTTGCAAAACAGAAATCTCACTCATGCCCTAACCCATCAAGCAATCTTCAGCATCAACATGGATACCTCTTCCCAATCCCCTTCGTCGACCCCTTCCCTTCCTGACCATCTTGAGTAAAGAGGGAGAGAGGGGAAATGGTTTGCAATAGCTTCCACTAAGGGATGGAGGGCAAGAGCGAAGAGTAGCATTCGTAGTGGATCTCCCTGTTGGGTACCTCTCCTGCTCCACAAAAGTCGACCAAAAAAGAGCCTGGAGGGCTCGCACAAGTAGTGGATCTATCCTGCGGCTTGAGGGATGCGAGCAACTGCTTGGTCCAGAATCTTAGCACGCTCGATCGAATTAAAGGCATTCCGGGCGTCTACTTGTATGAGGACATGCTTGGTCTGTGCAGAGCTGAGCTGCTGTATGGTGGCTCGCGTGGCATGAACAATTGCCTCAGTTGCTCCTGGGACACCGACGCCAAGCTGTAGAGGTTGTAAGTAGGAGGCGACGGCTATCCAATGAGGGTGGCCCTGGCGACGTAGTCCCTCAGCTCGGGTGGCGCGTTTCCGTCGAGGAGGCAGTTAACAAAATCTGTGAACCAGGGAGGAGAGACGGTGATAAAGGGTAGAGGCGACGGGAAGTGTTTGCGGAAGGCATCGTAGGCGGTTGCTGCGTGGCGGAGGGTGTCGCTAGCAGCGCGTACGAAAGCAGCGTGGGGGTCAGCGGTGCGGACGACGGTAACGGGGCGCGGGAATCCTCCGGCGGTGACAGCTTCCCGGAGGAAGACGGCATTGCGGAGGGGACGCTTGTTTCGAGGGGTCGTTACTTGAACGAACTGTTTGGGACTGGCATTGGTGTTGCGGAAATTTGTGGAGGTAAATACCGGGCGTACAGTATGTAAATTTCAGAAAAAGGATGTTACAGGAATACCGTATCTAAGGTGATAACTTTATGGCATCAGTAGAACGGGTTGCACTGCTGGCGATTCATAACATTCCGAAATCATTGCAGAAATTTTGTAGAGTAAACTCTATATTGACTGTCATGCCGTAGCTCCAACCGCTACGCCATTGAGTACCATGCCTTCCACGCTGCGGGTATGGACGGTTGAAGTCCCTCTGTTAAATTCTGGAGCCGATCTTAGGCCTGCTGACCACCTCGTGCAACCCCGGGCGCTGCCATCGACTCCAAGGAACGGCCGATTGCCTGTGACGTTACTATTGTTTCGGCGTTCAAACAGGCCTCTGTCACGAAAGCAACGCAAGCCGCCGCAGGCGCCGCCACTCAAGCTTACCGCAACAAGGTCCAGGACCTTGAGCGTAAGCTCTCGGCGCCTTGTACCATAGGAGCCTTGTAACACCATCTGAAAACCTGTCTGGTCAGCCGAATTTCTGCTTCCAACCACTCGCCCTCGACTCCCTTGGAGCGGCATCCTCGGCCACTGTTCTGTTTCTGGAAAAGTTCATTCTGCGTATTGCGACCAGATACCACATCTCTAACGCCTCTATTCGCATGCGAATCCATCAGCGCCTCAGCTGTGTTCTGTGATCCTCGGCGGCTATGGCCATCATTTCCCGCGATCAACTGCAATTGACCGATGTTGACCAGTCAGTTCTCAACTTAATAGTCGGTTCAGGTAGGATAATGTCCAGATCGGATCTAGCGAAGGTTCTCCATACACGTACCAGGAAAAGTGCATCTCAGTTTGAGTTCAATTTCAACCGCCTTAGTCAAGGTGCGTGTGTGACTCTGGTTGGGTTTAGTAAGTGTGATATGATATTGTTATGAGTGTCGTGGACTTGCCTCTAGAAATGAAGACAGCTAGTGGAAATCTTTAAGCTGTTACTCCCTTAGTGGTCACTTGCATTATTCTACGTCGACTTGCTACTCCATCACGGTGGACAGATATGGAATTGATGTTTGGAAAAAACAGTGGGAATGGAGCGTCTGGTTGACAAAAGAGTTCATTTTTCAAAATAAGGACTAAGTAAGATGTTTATGAAAACAAGAGGATCAATATATGAAAATGGAGTGTATGAAAAGACGAGAGGACTTCGTAGCTGTGTTTAATTCCTAGATGGAACTGGTATTGAAATTGCAAAACCTTCTGGGGAAATGAATGCACGCAAAAGTAGTGTTTATGGACACAAAAGAAAACGTAGTTTGAAGTAACAAGTTGTGAGGGGTCCAGGCGGCTTAATTTTGCAATCCTATGGACAAATTGAGAGACACAGAAATGATCAGATTCTACACGTACGAATTGGATTAGAAAAGCTTCTATAAGGGACCTTACGAGTGAGAGAAGAAAGATTTTGTTTGTATGGAGACTCAGAGTATGATTGCGGATGTTTTCGGAGGTTTTGTACCAAGAAAGCCATCTACGTATATATGAAAGTGCCCTCAACAAGAAAATGACTAGGGGAAGTGTTTCAATTGAGTGCATATTTGAGAAAGTCAAACTGTTCTTCATTACAATGGACTTTAAGAGAAATTGTAGCCATTTGAATGACCGATTGGAATGATTTACGATTCTTCTATGATAGTGAAAAACGTGCAAAACTGTGTCTATCCTAATCAGACATCTTTACTATTTAAATGCAGTTCCACTTCTAAAAATGCCTACATCAGTTTAGCGGAGCAATAAACTGAAAACAATTGCAAATGCGAAGCATTTGCAACCTTCTGAGGCTCTTCGGCTCAAGTTTCACAAAATAAATGGCGGCTTTCGCAGGACATGAGCACTGAAAGATCATTATTCAGCTGTATCAATGGGCAATAGGTTGATTCAACAGTACAGCTTCAAAAAAAACCCAATTTCTTACTTTATTTATTGAATTTGAATGGCTCACGCGTATAGTTTTGTCTCCAGTATGCAGATGATACGCCACCACTAAATTTTTAAATTATTTCTCAAACACGTCCGATATAGCGTGTCACTATGAGCACAAAATATCTCCAGTCAAAATTTTGAATCACACTGCCCGCCATTTTTCGAACATATCAGTCGCTTCGTACATCTCTGTTGCGAGGCAATCATTTTTTTATCCTAAAAGTTGCGTTAAATTAATATTTAGTCCTTTATCAAGTTGGTTGATTTGAATCAACGATTATAGAGCCACTGTGGTCTCCACTTTGAGCTGGCAAACTTGATGCAATACAACTAATGTGTAAAACTTGTTCTAGAAATACATCATCAACCTGAAGATTGGTGACCATGTTTTCAAAGCTTGAGTTATCCTGTATTTTGCATGCCAAACCTTTTTCTATTTACTATAAATGTGCATGTCACAATGATGTCCGAGTCTTGTTCTAATTCTTTGATCAAGCTTGTTACGCTAATCTAGGTGGATAGCCATGCTGGCATAGTTGAATGTGGTACCAACCACCACCAAGCACAGTATTGTCATGCGTTACAGTCTTATCATTTAAATTAATCAGACGAGAGTTTGTGCAATCGTGGTACAATGCCACTCGCCGAACAACATCATTCATCATGACTAGCTGAAGATTTTCAGCACTGACAGTCCGTTTGACGATTATCTTATGATCATTTTCGTCACATCTAATTACCATAGCCCATGGAGCTTCACTCTCTCGCGCAAATATGCCCACTAAAGCGAAGTAAACAGCATTTGAGCTATTCAGCTCAGTCTTGTCTGTTGCAGTTGCAGTGAATATTACTTCACTGTACTCATGATCATCTGCGACCAGAGCACGAACCACACATGAGCTCTCTATTTTGTCGTGTCTATAGCTAGATGAATGCAGATGCCCAAGCGCTCTTCGTACCCGTCGAGGCCAACGGTATAAAGATATGCGAGTTACTTCTGAAACATCAGTCGTAAAGTCTGCAGCCATCACTGGCACATTCTCATCCAGCAATGTTTGTGCCCGATCAAGGAACTCTGCGATGGGTAACTGTTACCTCCGGTTGATGGAAAATACTGGTTTAGAACAGTTCGTGACTCGATTGACTGCCTCCTACAACATTACCTCGCCAAAACATATAGCGCTTGTCTTTCCCGCCCCTTGAAGAACAGCAGTCAAGGATGGAACAAAAATATTGCGAAGCATAGCGTTAGCTTCCAAAATAAACTCCGCATGAAGCTCATTATCATCCTTTAACCCGTATTCTGATTCACCGAGAAGCAAATTTCTGAGGCCCCGATTTGCCATTTTCAATTCATTTGCATCAGCCTTGTGCGGCAAGCTCTCCAACAGGGCAATCCTACCCTGCTAATCATTTGATAAAAAGTGCTCAGTTGCAGAGAGATGAGAATCTATGTGATTAACTCTGATTATACATATCTTAAGCGGCCGGTGTTTAGATTCAAACACAAGCTCTGTGAAATGCCTGATGTGACAGTAACACGGAAGCGTGTATTGGAACAACTCAACTAATCTATGTAAATTGGGTTTGTCTAGAACATTCGCGATGGTATAATTCGGAACTTTCAAAGCGAATAACTTTTTCTTAAAGGCGTCCACTTCGTCTACAAACTTGCGTGCCTTTCCCTGCAAGCCGGTAATCCATTCACACTTCCCAGGTCTTCGACCTAGATCGACACTGTCCCGCCCATCGACGTGGCCTACAGGCCACCAAAAAGTTTGACCTTGCAGTTTTTTCAACGATTCTAAGAGCCCAAATCCGTCCCAGAATAGTTCATCAACTGCAATATTCAACGTTTGCACCGAAGAACGAAACACATGGACACATACGGAGAGCAAGCAATACACCGAAGATAATGTCATGCTGTGTAGCGACTTATTATCAGTACTATACACTCCTGTTTGCGTGATGAAGCCGTCTTCTCGCAGACTCACACACAAAAAAATGTCAATACATCCCCGGATTTCAACGTCAGGAATCAGACTGAAACACAGCTCAATGACATTACGGGTGATTCCAGTAAAAGGTGATCTGAGGCAATTACTACAGACCGATATGAGTCAAAGATACTCTATCAAGATTCTCTCACCATCTTTGTTTAGGGGAATGCGAGATCTCGCAGCCTCAATTTCTCTCTGCAGCACAAGCAGTGGGCTACTTGAATCTGATACGTCTATCTCTTTTGACATTCCTAGCCAGTCAGTGCATCTGTCGCTAATTCCTGCCTGTCTCAATGCTTGATGCCTTTCCGAACACCTCAAATCTGCTGAAGATTCTGCATGAATTTCTGAAGAATATACATACGTGGTGGCATCGAGAGCAGGCTGCCTTCTGAACGTGCAGAGCGAACACAGAGCACTGTCATAATGTCCAAGATAATCAGTTACGTGAGATACAGCAGGATAGTCTGCGATGAATCCTACAACGTCTATAAAAATTATCACTTTGTTGCCATCCGGATAGTACCCAGTGACTCTGTCAACCATTCCGCAGACTAGATCGTTGATAACAGCCAGGATATTTTGATTGGTGCTCACTCCAGAGGGTGTTAGCGCAATCAGGCGTGTGGGTGATCGACTGCGACGCCATGACGGAGGTAAATTTAGCGGTAGAAGATAGAAACCACCCGCATATCCCTGCGGAAGGAGCGAAGAAAACGGTTGGAAATAATCGCAATACAATAAAACCCGATATAAAACCTACCGCTGTCCTGAATTGAGAATGCACGATGAACGATGTGAGACAGGCTCGGCGAAGTTATCATTCACAATTCCCATGTTTGTCACTGATACCAAAATTATATCTGAGAATATGATCTGCGAATCTCAAGAATGAAGTGCATGCGAACGTCGATATATTTTGCCGGAACAGATGGACAACGCTCACCTTTTGCCCAATTAATGGCTGATTGGTCCTCCGACCAGAGATGTATCGGTGCATCCATGCCGAAACCTGCTTCATTCAGCATTCGCGAGACCCAAACTGTCTCCTGTGCAGCCAGAGTCATTGCGTGATACTCAGACCGTAGACAGTGCAACTGTCTACTGCTTCTTGGAGCCCCATATGCATCTGCGTTCCCGAGCTTCACCATGTACCCCGACATCGACCTGCGGTCTTCGCTGTCACCTGCATAGTCAGCATCAAAATATGCCTGCAACACTAATTCAACTTACTTAAACAACAAGTTGTAGTCATGGGTACCTCGGAGGTAGCGTAGTACCCGTTTCACGCCGCGATGGCAGTACGCTGTTGGTGCTTTCTGGTATCTGGCCAGGATGAGTACCGGTGGAAGGATGTCCAGACGAGTCCTAAGTGCTAAGTACAGTAGATATCCGATCATTTGCTCGTGCCGTTCCACCAGTTGCGCGCACTTGTCTTTCTCGGTCTCAAGGATGCTAAAAAAGTATTCTACCAGTGCAGTGCGCGCCGGTTTGGATTCGTGTAGTCTAAACCGGTGTAAAATACTGTCCGTATAATGTGACTGGTTCATTCAAAGGGACAATGGTTTGCCTCAAGATCTCAGCTCCCATCCAAGCTAAACTCCAAGAAACATGTCAAACTTGTCGTACACACGTACGTCATTGAGCTGCTTGAGCTCCTCACCAACTGCATTTCGCTCATCCGAAGTCAAAGCCGTAACATGAACATCATCAACCTAGACTAGTTAAAATGTAAAACCAGACTTGTATTTCCGACGAAAAACACACGGTGCACTCGGAAGTTCGTCAAAATACAATGACTGTAAGTCACCATACAGCTTCGTATGCTAACCCAGATGAGCCTGTTTCAGTCCGTACATTGCCTTTAACAGTTTATAGTATAGAGTTTTCCGCCCGGGGATTCCGCGGGGAGACGTGACCAAGACACTTTCCGAAAACTCTCTATTGAGAAATGCTGTCTTCACATCTAGCTGCGCAACATGCATACCCAGACACAAAGCTAGGTATAGGAAAATACATACCAAAGAAAACGGAACCACCGGAGCATACGTCTCCATGTAGTCCTGACCATATGTCTGAAAGGTGCCACCGGCAACTACTCTAGCATTGAAACGTTCCACGCTTCCGTCGAATTTACGCTTGATCTTTAGGATGGTGCGTGTAGGCAGCGGCTGCGCACCCGGATTATCATCCCGCACCCATGTGCCCTTAGATTTCAAAGAGTCAAATTCATCTTCAATAGTCACCTGCCATAAGTCACGCTCCTCGGGAGTTGCCGACATGGCCTCTCGCAGCGTAGGTTCATCTGCAGTCGAGATGTGTATCTGTGGAGTGCATTGTGCGGACGAAGCAACGTACCATCTTGGAGGTTTTTATTGACGACTAGGATAGCGGGAATTGTTAGATACAGCAATTGCATCTGGTCCAGGGGCATCCTCATCAACGTCGCAATCTGGCATGTGTTCAAGTACACACTTGTCCGAGCCTAGTGCGTCTTCGACATGGTTGCCTATCTCAACTGTCTCAGATGCCTCACATAGGCTGATCTCCATGTCAGAATCTAACAAGACCTCGGATTTAACTGCGTCAATTTCGTATTCCTCATCAGTTGAGTCGCTTTCATTTACACAGTCTGTCAGTCCCGGTGCTCCTGGGAACTTTGATTCGTCGAAGGTAACGTGACGAGAATCAATCAGTCGTGGCTTACAATCATCTTCACTCACCAGCACCCTGTAGATCCCATGTTCAAGAGTCTCCAAATAAACTCCCTCAAGTGCACGTGACTCGAACTTGGATCCACGTGGAAGCCGTAACACATATGCAGTACACCCAAACACTCGCACATGCTTCAAATCCGGCTTCTTACCAGTCATAGCCATGAATTTAGTCGTACCCACAGTCGAGTGCGGGGCCCTGTTACGCACGTAGTTGACATGTTTCAACGCAAACGGCCGTAGAAAAAGTGGTAGATTCGCCTGGATGAGCAAACTGCGGGCGGCATCCTCCAAGGTTCTTTTGACGCACTCAGCAATGCCGTTGAGTTCCGGTGTATAAGAGGGAGAGAAGGACTTGTTTCCTTCACCAACTCCTCCCAAATTATTTTGCAAAGCTAGGTACTCTTTGGCGCCTTCAGAATGGATCTTGGATATCTCTTTCCCTCCGAGGTCAACGAACTTTTCCGAGGCCATCTCTAACACTTCACCCAGCATACTGCGGCGCGTCATGCATGCCACCACCAGATACCTGGAGTGATCTTCAAGAAACGTGTACACGTAGCGGAAACCGTTTGGGAATGACCTTGTCAGAGGACCCACAATATCCGAGTATGTATGGTCACCAACTGCATCTGCGTGGTGAAACTAACCAGGAAACTGCAACTTGTGGGCCTTTCCAAGTCGGCATGCTCGGCACATATCCGAATTGCTATTCAACTTGGGAAGACCGTATGCATGACTGTGAATGCGACAAAGGTCTCTGACGTTCAAGTGAGCAAGTCGCCGGTGCCAGAGCTGTGTTTGAGCAGATATTTTATCATCCGACGTCAACAATGCCTGCTCCTCCAAAGTCTAAGACTGAGGATTGGGCAATACGTACATGCCAGATAAAGCGTGACGTGGGCCAGACCCAATTATGAATGCATCAGAATCTAGTATCAGACGCACTTCAGTGCGGCGAAAGTGATACTCAATACTATGATCAGCCAGACGTCCGGTAAACACCAAGTTATACCCCATTTCCGGAATTTATAGCACTTTTGTTAGGCGAGTTTTGGCATTTTCAAACGGCAAAACGACGTCCCCGCAGAAGTTGGCGGAGACAGAAGTCTGATCTGGGACCATGATTGTTCGCGTGGCACTTGGAACCAGAGATTTGGGCACAAATCATTCCCTAAATTGGAAGCAATGAACAGTTGCCCCAATGTCGACATAGGTTCCCTGGCCTCCGGTGGGCGTAATAGAGTCTTCTCAAGCGGGGCTCTTGCGATTTACATCTTGGGTACCTTGCTCGAATCTTTGCCAGAACTCTTTCGAGAAATCCTAACTGCAGCATTTGCGCTATCGTTTTTAGCATGAGCAGCAAACATCTGATGCACTTTTGGCGGAAGCTTGTTGTTGGGATTGTCGGGGTTGAGGTAACAGCGATCAGCAGTGTGTCCAGACCTGCCGCAGAAGTCACAATGATGTGTTTTTGTAGATCCCTGCTTACCAGCCTTGAGTGATGCCGCAAGTACCTTTACTGTAGACTCAATGTCGAGTGGATCATCAGAGTCGGAATGCTCGCCATGACCAACGTGATTATGGTGGCGATAACCAGATGCACTCTCCATTATCTTTTTACGACGGGACTTACCTTTCGACGCTTCAACCGAGCCGGACCCGAGAGACATTTCCGATTTGTACTTATCAATAAGAGTAGCGACATAGTCCCAGGTGAGATCGAAAGCATCCTTAGTTCGAAGTGAAGCTGCGGTTGATTCAAGGAAACATGGAGGATCAACGGAGGTCAAGAGCATGGGTGCCTTGTGACTATCGGTAATGGCAGTGTCCTTGCCCGTACGCTCCAGCTGTGAGAAAAGGGAGGTATACTGATCAATATAGCTGTACATGTTCCGTACTGTATACTCATGCGAACAACTACGTCTGCACCGCAATACTAGAAACTGTGCGGTTTGAAGCATAACAGGAATCCAGGAGCTTGAGCATTAGAGCAGAGTCATCATCGACCTGCATGACCACACGGAGCAGAGAATCCTCAAGAGCAGAGATGATGAATCCATAGGCTTTCTCACGTTTCGCCTGGTCTCTAACATCAAGATGAACGGGTGCGTCAGAGACGGACTCGGGCTTCATGCATTTCGAGGTTGCGGGAGTTGCATCAACAACCTGTCAGACGCCTTTTAAACGGCACGCAGCACGAAGGCGATGACGCCACAAACTATAATCTTCACCTCTTCTGCCAAGAAAACGAGATGATTTGAGACGATTCGTCTCGTCTGTCTCCACGTTAGAGTCGGACATACAAAACAAACAAGTCGCCGACTTAAATGAGCAGACGAATTGAGAGCAAAAAAAGATGTTAACAATATCCGTTGAAAGAATCGTCACAAGTAGAGCGCATTTTGCAAGGTAACTCCCACACTTGGAGTATTGAACTTCATAGTTCAGATAGGTCCCCGTACGTAAAAGCATGAATTCTGAGGTTAAGAATGCGAAACCCGTTAGCAGTGAAACAATGAAGGCTGCAAACGTCACCTTTCTAGGCCCATAACCTATAATTGACAAAGTTAGTATGAACAGATGAGTCAATGATCGATGTCCTTTGTGAGTTTATTCTGTTCGAACCTCAGTCCCCCATTCGTCCCTTTTCTTCTACTCTCCTTTATTTTCAACATCAAGATCAATCAACGCCGGCGGACGTGAATTAGGGTAGTGTCAGCTGCACACATGTGAAGTGCATGTTTCAGTTTCAAACACGTGTTATATCAAAGGTAGATCTGCAGCTTACACTTATCAACCATGCGTTTTCCATCACACACACGTGTAACATCGCGCATGGCATTCCAAATGACTGCCACCGCCTACACGTGTCTATCCATATGAGTGCTCTCAACAGCCAAGACATCACCAGCTCGTCTATTAACTGCTATCACAACATTTGGCCTTAATCAAAAGTGGCGAGAGGTGCCAGGGACCGTTTCGTCATCAATTGATGTAGGAGCTTAATGATGGTACGGAGACAAACAGGCTTAATCGGTCGCGTAGGATAAGAAGCGCCGAACGGTAGCTTTTCGTCACGAAGAGAACGTGCAAATGAGAACCGTACGGTCGAAGATCACGCGAAGTAAGGTGAAAAGGGTAGAAAGAGCTTACCCCTGGCGGCAGCGGCCGGTCGGTGCAACATGTCATTTATTGACCGCAAAGTGGACTGTCGTATTGCTGTAAGCTTTGGTAAATAATGTTACCTAGGGTACCCGTGTATAGTAAATGCCACACACCCCGTGTTGGCGCGAAATCCGAAATTTTTGGAAAATACTTTTGCGCACTATCTCCGCGCACGACCAGTTAAATTCACCAAAAGTTTGTTGGAATGCCAATTTAGTGTGGCCGTTGCCGAAAAATATTTCTATGTACAATACTGAGGTCGATATCATACTGAAGGTATATCAGTACGGATTTTTTGAAGTCAGGAATCCACCAATCAGATTTGTTTTTATTTTAGTGCTTAAGTCTATACGTGACTAAAATAGGGTGGGTGGTAATATAATTTCCGCCGGCAGTGTATGCTCTAGTAACATGGTCGTTGGCAGTAGCTACCAACATCCACTTTATCTCCAAATTCATCTAAGATCTACTCTGCTTGGCTGTTCCGGCCTCTCTTATATTGCCATCAATTGTTGATCCTATTCGCGTATTGCTTGACCAGTCGAGTAACTGCCAGACAGAGTGATCCAATTTGAAAATCACAATGTCTGGGGGTCGGGAGATAAAGAACGAGGATTTAAGGCGAAGAAGATTGTTCCACTACGCTTACACTTGGAAGCTTTCCCAAAGAAGACAGTAACAACGAAAGCCAGAAATGACGGTAATGGATCGAGGAAGCGAAGGCAAGGGGAAAGTACAGACGTCCAAGATAAAGATCAACCTTCTAGGAGCCGACAATACTCGGCTCATGAGTCTGATCAATATTCTTATTCATCTGATCGGGAAATTGATGCCCTGATTGAAAAGAAAATTAGAGAGGTGCCGGTAAGAAGGAGCAAGCGGTTTTTGGGTGAGCCTGCATCTCAGGGTCACGCGGACTCTCTGGTGATTGGGGACGAATTGCCCGTATAACAGGACCGAAAGAGTTGTAATAGTGGAAATTTAAAGGCCCAGTCTGGTGAGAAGTTCAGCATTGAGGCCATTATACATGGGGATGGATCAAAGATTGGCAGGTTTACGCTTGGGGTGATGTTTGGTATGCAAGTGGCCGGATCGGTGGTGGCGTCGAGTCTTTTCATCGAATTGATCCAATTTCGATCATTTTGTCAACTCGTGGTGCGATTAAAAGAGTTAATTAAAGATGAAGTTCGGTTACTCAGCTGGATAGAGAAGTAAAAGTCACCGAAACTCCACGGGTTACCATTCCCAGCGAACGAAAAATTTATCGTGCTTTCAAACAATTCAAGTTGAGGACCTACGTCATTGCATGCTGCACGCAGAATAAAATCGTGAGATTGTCCGTTGATGACCATGGAAGCCGAAATGGAATCCGGAACGTGGCTAAGTACTATTTCAAGAGGTTTGAGTTTTCTGGCGGAAACCGAAGGAGTTTTCCTGGAAGCGGCTCTTTTGATCTCATTTGACAATGTGATGGACAGGCAGGTTGCTCTTAAGCTCCAAAGTCATTTCTAAAGGAAATCACCGCATCTCTTGTCCTACGCAGATGCCGTCCACCCTTTCGGAGGTCGTACATAGAGATCTAGAGGAATTGATTCGGGTTTAATGTAGCCTTTCTTGCCTTGGATAGATGCAAGCTGGAATCCAAGAAGTGAGGCGGCTCATAGAACAAATCTGATAACGTAGAATTGAGCAGTAGACGATTCCTTGTGATTTTCCCTTCTCATGGTCTCTATTGCTGTGGGACACGGGGCTGTATTTAAGCATGAGCTTCGATGCCTGCCCATTGAACTTGACCGAGAAGAAATGATGGGAGGAGATGATGTTATCATTACGGGGGAGTTTCTTGAGGTGTACTTCCTCGTTTGAATCTTCCTAGCTGTATTTCTCAGCGGCAATCTAATTGTCGATCAACTATGGCGGAGCAATATCTAAACGCGATTCGAAGACTGCTTGTTGCAAATAATACTGTTGATATTTTGTAGAACGGCCTGTTCCGTTGATTTAAAGGAATAGGGCGTGGAGGGCAGAGTAGTAATAGATGTTGAGCCTATTCATTTCTCCAGTTGCGGAGGATCATGGGCCTTATTTAGGTTCCTATCCTCAACGCTATTTTGGCTGAGGAGTGCGTTACAGGCTATTAAGGGGTTCCTTTCGACGTCAAGTCGCGTAGTATTTAGAATGCGCGGTTTATTATTGTATAGGATTGCTTCCGTTACTGGATGAGCGTTACATGCAAGCTACTCCCTCCGTAGTTGCTCAAAAATATCAAGCAATTGTAGACCTTTGCCTTAATCGACGTCCGCTGCTTATCAGGCTCACTCAGAGTGTTCTCATGGTGCACATCTTGAGCGTTATTGGCTTTAACATCCATTAAAGAATCCTCAGTAGCTTGGTAGAATGGAGGTAGAACGTCTTGTAAGAAGCTCGCCGCACTGAGATCATCATCAGTAGGCATTTCGATAACTTGATCAGCTACGACCTAATCTGCTTTCGGAAGCAGGTACTCTTGTCGATCGAGGTCCAGTAGGAGGGGAACTTTAGGACAGAGGCGGATATCTTCAGGAGCAGCACGGATTAGTTTACCCTGATGATTCTGCTTACTGGCGATGAGTACAATATATATCGCACAAATCCTACTTCTCATTTTCCGAACTTGGGTCCAAGCTTAAAGTAGTGGATAACTTCATTTGGGGACAACTGATCTTCTCTAGAGCTTTGAAAGCTCGACGGGCCTTGAATGATTCCATTAAATCTTTTGATATATTGGATTGGGGGAGGCCACAAAGCGCTAGCGTATATCCTCGCGCCGTCTCGAATCTACTCAATAGTTCGCTTCCATAGAGGAATTTTCTGATGAAGGTTGCACGGAACATCAATTCCGCTTTGTCGTATTTCTTCTGAAGTTTTTGAGGGAAGAGCTCGGCATTTCTCCACATTCGAAACGTAAGGTTGCCGTGCTGATTGATTCAAACCTGCTCGAACGCTTTTGCGACCTGTTCCATTTCTCTGCTCGAGAGATTTATTGTCTCTGAATATGCGGAACCCGTATAACTTATGTTGAGGATTGTCGTTTCATCAATATCGACGATAAAGAAGAAATCAAGCTGTATGTAGGCATTGAACTCAGATAAGATCGTATAAAACGATATCTCTTTAGACAATATCTGCCTTACAGTTCGTTTGCAAGACGTGAAAAGCTCATACACAGCGTTTAATGCTTTTTTAGGACCGTTTTCAATACTACAACACGCTTATAGAAGTTACATGCCGTTCAAGTTCAGATGTTTGTATGCATGTAGCATTGTAGCAAATCTGTGTGCAACCTTGCCGATGTTGAACCTGTTCGTAGCTTGCTCAGCTTGTTTAGCTGTGTAGGAACGAACTGCTGAGAAGAAGCCTTGGAAGGCACAGGTCTTTGTGGGAAGAGCCATAAGATAGGTTCGCACAGCTTTCGGATAGGTCCACATGACAGATTCAAAGTAGACTTGGAATGCCAGTTTCTTCTTCTAAGGTCCGCATTGACCAGGTGGGATAACAAAGAGATATTGGGTGTTCAAGCGGTCTGATTTTTGGATGATACCATTTCCAAGCAGAATAAATCTGTCACCTTTTAGGACGTATAAATGGAGATTCACCTCAATTCCGTGAACGTCAGTGATGGGTAAGTCCCATATGCCAATGGTGACTTCCGGATTACTGGACTCCTTTCCAGACCCATGAATAAAGGGCGGGCAGTCGAGTTTCCGCATCTTGAAATTTTTTCCCGTAGCCTCACATATCCTATTTATATGCACAATAATATCAACGCTTCGGGGAAAACTTTCGTCGCAGATTGGATTAAGACCCTCTTCGTCTATAAAGACGTCATATTTGGCTTCCCTATTGGCAATGAGGATTAATTGCCGGCATTGCGCCCGGGGCCTTGACGGCAAAACGACTTGCTTCCATTTTTCCTATTGGTGTCGGTGGGATCGAAAACATAATCGTCGAGCGGTCCACGCATCTTTCTGGCCCTGTAGCTGGGAAATTTGCAATTTTCACTGCCATTTCTGCAACCAGGCTCACCGCAGTGGGAATAAAACGATTCTTTAGGGGAAGATCTATTGCAGTCAGAGAATGAGTCTCGCTTCCTCTTATTCTGGATCCTATTGCGAAGACTAGGACCTGCACCGCCAAAATTTATTGGCAATAGATGGTACATCGGAACGTTGGGAAGCGGAACCGGCCGGTTGGTTGTTCTGATGGCCAAGCAAGACTTGTTGGACTTGCTGCGGAACTATTGCTTGCACTTGCTCCAGGCTGAATATTTGCTTCTTCGGATCACGTTTAGTCTCGCAGATGTTGCGTAGGACTGTAACTGCATCATCCAAGTTAAGCTTACAATGCTTGTTCTAGGGCAAGAAGCGGTGAGCAACGGAAGAAAAGTTTGCACTATCTTGGTCCGCAGGCTTGAGATCCTTGACGCAATGAAAGAGAGTGTTTTACATTGCTGAGAACGCAGTATCGCTCTGCATGAGAGAAGGATCAGCGGCAAATGATGTCAGCTTTTCGTCGAACTTCTCCACTAAGGTGACGATATCTTGCAGGAGATCATTCTTAGCATATGGTAACGGAGATTCTTGTTAAGACTTACGAAGATCCTCAGCGAGAGAGATTAGCTGAAGCTTCGCACTTTTTAATGTATTCTCCTTGAGGCTGGCATCGTTGAGCAAGGAAGTAGCTAACAACTGACCAATTTGAAACGAAGGGGTTGCGTTGACATACTCTAGATGAACAGCGACCAAACCACGGAAATGATCTGCGAATGCCTTGATCCTCTCCTTATTGCGACGGGTGCAGTGAGAGATCTTGTCGAACGACGTGATCATTCGGGTCACCTTAGACACTAGAGTATCCACAGCAATGATCTTGACAATATCGAGTACCGCTTTGACTGGCCCCTCTCTCTGCAGGTCGTTAATGGCACCGTTGCGCTGATCCTCATCAACGATAGCTTATTTATCTCGCGTAAGGGCTCGATTGTACAGCTTTTGTACTAATACTTTGAACATAATGTCCAACGTACGGTCTTGTTCAGCGTCATAAGCGGACTTTTTAAAGTCTACCCATTTGCCGACTTGGTTGCGCCAATGGTATAGATCACCCTTGGACTTCGACAGCGATGTAACGAACGTGTGCGAAGGGAGTTTGGCTCCTGGGCCCATAACCGTAGAAGCGCAACGTGGGTACGGAGACACATAGTCGTAGCCGTTCGTGTATGACAAGAGGGAGCGCCGATCGGCAGCGCAGTGTCGCGAAAGGAACGTGCGAATGAGAAGCGTCGGGTCGAAGGTCACACGAGGTAAGGTGAAAAGGGTAGCAAAAGCTTACCCCCGGCGACAGCGATCGGCCGGTGCGATATGTCATTTATTGACCACAAAGTAGACAGCCGCATTGCTGTAAGCTCGGGTAAATAATGTTACCCAGGGCACGCATGTATGGTAAATGCCACAGTTAGAACTCTATTTTAAATAAAAAATCTGCCAGATGTATTTATTTGCTATACCAATCAGGCCGGTGAAATTATTTTACATAGTAGCTGTTAATTTTTAATTTTTTTGAAAACGTCTACCCTGGGTCGGTCATAATGAAGGACCACCAACACATTGTGTTGATTTTATGCAATCAAACTGTGCAATCATTAGTCAGTCTCCTTTCCTCCCTCTCCAGGACCTGCTCAACCTCATTTGGCATGATCCAAACAAGCTTTGAAGATACTCAGGAGCTGTTTTGTTCTATTCAATCAGTAAAGTATTCTTGAGCTCCCCCATGCCCTTCGACTTCCGCCAATTTGCTTAAAAATTGCAGGTAAGCAGCCCCAAACATTCTCTATAGAATTTAAGTCTGGACTTCTAGCAGATCACACCACCAATTTAATATTCTTCTCATTCAACCACCCTTTCGCCAACTTAACTGAGTGAATTGAGGTATTTTCTCGCTGAAAATCCAAAAAAAAAGAAAGATTGTGAGCTGCAAATGGCAGCAGGTAGCCCTCTAGAGTGCGTGTATATATTTCAGCGTTTTTTGCAATATATAACAGCTAATTTTGATTTTTCCGCTTCCGAAAATGCTCCCGATACCATCACTGAGCCACCCCTCATTTGACTTTTCGACAAAACGACCTCAGTGCCCGTTAATTATGCCATTAACATTATAAACCATCAGGCCCATCCAGGTTAAACTTTTTCATCCGAAAACACGACCTTGGCCCAATCTTTAGGTCATAAGGGGGCATGATCCACTGCCCGTCGAAGATGGTGTTTAATATGAGCGAATATGAAAGAAGGACACCGCATAACTTTCTGAAACTTCATTGATGGCATCCTTGACAATATACGTCAAGTTGTACGCCTTGAAATGGTGACTGCGAGGGCCTTTTGTATATCTCCTGCCGTCATCTTTCCCTTGTAGGACTCTTTAACATTGCGGCGCTCTGCGGCACTAGTCAGTTTTCGTGGCCTTCCGGGCGACGCCTTTCCCATTTAACTCCGGGTCCTTCACAAACGAGGCCACAACCTTCCGGGACCGTTTCAGCTTGATTGCGATAGACCAAACACTCCATTTTTGAATCCGTGAAGGCCAAAAAATGTGTCTCTTCTCTTTTTGGGTAAGTTGGCGACCAAACCCATTCTGAATCGTAAAGCTCACCACTGGAATGCGTCAATTGACCTCTCCAGTGTGTTTAAAGGTCTAATTATAGCGTTACCCCTCTGGTATTTGGCGCAATACCACTGTTTCGGTCAAATGTTCCACCATTATGACCGCCCAAGGTAGCCTTTTTTTAAAAAAAATAAAAAATAGCCATTGTGTAAAATTATTTCACCGACCTGATTGGTATAACAAATAAATATATTCTGGTAGATTTTCAATTTAAAGTGGGGTTCTAATCATTTGTAACGCCTGTAGGGTGTGGTCTGCCCCACGTCCGCCGTCGAAGATAGTTCGTTTCAGCGCCTTTTGCTCCAACTGTTAGAATTAGAAGATGTTTTTTTCAGGCGGACAATGCCAACCGACAGTAGTTCCAATTCATTACGTATGATGACTAGAATTGATATATTTAGATTAATTTACTGTGCTTTATACTGTCAGTTAGGCTATGCAATTGTACTGTATTTTGTAAGCTAGTCTACAGTATACTGTCAGCTAGTCTACAGTATACTCCTGACCTGGGCACCTCAGGCAGGGTAATCTACAGTATAAAGAGAGTGATGGTGTTGCATTGTTGCATCCCGCACACCATCACCAACAACAACATCATCAACGAACAAAACGACAACAACAGCAAAACTTGTGTGTCTCCTTCCCCCCCATTATTGTGCTCGGTATAGCACAAACCAATTGGTCGAGATTCGGCTCTCGCCCCCGCTCATCTCCGGGGCGAAATCACACCAACCCACCCTCTCAAAAGGAGCCGACGGATGCAATTCACGAAGCGGCTCAAGAGCTTATAACCCCTGGCTACAGCCGGAGGTAAGTTTTTCGCTCGCCAATGGGCCTTCCCGGTGCTAAACAATCGGTATACTGCGCACCATACCCGGGCCTTCAGACATACAGTGCACCCAAAGCGTTTCTCCGTCTGGTTCCAATAATTTTGCCGAGTTCCGTTCTTCGCCCCTAACACCCCGTGCCCCAGGATAACTGCCCGAAAACCCTGGACATCTTCAGCGACCACTTGATGCACTGCTTGCGAGGCCGAGAGCGAATACAGCTTCACGACCGCCAGGTTATTGCCCTCACGTCGGGCTTAGCAAAGGCCGCGCGACACCCGGTCATGCAGCCCCGTCTCAATGGCCAACACCGCACAAGGCCAGACATCAAGGCTATAGGCCCAGAAACTCCGCTTGTAAATCCTGTTTGCAAATTGCTCGTTTTGGCAATCCGGTTTCCATAACGGTCAATGCTGCCGAAGTAGTAATTCCACTTGGACAGAAGCAAAGAAGTAATTGTGCCGATGTAATTAACCGAGACTTCTGACACATCTTTCAAATATCTTCATCAATAAACTTTCAGACTTACGTATACCAGCATTCCAGCGCGCAGCGTCCCAAACCCAAAAATCTGCCCTCGTCCGACGACAACATACCTTTCCCACCCTCTATCCGTCACTCTTTCTCTCCCTTGTCTCTACCGAGTCCAAATAACCTCCCTTCCTGCCTTAATGCATTTCTCAACATGGTTGATGATTCTATTTCATCGCGAACACCCACTACAACCTTCCAACCGGCTGAAATCCAAACCAGTGTATCCCTCCCGCAACACTTCGCTCAAATTATCCCTAACACTGCTCCAGTATCACAATCTGCACCTTCTGATGCTCCATTTCAAGTCCCAAGAGTTGTGTATTCCGCTTCACAACCTTCAAACCCAGCGCCAATAACCTCCCGTCCTGTTGTGCCTTACCCAGTTCTTCCCTTCTCACATCCCATTTATACAAGAGAACATTTCGAATCACCTCAGCGATCTACAGAACAAAACCGACAGATGGAAACTACAGTTATTCCTTCTCAACCACTTCAGCACGGCAAACAACTTGCAACCAATACTTACAATGACCAACAGTTTCCTCCAGCGCAGCAGTGTGTTTACGTATGAAAATCATTATCACGTAGCTTCTCCAATGTATAGACTTGGAACACACCTATGCTCGTGCCTTTCGCGCCACCGCCGCGCCTTCCTACCCTTAGCTCCCAGAGAATATTCGTTCAGTCGTCGAAAAAAATGGATCATCCGTATTTGCCGGAGCCTCCAGACCGGTTGTTCCAAGTACTAACGATCCTCCGTTAAATTCTGGTGCTGGTTCATCTCGAAGTCGACCAGATCAACCAAGTGCTACTGCAGAGGTGTTAGAGGCTTCTTACATGGGAAAGCGGAGAAGGGCAGAACTTGATTTGTTAGACGAACTAAGGGACACTGGTTATCAGGATGGAGTTTTAGATGCATTAACAGCAATGGTAGATGAAGTCAGTAACACTATCGAGGGAGATAGAGATGTGAAAGAGTCCTGTAGAGAAAATATACCGGATGCGGGAAGAAAAACATACCATTTCAACAGGACTTTAAGAGGAGAAGCCTGGAAGTATACGGAGCATCGGAATCCAAAGCATCAAAAGCTACGCATTTGCAAGTTCTGTCGATCTGAAGTAAGCATTAGCAGCCACACTAGATACCTGTATCATCTTTTCGGCCTCACACCTCGCAAATCGTGCAAACTACCGCAAATGGAGCGCGCTCAGTTGGTGCAATTATCACCCTTAGGCCGAAAGCTGAGTTGTATGGTACAGGAGATTCACGAACAGCGTGAGCGGGAGGGCGCAATCAGTTGCATCGCAGCCTAGGCAGCCTTCCGTTCAGTCTCAAACTCAGTGATCAGCACCGGAGGAGGAAATTACTGCTACGGGAAGCTCTCAGGAATCTGGCAGATCTGGAGGCTCAAGGAAGAGAAGGAGGGTTAGCGGTGAGCGACCCCCTCGCATGGGAGAGGTGAGACCACGCTCATTTATATGGAATGATCAATCTAGGAAGAAACTTGTTGATGCCATTATGAAAATTGTGGTCCTCCGAGCAAGACCTTTTCAAATGTTCGATAAACTGCGCGGAAAGATTACTAGTCCGGAAAGAGAGTTGCTGGAATTGGCATGCCCTGGAATAGAGGAGTATCTCCCAACCTCAAGGTCTCTAGCAGACCAGCACCTAACAGAGTATCACAGCTCCGTACGCTCACATATCAAGGGATGCATTAAAGAATCTCTCCAAAAGGGATACGGAACATTAATATTCGATGGGTGGGAGGACGTTAAGAGGCAGTCTGTGGTAAATGTTCTTCTTCGTATCAACTCTGGCTTCAACTTCGCAACTAATACGTTTCTAATCACACCGTCTATACAGGTTCAAGGAAAACAGGGGCAACAGAATATGTGCGAATTCTGGAACGGTATGTCGAACCTTTCGAAGTGGAAGCCCGACTTTGCGCTGTGGTAAGCGATAATACACAGGCCTGCATAAATGCCAGGAGTATGTATGCGGTAAAACACGCCGGGACCTTCATTATCAATGATCAGAGTCATGTAGCAGATCTTTTGCTAGAAGATTTGGCTGACCTGGATTGGATAGGGGACGTCATCGAGAAAGTTTCCTGTATAGCAAATAGCCCACACTATCACAGGAAGCTTAAGTCTGCATTTCAAGAGTACGCTGACGACTACAATGAAAAGATTCGCGCTGGAGTACGAAAGCAAGAAGCACTGATCACACAGGGCGACGGTTCTGGTATATCCAGAACTGTTGAACAGGACTTAGCACGGCTGAGAGCTCGTTACAGAACAGCTGTCTTGGTCGAACAGTGGCCGGCGACAAGTTTTGCGAGTTCGGAGCGAGTCATATCATCATTTCTTCGCGCGAGCCCTGTCTTGATGAAGCTCATTGGAAAAACATGTGCTGAAAGGGAAGATTTCGATTTCTGACTTAGTCGATGATCTTGACATTTCCGATGATGGTGAAGATTGCGCTTTTGGGTTTAGCATCTAATGGATATGCCAATATTGCCCTTTTCCTTATAATATTGAATAGACAAAGTCGCAAATATATTCGGTTCTGTTGCTTATATGAAAGAGACAAATAATAAAGAACTCGTTTCGTTGTACAAAGTGGGGGTTCGTAGATCTCAGGGATATGCTGTCAAAGTTGAACCGATTCAGATGAGAGTCACGCTTTTGAATAACCATCTTTAAGTAGACAACTTCAGTACCTCAGTTGATCGTATGAGTCCACATAAATTTTATAACGTTGAAGGAAGGAAAGAAAGTAGTTCAAGTACCGCATTCAGGACAGAGATAAGAACTTTTGACCAGGGCAGTGTCAAAGTTCAGGAGTAGTGGGACTGGCATCCATTTTTTTAAATGGATTAGAAGGCGATCCGGATTTCAATACTCGTCAGTTACACTAGTTACAAGCAAAAGAAGCTATCATTCGATCTATGTTCTGGCCCTATTCTCTTAGGAGTGTGTCACTTTCACATACCCACAGCTACTGACGCGGATGACGGCAAAAGTAGTTCTATAGTTTTAATTGCCTTTGTAGAACCAGAGCCAGAACCACGCGTACTCAGATCCTGATCTGACTATTTTTGGAGACGGAGAACCCTTGGAAAATGCATGCAATCGTATTTTCCTGGGCTATAGAGATCACCGGGAAGACAGACTTTTTCGACGTTACATTCGTCAATTCACTTGCCCCCTCCAACACACGGGCCCGTTGCTTCAACCCCTTAACATCTCTGAACGCCGCGAAAGCGTAAAAGTTCAGGAGGTATCAAGACCTCATCGCCACGCATGCTGGGTCCCGACTGATCCCAGTGCTGATATCCACTCTTGGCGGGTGGCACCCGGACGCATTCGCGGTGCTCACATACGTGACACCGTCGCCATGGGAGCTATGGATACGTTCGGGCGGGTGCGATCTGTCCTTATGCAAAGACACGCTGCGGCGACGGTCTCGTCAAACGCAGCATGCCTTATGGCTGGCCTCCACCAGCCCTGTGAGGTACAGTAGTACCTCATGACTCGGCCTCATTTCCAGACTCGAATACCTAGACCTGTCCCACCTACATACATGTATACAATAGTGTTTGGAAAGTAGCCTTCCTGCATCCCTCATCAGTAAAGCACCCCAACTCCTCCCCCCCTTGCAATGTTTTAAACATGGGGGTGTGCTATCTTTTTGTCCGGGACTGTACAGCACCCTTCAGGTACTGAACTGTACACTCTGACGCTGCACTACGGTACCCTAACCTCCGTGCCAATCCTCCCGCTGCTCTCGCCGCCGACGCTACTGCGCGGTTACCATTTACGTGTCAGGCTTTATCCTCACCGCGTAACCGCACAACCATTCCCCACCGGATGAGTAATATGTCAAATTTTATGCAATAATCGAGAAGCACGCCTCCACCGCAAAGGGCTGTGGTCCCGCGTATCATCACGTCTGGACAGCCAGGCCCCGATACTTTCTTTGTCATCAAGTTGTCTGCATCAAGTTGTCTGCATCAAGGTGTCTGCAAGTCCTCACTACAGATGCCGTTCCACCCGCCTCAATAAAGGTTTGACCGGATTAGTCGCCTACAGGACGAAAGACGACAACTTTTCTCCAAAGCGGCAAGTCATGCCCCCCTCAACCCCATCATTTCACTCAAGGCTCTCTAGCCAGCGAAAACCTGCTCCACGCGTTCAGTAGCTCAATCAATGTTTACCACCTCATCCCCTTAGCCTCTCCTCTTCCTCGTCATCAATCCCGTCGATTTCCACTCCTTCCAGGCTCCTTATCCCCCCTCCTTCAACCTGCGCTCTCTCCCTCCTCTTCAACTTTCTCCTAAACGACCGGTTCTACTAAACACTCCCTCCACCACTGTCTCCTGCCCGTCATCACCCCCTTGTCCCTGATAGCCTCTGCGAGCGGTTTCGATACTTCATCGTAAAAGTGATCCGTCCGCCCGCTTTCCCCTGCCCTTGCTGTCCGTCCAATCCGATGCAGGTGTGCTACCACATTGGTCGCAAATTCATACTCTATCACTCTCGTCACCTTGCCCAAATCCAGTCCCCTCGACCCGAGATCCGTGCAAAACAGCAGTCGCGCCTCCCCGCTCCTAAACTTGCGTAAATTTTCCTCCCGCATGTCACCACCCACCCTTTTATGCAGTTCCAACGCCCCACCATACTTTGCTGCAACTTTCCCCAGGCCCAGTCTCCCTATCACTGCCTCATATACTTGCCTGCAATTCTCCGCTGTGCTCGCAAATACCATAATTTTGTCCTGCTCACTGGTCTCCTCAAGCACTTCAATCAATCCATTTACCTTCTCCATCTCCCCTTGGTGAACCTCCACCTTGACCGCAGCTGACGGTTCCGCTTATGAATGTCTTCCGTCTGCACGGCGTGCACATCCGGATACCGTCGTTTCATCCACGTCACAATCGACTTGACCTTTTCCCCCGTCCAATGTGGATACGTCGCCCCTACAAACAACAACCGATTACGATTCACCCTTCTCAACTCCCCATTCTTCCGCGTCGCAAACGGCTTCATCCCCGGCTGATTCAAAATCCGCTCCACATCCTTCAAAAACGACCCTGACAGCAACATATCCGCCTCATCCACCACAATCACCTTATCACTAGTCTCCGCCTTTTGACTAAACCGAAAATAATTCAGCAACGCCCCCGGCGTCGCAATAATCACGCGCACATCCTTTACATCGCCGACATTCGGCGGTAGCCCCCCGCAATCACCACATGTTTCGGCGCCCGCTCAAAATACTTGCCCATCAACATCTCCACCTGCTGACACAACTCCCGAGACGGCACCAATATAATCGCCTTTAAATCCACACTTGTCTTTCTCACAGCCTCCACATACGGTAGCAAATATGCCAAAGTCTTTCCACTCCCTGTCTCTGCTCCGAACATCAACACATCTCGCACATCCCCCTCCGGCGGTTCCGGCCCTCTTGCAACACTCGCTCCACCCTGCGTCTCTCCCTCCCCATCCGTCTCCATCGGCGTGCCCGAGGTTTCATGCAGCGCTTGTGCGGCCTCAGCAGCTGCAACCAGCTCTGCATATCCGGTCTGTGCGGCCAATCCATCAAGCATGATAGGTATGAGAGCGGCCTGTGCCTTTGTCGGGGTGACGATGCCCATATCGGAGAGGTATTGTGCAACATGCGGGGATATCCCGAGTGACTGCATGGACATACCGTTTGCAAACATTCCACCGCCCTTTTCGTGAGAGGAGGGGGTGGTGGTTGGATGGATGTTGTTGGTCGACGCGGTGGCGAGGCATCGGAGGGTGGAGAGTGGATAGTGGCGGTGGGTATGGGATGGCGGGGTTTGGAGAGAGAGGTGGATACGAGAAGGCGGGGCATGAGGCGAGAGAGTGGGCGAGTGTAGGTGGAGAGGAAGGCCATGGTAGTGGGGATGGTTTCCATTGGATGGAGATGGGCGGGAGTTGACACGGGCGAATTGAGGATAGATAGAGGATTGAGGCAGAGACGTCGTGAGCAGCTGGCGGCCTTTTGTAATATTTGATCCGACGGTATGCTACCGATTTACACGGCTCCCGAGCTGATCTGCTGCACTGCTCAATACTGTGCCTTACAGTGCATTTCAACTGTTGGTTAGAGCTATTTTCTGCGTTATTCGCGCTAATCGTGTTATGGCTTCGAGGTCTACATGCTTTTGCCAACAGTTGTAACCTTACGGCATTAGTTTGACGGCGTTCGCTGCGGGATCCGACTATATATGCTAGCTAAGAGCTAACCGGGTGGTCAACATCGGCCACGTGCAGCGACATGCGCGACAAAACAGGTTGTGCACTAGACGACCAGAATGTGCAACTAATGCGCCTATAGATCCGTGTGCGGATAACTCCAACTCCACTTCCCGGGTGGCCTTTGACCGCACGTCATCCTTGAACGGAGAGACAACGGTGACATCTCAGGCGATCGGGCGGACCACGGTGCCGTCGGGAGCTGCTGCTGGGTGGAGCAGTATCTCGGCGGCTCAGTGCCGTGCACGAGGAGCGGGACTTTGATATAGCAGCCCAGGCGTGCTGCACGGGCGATACGCCCGGTAATGAAGTTGCGGAGCGCGTCATGTCGGTTTATGAGACCAAAGCTAGGGGGGCACAGGTCCACTGCATGGTCTCCTAACCTGTCCATCGGGCATTTACAATGCTCGCAGTTCCGAGGAAACGCGTCATGGTGAACGGGCAGCCCAAAGTAGCGTCGTAACATGATCTTCCAGTGCACCACAGACACTTACGTGTCCGCGGTGGGATGTTCGAATAGGAAGGCTGCAAGGGGGCCTTTGCGGAATGCGAGGGCGCGTATCCGGTGTCTCGCTGCGGCGTCGGTGTGGTCATCTGGATTCGGGGAAGTTCCCATACTTCGTCATCCCAGTGAGGCTTGGCCCACGCCTCCTGCTGCACACCCTGTAGGTAGGTTTGGACGCGGGTGTGTGTTGCGGAGAGCGGAAGCGGGTCGTAGGAGCCCAGGTCGACGGAGTAGGGACGGCCGGAGATGCGGAGCAAAACTCCGGCATGGGGATAGAGGGTTAATGGAGGAAGAAAGACTAATCTCGGGCCTCTTGCAGGTAAAGGAGGTGGTGCAAACAGCACGAATGGCTTCAGCTAACTAAGTACCAATCAGGGCGATGATGACGCCTTGTAGCCATGTAACAATAAGAACCGCTATAGACTGCGCGCTTGACACGCAGCTCTATGAAAGTGGGTGCTCTTTCGCAAGGCGTCCGCCATCTGTCCAATGCTCAGAAGGACGACCGGTCCATGGTATTTCAAGCAGCTTACTACCCATGCCATGCTGAACGCAATATATGGCAAGAGCCTTAGCTCTGAGTAACTGTCGTAATGGGTACTCACCCTTTTGCAGCCGAGCAGTTACGGCAAAGGTTTGCCAAGCGTTACTTGGTAGATTAGGGATATTACGGTTAGTAATATCCCTACACGCTGCCGTCCAGCCTGGCGATGGATAAAGTTTGGTTGATGCTTAGTACGTGGGACCGATTGGGGTGATTGCAGAAGATTACGACTTGTTCGTATAGAGGCAAGTAAAAATAGAGAGCACGTTGGGTCGGAAAACTTGAAAACGGAAAGGATAATCTTGGGGTGGAGCCCAACCGTAGCGCACTAGTCTGTTCTATGAGAAGATGGTAATGGAGCCGGGATGGGGAAGAGACCAATAGGTTCACGAGGAACTGTACTTTAGGGTGAGACTGCAAGTATCACAGCAGCTAGGAAGATGTAGAAATCCACTGTTGGGCGATTGCAGCGGTCACTAAGAAGACGCAAGCTTCCAGCACGGGCACAAGGTCGGTATGCCGTTCACTGAAAGCCGCCAAGAGTCTCAGAGAGAGACATGAATTGATTCAAATGATCTCTGTTGACTGACAGTGAGAGAGAGTGCAGCATCGCGAGCATTTAATTTCGGCGTATCTGTCTGTCCGGCAACTCCGCACACATCAACCCCTTTGCTGCAAACACTTGAAAGGGGAAGATTATCTCGCCTATGGCCAGTCACTACCCACCCGCCCCGGTGGAACACACACACTCCCGACCGACCCGCATTTGCAAACCGCACCACCATCAATTCATCCCACCTGACAGCGACCACACTTGAAAATAAAGTCAAAGCAGCCGACAGGCATCAACCAAGCGCCCATTCCCCATCCCGCGCCACAGCGCTCGTCCACGTTGTTATTTCACCAAATACTCCCCAACCCACATATCCAACCTTTGTCAGCACTCATCCAACACCCGCGGTAAACCATCACCCTACCCCATCCGCTTCCACAACAACAAAAAAAAATTCCGCATTCCCGCACGTTGTGAATTGCACCAGCGGTCGCCATCACCCCATCCTCACCGACCCCTCCCCCATCCTCCCGCACCCCTCCATCACACCACACACCATTACATCCCCACCCACCCTTGCATCCATTATCACCCAACCAAACACCCCGCCCTTCACCATGCCCTCACACTCTCCGCACACCCTCCACCACCATTCCCATTCACCACACACACCCCCATCTTCATTATCCACCCATGCATCTTTTCCTACTCTCCTTACTTGTCGGCTTGCACTCCGCCTACACATCCACCACAAGCCCCGCACGCACAGCTGCCGCTTTTATCCACAAAGATGACGGCATGTACGGCTCCGTTGTATTTCACCAATGGGACCGGAGCGGCCCAGTGATGATCTCCGCCTTGTTTCATAATATTAAGGTGCGTCGAATGCACCCCTTACCTTACCCATACATTGCACCAACCACATGTAATTCTAACACTTTTCACGTGCGCAATGGAACGCCCGTGATGGCACCATACCGCATAGGTAAAGCACGGGCAAGAAATCGACTGGAGGTTACACGAAGAGCCTGTGCATTATGAAGAATACTCTCGAGAGAGACGGTGCGGAGTGGCGGCGTTGAAGGAGGTGATGCGTGTGTCGGGGCGGGATGTCGGGAGGTTGGGGATGCGGCATGGGATGATTACAGAGTCACGGTATGAGAGAGTGGTTTATGATTTTGAGATTTCGTTGTATGAAGACTCGGAGGGTAGTATTGTGAACAAGTCTGTGATGATTGGACAGGGGGAGGGGGAGGGGGAATTTGAATGCGCGACGGTGGAGGTGATGGGGTGGGATGGTTTACGGGCGGGTTGGTGCCGTGTGAGAAGGTGAGTTATGCGGACTGTTTGGTGGGGACGGCGAGGGAGGGGGTTTGTGTGAGGAGGATGTGCGTGGGGTGGAGGAGGTTTTGGGGTTGGGTGGGGAGGGACGTGGTGTTTTGTCGGCAGGTGGTGCAGAGGTTTCCGAAGGTTCGAGAGGGGAAGAGGGGAGACGAGGGGTTGTGGCTTGTGTGGATGGGATGCATACGTTGTTGACGCCTGAGGGTGAGGAAGATGTGTGAGACGGGAGGGCGTTGTCGAGCTGGGATTGAATGGACTGGCGGATGCTATTGAGCATGGACACCATGACGAGTGTGTTGTAGTCGTGACAGGACGTCGTCTTAAAAAAGTACCGAAAAGTGTCACAACCCAGAAAATTGTAAATGCCAGGTTTACAAGGCAATACGTGTTGCTTCCAGTGAGCAACCAAGCTAGCGTCTGTCCAACACGCTCATCTACCGTCCCCGTCGGACAAGGCGCAAGTGTCATAAAGACTGTCCCAACATTGCCGACATTCCAAAACGACGTTGCATCTCCTCGCACCTCCCCTCTTCACCATGCATCCATAACTCTGCAAGTCCCAGCCCACCAAGCCCATCCATGCATTCCCTGCACCCAATCCACACCCTCTTCCTCCTCATCCTCCTCACCCTTCTCTTCCTCCCCACTCTCGCCAATCCCCCACCCCCGCCACAATCGCCTTTCACATTTCCGTAACCCCAGGTACTGTCGCTCTCCTCCATCGCTTCTTCCTTCGCATCTACCACCCCACCAACCTCTACCTCATAACCCATCCCCCCTCCCTCCACCCAATCCGTCACACCAGTCACTTCCACCATCCCAACGTCCATATCCGCCAAACAGACCCCTTCATCCCGAATGGCGTTACCGAGGTCATCACCGTTCTCGACGGCATGTCCCACTTTCTCGACCGCGACAGCGCCTTGAACACACCCCGCACCTTTGACTATTTCATCTACACCACCCCAGCCGACTACCCCCTCCTCCCACCCCCGCGTATCCAACAGCTGCTTTCCCAACCCCCATTCGCCAATTCAAACTTTTTCCGTTTCCTCCCGGTCGCCTCGCTCCCGTTTTATCACAACGAGGTCGATCGCGTGTATTATGACTTTGCCCTCTCGTTTAACAGATCCCTCACCCTGTCCGAAGGGCTCGCCACCTCAAACGTTCCGCTTCCCGGCGCTTCCCACCGCACCTTTCACTATTCACGCACCGACAAGTTTATGGTTGTGACGCACGCCTTTGTCAAATTCGCCGCAGATTCAATCCATTCCAAGCGAGTATTGCTCTCGCTCGGTGACGCCAGTCACGTATTCCAGCGCTTTTTCGGCACCCTTGCAGTATCTGCTGGTGCGTCGGTGGGGACGCTTGTGAAGAGTACGTCGCTGCGTTGTGTCAACCTTGCACCGTTGCATCATGTCGTGGGTGACATTTTGAATGAGGCGCAGCCGAGGATCCCGAGTGTGGAGTTTGTCACACGTCTTGAGGAGCCGTGCTTGTTTGTCAACCCCATCGAGGTGGAGCGCGCCGATACTTTGAAGCTGCGCGATGACATTGATCATCAGTTCTTGATTGAGCCTGGTACGCAGGGCAAGCCGGCGGGGGTGCCGTTTTATGAGGTCGTCAAGGGGAGGTTGGAGAAACTGCTGAGGTAGCTGCAGCGGCGCGTGTCTTGTCAAACGCAGACGATAAATAAAGTACACCGGCTTGAGCGGTCATGTCAACTGGAAGCCGGTGCAGTTGCAGGGGAGTAAGGCTGGCGTGTTTGCTGACCTCGTGTCGATTTTATGCAGGTCTGGAAACCTCTTGTCTTGTCTATCGGTAAAGCTACACTACAAGCTATCCATCTCGCATTCCACGCAGTGAGTATTCACACACACGGCTTTGCCTGCGGTAGTGACTTTAGCGCCTTTGCGGTTGTCGCCTCATTCTCGGCTGAGGGTGAAAGTTTGAACGCGAGGCTATCGTCCAGTGGTGCGAATATCGACTTTGGTTTTGGCGTCTCATCCACGTCTTTGTCCTCTGTCGCGCGTGCGCGTTGCCGCATCAGGTCGCGGAGAATGCGGCTCGTGGTCCCACGCGCAGTGCTTGGACAGTCGACTGCGTCCTCCTCCCCCTCTACATCGGCAAACACTTCCATGTTATCGAGGCACCATTGCGGACCACCGTCGGCCTCGCAGTCGAATTCGGGACAAAATACGCTTGCTGACATGCTGGCATTCTCCCGCCGGTCCATCGACTTTTCAACCAAAGGGGCAAACAGCGATTTCATCGGCTTGAATATGCACTCATCCAGGCTTTGACATGGAGGTGCTTCCCCAGCCTCATCCGGGGGACCATCAACGCCTCTGTCCTTTTGCGCACCTTCTGCACACGACTCTTCATTGTCCAATACAAGCGCCGTCATCCCTTTTCTTCACCCTCCTGTGCATTACTCTTTGCAGAAAACAACTGCGGGACCAGCGAGCGATAATCCGGAGACAAAAGCGGCTTCGCACTGCCACTCCCATCCGCCGGCGAGCTAAAGGACGCACTAGACTTGAGTGAAACCGGCGACTCAAACACACTGGCCGAAAATGTCATCGGCACATGCCCCTCTGCATATCTCAACGACTCTTGCCGCCGCTCCTCCTGCCCCGACGACATTCGCACCGGCTCCGGACTCAACGGGGACGTAAACAAAGCAAGGTCATGACCATATTTCACCGCCGCGCGCGGAGTGAGCTCACAAGTTTCGTCCCGGTGTGGCGTTGTGGAACCCCCCGTGGGTTCCACAACGTTTGCTGAAGGTCCTGCAACGCTCCCCGCGTTGCTGCCCGATGCCGCCATGACCTCCTCTTCTGCCGGATCGGCGTCGCCTTGGGCCAGGGTCATGACATGTACAGAGTGTTGGAGTGACCCCAATGCAGAGACGTGTGCGTCTGCGGCGTCAGCATCTCCGTGAGGGTCGGGGTGCTGGTGCGGTTTACTGACACTTTGCGCATGCTGCGATGCGAGTGGAGTTGGGACTAGCGGCTGCTTGAGGGCGTCGGGCTGCAGCAGGTGAGGCTCTTCTGGTCTCGAGACTTGAGGGTTGACGTGCGAGGGATCAATATTCTCCTGATCTGACATGTTTTTCACAGTGTCCGCAGAGGGCATTGCATCGGCATGGTCAGTCCTCCGCTCGTCAGCGACCGGCGGCACAGCATCGCCACGCGACTCTGTAAACAACTCAGATATAGGCCTAGATTCAATTTCCGACTCGGAGTGCTTGTCGAGGGTGTGTGCAGGGTCGGGGGCGAGAGGCGGAGCATCAGAAGCGTTGCTAGACCGTGGTCCATCCTTTGCCTTTTTCTTGGAAGCCTTGTCGGAGCGATGACGCGGGGCCTTTTTCGATTTTCTGCGGGGTGCGACGGCGGCAGAGGGCGGATGTCTCGGGTCTGGGAGGATTGCGGGATCGTAATTGACTTTGAACCATGCAAAGTTTCTCAACTGGGCCATGGTGGGCCGTTTGACAGGGTCCTTTTGAAGCATGGCGCGCAGCAACTTGATGACATCGTAGCTAAAATGCGGGGGATATTTGACGTGGGCATGGACAATGGCGTTGTAGAGGTCGCGATTGTTTGGCTCGTCAAACGGTAAGAAGCCCGCGAGCATGCCAAAGAGAATCACACCGGCGGCCCAGACGTCGACCTTGCTGCCCTCGTAGCCATCTGCGGCCGAGGTGATAATTTCCGGAGCAATGTAATGAGGAGAACCCATGATGGTGTGGAGCAATTCGGTGGAAGGGTTTTGAGCCTTGATAGAAGAGAGACCAAAGTCTGTGATTTTGAGGGTGTGATGATCGCTGGACAAGAGGAGATTCTCCGGTTTGAGGTCACGGTGATAGACACGACGAGAATGACAATAGTCGACAGCGTCTACGAGTTGTTGAAAGTAGAGACGGGTCCGATCCTCAGGCAGCTTACCCGAGGCGGCGACGGCATCAAACAATTCTCCACCAGTGACAAGGTCCATAACCATGTAGAGATTCTTGGATGAGGTAAGAACCTCGTGCAGATTCACAATATTTGCTGCAATGATTTGACACAGGATACGGGTTAGTACAAAGATGCAAAGATGGGATGACGAAACGGGATGGATTTTGAGGATGGCGGCATGTATGTATTGAAACGGGAGTACTTACGGTGTCTCATGGCCTTCATTACTGCGATTTCACGGCGGACTTGCAAGGTGAGCTCGTTTGCTTTTATGTGGGACTTTTCCATAATCTTAATGGCGTATTGATTGCCTGTGGTTTCGTCGACGGCGATACGAACTTTGCCAAAGGCGCCTTCGCCGAGCAAGTCGAGCATGAGATACTTGCCTACGCGGGCGACGCCCGGGTGTTGTGATGGGTGGGAGGGAGCTTGGTCGGCGGACATTGCTCTGGGAGCTTAGGAGCTTAGGGGAAGAGGGAGGGGTGAGGGTGGGGGTGTGATTTGTTTTAGTTTGGTAAGGAGAAATCAAGGATGGAAATGAAATGGGCGTGGAGTTTGTCTTTTGGGTGTATGTGTTATTGTGTGGATTGCATTGAGGCGGTGTGGGTGGGCGAGGGCGAGGTAGTTTTTTTGTGTTGATGGATGATTTCGGGTGGGGTGGGGGGGGGGGTTGGAATGCAATGCTTGTAACCGAATAGGCAATGCAAGGAAGTTTGGCTGGGGAGGGTGGGGGGTGGAATGGAATGGAGAGCGGGGGAGGGAGCGCGTGAGGCAACGGATTGCGTGTCGTGAGGATGAAGGAGGTGGGAGGAGGGCAAGAAATTTTAATGTCTTTGGGATCAAGCAAATGGAACCTTGGTCATTGGTCACTGGTCATTGGTCTAAAAAAAGAATACATGTCGTGAGGCACGCCACCTCACCACTCTACTCTACTCTACTCTACTCTATTCAACCTACACGTGGAACCGTCCCACAACTACAAATGTACTGTACTGTACTGTACCGTAACAGTTACAGTACAGTACAACACAAAGAAGCATTCGACAACAGTCTGCCACGCAAGCACCACGCAACCAACCAACCCACCCACCCCTCACCCATCCCCTTCCCCTCCCCAACTCTTTCCTCCTCCCCCAACCCTCCCCACACCCAATGATGCGCGGCTTTTTCTCCGGCAATCGACGCAGCGCCCCCTAGGCCCCCCACCAACCTCAGGCTCCCCGCCCCACCCGATCTCTCCCCCACAAAAGGCGAGACCATCCAAGCTCTCCGCCAACGTCAACGCGACAAGCAACGTCAATTCGTCTTACAAATGATGCGCGCAGAGAAGGATAAGGAGATTGCACACCAACAAGCAGACCCTGCCCGTGTCAGGGAGGCAGAGGCTACTAGAAAAGCTATGAGTGATATGGCCGATGCTTGTCACTGCAGATTACTACCTTGGAGCGTATCATGGATGAGGTCGGTTTGGCCGTCGATTTGGAAGATGATGATAGGGCGCATAGGGATTTGTTGGAGGAGAGTAGGGAGATTTATGAGGCCGGTTTGGCAGAGGCCGAGGAGCATATCGCAGAGCATGTCGCCCATGGTGAGTACATGTCAACCATGGCTAGTCCGTTTATGATGCCTAGTGATGTCTACGATGAGCCGGATGATGAAAATGAAGAGGATCGTGCAATGGCCGACCTAGATGAGGTCGCCAAGCAAACGGGGCGTACATGACCGCTGCCGTCCGCCCGACACTCTTCGCAACATCAAGTCCGCGTCCTACCGCACCAAGTCGTGTCGCATTCTTCTCATCCGCTCCTTTCCATCTCATACCGTTGCATGGATCTCCGACTCGGTCTTACATCCACTTTCCCGCGTGTGTTATCGCCTGCTGCACCAAATTTCCTACCGCCGCCGCATCCAGCTCGTCAAATTCCAACTTTCGACCGTCCGACTGGTACCACTCTCTGCACTCCCCATTCACTCGTATACATTCCTCCACACCTCCTTTAAACTTGCTCACTCCTTCAAAGTCCTCCCCACGCACAATTTCATGCGCCTTGTAAAACAATCCCGCCCCGCTGCCCCCGTCAAACATCCCGTTTTTGAATCCATACGGGAAAATCTCCACTACCCTGCACCGCTCGACAAAAACATCACATTCAACATTTGCATCCCATGAATGCCCACCACCACCCCCGCCCCATCACAGCCTCCACTTGCTGCGGAAATGTCATCCCGGCCACATCCACCATCCGGTACGAAAACCCTCCCGCCCGTCCCACCTCGCGCACCTTGTCCTCAAACACCGCCAACGCCCCCGCACTAAACGACCGCGTCGACGCCCGGTGCAAGTATACAATCTCCTTCCTCATCCGCGGCACCCCGCATATCCCAACGATCGGTACAACTGCGTCCGAAACACATCCGCGTCAAAATATCGCGTCCGTGACATTGTCGCCATGGCATCCACCACCCCAGGATACACATCCTCCGACAAAAACAACTGCGATCTCAACCCACCCGCCAACGCCGCACGCCGAAAGCAAGGCACAAGCCGTCCCTTTGCCACCTCCCATATCCCGCCACCTGGCACAAACACTCGTATCTCACCCTCCCGTTGCGGCAACTCACTTACCACATCCCGTACCGCCTTGTGGCTATACAAGATCCGATTCGGGTACACCACAGCCGCCAACAGCCCGTGATGCCACGACTTTGTGTACCGAATCTTCCGCGCCACCTCCTCATCCGCCGCAATCACCACATTGCTCACCGCTCCCATTCCAAAGCGCTCCGGATGGTGCAAAATATGATGCACCAGAAACACACGCTCTGCAAAGTGCATCACATTCTTGCAGCGCTTGCCCATGCGGATAAACACGCTATCGCCCTCAAACCACAGCACTTCCCCTCCCTCTGCAATGACTCCACCATGCCTCCTCCTTATGTTCCACCTGTTCCACCTCCCCACACCCTCCACATCCCTCTCCAACTCGACACATCTCCCCATCGACAAGGTCCCCAACTTTCCCTGCTTATTACTATAAGCGCCGCATCTCAACCGAGCGCCCATATAAACAATACTGACATGACGCACACAAAACGGGACATGCACACACACCCCATCTCCCGTGGCACTCGAATGATAACACGTCCTGGTGCCCTTTTCGCCCATCGACACATCCCTCAACGCATGATGTCTGCCCTCGACACCATCCCTCAACCTGACACGAGCGGCACGGGACACGACCCCCCTTCCGTGACATCCAACTCGTCATCACCGCCCAACAAGACATGGTCCAACACCTTGACCGCATCCTTTGCATTGATATCGCGTTCCCCCGCCACCCCAAACTGCGGGGCCTCATCCCGGGTCAACCCCCCACCGGCCACTTTTCGCACGCGTGTCACCACAGCCGCATTCTCCCCTGCCTTTGACAGCGGGGTGTTCCATGGTAGCGTGGTCACTGAGTGGCGCTTGTTGGTATGGGGTGGACATGCGATACCCAGTTGGTTTTGACACGAGGCCAAGGCATTTTGCGGCTATGAGGCAAGCGACGAGAGAGTAGAGAAGAGCGGGAGGTACCTGTGGCGGTGTGGGGTGCGCTTTTTGGTGGGTGAGGAATCGCGGAGATAGTAGTTGCGGTAGTTGCGGGAGTATTGGTCGGAGCGGGGGCGTGTGGGACGGGGACGCACGGTGCGTGGGCGGAAGAGAAAGGAGGGCATTGGAAAGTGTGGTAGGGTTAGGTTTGGGGAGGGGGTGAAAGGGCGGGGTGGGGGGAAGGGAGGGGGGAATATGTGGATGTTGTGGGGAGGGGGCATTGCATTTTTGTCAGTAGGGGAGTTTTATGTTGGTTTTTTTGGTTGTTGTTATCGATGATATAAGTTGTTGTGGGGGATTGGGGGAGTGGTTGGGTGTTGCATTGATTTGTGGTGGGTGACAGTGGGGGTGCGGAATGGAGAGGGATTGGGAAGGGGAGGGTGATGAGCGGCATGTTGTGTGATTATATGGGATGGAGGTGGAGATGATTGTGGACATGCGGTGGGGACGTGGGTGATGAAGGATAAAGATAAAGATAAAGATAAATAGAAAGGAATTGCTCGGCCCTTTCGGTTCGAGACAGGGAAACGCAAGATACAGTAAAATGTGGTGGTATAGTTGCGGCTGAGTCGGACGGGACAGTTATACTGTACTACTGTACTGTACAGTACAGCACAGCACCATGTACACTTGTAGTGGAAAAGGCGGGAAACACGGAGATAAGCATCAGATGTGTCCATGTAGCGCCTCGACTTTCGCCATCCATTCAAATCTTTCACAATGGCTCCGACGGCGTCCACAACCCCCCTTCCCAAAACCGCACACATCCAAAAAAAAATATCCGCCAAAATACCCACCCCCTGTCAACCGACACCAAATCCCGATCCCCAATCCCGATCCCGAGATATTTGCCACCTCCCAAATTTCACCGCCATTCACCCTGCACCACGTGTCCGCCCACCCCAACCACCCCCCCCCGTTAAATCCCAAAACCAACCCAATCTTCCCTCAACTCACAACCACTCCACACACACCCCCCCCCCCCTTCCTCCCTCTCTCTCTCTCCATACCCAAGTGATCCCCCTCAAAACGCACTCGCTCACACGCACGCTGCCCCCGTTTGCACTATATACTACGCAGGCATCCACAAACATGCACACCCCCAAATGCCGCGCCTCCTAAACCTGCGTGCATTGTGTTCACGTTGCGAAGAGCCGAAGCCACACACTGGCACACGCCCACCGCCTCTGCACTGTGCTCCACCTGTCTCCATCACAGTCAAACACACCATCCACCAGGTGCACATCCGTCCGATTCACATGCTCACAACAACAAAGAGCAACAACAACAACACCAATGGGGATAATAGCAAGCACGTGGCAGAGCCACGTCATCCAAGTCTCACCCTTCGTCGTCGTCATCGTCGTCGTCGAGAAAGGAAGGATTGGAATGCTGAATATGCAGCACCTATTGTATCGAGAAGTGTTATCGCGGCTTTGTGTGGACGCTGTGGTTTGCAGTAGCTAGTATGGTGGCTGTCAAGGGGGGTGGTGTGTTGTGTGAACGCTGTGCAGAGAGAGATGGGGGGAGGTGGTTAGTCTGGGAGGTGGTGCTGTAGGACTGGTATTTGATAATGATAAGATGGACTTTTCGGGGGGGTGGACGTAATGTCGTCAAGGAGGGTGGAGGGGGGGGTCGATTTGTCGTATTATCAAACAGAGGTTCCCGTTTCCGTGGTTGGAAAGAGAGGAAAGGGGAAGAGCAAACGTTGATGGTGATCTTGATAGTGGGGGGGATGAATCATAGTTTGCAGGCGGTGAGGGTGAGGGGGGGGTTGGGTGCGTGTGGGGTTGCCGTTTTTTTGGGGGGTTGTTGGAGAGATGCGCCACGGACAGCCTGCGTTTGGTGGCGGTGGCGCGGTGGCTGGTCGGTGGATTGCTGCTGTGGATGTTGAGGTCTGCTTTTTGGTTTGTTTGTGTTTTACGATGTATACGACAGCACTCGCCTTGTCTTTTTTAATGTAGCAAAGTACCCTAGTTGAAGAAGAAAAGTTGACAAGAGGGATGAGCAACGCTCGCGTGATTACAATAATCCCATTCAACGCAACGCGCTTGACATTTTCAACCCCGCCGCACAGGCCCAACGTTTTGCCGAATATACGTGTGGCCGTTGGTACGTCTACCATTGACAAGTACGGGACAGTAGTGTATAGTACAGTACTGTACAGTAGTTGTTGTGGACGCGTACAGCCCTTGGACGTGGAGACCGACTCGCGATGCTCGCCCCCAGGCGTGTGTCTGGCATACGCTACGTCCACATCTGCACCCCAAAATGTATACCGTCAGAAACGCACCGTGCCGGCTGCCACTATGAATAATTCAACTGTACAGTACTGTAGTACAGTACAGTCTTGCAAACTGCGGATCTATGATATCGCTGCCAATCCCGACGCTGATCCGCGCATACACCTATCGACAACGACACCCTCACACCACGTCTTTCGTGTGTCACACGCGCCCCGCCCTATTGCATACTGTACTCAACATACACTGCCGATCCGTCGAGAGACCCCGCTTGCCTGCTTTGATTCGGCGTTGCTGACCGGCTGTAGATCTGCAGGCCCTTCAACCCCAAACATTTTGCAACCTCATTTACATTCGGAGAGCTAGCCTGTAACGCTAGGTCCCGAATTTGCTTCGAAGCACGCCCCTCTCCAGTTGTTCCTACTGCAAAACTTATGCATTCGTGCTCGAAACACATCAGCAGCAAAGGGAAGCAGTTCAACTTGCTAGCAGTATTCTGTTTACCAGGAACGCAAATCACCTTAGATTCACTCTAGTACGATACAGAACCTCAAACAATAAGCAAAGCAGTTGGTTCCGGCGCGAGGAAAATCACTTTTTCCAACTTCTACAATCGCTCTACTAGCATTTCAATCCATGCGATCCGTCAAGAATTAAATCGTTTCTGCCTAAAAAATCACTTGACACAAAATCAATGTCAGAGCTTGACAGTTTTTGTGTAAGTACAGTAGAACTCTACTTCGGATGTTATCCGGCGTCAACCTGGGCCTGACCCATTTTCTTGTTTACTAGGAGATTTGCCAATCTCAATATCCGCCCGACCCCTCTCACAATAGCCGGCAATAGCCGGAATAGTCACTGCATGCTAAGCTCCAACACATTTTGGGGTTTGACTTCTCTACAACCCGTCCCAGGAGCTGTGGGACAATTGGCTATCGATTTTTTGGTAAAATTAGGAAATGGTTATGATACCGCACCATTACCCCCCACTTTTCTTCCCGTCATCAGAGGGCTCTTAGCATAATATGAGCATATTTCCTCAACCCATAGGAGCCGCTAACGTTGCAGCACTGGTCAGGATAAGAATAGTGTCCCGGCATCTGTTTCCCATTGCCAAGCATTTTCTAAATTTTAGTGCAACATGCACATGATTCACAAGTGCTCCCTTGGTGATATGGAGTCCTGTTACACAATGACCAAACCATCACACACATACCAGGGCTCACAAAGAGTCTGTTGTACATCTTCATTTTAAGCACTTTTCGATGCAGTAATGGAGCTCGTCGGTGGCGAGGACAAGTTGGAGTGATAGAACAAGGTTTCTGCATTAAGCGGATGGACGGTGCAATTATTCTCAGGGGTTTACCGAGTCGCCACTCATCAACTCCATTAACTTTCGAAGAATATGTTTTACATAACCTATTAAACTATGAGCCCAAAAATGAACAACAAGCGAGATGACATGATACAGCAGGGCTCATTATCTTCTTTGGAGACTAGAGTACTTTACTTCCACCAACTACCATTTCAAGTTTACTATGTGAATAGAGAAGATGGAGCCTGGAGCGTCAAACTTGCGCAAATATCAGAAACGAGAATTAAATGGGTAATTTTATATGCGGTGAAGATGGAAGAAAGGGCAATTATGAAAGAGTAAACGTAGCTATTGCAAAGGTGCTGTTGTAAAAGAGTTACAGAGGCGGAGGTTGTGAGAATAGTTCAGAATCAACACAGGGGGGCTGTCTATTATACGGCCTAAATGGCTAGGTAGGTATGAATACTAGTCAGCTAAGAAGGGCTACATGAGACCGCGGGGCAAGCAAATTTAGTGGCAGCAAAGTAGTAATTGTAAAAGTCACAGACGTTCTAGGCCAAAATTTGATCCAGCGAGTGGCCTTCTTCTGCTAACGAATCAAGTCAAAGATGGAGTCAGATGATTTGAACGACAAGACTTCGGGTCTGCTCAGGTTTGGATATAGTACCGAGATTACTAGTAACTGGTAGTAGGCACGAATTCATATAGGGTACTTTCTGTTAGCAGTAGAATGAAAATATTTATTAATCCATTTCCATTTAAGCATCCCGTGAAGAGCTCTGGTGCAATATTGCAGGATAAATACCATCGAAAGTACAAATCCGGTGTCACTGTTGTAGAATGTGGACACAGATGATCTTAAAACTTCTGCAAATGGCCTCCATCCACTCTGATAGAAACCCGACGTCTTTCACTCCTGGTACAATATTATTTTCTGCCTTGAATTATAATTATCGGTAAGTGAATTTAGACATTTTCTTGACTAGTCCATCTTTTCTCGCTACTTTGCCTTGCTAAAACTTTAACTTTAATGTAATATATGACCGAAATCGTCCTGAATGACTGAACAGTTTAATAGCAAAGTATATAAAGTCATGTTCTGTGCATTTATGAAAGTTTTACACTATTTATGGTATAATTCGAGAACATTCTTTGCATTTCAACGCAATAGCAAACAAATTTCAATGCTCAAAATAACAGGGGATAAATGTAGACTAGGTATGCATTGTTTCTAGATGGGTCGAGCTGCGCTATTCTTTCCCTCGCTTTAATTGAGTAGCATTGGTCAACTTGAAATCTTGTTTTTCTACATGATTTGAACATAAACTAGACATTACGTATATTTCAGCTGAAATTCGTTCGCAATATGAATACTTTTCCTTCCTAATATTTAGACATGCAAGTTTTTTCACAATTAAGATCGTTTCTGCACATCATATTCGACATCTTAAACACACTGATTAGAACTGGGAGTCCCAAGCTAATTTTGGCAAGTCTAGTTTTTCTGTTGTCAGATTTCATCGACTCTAGTTGCCCTTCGGCCGTCTATCTACGATTACTGTGTATGAAACTGGGCGGAACTTTTGAAAAAGTTTAGCAATGTTTTTCATGTTTGGGAACGCTTGTGAGCTGGGAAGGAGTACTCAATCTCCAGAAAAGGGCGTTAAGAGAAAAAGCGGTAACTGCAAACTATATTGAATGACGAACGGAAGGGCATCAGATGAGTTTTTAAAACTGCTTCGTCCCCGAATGACGGCTCAAAATGAAACATTTACGAGTCATCCGTTTCATGGGACATTAAAATCATGATCCATGAATAATAAAATATTATCACATTTCCAAATTGATTCTAGTGTTCATTGTTTACCATTTGATATACCTGAAATGCTTCTATAACAACTAAAGCAATTTGAATTAGGGTAAGATTTTTGCGATAACGTTGATGTGCGCAAATTCGCACACGAGAAAAATCTAGATGAGGACCATAATTGTATACATTATCGGAATTGGGAAGATATTTTTACAGTTTTTGAATTTGCAAGATATTTTTAATTTGGGTGAGTGTGGCAAATTCATCGGCTGATTTTTTTTATATTAGAACACGCTTTCATTGTAGATGTCAGTACAGTTCCAGGTTGTGGGTGATACTACGAGTGATTCTGAAAGGTCTATATAATGGCCACATCAATTCCCACTCCTGGCCGATGGGTGGCTGGCATGGGTATGGCACCTAGATATTTACGTTGAAGAAATATCTTCTAATAGTCTCTCTGGTTCACACGATTCCCATGAATGCATTTTATGGTTATTAGTATGTTTGTTTGAGACTTTTGGGGTAGCCAAAAGTCTATATAAGCCGAGTAAACTGCTTTCTTTAGTGGAGGTGAAGCAAGTTGGCAGACAACTTCAAGCCCAGTCCAAATAGTTAAGAAGTTGAGAGTCAACTTCAGACACAAGAAGCATTTACTTCACGCTAGTCATTGAGCACAGGTGGTAGACCCTGCCCCTTCCATACTTGCTTGTAGCCCATTCAACTGTCTTCCCTATCCACTCCTTTCTGTTCGTTCAACTATACCACGGTAGCACTTTTGTCGCTTGCAACACCTCCTTCTTGGGTAATTGGTTCTGAGGATCTCTTCCCCTGCTGATTTATCCCTAAAAAACGTAATAACACACTTCAATCCAGCTATGGAGATCAAGGGAAGAAAAGTAAAAACCACAGCCTAAGTAGACCACTGAAAGATCAACTGAAGAAAAAGAATATGTTTTTAGACTCATGTTGGGGACACTTAAAGGACTTTCGTACTACGAAAATGACTTGGAAGTTAGCTGAATTGTTAGTAAATTAAAGAAACTGCCCGGATTGGAGCTGTTGTAAGCCTAATTTAAAGATATGCTGACGTATGATCTAAAAATAACTCTATCACAACATGCACATGAGTTATTCGTCTACTATAATCCAAAGAATGCCAACTCAGCGTGATTAAATATTGGTTAAATTATTCAGGATGCATTAAAACCAGTCCCCACTAAATGAAAAATGTAAAGAGGCAGTTTAAAGTACATAGTATATGAATAAGTTGGATATAATTAGGAAAGAGTAATTGAGAAATCTGCCCTCTGTAGCATGGAGAGCCTAAAAATCTTAGAATGCCTCACAGCGGTCACGCTCGACCAGATTTGAGTATAGTTTAGCTCATTTCTGCCACATCTTCAAAGTTATCCACAAGAACACGCACCATGCTACCAAATGCAGTTTTGAGGGCAGAAATAGCCACTATCAAATAGGAATTACAAATGTACCGACATACACAAACTGAATTTATTACTAATCATTTTTTAATAGTTGGTTAGAAATCTAGCTGGTAATCACATTAAAAGAGATGTTCAAGGAGACGCCTCCATTTTCGCCCGTATGCGCTCTTGCAACATTGCAATTCAAAAGTCGAGATTAGCAAATTTGAAATAAGCCAGCAATGTGATATGGAAGGACTGACATCATTCTATATTACATCAGGAGCTTATCGGAAGCGTATTGAAATTATGATTTCTTATCCAAATAATGTTTTTGAAACAGAAAAATTCGTATTTGATTTCAGATTTCAATTGGAGCAGTTATATCAGTTTCTTCAAAAATATTACATGTACTGGTATGAATGAGTATTTAAGGAAAAATTACGGAAATGGATCAATTCCAAAGTCAGTAGACGCTCGATAGCTATGAATAACATCCCGGTAAGCTTGACAGGAATGCATCTCTGAAAACACTCCTTATCATCATATATTCAGGAAAGGAATGGGATTAATGTTCATACCAATTGCAGATCGTATTGGAAAGGCTCCATTTTTAAGTTTTTCCTGAACGTTTTGAGAGGATGGGTTACTAGTCGCAATATTTGCCTGTATCTTACATGTTTTGAAAGCTTTTGTATGTGTGGGATGGGCTGGAAAAAGTTTAAAGATCCTAAACGCGAACTTTCTACAGGAATACAGAATAATTCTAATGCAATACTATTGCCTTAAAACGAAAGTCTTCTAGATTTCTTGGTAAACATCTGCAATGATTTAGCATGCGTACTGTTCTGCTGCAAGATTTAGTTATTTCGATAGATATTAAGCAAAAGTATTCTCTAAAATAAATTTAGCATCTTTACCGGAAAAACATTTATTTAAATGAACATTCAGAAGCAAAAATAGATGGACACTAACTATTGATATAATTAAAAAATCAAATGATCCACCTGATTCATTGAACCAAAAAGTGAAATTTTTGCATATTTGCCGTAAAATTACATAGATAAAACACAATTATACACTCTTTTATTTATTTCAAATTATTTAATGAGGTAAATTATTTCCTCTCCAAGCTACCAAAAAAATGCTTGTTTTTACCATATGTATCAATTACAATTTTAAAAATAATATATGCTGAGAACCATCTCGCATTTGAGAAATGAAAAGATAAAGGCTTTATACGTGAGAAATAACTGAGCTACAGCCCAAATTAAGTGGATCAAATTGTTAATGAAACCCTAATGTTTTACAAAATAGATAATTGTCATTATCTAGTAGGTACTTCTGAGAAAGGTAATTTTGAAATATTACATTGCAAGAAAAACAGTATCTTTGAACTTTTTCTTCCTTCCACTTTATGTGAGACAGACCCATTTAAATTTATAATTACTTAACCAGTTATCTCAACTGAATTCTGAAGTACTGAAATGCACCTTTTTACATTTAAGCCTTTCTAAACTGGAATATTGCTTTTGTGATGAATTATTTCAATTATTTTGATGTTTTTGCTACTCTTTGTTTCAGCGTCAGCATTACTGACTTTATCATGATGTTCTGGTTGTATTTTTTTTGTTATATGAATTTATGCATATAAGAATACCACTTAGGTATATAGGAGATCACGCACAGATTGTTACAGCATTACGGATAATATTGAAGATGTGAATTTACGAATTATGTTGTTCCGATAATTTTTATTTATATGTTAAATAAATGTAATTTAGGATTTGAAAATATCACATTGATTGTATTATATTTGATACACTCGAGAAACCCACACTTTAACGGTATCTCCGATTTTCGAGGGGTTCGCACATTAATAGCTGTGCTACAGTATTATAAGAACGGGAATAAAATTCAATTAGTGACAAAAGCGTTTCAATCAAAAGGGAAGAAACTGTAAAAATTTATGAATATTACAGGGGGAGAGGTTATCACTGTATTTTAAGATTTATTACATAAGAAAAATTTATTTTTCACCTAAAAGGCACACAGTTGATGTTTTTCACCTTTACAAGTGAACATTAAAAGATTCCATGAGTTCTTATGGCTATTTTCCCATTGAGTATTCGTTTCTTTAGATCAGTATTTTTAACCGCTTAGAGAGATGATTTAATAACAGCACTTCTGACTAGCTGTCCATATATAGTACGAAAATACCGAAGAGGAATATTGTAAACTGTGCTGTTATCTTCAAATGGAAATCGGATTCTAGTACAAAATCTTCTGGGGAGTTTATCCCCCTACGTTAATGATATGTCGGTATCGGAATGTTCTGCATTTGCGGAATTTGATAGCCCGGAATATAATACCATTTTTATCGTCGTGTAATTTTTGGATAGCGTTCCATTTGGCTGCATCGACTGTATGGAATTCTTAAATGAGAAGAGATGCATTTGCTTGTCCGTTTGTTCCGGCGAAACCAGTCCGCTTTGCAAAAGGAAAGACTTCGGTTAATCGGGCAGATAAAGAGTTGGTTATCTCGAGGGTAATCTTTTATTAGCGAAACTAAATTTGGTCTGTAAGTACCCAATTGAGTAAAATTCTCATGATAATGATTGTGCTAGGGTATTTTCTTGCAACGTCCAGCGTAAATTCCCACAAAATACCAGAACATGAACTTAAGCTTGTTTTCATATATATATTTGAGCCATGTTTTACAAATAGCTTGGCTTCAGAGACTGCTGAACTACTATTATTATTGACGAAGAAGTGAAGTTGGGGAGATTTTCGCCTATTGCTTCTATTTTTTCGATCTCAACTCCTCTGGCGTTCAGGGGGTCTATACACTTTCTTGACCCGAAAATTTTTGTCAAATTCTACATACTCCTAACCCAACTTTTTCATATATATATGACAGGCTATGTGTGCAAAATTTCGTCAGTATTTTGAATTTTATCACGACAGATGAGCATAAGATATTTTTCAGATGAGCAAGTTTTTACCAGACAAATGCGATGTTTTCCTCATCATACTGGATTCAATATTATCTAGCGTTTTTCAACTAATTTATCTTAACCGACATCACATATGGGGACTATGATTTTGACTGATGCGTATGCCCTGCTGAAACTGGTATAGTAGGCGCTCTGCTGGATGGCTCAATGTTTGGTAGGCAGCGAATTGTGGTATGTAGTATATTATGATGATTTCAATGACTGAGAATGTCTACTACCATGTTCTGGAAAGCTCATCAAGTTGGACGGTAGTCTTAGCTACGTAGTTTTTCGGGACTATTCTATTGATTTCCTAAACCATGTGAAGATGGGGACAGAATGAAAAGGAAAGAAAAAGAGCAGCCACAATTTCTTGCTAATTTTCCTTTCTCGATTAAAGCAGTCGACAACAAAAGACGTTAAGAATGGCTTCGCGCTAGTAAATAATTCTCTCAGACAGTTTAAGTTGATGAATGCCTATAGATTAATGGTTATGTCGTTTCAGGGCGTTTGGGGAAGGTCATCGAGATGGAGCCCGGGTTATTTATATCAATACGTTCTTTCATCTGAAAAAAACGACCAATATTTTTCGTTAGGTCAATGTTTTTTGAGAGGCTAATGTTTTGGTTTCATACCAGCAAGCTTGATGATCTTTTCCTCTGAGTCTATCAAGTACGAAGAATGATCCCGTTGGGTTTAAACGAAAGATTTTGGTCGAGAGTTGTGGTCACTATGCCGTCTTAGATGGCAAAATTACCTTACTGAAAGTGAGGAAAGAGTAGAAAAAAGCAGTTGAATATATTAGCTTACATATTCTGACTGGTCAGAATAAGGCGTTTTCGACATCTTTATTGCCCAGAAGCTGAGAACAGCTTAAAAGTACCGGGGTGCTGTATGGGAGAAATGTAAAAGTTGATCCTTGGAATGCGAAGTGAAAGAAAGAATGATACAATGTATAGTATATTCTAACCACAGGGATTTTTCCAGAGATACATTACCAAGCATCATCAATTTAAAACACCATGCTGTACTTTTTGGTTGTCGTAAAGGCAGCATTTCATCCAGCGCTTATCTTTCTATTCGGAATATGTAAATAAATAAGTGCTCGTGGATTCTCATGCTATAATTATGGCCGTTTTTGTCGGTTTGGTAAAGAAGCAGTCAACGTCACTTTATTAGGTTGATAAGAACGGTGGCGTTACGGCCTAGAAATGCCGTGATGCAATTGCATGCTAGTTAAATGGGACCCTGGTACTTTTCTGTAATTTTTCTCCTGAAGTCAGATAAAGTAGGATCGCTTGCTCCACATTACTCCTAAAATACGGTAATTTCAAAATCAGGCTTTACGTAGTCGCTATTGAAGAATTTCTAGAAAATCTACCGTAGCTTACCCGTTTTCAAGATTATTTCCATGGTCTTACATTTCATCCACATAATTTACCGGAAGATCTTACTAGTGTCCAAAGGACAAGCAAATTTACTCGTATGAGGACAAATGATGGTTCGAAAATACCTAGATTTTTTAATTAAAATTATACCTTAGTGTGCTGAATCCCTGAAAACTAACATCCCCTAACTATAAAACAAGTAGTTTCATCCCCATTCACAACAACCGCTGTGGCCTAGTGGGCCTCAAGTATACAATGGAAAAAAATCGTGAGTCCGACTCGCTGCGCTCCACAGGAGGGCAAAAAATTCCTTCAGGAAGGTCGACATTTCTACGACAGCTGCTACCTCAGTTTGCCAAGCGCGCCCACTTAAACATGAGCAGAGGGTTAATTCACTGATCACTCATAAAGCGGAATAACGCCATAGGTATGTACGCTGATTCCGCAAGTCGAACGACTCGAATCAGAAATCTAGGCGGCTATAGTCAAGGACTCAATTTTTTTTTGCTCAGTCAGCCTGAAAAGAATGTAAGCAAAGGCAAGTAAACATCAATATAGAGTAGTATAAAGCATCATCTAATTATGACAGAAGTGGACATCGCGTAAGTGGGTTTGAAAGCAGTTACGTCCTGTCTCTGAATGGAATATCCAAACCTCCTTGTTCAGTTTCAGGCACTCAGAGCAGACAAATTTGGACCTCTTGTCAGATTTGCAAATTTTGCATCTGCTTTGAAACGCCGCTTTCGTTGGGGCCCAATTGGCTCCTTTGCGCCTTTTCACTGTGGGCACCAAGTGGATTCCAGTACCGCAGGCCAATGATGGAATAGAATGCTCCGGAACGTCAACATCAGATCTGCGGAGGCCAATAGAATCAAATGAATTGTTAATGAGTGCTCTGCAAGTTTTGCATAAAAATCTTTTTGCGACATGCAATTTCTCGCACCCATCAAACCCTTGCTTAGCAGCCATGAATCAACTATGCAAATTGCAAGCAAAGATGTATTAACCCTTAAAGACCAATCATTGACTTCGAATTTCTTCTCCAACCCGAGATCATCCTGTCTGCATCTGTTATGCCCGTCAATCTCGAAGCAAGTTTTATAGTATGTGCTGACAACCGCTGGGACTGGAATTTACATTTCCGCAAGCACCATTTTATTGCCAGCAGATCTCCAACAAGATCTTCTGATAGGCTCTGAAGGAAGTGTTGTACCAGAAGTACTGACAAAATATCTTCTGTCTCTATCCATCCACATAACAGCCATCATAGAAGTATGGCTCTCCGTCCTCTAACTTATCATGGAGATATAATCCCCACGCCTAAAAAGATCCAGCCCTGACAAAAATGACATAGGAAACTGCTTTGTTGCATTCTTGACGACACCTGTAAACCTCAGTCCATATTCGAAAAGTGCATTTGCTGTAGTCACAGAAGCAAATGCAGAATCTGCACAAACAAGTCGATTGGAATGAAACCAAGGCTCTGTAAGGCGAACAGCAATAGCAGTTCCATGAGGGAAATTCGACTCGTAACGCCGATAACTGTTGTCAGATGCTGACATAACAATCTCCAAATTCAATACAATTCTACTGACACCACAGCAAGCAGTCTTGCTTTCACATCCGTTTTCAGGCTTACGGTTCATAGCGACATAGTGCGGGAGTCCCTCTGACGTGCAGTTTCCGACCACTCCGTACCAGCTGGACATGCTTTCATCCACGCAAATTCTCTCCGATAGCGACACACTTGAATTACTATGCCGTTTTATGCCTTCCACAAAACCATTGACCTAAGACTGTCTTCTGTCAGTGCTCTCAGTTTCCGTGTAGCGGCTGAACGTAATACATGAGACCAGTGCGTCAAAATGGTTCCTCGAATTTTTTCCAAACATTACCAGTGGAATGTATTTGGATGTAGACTGTTTACTCCTAACCGACCTTATGCTTGTGAACCTGAATCTGCATAGCAATATGAGAATTCCAAAAAACTTCAGAATTTCACCAGTTGTTGCATGCCTGTGCCCACCATTAGCGAGTTTCCGGTTTGTAAGTTCGTTAATTGTGGAAAGGTGTTCGAGAGAAAACATGCAAGGGAAAAAGTTGTACGGTGTCTTCTCATACTCGATACGATCTTGAATGTACGTGTTACCTGCTGGACCAATTAGCTTCCATGGCCTATGTGCCGTTGACCCATTCAATGGTAATAATACCTCCTGATTGGTCCAAATTTTTCCATGCACTTCTTTGCATACCCCTCCAGCTCCAGTCATCCCATAGGCTTATTCTCGAGTTTCTTCTTCTGAAGGTTGATGATTTGGTAGCTCGATCACGGCAGCAGATGCCTCCATTTCATTGGATGATGCCGGGCAACTTTTAGATGCTTGTCGTGGTTTGATGTTGACAAGTTTCAAGCTGACACGTTTTGTCCGGTCCTGAATTGACCAGTCTGCCGTGACCGTATCTGACGTCTTCCGTTAGACGTTTCAATTTCGATGCTGACCACAGTTCCGTTGACGCGCTTACTTTTCCAAAGGGATCCGAATAGTCGCCTGCACTTAGCCGCTGACGTAACAAGGGTTGCTCGTGCATTGACAAGGTTTCCGGGCTGTTGACGGGGTCATTTGGATTTGTCATTTTTAGCGAAATTTGCGATGTTGACAAACTTGTTGTGTGATCGGTTGAATAATTGAGGTGTAAACTCCGTCGTTTTGCTCGGTTGAATATCTAAGGGTGCTACTAGATATACTGAAAGGGTAATGGGGTTATTCTGGAATTTTTATATAAAAAATTGCCATTAGAACTATGGACTCATATGAGTACATTTGGACTCATGTGAGTACATTTGGACTCATGTGAGTGCAATTGTCCTCTAGACACTAGTGGGCCTGAAATTGGTACAGTACATGTCATAAGTGCCATTGTTCTTTTTGACAAACATTCGCGCAATGACCGATATTGTAATAAAATGAGTGACAGTTAAACAGAGTAACCAGAGGAGATCCATAACAAAATTGCCATGCTAGTTTGAAGTATCTCTGTATTAGAAAGCCTGTCGCACAAAAGTGTTCGAAGAGGTAATATCTATCACTTTGGTAGATGTTATTAAATAGTGTCCAGGATGCCCGCCACAGTTGCTGCTGAAGCAGCGCGTATTAGGATTTTGGATTTTAATGTGAAAGGGTGTTCACCAAACTCTGTCGGTTTCTTATGTTTCAATCCAGAACCGAACCTTGTTTTCATCAAGCTAATCTCCGAATGGAAGAAAGGCCACATGTTCCATTAGGGATTGAGGTGAGTAGGTGTGAGCTTGAATGATTACTTGATTCTCGATACTTGATGTCGTACTGTACTCACAAGAACTGGGACCACAAACATCCCGAGCTCGGAAAGGATTGCTAAAAATTCGGGTGCGAGTGAGTATATCCACTCCATAAACTCCCCTAGTTTCCAGCCCTCCCTAACTGCTCGACCCGTGGTGGCAGGGGGGATTGCCAAACGCTTTCACTACAGCGACCATAGAATAACAGTGAAGATAGCAGGCAACTGCAATAAAGCGCAGCGTATCCTAGCTATGGATTAGTCGACGGAGAAGTGGGAGCTGCTCGTTAGTAGAGGCTGATTTACAGCAGATAGTTTCTATGGTGTCCACGTTGCAGGCTGTACAGTACATTATTACCGTTCGCATTGAACGCACTAGTCTAGCCACTGTAAATCGAAAAAGTGTACAGTGTACTGTAAAGAAGTTTGCCAAAAACAAACTAACCGATCGCAGAGGACAGCACGGAGGGTGCACCGTCTTTTCGCTGTGTCTGGTACCGTAACATTGGTAGTCTCATAGCCGTACAAGACTGCGCCTGATCGCTCAGCTACGCCATTCCCCGACCCACTCTACCCGTAAACTAATCCCCTCGGAACGACATGCGTCGCAACCTCACCGTCATCGCCTTCGCCCTCACGGTTGTTCTGCTGCTGCTCGCTACACTAACACCCCTCTTCAAACCGCTTCTCACCCACCTCCCACCACACACCCATCTCATCTTCCACTTCATAGCACATCTCCTCTTCTCTCTCACTCTCCTCCGTCTCACCCCATCGCACATCCCGCCGAGGCTGTCTGCCTCCTCTCCATCTCCCTCGCCGTTCTTCTCGAGCTTATCCAAGCCCTATTCATCCCTCACCGCAACGCCCAATTACCAGACCTCGTCGCCGCGTCACTGGCAACCACAGTTGTTTTTCTAGTTCCCAGAGAGCAAGGCGCCCCGCTCAAAGCCCCCAGCTGGAACGTGTTGATGCTTTATTTGTTTGGCAATGACGACGACGACGATGACGACGACCCCCATCGTGTCGGCAGTTGGGCAGTCTGAATAGCGCCTTGCACTTGCGTGCCTCCTCGCTTGCGTGGCATAATATGTGCAGGTTACGGTGCAAAATATTTGGATGGTTCTTGGAAGAAAAGACGTTGCGAGATTGTGGGGGGTTGCCCGATGTCTTTGGCGTTGGTGGCTGGAGGTTGGGGGTGATGAGGCGGGGGTCGTGCGATGGCTTTGAGTAGCGCTGAATCGCGTATCGGCATGCATGGGTGGGGTATGCAGGGGCAGAGGCGGCTGCAGTTGCTGTAGATATTTGCGATGGGAGCTGCGGTCGGATGAGGCCTAGTTGGAAAGGAGCGATTAGAGATGCGTTTTATGAAAGGGAAGGGCTTGGGGGCAAGATTGCAGGGTCATGTTGCACACTGCATAGGGGGACAGATGCGAAGACTTTTTGCGTGGAACACGAGCGACGATTCTTCTCCAGAATGCGTCGCAAAGTTAGGATCCCGCGAGATTTGCAAGGGAGGGTTTGCTAAAAAGGATTGCGTTTTGTCGGTTAAACAAGTTCCTTCTCTTTTTCCAATTTTTCCGAGGATGCTTTGTACAAGAAAGAAACTACATTGATAAAAAGAAGGTGAAACAAGCTAGAAAAACAACAAAAAAGACAAGACAACATAAAAACCATCAGCGACCATAGTCGCAGCAGCAAACAGACAGCACTGGACATCATCCCGACCAAGAGCAATTCCCCATCAAATCTCTGCAACAAATATCCATTCACCTCGTCGCCCGTTTTGTCACACAACTCTGTACAAATACCTGCTACTGCAAGGGCGAAAACTCTGCCACTACCACCCTATCCGAATTTTCCACCGGATGCATCACCGCATTAATCCTAACCCCATGCCTCGCAAACCCAACAGCTACAGGCTTGCCACACGTCAACGCCTTTCTAAACTCGGTTGCATCCTCGTTACCCAAGCCATCCACCGCAAATGTTCCAAATGTCGTTGCGTTCCCCCTTCGGATACCTACCACCCTCGAACTCGCCTTGACCACGACGTAACTCAACTGCAACACCCCTAGATCCCTCGCGTAAGGTTCCTGTACGGAACTACCTCCCGGAACCTTGGCCCCCTTTTGCGACGTGTTGCTCAAAATCTGCGCGTACAGGGTAGCCTCTGTTTCAACGTCAGCCATCATTGCTGCCGACATGCCTGGCGGTGTCATGGGGCTAGTCATGGGCATCCCCCCGTCCACGAGATCATGAATGGACATTGCACTTCTCTTATCACTCTTGCTGCCCTGCATTCCCGCGGCACCCTCGAAAATTGAATTGGCTTTTCGAACCGCGGCATCCTGGGTGGCCAAACGAGCCCTCAAATCTGAGATGGTCTTCTTATGTAACAGCAACTCATCGGCCATGTTCTTCCACCTCTGCTTCTGAGCCTCCCGGAATCGTTTGGCACTCTTGCGATTCTGAGCCTTTTTAATCTCCGTCTGCGACAACTGGGGAGTAGAACCTGCACTGGTACCACCGACAGGATTCGCCGGACTGGGCGGGGCTGTACTGGACACGGCCATAGCGACACGACCTGCGGTAGTGGAAGTGGTAGTCCTGCCTGGAGCACCAACCACGGACCTAGCCAACGACGGACGGCGGACAACGGGGCACTCCTCGGGGGCGGGAGGGTAGCCGTGGGATGAGAAATGGACATGGGACTGACCAAGGTGCTGGCCATACCCGGATTGAGAGTATCGGTACCGGCCGAACGTGGCTGTGAGACGGATGGCAACGGGAGAGACGAGTTTGCCGGGGATGAAAGCGGAAGCGACAGGTTTGGAAGGACGAGACCGGAACCACCGCCGGGGCTTGGACTGACGACGACGCCACGCATGAGCAAGGGGGCGACATTGTGGGCGGGACCGAAGACGCGAACGTCAGCAGGAGAGGCTTCACCGTTGCCAAACTTGTGGGCGGGAGGGAGACCAAAGGAGGCGGGGGCTGAGGCCGGGGCGGGGAGGTGGGTTGGTGTTGTGGCGGCCAGGCGTTCTAGGTCGCGGGTTGGGAGATCGTTGGGAAGACGGAGTTCGGCAACCCTGGAGGGGATTGGGGGCGGGTGCATGTTTGGAGGTAGGGTGGGTGGTTATGGGGATCAGGGAGGGAGAAGGAGAGGGTGGGGGTGGGGAGGGGAAGGGAATCACAGGGAAGGGGTATATGTGGAATGGGAGACGAGGGTGGTAGGTAGATGAAAAGGGAAGTTGGGATGTGGGTGTAGGTTGGTTTGGGAAACGGTGGTGACAGGGACGGTGAAAGGGAGAAGGGGGAGGGATGGGGGAGGGAGAGTGTAGAGGTAGGTAGGCAGGTGAGGATGAAAGGGGGACGGAATGTGGCAGCTGTTGGTAGAGTTGTTTAGATGAGGGGGAGAGGGACGTTGAGCGTGTGCTTGGTCGGCGGGGGGGGGGGGGAGGGGTTTGGAAGAGGGGAGGGGGGCGGAATCAAAACGATGAATGTGGCGGTCGCAATGACGGCGCAAGAACGGGGGCTGGTATTTGGCCTCCCCGCAGCGCTATCATTTGATGGTCGTCATGGACATATCTATTCTCCAATTTTTTGAATAATTGAAACAAATTATATTTGTTTAGAAAAAGCTTTGCGTTTGGGTTTATGACAATTTTTTGGCGGTCCATTCGGACCTTGTATGCAAGGTTTTTTCTTAATTTTAATTTGTTCGTTTCAAGGCGGGCGTGGCCGCCGAGTGCCGTCATATTTGTTTGGTTTGGTTTTCTATTCATCTTTTCAAGAAAGTATAATGTCACGGAGCGTGACAATCACTGGATATCAAAACAAAACCTCAAAGAGGACGACATGAGAGATTACTCGAGGCAATAGGAAAGCAAAGATAGAATAGACCCCAGCGACCCCCACAGGACAGGGGTCTATTAATACATACTGTATTGAGCAACACCACGCTGTTCTTGACCAAAGGCAGGAGGGGGTGAAATTGTTGAAAATTATGACTGGCAATTATCGGATTTGTACTTGTTCAAGGATGAGGTTGAGCGGCTTTTGTGACGTATGCCTGGCGGTCATGCTCAGGCGCCGCCATATGCTCTGTCTAGGTTGAGAGGCTTATGAACCACCGTACCTCTGACGTAAAATACACCCACATGCCCCACGCACATACATACACTGCACTGTTTGTCTGTTTGTCTGACAGAGTCAAAACCCCACTCGGTGGTTTGCTTGCTGGGTGCTCGGAATAACCGTCGCGTTGCTCGCTCGCCGCAAATTCCGTTATACAGTGTCATTCACAGTGAATGACACTGTATAGGTGTATCGATTTCGTTTGTTGGTTACAGTAATCCTGTGGTGAGGGGTGAGTGTTTTGTATGCAGTGGAGGTGGTGCTTACCCTGTAAAGTTTTGAGTAGAGTGATTCTGCCGATGAATAAGTACCGTGTCGAAGAGGTGGACGTGTGTGGGTTGGGTCGATCATCGAAAGTTTGCTATTAATGTTTGCTTGGTACCGATGCCGTAGCGGTTGGCAATGTGGAGTGTGAGCGACGGCGGGGTGATGCAGGATTGTGAAAGTTGGTACGATTGACTTGGCAGAGTGGGGAGAGAAACAACTAGCAAAGGCGACGTGTTAATTATTATGTTTTTTTTTTGTAAAGTGAGTAGGGATCGACGGCGTGACCTCAGGTGGATGGATGGTACAGTACAGTACAGTAGTAGTCGCTTTTTGCGTGGACGAGAGAATGATGGAACGCTTGGTGGATATTCCTGTCTTACTGTACTGATGCCACGCTGCAAGCCTATTCTGCTGGGCACAGTATTTTGGGTGATAGTGTGTTGCTGTGGGACAGGCCCTTGAAACTGGGTGCATTTGGCAGGAACGATGACTTGTGTATGTGCTTGTAGAGTGTCAATTGTACACATTTGCACAACCTGTTCACAAATGCATGTACAAAAATATTTTTGTAAAACTGCAAAATCATACTTTGCACTAATGTACTACTGTATTGTACAGGAGGCCCTCCAATCATTCACTCAGTCTATTTTACCACCAAAAAAGAAAAAAAAAAAAGGAAAAGGGGTCTTCCATCCCTCCCAAGCACCGCCACTGGAATCCACGTGGATCTGACTGCCTCACAAAGACCTCTGCCCTGCACTGTACTCTACTCTACTGCACCCACAGTGTACAGTACAGTATTGTGGTGGACAAACTTACAAAAGAGCAAGAAACGTTATTTTGTTTTGCTAATGCCGCAAGTTACACACTACCACACCTCCCACATCCCGTCATTCTATCCTCACCTCAACGAATGATGCCTTTCAACGCCAGCTCGCTCTAAACAAGCCTCGGACTTCCTACGTCTCTTTGTCACCTACGATATCCGCCCGCACTTCCAACCTTTTTCACTGCCAACTAATTTAATACCCACCCAGTTTGCGCCATCCTCGCCCCGCACCCCTGCCACCCCGTCACAAATGCCAAACTCCCTTCTAAACATATCATGTGACCGCATTGCACCATCGCATCATCCTCGCCTTGGATTACCACCCTTACCCAACACGTTGTAGTCAACTGTCATCTGATCCACAAATTAGAATCAATGCATGCCGGGAAACACAGGCACACGCAACAATGCACACACACTCTCCACTCACACAAAAAAAAATCTTAGCAAACAGAAACGCAACACGTTATCCCGCCACTCCTAGTTGCGTTTTACGTCTTGCTGCGGTTTGGCAAACAGATGACTCCACCCCCTCAACACCGTCTCCGCTTACGCCCTACGCTTCTTTCAACATTCCCTCCCTCTTCGTCATACCCGTTACCCCTGTTGTACCCTCGTTCCACAGTCGTTGCCATTATTGCTGCCCACCATTTCAGAGAACCGCCTTAACTCTGTCGCCTTTTCGACAGTCGACAACCGTTCCAATGCTTGTTCTCCACCGCTATAGCACCCTTTGTTTTCTTCCACTATTTGTTGGACCAACCGCATTCTGTCACGGTCCAACTGGAAACCTTTGGTGTCAACAGAGAAAATAAAGAAAAACCTTTGGGACGACTCCCCAGCCTGGTGCACACCTCACCGCAATGGAACAAAGGCCTCGACAAATGGCCCCTTGACATATTTATAGTTAGCCCCATTCGGCCCATGCCAGGAAACAGCAGTCAGTGTGGGACCAATCCTTGTGCTGATTGTAAACACATCCTGTCTATTACATACCCATTCCCCGCCAATTTTTTTTGTCCGTAATCCAAATCAAGTACAACAACGTGACACACCGTCATTTGGGAAACTCTGGGCACTGACGGGACCATTGTCCAGTGCATAATAGTTGAGCAATGTCACACTCATCCTCAGTACACTTTTAGCCCACATACGTATATAGCCCGTGAGATCACTGTATGGGGCTGACGGCCGCATACGTATCAGAATCTGCCAGGTTTACACGCACTCAGGAGAGATGAGGGGTTGTTCAAGCTGGCCCTTGCAATTTCTCTTCCACAGCGAGTCCTTTTTTGACGCCCTATTCGAAAAACACAAACTGTCTACATTTTCGATGATTTTTCCAATATCCTCTGTTTTACACGAGTTGCGTACAGATGGATAACTGGCCCAAGTAATATTACTAATGTATCGCGGTATGCCGTAGAGTACTGTTTTTTAACGAATGTGTTTGTATTTGCAATCCTTTTGGCATCGTGCCCTTGCAGTTGGAATCGTGGAACAAATTTCTATTGCGTTTCAATTGAGAAAACGGTGCTTTCTTCTATATCCTACCTTACCTGCTGAGAACGCTGCAACTGTTTTATCTTTTAAGAGTTACAATTTTTTTTCAAATTTGAATTTATTTTAGGGATGTTATCTGATAACGACCTCGAGTTGGTCGAGTTATGATACAAGTCACGACGTGCATCTCATGCTCAGCATGGCGTTGGTTTTGATTCGCCTGTACTGAAAAAGTCCACAACTTGTTTTTCAATTTCATTTTTGATACTATTCCAAGGTTTTATGTTGGATGAAATAAAGGGGCTCTGTGAAAGCAATGATGTGTCAGAATAGCTGTACTTTTTCACAATAAAATGCCAGGAAAATATCACACGGAATGGATGGCACATTGACCCGATGTTAACCCAGCACAAGGTAGCGTGAGCACAAGATTGAAACGGCGCCAATTGAACACGACCATCTTTGCCAGTGCATCCCGCAACAAATCACCTCATTTCCAATTTCACTCCACATACAGTACATGTTACTGTACTGTACTGTACAGTACTGCAGCACCGCTTGACGAGTACATGAATAAATCGAATGTCACTGGCGCTGCGAAAAAGACGAATCTTATCCCTGTGCCGTGCCTCGCAACACCTACAATACTGTACACCATCCTCCCCTTGTCGCAATCCTGCCACATCCCTGCTATCGTTCAGAGCACACACCCAGCCACCCTAATCCTCGGAACATTCAGTCGCGGAGCACTCACTCAACATGTTCTTGAAAATCTACATTGCTTACTTGCCTAGCGCGCACCGTTTCTGCCGCCCTGTTGCTACAGTGGGGAAGAAGTTTAATGCGTTCAGTAGCTACTGTCGACTGCGCACGTCCTAACTATACGGTTAAGATCTAACCATGACACGGCTACATACTGTACTTGTACCTACACTGGACCATCAGCAATGCCTTTCGGGCCCCGTATACAGGATTTTCGTACAATAGTATACAGATCTGTAGTGTGGTGTGAGCTGTCACGCGGCATGCCGCTGCCTCCCTGCTGGACGTGCGATAGGGGAGTACAACGTGTTGTACATACGGTTATTCGCCCGGAAAGGGCTGAAAATGGCATGTGCAGAACCGCTGTGGCGATTGTCGCGCTGATCGGCACTATAGCTGCCGTGGGGACTTTGATTTTACAAATTTGAAATGCAGAGTATAGGACGGTACAGGAAGGTACAGTACAGTAGTTTAGGTAGCTGCCCAATTCATCAAAGGAACGGCTCGGCGTCGAAATTGCACCTGCACAGAACTGTACGATACTGCGGTATACTGTACTGTACTGTAAAATGTCACCATATGCTGCGATTGAGCCAAAGCCTGATGAATTGCAGATCAGAGTCCAGTACAGTGTGTTTACCCTTTAAATAAGTAAAGCGTAAAGATTCTCTCTCTTAAATAAATAAAGATCCGCAAAATGGTACAATACTGTACTGTACTGTACATGTATAGCACAGGTGTGGTTCCAGGTATTGTACGGCCATGCGAGCAAGGAGCACAGCGCACTCGACCACACGGCTTTGCTCACCCTCCCCTGGATCTGCACATTATTGCTGGATTCCCGCTCTGGACTGCGGACCGCAGTGAATCTACACCGTTCTTTCAAATTGACCTACCCATTATACTGAACTGTAAGCAACTGAAAAGGGCATCCACAAGTTCCAGATGTCTTTTTCAGGATTGCAGACCACAGTACAATAAAGCCGCCGGATCTGAATGTCGCCTGATTTGACGCAGATCTTTCAAACTCCTCGATTTTTTTAAAAGGATTGAAAGCAACTCTGCAAGTACACAAAACCTTACATAACAGAAAACATTGAAACGACAGCAATTGGCGGGAAACTCAGTTACTTGCACTTGCGTCAAACTTCTTGCCAAATTTGAAATGGCACAAATCTTGGCCCTTCACAACGCCTACATTATCAATTAGGATATCGCTAAACAGCTGAAGAAAACAAAAGGGGGTCTGCCAAAGAATTTCTCGACCACCTTACCGCGGTTGATGCTCGCAACTTGCAAGTCGTCACGCAGTACAGATGAAATCACAAAAGAAAGGCTCCAAATTCCACGACAGGAGCAGAAAGGGCAATACTGTAGATCAGCTCGTGAGTTCGAAAGGCTTTTGAGCTCATCCATAGGAGTTTGAAATTTGCAATAGCTTTTCAAATATGCGCCGCATTTCAAGTGAAGGAAAGTGGGGGAGCGCCATGCTTTTTAGCAAGATCACCGCAATTTTGTCTAAAGTTACTAAAGAGTACAGTATTCTGTACAAGGGGGGAATTGGGTGAATTAGGTTTATGGAAAGGTTCTGTACAAGTACCGTAGTGAGCAAAGTACCTGCCTTACTCAAGTTTTGAGTGTATTTCAATAATTACCAAAAATTATTTTTTATAAACAAGAGAAGAATTCCTATTTTTCTGCTGATATGCTATAAAACAGAAAGGCAGTCCTGCCCTGCAGGCAAAATAGGAATGATTTGGTTCTTTCATTTTTGAAAAGTGTATAAAACAGAAATGTCGTAGATCCTGAATAGAGCTGCGGAGGTGGAGGGATCGGTTGCCAGCCGAGCCTTGGACCAATATTCTAATGTACTGCCAATTCTCTTTCAGCGACACGCTGCGTATTTGTTGACTGTGCTTTTAGCTAGTTTACAGTTGGCTAAAATGCTCAGTAATCCGCATTGTACTATAAAACCTACAAAAAATGTTTGAACGAAAATTCATAGGACCCTATGTTGAATGCGCATTACAGTAATGCCGAATTTAGCCGAGAATTAGCCCTTTTCGAGTGCAGTAGTCAATCAGTACAGTGACTACGAAATTTTGAATTTGGCGCACTGCGCTTTATAAACCCGGCGACACGAAATACGGAAGGGGTTTTTCGCTAACGAGAAGAACAACCCGACCGGGGGAACGCACGTCCCATTCTACTTTGCCGCCCAAATCCTCTACACCTTACAGCCTCCTTAACCTCTCATCTCCCTTGCGCACGAACCGCACCCTAACCTTTGCGTAACTAGCAGTAGAAAAATCTCATTCTTCCTCGTATAGAGCCGGGTACCTATTTCTGTTGAGGAGAGCTATTACCCCTCCGATTATTCTTTTCTGGCTTATATTGAATAATATGATTCATTTGCTGCATAACGCAAAGTACTACATAGAAAAACTTCGAGAGAAACCATTTCTCTATCAATGAGAACAATCTCTAAAAACTGTATAACAACAGCTTGTTGCAGCTTCCACCTATCTAGGCACAGCATGCCAGAAAATCTCGTTATTCATAGTATCGGAATTCTTGACTTGACCAGTGAATAAATTGACACGAGCATAATAGAAACGCCTACCCTTTCACTAATAGTAGCAAGCATCGGAATGGGAAGAGTTCTAAATTCTATGCAGGGAGTAGGTCCCAGAATTTCAAGGTTGCGAAAGGATGTATCCATGATTCCTGTCCTGTCCTTTACGATTTGATTTCAAAGAGCCTAATTCAGATGGAAGATAACTGAGGGGATATTTGAAACCATTAAGATAGCATTTGAAATTTTTAAAGGAACTAGGTTTAGTGCAATATTCACTACGCAGGTGTTCCCTACGAGCTACGGAATTACAGACAATTGGAAACGCAACACACACACCAAAACTCACAGGGAGTTTGCTGTACCTCATTCTCTTGAACTACTCTGCAACGCAGTAGAACAGCTCGCAGATGAAGAGTAAAAGGGAGAATTTGTAGAGCTGGAGTGATTCCGGAAACGTAAAGATGTCATAGTTGTCCTCCACATTGTAAGACAGGACTTTGGTTCGCATAATGCTAGAACTTTGCGAATGATCTGATCGAAAAAACTAACAAAACCATGGGTGAAACCCCAGACCAAATTCGAGATACCAGCTCCGCTGAACATCTTCTTCGAATATTTGTTGTTTTTGCCAACGACAAAATTGAAGTTCTTACCTTTATATACACTCAGGGGTCAGGGTCGCCAATGGGGAGTAATTATAATGTACGAATAATAAGAGGGCTAATATGATATTGGATAAAGATTGGAGAAAGCGGGGAATCCTCGCGAATAACATAGAAATGACTTGAAGAAGAGATATTTGAGAGTCAATTTAAGATTAAACACCAAGATGGCTGTTTGTTGTTAGTTTCTAATGGCAAGATATAAATGAATACTATTCAGTGCGGTTAGGGCGATCTATGTCGGCGCGATAAGTGAATCAAGAGTCAAAACAATAGATATTGAAGAAAGAGAGTAATTTCAATGTTTGACCCAATAAGAAACTATGACTTGGAACAATAATAGGTCAAACGTGGGGCCAAATGGCCCTAACAACAATATCTTGAGTCTTTTACGGTTTAGATGCAATACCAGGACCACTGGTAACTTACAGCCGCCAACAATGCCCTCACAGCTCCTCCTGTTGACAATGGGCTCACATGTCCAAAAATAAGCTCCAGAACAGATGAAAAAAATCTGCTCTGCCAATGATGATACAGCTTCAGTCCAATTACACTACATATATGCTATCTCATTGCTTATTTTTCCTGATAACTCTCAATTCTTCTCCAAAAAGTACAGTTTTGGTGTATACTGAAATTTTTGAATCTATATAGAAACTAAATGACTTATGGTTTGCTTTTTGTGTGACATGAAGTCAAAATTTTTGTTGAAACGAGCTAATTGATCCTTTAGTTGGCTATATGCTAATGAATTCTGTAAGCTGTCCAACTGTGGAAGGAGCATGTACAAAATCTCATGCTGGCCCTTTTGCACTTCAGATGTTTAGAAACTTTGGTTTTCTCCCTCTCTCTCTGTTTTTATGCACATATCTTTGACTTGGTCCGAATGGATTTAGAAGAGATTTTATTCAATATCAAAAGCATTCATTGGTTGGAATCAACTTGGAAAGTTTTTTTCCATTTCAAAAGCGGTGGGTCATTCTCGATTTATTCAAGGAGAATTGCTAAATTTAGTGCAATATGCAGTGCGCAGTTTTTCTCGTTCAGTTACGAAGTCCCGTAAGACAATTAGGAAACCAAACACACACACCAAGATTCACAGGGTGCCCGCTGTCCTCCTACCTCTGAAAGCACCCTGCGGTGCAGTATTGCAGCTCGACGGCGGCCAGGAGAAGTTCGATAGTGGAGCTGGGGTGATTACGTTGACGATTGTACGTTGTATATGTCCTGCGAGTTTTAAGGCTGGGCCGGGATCCATGGAATGTTACAAAATTGAGAAGAATCGACAAAAAAGATGTAATAGTGGGTCAGCAGTGCTGAGTAACTCCTTCAGAGATAAGGGTTGCTGTCACCAACAATAATCTTGAGGTACCTATTTGTGCATAGAAGCTGGAGTCCGGGGCGCCAAGTGTGAGTAATTATTACAAACGAACAATGAAGGGGATGGTAAAGCAGGAGGTAGAGAGGGAAAAATAGAAAGACAACCCGGGCGGATAAACGTGGATATAGCCACAGTTGCCGTTAGAAAGTTTGCTGCAAAGGCGGAAGTTGGGAGTCAAGTTCACAGCCAACAACGGGGTGGCTGTTTATCCTCTGCCGCCAGTCTCTATGTAGGTATACATAATATTTAGCTAGGTAATGGTTATTTACGATCGTGGGGTAGGTATAGTCAATGTCAGCCAAGTACTGGAGTTCCGAGTTAGAAATGAGTAAAATAGACGCTTGCCCCAATAAATGCCTTTCCCTTACGAAAATATAATTTCCGAGTTGGGGGACAAGTGGTCCAGATTGTCCGCCATAAGGCCCTTTCGGCTGGTTATACAGTACCAAGACCGATGGTGGTCGGCAGTCAACAGAGATGACATTACTGTATAGTGTAGTACTTGCGAATAGCAGTCGTATGTTCTTTACAAAGAATTGGGTCAGAAAAAGATCACCAAAATCAGCTCTGCTGATGGCAGTACAGTATGAGGGCCAATTGCACTACACTAAAATTTCACTTATTCTGGGTTATCATTGACTTGTTATCTTCTTTTTGATTTAAACCCATATCACCATGCTGTTGAAAAAAATAATAAATTTATCCATCCGAATCAAGAAACTTTTTGAACAGAACTCAATGCCTTTTGCTTTAGGTCTTTTAATTGTCGCATTAAAAAAGTTATCAACAGTAAGGTATAAAAACCGATCAAATTATATTTACGAAATAACCAAATCGGCCTCTACTATTTCATGAAAAATAAACGCATATTGGATACCACGGAAAACACTAAGTAATAAGCAAACCAGTAAATGAAAATATGTGATGTTGAATTTTATCGCATACAGGAAGGCCAAAAACATATCTCCGTGTGGGCCACATCACCTTGTTTGGTTATATTAAGTGACAATTACAGCTGTTAAATTCAGTACTAAAGATCCCTTAAGAGGCCGTGGACAAGGTTTGTCATAGAAGATTCAGTGTCAATTCTGTACATCTGAGAATAAGTGTAACTACGCTCCGAAATGGAGTTTATGTGGATCTATGTGCTCCTTCACCTTCAAATACTTTTCAATATATTTTTTTGGCAATATCATGACCTTTAAATTGGGCGTTCAGTTTGTATCAATTAGAGTTAGCATAAGAAGCTAAGAAAGAAACTAATAGCATAAAAAAACTTTTGGCATGCTTGCTGTATATGTCCGTATAAAAATCCATTTCTACAAAGTACTTTCGCTCTTATTTATAAGCATATCTCATCACAGAAAAGCTCTATGTATATAACAAAAAAATCGTATGATTTATATGTAGTTTCACGGCGAAGCACACTTAATAGTTGCTTTTTGCAGTGGCCGAACATTTGCGGGCAGTGAAAGACAGATTTAATGTTATTCGATGTGGGTTTGGTTGCAAAATTTCAGCACAGAATTTGCTAGAAAATCAATAATGCCCGAACATCATTTTTTCTTACTAGTTATAGTTTCCAGCTCCATAACGATTTACTAATTACATGAAACAAAAGCCAAAGCAGCCGAAAGTTGCCTGTCAACCTTTACAGAAAAGAGCACAAGTATCAAAATAATATATATTTTTTCGTTGATGTACTCCAACAAAAGCTCAATGATACGTGAACGATATATTTCGTAGAAAAGAATCTAGTTCCTTATTATAAATTACACTTGCTTATTACTTTTTCTACCTTCAAATAGAAGGGCAAACTTTGCTACTGTAAAAATAGACAAATCGTTCCTTAATATGAAGAAGTAAAGGGCCTAGGTAGCAAAAAAGCACCAACAATTCATTAAATGAATCTAACGTTATTTAGCAGTCTGAACCTGTCCAAAAATGGAAAAAATCTTCTATTAGACCAATTAATAGTAGTACACGTGAAATTATAGTGTCTTGATGATAAAAAATGTGCGCTGATTTGATTTAAGTCACTTCAGGGATTTGATTGCCATTTAAAGCAAAGAAACAAACAGTAACTCTTTATGGCCGAAGATAAAAAAGAGATTTAGAATCTTACCGGATTTAATTTTGTAGCACTCCAAATTACATGAGTTGAATTCGGACACTGTTTGTCTGTTTTTGAGAGCTATAATAATAATTTCAAAAATCTCAAATAAACCCGAAGATAGAATGGATATATATAATTTTGAATGTTGTTTACAAATTTCTTTATTAATGATCCTTTGAAAAAAAACAGACTTGGTCGCACAGTAAATCGAATCTAGTACTACCCAAATAAAATGGACTTCTCTTTTCAACTCTTTTGTCAACCATCGAAATAAAATTTTAATCGCTCCATAAATGTGGACGAACATAAAGCGAGATATTTTAAGCCACAAGATTGAAGAAGAGAAATATCTTCAGTTAGTGAGAAAAGAAGAAAAAGAAGAGTAACTGTAATATCTTATTTTCCAAGACTTTTTCATATATAAAACGAAATATGAGTAAATATATAGTACTTGGCCAACTTAGATGAGTAAAATAAAAGTTTGAGAGCAACAAATATTAGGCGGTCAGTATTTTAATTGCTTTCAAGATTCTTGAAAGGAGCAATTTTAATGAAATCTATACAGAAAAGCAGTCATTCAATAGAAATTATCAGGAAATCTTTCCATAACCCACAAAATCCATGTAAGTAGTGAGAATATTAGATAAAAACAAAATATTTTTATTTATAGTAACACGAGGGAACTTTATTGTGACTAAAAATGTAATAACAAAATGTAAATAAAATTAAAGGCACTTCTAATAAATTTATCCGAATAAAAATCCCCAAGAATCATAGTCGAAAGTCCTATAATGACATGCGCAATCTTCAAATTAAATTTTTATTCTATACTTGCATACCAACAATATACTTATCCCTCTTTAGTGATTTTGCGCTTCTATAACTAACTGCTGTCCTTTTCGAACATAAAATTATACATGATCCTAAACAAATAACTTCCTTCAGCTATAAGGTGGTACCAACGAATATGCAATTTCTTATCACCAACACGTGAATTCATATTAATCCCCTAATTATTACCCAGTAAATACTTAATTAATTTTTGAAACTTTGAAATGCCATGCAAAATCACATTTGCACAAATATATACATAATTTTGATTTTATTTTACAAAATTCAATGTAGTCCAAATAATTCATAGAGTCAATAGCTCTGTCGAGAATTTACAGGGACATTTCGCTGCACGCCGGACATTTTTGAACAATTTGTAATTTGGCCTCTTACAGTACAATCTCTAATTATGACTTTAACTTTTGAGAGTGCAGCCGTATATACATGGCTATTCTTGTTATTTTATTTTCTTATGATTTTTTAGTCGCTAACATACACTTTATTCATTCTTTGCCCTCAAATTACTTGATTTCCACTGTAATATCTAATCCTTAAAATTAACTTGTTTTACTCCGATTACTATACTCCCTAAAATCAACCTTTTTATTTGTTATATAGGTAAAAAAAATGTCAGTTTCAGGCTATTTTTCAATGGATAAACGCCATAATAGAATGGTTCTAGATGGCCTTAAAGTTTTGGAACAAGCCTTATTCAATACGTTGGAATATATACCTCATTGAATAAAGATCTGATGGATATAATTGATAAATAAAGTCTGTTCCAGACCTTAGCTGTGCTAGAACTGGATTAGAATTGAGTTAAACAAAACTAAAGCTAGATTAATGCCTTATGAATTCTCACTCGAACTTTAGCAGCGAAATACAAGACTATATCCACACTAAGTATAAATTTGATCCAAGTATCAGTAAAATTCCTTCCAAGTCTTACTTTACTCCACGCTTCTTGGCTTTTAGTTTTTAGAGAAATAAATTCCGAAATATTAGTATAATATCAGCACTTACTTCCATTAACTCATTTGTCTTTAGGTGAAATAGCTTCACAAATATTCTTTCCAATTTTTAAGGAAAATTAAGTCCGTAATCGGAGTATGGTGTAGGCCCAGGGAAACTTATTTTAAAAAAGTATTATTTCTTTTACTAAATTACCTATTGTCCGAAAATCTGGACATTTAAAATTTAAGTATGCAATGCTTCAATTATCATGTACCTCAAAATGAACGTTACAATTGAAAAATATATTTATTTACATTCCGCAGATTTTCAATGTCAGACTGATTATAACAGGCGCAGTTTAAGCAATGGCATCATAATTAAGCCCTCCCATTCATTCCGAATCCAGAGGACGAAATTAGAAGCTTCTGAGCTTAAAACGTTCCACTTCTAATAAAGTGATGAACCCAAAGCTTAAAAATATTTTAGTGCTAAATTTAGCAGATCATAGAGTCTCGTAAAAGAAAATAGTTACTCAAAACTGAATTATCATATGCATAGGCTGCATCGTAGTCAGCGACAAAGGAAAAGTCTTAGGAAAAATATGTAAATTAGACTTTTCTACAAACCTCTCCGTTCTGCAATTAAAATACTGATAGTTTTGAAAATTCTAGTTTTTTTCGTAAAGCATAAAATTTGATTAACTGGGATTAATCATACTTTCACGAAAGCTCTCGTCAGACTTGATACAATATCGTCCAAGAAGCTTCGAAATGTAAATTTTACCTTTCATAAATTTTCAAAAAACCACCGCCCAGATGCTTTCTTGGATATTCTGAATCATAGTTGATGGTTTAATGGAGTGAAGCATTAACTTTGCGTCCATTTTGCTTCTTGCAACAATTTGATCGCTAAATATCAATACATTCCTCTACCTTGTACTCTTCTGCCACAAGAAGACAATTTAAACGCTTTAAAATACGTCGAGTTTGACAAAGTCACAACTAAACCCTAAAATAAGTTCTTAGAAAACGTTTTAGACGATGCAGGAGAGAATAATTCGTTCAAACGAGTTATTTGTACCGAAAAATCCTTTCTATTAGTTCTTTTGTTCGAGCTGAAAATTTAATTTAATTGCTATATCTTTTATTTCCAAGGGAGATGAAATTTCTATCTCAGTAAAACCGTGTCGGAACCTATTTCTCAACTCATAAATATCATCAATGCTCTAAACGTAGGGATTGACACCTCTAGGAGCTATAAATTCGAACGAGGCCCGTTGGAAATGACAGATTTGATCTATTTATGTATTTATTCTTATCGAAGAGCACCTTGAAAATCTAAAAGATATTGATGATGAACTGACAGAATATAGGATTCCAACTTTCCCTCAACATACGCTTTCATATGACGCTCAATATTACATTGAAAAGTCTAAAAGTATTACTGATAACTTGCTGAGGAAATTTATCCTTCCAGATGAGGTGAGTCTACTTTTGACCAAGTTCGTTTCGATTAACTGGAAATGTTATTTGGATTGTTCGGCTCCCATAGTTAGGAACCCAAAAATTCAAAATGAAAATATCAAGATTCTGTCAGAAAACTGTTGGGATCTGGAAGACTGTGCTCATCCTCGTAAAGCAACTGTGGAAGATAATTTCTCCTTGGATTCAGCTATTCTGTCTGACTTTTGAGTAGATTGGAAGCAAAAGGAGCTAAATTGTGATGCAAACTAATTATAGACTTCATTTCAGTTACTTTGGCGTCTTCGAAGCATCTCTTCGGTTGAACAAGTTGATTCTATCAGACATTCTAAAATTAATGAGACGTGTTGTTTTCTAGTATATCTTATTCGTAAATGCGAGTAAAAGTGAGTGACGCATAAATATTGTTAACGCTACTATTAATAAGCAAACTGATTTCCGAATTTCTAATGTTGATAGCGTTTCTTTCTCCCCCAATTCTATGTGATTTTTGTGTTTTGCTGTAAACTATAATATTGGCGAACAACAAACCTTCCTCGGGTCAATTGTTAAATATTTTACACCGCGTTACCTTCCAACATGCGTTTATTCGCCGTCGTCAGAAAACTGTTCTGAGGCTGTCCTTGAAGATGTCCTCGGTTACAGTCAGCTATAACTAGCATTTTGCACATGGTTGAATTGATATACGTTTGAGGAGTTTGCGAAATTGTTGTTTAAATTGTTTATTTATGTGTCCATTAATTACCGCAAACTACCATTGCTGCAATGTATCGCCCTAAATCTTTCAGAAACTCTCTAAAATTTATATTATACACACATAATGGGGGAAATAGCGTATGTGAGATGTGAAAGAGCGCCATAATCGACAATTTGTAAGCCTTCTCGGGCCCGGAAATTATAGTATCCTTGCACTTACCCTTTGACCCATCCCTCATTTTAAGCTGGCTCATCCAAATGTAATCACCAGAAATTATGATGTACTGTATTGGTGATCCATCCACACCTATGAACACAAAACTACCTGAATACTTCTTTTCTATCAGTTTAGGGTATATCTCTATAGTATAAAGCAGTGAAAATGCGTATCATTCAATGTATCTATGATCCATTTACATCCATGGACTCGATTGAAGTTGGTAGTAAATTCCATCATGTTGAAACACAATTATAAATTTGTTCCTACTCTTGGCGCACTTGATGGGGATTAGGGGCTCTTGATAGTCGTGCAGTTTGGACTGGGGTAATATTTAGTGGAAAAATGAGGAGGCTCGCGGGTATTATTAATTGCATAAGTTGTTGTATTTGGGAGGTTAAATGGATAATGAGAGCATTTTGGACAAGTATTTGGAGATTGATTGAATGAATGGAGATTATGGGGATAATTTAGGAGCACGCGAGGTATTCCGCGATTTTGATGAACGTATTTGATAGAATGAAGAGTACTCGAGGGCTTGTGGAGTTGTACGTGGCCGCGTAGGGGCCCCAACCGCCGCCGCCACAGGAACGGAAGCATAAAGCGCTACATGAGCCTGATGTGGAGGCTGATCGGAGTAACTGTGCTTGCAATGTACGGTAATGAGGATTTTGATCCATTTGCGGCTAAGTTGGAGGAGAATTCGGTTGAGGAGTGGCGGGAAATTGATGATTTTTGCGATTTCTCAGAGGTGAAAGCTTGGAAATGCATTTGGGACGACTTTCGGGGATTTCTTGGGAAGTTTTTGGGTTCATGAATGTAAAAGAAAGCTGACCATGGAGGATATTGGAGGGAAGCTGCGATTTAAAAAGCTGGAAAAGGGAGGGGAGAGTTATGCGGGATGTGTCAGAATTGGATGAAGTTACAAGGTATGGGTAGAGGAAATTGTCGCCGGTTTCATTGATTTTGATGAATATGTGAAAGGGTAATGAAAGTGGAGAGGCTTGAACTTCAGATAGAAGATTTTACAAAGGGGCTGAGAAAGGAGGTGATCGTGTTGATTAGAAGTGAGGTAAGTTTGGGTTTTTGTGAGGTAATAAGTGCTAGGAGAATGTAAATACTAGAAACGAATCTATGTATTTTTATCAAAAGCAACTAGACTTAAAGAGCAAACATATTTCAAAAATAACGGACGCCCGATAAATACACGTTAATTACGAGTTCAGTAAGAATTTAATTAGAACAACACGGACATTTACTATGACTCGTTTCTAAAGGTTAGCCCTGAAGGCTAGTTTCGTACGCTTAAAATAGACTTCTGAGTATGTCGAGGATGATGGTTTGATTTTCGTTAAGATAAGATGCGGATTAATTACAAAATACTTTTATGTGATTAATAATTAAAAAACTTTGTTTTCCATTTCATGTAAAAAAGTATCGTATTGTCCATTTCATGTACGAAAGTAACGTAATTCTAATCAATTGAACAAAATGCATAAAGGAAGGAATAATCTTTTAGGCTTTGGAATTTGGTAAAGAAAATAATCTCTGAAAGACATTGAGAGGTTTCTTCTTCTGTGTAAACTCAAAAATATCTCGAGAAATCAAATTTAGTTGTGTGAAACAAGATCAAATTACTAAAAATATCAAATTCCAAATTACTAAAAATATTACTAGCCCTTTTATCTCGACTGAATAGCTTTTTGAGAAGGAGTGAGAAGTTTATTTATTTTCTTAATACGAGTATAATGAGCAATCTTTCACTTAACATTTTCTTGTACTTGGCCATTTCCTTTTCATATAGCATTTCCTTAGTCTCATCTTGTGTAAAGATTATTTCCATCCGTCTCCTGAAAATCTCTTCTGTAACTCAGTATCCTTCCGGTAATCGTTACTAAATATTTAACACTATTCTCAGACAGTATTGCGATTTGTACAAATCTCCCAGACACCAGAACAAAACACAATATCATACCGATTTGTACCAGGCCAATAAGGTGAAGCCATTATGAAGAGCTCGCTTGCTTCAAGAAACTTCTCATCCCTCAACAATCAGCATTTTCTACAAGCTTTGTCGCCGAGTGGAGTAATAAAACTTTACCAAGATGCTCAGGTCTGTCACCCTCACTGATGACTGCTACCAGATCCCCAGAACCTTTTCGTTTGATATACTTCGGGCCTATCTTCTCAAATACCTTTGAACCTGTTTCGTCTTGCTTTCAATTTATCTCTGCTCTTTTTGATTACTTTCCACTTAAAATCTAGACTGAAGCTCCGGCTTTTCCACCTGAGGGATAAACCAAAAGTTCAACCATGGATTACCTTTTGCACGCTCAACTCCCAACATCTTTTTCACGTTAAATTCATTGTTTCTGTGCAAGTATGATAAACCATTTGCAGAATCGTGAGTGACCCAGATATAGATTTTCATGCCGTTTTGAGAATTTTTTTCTTGGGCTGGTAGTGCTCAGGTGGAGTCCTGACAAGATTACAGTAAAATAACTGGAATTATTCTTACTAATTCGAAGAAAAGGCGATTTTATAATCCGCTTTTGTTGATAATTTTTAGCTCTTCACTCTCGGTACTTGGGATATTTTACATGGAATCAAAGTACGACATGTATATAGTGGGTAGTGGGCCATTAAAGTTTACTTCATCCGAAAGCAGAAAAATACATCATAATTTTTTTTGCTGCTTTTGGATGACACAATGATTTTGTCGCTTCAAGAGTGTTCACTGTACCTTTTGTTGTGTAAATTATGTTTTCTGCGTGCAGAAATAATTGCTTATAACATTAAACTTTTTTTCTAAACATTAGTGGTTTAAACCCTTAAAATCTGTAATAGCTTGTTTCCGCATCTGAATATGTCAATAATAAGTTGCACTGTTCTTTTCAGCTTCAAATAAAATGTTAAAAAGTCTATCATTACGTCTAAAAGTGTGACATTTAATTGAAATCTATATTTTCCAATCCCTGAAAGAGCTAAGTTGACTCTATTTTATGATAAAGCATGCCTAATTTCGAATTGGTTGCACTTTCTGTATATAGCAGGATATGCAACAGACGCAAAGATCGACACAAAAAAACTTACGCCGAAGGAAAAAGAACCATATGACTCTATGGAAACTACATTTTCTGCAAAAGAAGTACGTCATTGATCTATAATTCTTAAAATTTAAGTATTCGATTCCATTGTCCCAATTGCAAGGAAAATAAATGAGCTCATCCAATAATAGGTGAACCTGTTTAACAGCTCCTTTAAGGAGACAGATTATTGTAGGAATATCTTACTGACAAGTAGGACGGAAAAATTGCTTCTGTGTTAGCAATTATTTATGCAGTATTTAAATGGTAAAATGGTAAAATGAGCCGTGATTTAAAGGCCACAGGGTTCAGTCTTGTATTAGTAATTTTTTCTTCGCTTCCACACAAACCTATTGAACTATCTGATTATTATAGCTGTGCTTAGTGGAAATTTTTGATTCTCAGGGGGCCATTGTGTTATAAGAGTGTAATCAAGTATTTTCTCTGACATCAAAGATACCTTGAAGCCCTCCTGATGTGTCATGTTAATTCGATACAATGATATTCAAAACTCAATACGATAAATTACATTCTGCAGTGGAATTAAGCTCCCTTGGTATTTCTTTACGCATTTTAAAGCTCTTCATAATCTACCGAAAAATTAGTTCGTCCATGATTTATGGCCTCCTTAAAAATCTTTAAATCACATAGATTAGTTAATTTCAACTCAGTCATGACTCGAAGATGTATCTGTAAATGTCCTTGGAACCCTGCTGAATTTTTGTTATTTTATTTTTTCTCATGATTTCCAAGATACGTAGTCGTTTTAGTTCCGTAATTTGCGAGAAGAAATATTTCACGATAGCTCATTCTTAAATTTGTTCCCTTAATACCAAATTAAATATGCTGCAATTTTCTTGAGATCATCGATGGATGCAATATGTCTTTTCACTTAAATAGCTGTCTTCTGTAAATTTCTCGAAGTCATGTCGAGTTTGCAGCTTGGCTCGCATCTTTTACGGGTAAATCTAAGTTCGAATACTTAATTTTGCAAAAAGAAATGTTTAGGTGGAAATTGATGGTTACAAATCGGGTTATAAATCTCGACGGCTTAAGAGAGAGTATGATGATGCTTAAATTTTTGCGGAGTGTGGAATGTTAAAAAAATCCGGTATAAGGTTTATTTTAAAACTTGACTTTAAAGTGGTGGAAATCGGGGTGCAAACATCTTTTTCTTTGATTTGAAATAACTTTATTTCAAGTAGAAAAGTGGACGGGCATATGTACTTTTGATATACTGTTAGCAGCATTGCGTAGGGTGTAACATTGCGTAGGGTGTAAAGTGATCTTGGTAGAATACTATGAAAATATCAGAAAATATCAGAATACATATCATTCGCTCAGAACGTAAGGATACATAAATTAAAGACGAAAATATTAATCCGCGGTAACGAATCTGGTTGCGACAATCCTTCAACACCCTCAAAACGATCGAATTTTCCTGGACTTTCCTACCTTTTTGATGTTCATGGAACCTAATCATCTATGAGAAAAAACGGATATTCTAGTAAAATTGACCTCTAGTCGGAATTTTAAACTTCCTGTGTGAAAACTACAATACAAGAGTTGGCTTCCGGTCAAAACATTCATATCTTTACATTTGCAAGATGAAAATTCAAATTTATTAGGATTTAAAATATTGAAATAGAGTGCTTATTTGACATGCAGGAATGACGGCGTTAAACTAGTTTTTTAGTTAATAAAAGGGGGTTTAAAGAAGCTGTAACGTCTAAAACCTATTTTAATACTGGTGAATGTGAAGCCAAAAAGTAGCAAACCATTTACTTCAGTAATAACCCTGTATTTTGGTAATTACACGTTTCTAAAGGTCTACGCACCAAAGTTTTGTTCTAAATTAGTGTTACGTGAGGAGACCAGTTTAGCAGGGCTAGAAGGCTGCTGTAGATGAATTAATACACTAGATAAAATCTTTGTCTACCCCTATGGGATAGATTCTCTATGGATTTCTATCAATTTATATGGGCGAAGTAATGCAAGAAAATTGTAAGACAGAAAGAAAAAGAGAAAAGAGTTAGTATCATCTGTTTCGAGAAAGATCTAAAGGTTAATAGCTTAGTTAATACGAATGCTTTGGAAGAGTATCTTTAATACGACATCATGTCAAAGAGGAACAGCTGAGCGGGTTTTAAGATTCTATACTTGTAGTACTTTTAACTGATCCCCTGACTTCCTTGGAAAGCTTCGTTTCATGTCAGATTGAGTAGTATAATTTTTTGGCTTCGTACATGTCCCAAAATCCCTCGGCAAGAGGTATGGTTGAAGCCTACTTTCCTGGCGATTCAACAGCAAGTGGCCTTCGAGCTAGTAAATTGGTATCATTTATGAGATAACAAAAGGGGACCACGTGGGGTTCATTTAATGTAACAGGTTAGCTTGTTAACACCCAGGAAACCTGTACAGTGGTACTAAGCATGTACTCCAAAGATAATGAAGAGCTCTTTAAATGTATGCAGTAGTCAAATTTAAACTGTATACCACTGGTAATCCAGCAAGTCATATCTAGTAATACAACTGTAATGTGCGAATAGAGAGGCCCAGTTCCAACTCTTTACAAGAAGTACCATAAATACTGTCGATGAAAAGTGGTTGAGTTACCATACCTTGTCACAAGACGAGGGTAGCTTGGGGGGCCTGTATCAGTTTTAGTTATGCAGTTTACATTTCGAAGTTTTGGTCGTTTTTTCTTCATATCATGTCAACCCAATGTCTCTATCTACATCAGTACAATATTTTATTTTCATTTTAAGTCTGTTGTTCATTGCCGCCCGTATTCAGTATTTACATGACTAGGAACCTCGACTTCTTGACTCTCTCACTCGAAAATCTATAGTATTATATTCGCATTTGACACTAAAATAGTTGACAGCAGAGATGATCTGATGTTCGATCTGGTTCATAAGTCGACAAATACTGTACCAACTCTCATAATTCCATAATTCCATTATAAATTTTGATAAAACATTCTGTGGACAAAATTTCTTCAGTAGTCATCTGACAAGTTTTGGTCGTGTACACTTGTGTATATGTGTGAATATATGACTGGAAATAGGGAGCCATAGCCGAGCGTCCTTGATTTCTGGGGGACACAGTGGTATAAATACCGCCAGCGACCCTTACCTGGACATGTTGGGTATGTCTATTTCTCTCCCACCCACCCTCCCATACGTTGGGCATCTCAACATTTCTATGTCTCTGAAGGATGGAGTAGGGCGCTTTCGCGGGTAATGCATGATAGCATGTAGGCTCTACAGGAGGCGGGTGTTATTGGTCTGAAAGTAAAGACAGAAATGTTTATGTGCGTAAAACATAATAAAGGGGCGAAAAGATATCAAAATAGTACTCCATTGATCTTCATAGGGTCAAGACTGCTCTTGACAAAGTAACAGCACGACTTGCACACAACTCTTTCTTAGATGACATTTTAACTTTAAACCCGTGGCATGCTGCCATAAATTTTAATCAACTTCTTATTCAAAGCGTTCACTGACGTTTAATGAAAAAATCGAAAGGGGATGCTTTCAGAAGCGAAAAGTCCCAAAGCGTGACATGTGTTGACTTTGATCAGATTGTGAAAGCTTAAAGTAAGACATAAATCATTTATACGAAGAGAAGAACATAAAAGCAACAAATATGGTACATAAACAAACTAAAACTATATCGCTGAATCACCCATAAGAATTAAAACGACTAGAAAACTACAATTTTCACTGTTTATTGAGATTAAGAGAGCCTGATTAGTAACTGAAGGTGTTATACTGTTTCATTCCGAATTATTTCATAAATTCTGGAGGCCGATAGATGTGTGGATCTAAATAAAACTTTTCTCATTCAAATGATGCGAAAATAAAGTAATTTCAAAGGATCTGAAGAGCAAACATCTGGGTTATAACCCAATTATTTCTTCAAAGTACTTTTGAAGTCTCTCAAATGTGTAGAGAACTAAACACCCAATTCAAAACTGTTTCGAAGTAGGTACAATACGTCTCAGTGAGAATGTACCAGTTTCTTCAACAAACTTTGACATCCCCTTTTGAGAAAATTTGTTGAGAAACCATATAAGAACGTCTTCCCAGGCGTTTTCTGCGAAGCATTATACCCGCTCAACTCAAAATTCTCCCACATCGGTACAGTGCTCTAAACCAAAAAATTGGGCCCTACATTTTAAACCCCAGGATATTGAGTTGAAACCCTTAGTTGAACCTAATTTTGGCGGGATTGAACGCGTTCAGAGTCTAAAAATGCCAAAAATGGAAGACGCTGCCGAAATATCTGCCTTCGTCCAATACTGAATCCACTTTTATGCGAGAACTTTGTTTATCGTGTTACTTTGTATCGATTAATTGTACTCTCAAGTTCAAGCTTATGTAATTGAAAATATTGGAACTGTATTTGTCGCGATTCCTATCAGTATGGGCAGATACCACTTCGCTATTTTCCACGATGCCAAAATGTGACAATTAGACCCTTCAGCGAATGCTAATTTTATTGAATAATTTTCATCCAATCGAAAGTTGTAGTGTGGTGGTTCTGCCGCATAAGCTGAAAATATAGCTGAAAAGACTGTAATGCGTACAAGATTACGTGATTGGCCCAACATTAGAACTTTCTCAAGTTTGCTTTTATGCTACAGACGTTTCAGTTCATAATTCTTATCCCATCATTACCGGAGACTCATACAGTACTTTAGCATTGATTGAGCCACTCAAACAAGTTTTGCCGACGAAACCAGGGGTTTATATTCTCTGAATTTTCTAACTGCGCAATTTTATCCTAACTATCCTAGTTGTGTATCATATGTTACCATATTCAGTTAAATATCAATTTATATATGATTAGAATAATTCAAACGCTGGAAAATATCCCAGAAGCCTCCCTAGTGTCGAAAACATGACTGCAACATGTAGACATTACCGGAGTTTCTTGATGGAGAAGTTGTATCAGGCTGATAATAGTTCGACATTTTTTAATAGAAACATGTGTAAATGGGGGGTTAATTTACTGTGGTAGATATGAGTTTCATATTCAGAAAATGAGCTCCCAGAAAAAATTTCCATGTACGATATGAATTAAAAAAGAACAAAAAAGGCAGCTCTGATCGAATGCTCCCTGAAAATCACCGTTCGGTTGTCCTTTCTTTCAGAAACGAGGAGGCTACAATTAGTGCGGTACGGTGTTCCTTCTATGCTTTCCTGGGGAAATTTATATTCATTGCGGGATGAAGTTTGTGATTTTGCGAAGGTTCATGCGAAAAACTCATGAAACTTTGGGGCAATAAAATCAAAAAACACATATTCGCCAGCCACCTATTTCAAGCAAAACGCATAGCGAGAGTGTTAGCTGAGGTGATTGTCGAGCTTGACCTAGTGGAGAATAGTTGCAAAGTAATGATTGAGTTGCTAGCAGAGTATTTAAAATGGGTGCGACATTAGATTAGTTTGTGTATACGGAATAAAATGGTTCACTGCAAGTGGTGCCAAGGTTAGAGGTCCCAATAATTCTCTTCCAAACCTTGTAGCAGGCTCTGCAGTGCTAATTACTACGCATTTGAGCCTACTACAAACTAGCTGACAGCCTGGTCAACAAGCGCTCGTCTCTATGAAGGGGAATGGCCTGCACCGTAAAGTTTTAGTCAAGAGCCCGGCTGGTGACCGATCGCGTCACCTTTATGTTCAAATAGGTTGCATCTGGGCGCCAAAACCGAGCGTTGAGATTGGAACTGGATCGATCCTGTACCTGCCAGGTAATCCGGCCACAACCGCTGGTATTTCCGAAGCTTACCAGCGCGGGCACCGCTTAAGCTCGCTAGAGGGATTAATGGTCTCGTTTGGAGATGAGAAGGGGTCAGCGGGTTCACAAAGGTTGTATAAATATAATAAGTGCCCCTGCGAAGGCCCGTGGCCCTGATATGTGACCTTCTGCTTATTCACTTTGAGGTCGTGGTCCGCGAGCAGGATACCTCCGTATATTCTGCAATCTAACAACTTTCCCCACATATGGATTTCTGGGAAACTTCTCCGTATTTCCTGTGGTTGTCGTAGTTTTAGGCTTTGGGACCTGCCAACTCTGTAATGGGTTTGCACACATTTACCGAGTAATCGAAATGTAGAGCTAGTGAAAATACCGTATGCTTACGCTTATTTGTGTAAGAGATCTCGATGGCCACGAAAGCACGAGAGAGTCATTTTCTCGGGAGCCAACCATTGTACAATTCTCTTAGGGTTTCATTACCCCACCCAAATATCTACATTCCCTTTTCGCCAAAAAGGTCTATGGTTATGGTATTTTACCTCAGAACTTCTAAGTTACTTCATAAAATAGTTAGTCCGTAAATCACGAGAGAACCTCCCTCTCTTGACAGGCAGAAAGAGGTATTTTCACCCGCTGATGATGCCGAAAACGGGAGGAATCTTTTAATGTGTACACAAAGCTGCGCCATGCTGGAGATGGGCGAGACTAGAACAGCTCAACCCATCCGTGTGGTCGAAATTACCCTGTTGACAGGAAAAATGTTTTTCCCTAAGAAGCGTTCTTTCGCGCCTTAAAACTCGTAAAGATTTGCTACCGCCAAGAAGAGTACGGTACTCGATACAATCATACTTTAGTTTTACTTCGCCTATTTGTTCGCTGTGACGCAGAGTGATGATTTGCTGGACTGTCGATTTCCCGATACGTCCAGAATCAACTATGTTCGAAAGTGTAAACAACCATTCACAACAATGACATTTACACTGTCAAGTAAAAAGCAACTCTAGATTAATGAGGTTTCTCCCTTTTGGAATTCCGCCGCATCATCCTCGGTCTGCCATTAGTCTCAATTATGTGGGATTTATGGTGCAAATCCTCTTGACCATTGCAAGTCTTCTTGTAGACTACTGCTGCTACCGATTTCCTGTCGCGCATGGTGATTTGCGAGATTATCCCATCGGCGTCAATCTCAAGATTATACGCGTCTATTTTTCCCTTTTCAATGTCCGTGAGAGATTTTTCGTCATCTCTCCTGCATGGTCCACTGCTTGATGACTACAGACGAAGGCTGCAGGTGCTGTAAGTTGAGAGCATTGTATATATGAGGAAAAGAAATCTTAATGTTTACAAAGTAGGATCATTTCCCAAATTGACGCCATTTCCCAAATTGACGCCATTTCCCAAATTGACGCCAATTGTTCCTTAAGGGATTGCGCGCAGTGGATGTGAGCTTCCATACCAAGCGATCTGCAACGCGCTGGAGACTTGTGTAAGGTGCTGTCTGACCAAGTTTGGCCGGCTCATAATCACAAAATGGCGCCCATTATCGGTTTGAATGCGTTTAGATTACGTTCTGTTATTATCGCGCACTGATACATTTAGAGGACGGGGATAGCCGAGCCGCACTTTTCAAACATTAAAGAACCAAATCGATCCTTTAAAGGACCAGATTTGAGTATTGGCTACTCGTAGGTCCATTGCCGAATGAGGCGAGTTCCACACATGAGTTCCGCATTGGAAGCTGTTTATAAGGTGAGCTGGGAAGGGGGCAAAGTTTTCGTCTCATCAGGTAGGTACGAAACGCTCATGACCAAAAGATTGGAAATGTTCCCAGTTATTGCAGTGAAGAGGCTATTTATCCTTAGAGGCGCCACTTCGACAAATACCCACTATGTGATATTGTCTTGAGTGACCGCGCTGATTGCAAAGGGGACTATGCTACTTCTGCAAAAGGCAGTACTCTTCCTTTGCCCCCCTTGCAAAATCCAATCTTTGAGCTAAAACTTAATGACTAATGGCAGTAAAATCCAGTAAAAGGGGTCACGCCGTGGTGCTAGTTCCATCAGCGAAAAAGTTTAAACACGACCGGATGCAGATGAGCAATCTGTGTCTGCTTTAATAATTGAATTCTATAAATTCCCGAATAAAGAGAATGAGATCGGCTGCGGATGAATCAGTCTGATTCACATTGATTATACTATCCATAGGGGTCGGTAGAGGCTAGTCCTACCGTCAAGGAAGTGTGCCTCTCGCAAGCAAAATGAAAGGATCAAGTTGGGCAAGGTAGAACCACAGACAAGTGAAACTAAATTTAGCCAAACGGAGTACATGATCCAATTATAGACGGTTGGTACTATCTGAAAATGAGATGAATCAAATTCAAAAACAGCACCACATAATAAGCTGCAATTTTCATGCACTGTGGGATCATCCCTTGAGGATAGTAATGCTGACGCCAGCACACAGAACGAGCGGTGACGATGCGCAGCACATGGTGATGATCCGAAATCTCCTTATGCCACGATCTTTCCTTGTTGTGATTTTATGATTCCTGTATTGTGGAGCATGTGCGCGTTTTGACAGTAGGTTCATCGCGGCGAAACTGTTGGACAGAGGAAATTTGGGAGTGCAGATGAAACACATCGTAGAGGTTAATCCCAAGGTGAGATTGGACAAGCGCGCAATGAGGGGATCAGTGCATATTGTGAATATACGGTGTTGTTGCGTGAATGAAGGGACGAGAGCTCCCACAGTAAACACACGCCCTATTTCCCCACTTTATTGAAAACGTGATGGCTTCATCGTCATCAGGGAAGCGGTGAATGAAAAAGTGGGCCATTAGTGATGGTAATTTACAGCACTGTATCTTGTTGTACGTTGTACTGGTGTAAGACTGTAATGGAATACTGTACAACATAATCACCGTTTTCCTACAGTCTATTTAAAAACTTGTTTGTATTTGTTTAAAAAAAAGTCTCTGCCAAGTGCGCAGTTTTGTCCAAAATTTATCATCTTATTAAAAGTGAATTAGGTAAGTCGGAAGAGGCAATTAGCGAGGTAATATCCACCGCCACAGTGAGTGTGGCAATTTCCTGGATCACAGCGGTATCATACTGCACCGTTGAAGCAAAAACTATGAACACTGCGACAACCCAAGTCTTGAACTGAGGTGGTCACTTGCCGAAAGGATTTTGACTTTGGATGATGTTTTTCTTTAATACTCCACTGTCCAGAGTAGTACTGCACAGTAAGACCTGCCTGACTCCTGCGTGGACTAAAACAGTTCCACTCGCTCTGTAAGCTGCGTGACACAGGGGTGTGATCCACTGATCAATTTCATTTGATAACATGGGACCTTTCGGACCCTCAGCGCATGTAATACATTAATAATGACACCATGTGACAATCACAGGTCAGTTTCGCACAGTCAACTCTACTGCCGAATCATTCCAATAACAAACGCCTTGTGAAACCCAGGTCGCTTTTTCCTACTTACGACAAATATCAAATGACTGTTGAATATCCGCCACTGATTGAAATTGCCTGTTTTCGATACACTGTGAAAAGTTTGAAACACATCAGTCAAGATCGAAAGCACCAATAGACAACCATTGCGCATGACACCAAACCTAGTAGCAAAGCAGTCGTAGGCAATCCAACAAGGAGCAGGAGAGACATTTGAGCACGCCGAGCAACAGCCGTTTTGTTAAGACTGTTGCAGCGATGCCGTCCTTGGCGTACTTTGCTATCTTTCAACGCTACAGGTTGACACGGACAAGGAATGTGTGTCCGACGCACGCGTTTTGTGTGGCAATTGCGACACGTACGCATGTGCATGCTGGCGGTAGGTAGGTGAGGGGTGGGGGGCTCAACTATTCTTAGAGATGGGGACAGGAGGGGAGAGGGACGTCTTGTGTAGCCTGTGTTGGAAACAGTTCCAACGAGTGCTCACAAGGCGGGCGGTGGAGGGTGTGGGGTGTACTTACCTTTGTTTAGGAAAAGAAAGGGCCACCTCATGAGAATCACGTCCTTTGCGGAAACGTGTGGTTGTTCTACTTTTTTTTGATGGAGTTGGCGACTTTGGGGAGGAAACAGGGGTTTGGTTGCAGCAATATCTCGGAAATGGAATGCAAAGGTACCGAAAGTTGGTAAAGTGCACATGACGGATATTAAGTTTTTTTGGGAGGGGGTTGGGGTGTTTTGTCTTGTTGTCATTAGATCGATGGGGGTGTGTTTGATTGTCTTTGGTTTGTGTGCATTGGAACTGTTGGAGGGCATAGCTACATGGACTGTTGTTGTTGTGTTGGAGCGGTGGCAGGTTAGGTTAGATAAGGAATGCGTCATGAGGGGAAGGTAGTAGAGGCAAGCAGTACTATTATAGAATTTCAGTTATTTTTAGCGCGCTCTTTGTCGGTGTTTTTTGGTCAGTGAGGTGCAGCGTGACAACATTAGCGAAGCTGTATGACGGAGTGCTGTAGGTTTCCTCTTGAGGGGTTTTACGCTGATAAGGCTGAATGCAGGTTTTATCTTCGTCTCGTTTTCAAGAGTGGAGAGGGCAAAGTTTTCAAGTGTGTGGCTAGCAGGACGCAAAGCAGGATATCGCACTTTGGAAGGTGAAGCGCACTGGATTAAGTTTTGCTGCGCTTCACCTGCAAGCCCGGAACGAACATGGTCAAAGTTCCAACGGAGGCCCAAGATTTTTGCTTCAAACCGCAAGTGCAACCTCGAAAAGAAAAAGAAATGAAATAAGTACTATTTCGAATCGCCTCAAAAATCCCGATCATTGCATAGCATACATAAACGTTACAATACTGTATATTGGCCCTGTTATTCGCGAAAAGGAAGTTGAAGCACTGAACATCAAGCAAGATGCCAGGCGAATGTTGAAAATTTGGACAGCGTAAAGCACTGGACTGGACTGTACAGTGTACTGTACACTGTACAGGACTGTGCTGTGCAAGTCTTTGCAGACGATGGGCCCATCACTTACGGGGTCTGGAAAGCACTGGCGCATTTAATTTACTACGTGGATCTAACGCTCGTAAAGAGTATTGCCCCTGAATTGATGAAAAGGGTGTTGTGCAAAGTACTTTGTTCAGTACAGTACAGTACTGTACAATGCGGTAAGAAAGAGCGACGATCCACATCTATGTACATCTCAAGGACAAAGTTTGCTTCCACTACTGATAAGATTTGAAACACAGAAAAGTGGAACGCTCAAATGATAACTCTGAACTGAATGATTGAGATATTGGCTCAGCAGTTTGAATAGAAAGAATTGAAATATCAAAAAAATAAAAGTACTGTACTGTACGATGGATGGAACGAGGTTGGACCGGTGGGTATTTAATCTTTATTTCGATGTAAATCAACCAAGTGTACAGTATGATACGAGCTGACTGTACATACCGTATTGGTTGATGGTGCACATGACAAAATAATCAACCGACTCGAAAAATGCTCCTTTGTGAACAATGACGTTTATTCACGTTGTTCAAGCATTTCCAGTTTCGATACAAATATTTAATAACACTTTACCCCGCCAGGCTGACGATCGCTGCCTTATGCCTTGTTGATGTCATTTTACAGTAATCAAATCTGTGCCCAACATCACAGGCATTACTAATGTTGAAACACGTTTTTCTAACATAGCATACCATCGTCAGCAAACGCGCAGCCTCGATATTCGTACTATCCGTTGACTCACGCAGCACCACGCAATGACCCTGTCGTCCATACCATGGACTCAATCCCCTGATAACCTCACCAAAATACTTGTTCCAATGCCACATTTTCTGCCACCCAATCAGCTACTTTGCCATTCCCAGTTCCACCACCCTTTCCCTCCACTCCAATCCGCTCCATGCATTCTGCACTACACTACAGTATATCACCACAGAAAAAAAATCAACCACTCATCACGATTGCGCAATCCATCCTGGATAGAGTATGCCTCGCTACTTTCCCAACGTCCCTTTCACCCCAAACATCACACACATCATCGCTTCCCCTCCCCGTCGCCATGCCCACCTGCATATCTATCACCCTAGTGCAAAATTCCCCACAAGTAACGCATTTCTGCCGTCATGCTGTTCCTGCGCGTCATCTACAAGAGGCAATCCGAACCATCCAACATACTGTACTTGTCACATCTCAACTGAAATTATGCTTTGACCATCAATTGCTTTCGGTACGTTCAATGTAATGCACTATATTGCCACTGTCAAGATTTGGCTTGATCATAATAATCCCCCATGAAACTTTCTTCCACTATACTAATGCCTAATGCCATAAAGTATCACTGCTTGTGCCTTGGAATCAACCCAAAAAAAACTCGGCAAAGCTGTTCATGCCATCAACCCCCGTATGATCTTCTCATCCTTCCATTCTTCATTACTCGAGATCTCGAGACTGTCCAATCCCAATTTCCCAGTTGCTACCTTGTCCCAAAACGATCGTCCCTTGGGTTGACGGTCCTCTTCTAGACTGCACTGGGCTTCATGCGCGGAGCTACAGTTTGGTAGGTTGCATTCCTGCCGCGCACACACACTTGCAACCAAAAGGACTGGACCCATGCTACTACTGGTTCCCAAATCGCAACGGCAATGTTGCCCGGAATGGCGCCCCCCGTACCTGCCACGTTTATGCACTGAATCACCACCACCTTGCCACCTCATAGCCACTAGCTAGAGCCACTTGAAAAACAAGGCCGAAGCAACCCTGTAGCGTTTTGCATTCCCACGCCCAATCACCATCCACCACATGGCACAATGGTTCCTACCCTCCCATTGCACCTACGAAATGTGCAGTGTACACTATTATTGCACAGTGCCTGGACTCCACATTCTGTCCCACTTCCGCTCCCCCTCCACCAGCCCCGATACTACCCCGAAACATGACCCCCACATTTCTAACCCCCCAGCCTCTATTCACCCCTCTCCAAACCCTCAAACCACCAACTCTTTCCCATCCTCCCCTTCCCCAAGCCACCTACAACGCCCCTCCACCACCCTCCAACCCGCCAAATTCCCCGCGTCAAACCCTACGTAAACTCCGTGAACAACTCTCCATAGCCGTCTCCTCTCAGAACTTTTCCCAAGCCGCCTCTCTCCGCGACCAACTCGCCGCCCTTGAATCACAGCTTCTCGCCGACGATGAATCCGCCGTGCTGATTGCAAATGACGCATTCTACGTCGCATTCCGCGCCGCAGATCTTGATGCCATGCGTGCAGTGTGGCTTGATTCGGATGCCGTTAGTTGCGCACATACGTTGGCGGGTTGGTGGTGGGTGTGGAAGAGGTTGTCAATTCGTGGGCTGCCATGTTTGCAATGGGGAGGCCCACTCATGTCGATGTGCGTGAAATGGCGGTCAATGTGCATAGGAATGTCGCTTGGGTCGTTGTCAGGCAGGAGGTTAGTGCTTTGAGGGGGAGAGTACGATTGGGGGGTCAGGATTGCCACAAATGTGTTTCAGAAGCGGAGGGGTAGGTGGCGTCTTGTTCACCATCATGCTAGTCCGGTTGTGACCGAGGGGGTCGAGAAAGGTCCGGCTGACTAGACTATGCATTCAGGGGAGGCGATGCACTGACAATGGCATCTTGCTCTTCACGTCGCGTGATTGTAAACCTAGTTGTTGTTTTACGTACCAGGTTTTTGCATCCGAGTGGTGACTTTTTCGAAAACAAGGGCTCCATGCCCATGACTCGACTGCGCGCGAGCCGTCAAATGAGGCCTGCTTTATTCATTACTCGAGTTTCTCAAATGTTAGCAGTAAATCACGCCGCGTCATCACCAGGTTGACCGAAACATCACTCGGCGTAGGAAGAAACAAAGCAAATCGAAAACAGACCGTCCCGCGGCAGGCCGATACACGGCCGAAAAACTGCCATCTCGCCGTTGACTGCATCACTCTTTACCAACGCTACGACCCGCGATTTACGCATCCCAGTCAACAAAACAGACTCGACAGACAAGTTAGCATTCGCCACACAACCAAACATCGGTCCATCATGAAACCATTGCTCGCTTGACTTCGAAACGATTGAAACCAGGCGACTGGTAGTCGCGCACATGGGTTCAACGTGACCAATCTTGTTGTAATTGCGGTTCAGTTACCCCCCGATCCCATGCCCGATGTACGCGGAGGGAGTGGCGCTGGGGCAATGGTGCGATTCGGTTGGGGTGCCGGTGTGGACGGGCCTGGTGCAGATGGCCTAGCGTCGGCAGGAGCTAATGCGACTGGAGCAGGGCGACCACGAGGGAGTAGTGCGACGGTGGAGGAGGGAACAACGGGCGGTGCAGTTCTGAGTGCAGATGCGGTTGGAGCAGATGAAGGCGGGATTAATTCGGGGTGTTGCGAGTCGAGGTAGGGAGGTGGGATGGTGGAGATGGGTGGATGATCGGTAGGATTGGCGGCAGAGGGGAGAGGCTGTTGGAAGATGGCGAGGGGAGGTACGGGGGTGGGGATCAGGGAGGTGGAGCATTGAGGGAGTGGTTGCGGGTGATGGGAGGGTGTGGGGTAAGCGAGGGGGATGCCGTGTTCGGCAACGGCGGCGATGGATTCAAGGTTCATTTGAAGACGTTCGAGAAGGGCAACGGCGGGATCTGGTCGGCCAGCTGAATAGTGGTCAAGAATGGCGGTGATGAGGGCGTGGTTCTCAGACAGGGCACGGTCTACCGAGTCTCCCATTGTGGGAGAAACGGGTGGGGGGTTGGGGGTGGAATGGTGGAGGACGGGGGCTTGGGTAATGAGGAGCAGTTGGCATTCTTTGGAAGGGTCAGCGAGAAGGGGAGCGGAACGAGGAGGAGGAGGGATGACAAGAAACAGCGGCTGTGGGCGGAGGAAGGGTCTAAAGGGGAGTCACCGGTATGACAAAGAGTGGGGGGTGGCGGCGGAGTATTACACGGTTGGGAAAATTTGGGATGAAACAGGGCATAGATTTCAGCGGCAATCGCTGGTTGTTTGGGAATGGCGTAAACGGTGTTGGGTCGCGAATAACATAAGGTACATCTGGAGGGGGGGTGGATGCTCTGCCACGTTTGAACGGTCATAGAGTTTCCCGCCAAAATACAATTATCTTAGCTTACAGTTATCTATGTATTCATGGTCCAGTATTTACTTTGTCACATGATTATTACACTTGTACATATATTATTGGTCTTCATTCGAATTAACTATCAATACTGTACAGTAGCAGCATGCAATTGTTTTGCAAACCTTACGAATCAAATTTACGATGTGTAACTATATTTTGCTGTAATGCGCTGTTGGATAGCTAAAATAGTGCTTGGTAGGTTCAGACGAAAAAGTCTGTGTATGTATGATAACCATCAACTCATTTCTTATCTCGCTACAGAGTGTACAGTACACTGCTGTACAGTAAAGTATACCTACTCGAGGGACACATCGAATCCTACTGTAATGTCTGCAGGTGGCACCACAACTTCTCCTGCAGTAGCGAATATTGTACAGTATCTATAGCATCAAATTACAGTGTTAGCTTGCTGATGATGATGCTTGCTGATTTGATGACTGTTACGGTATTATACAGTTGTATAATACTGCACTTGACATGCAATAGTGTTTCAATCCATCTCATCTCGACTGACTACACTCAACCTCCACTTCATCTCGCTCGGCGCCCGCGCACGGCGTGGGCGCCGGACTTTCATCCGGCTCTTCCCTCAGGAGATTGCCCGTCACGGCTGCAGAGCTCGCGCTGCAACGTTCTTGTCGATGGCCACATCGAGTGGATTGCCTCTCCGCGCCCCCAGTGCTCGGGGGACGAACTGGGAAAGGTGTATAAGGATGGCTCTACTACTCGAACAAGGTTTGCGAGGTCCACCAAACCCTGCCGCGCTCAAATCCACCGTCATTTTGACGGATTGCGAGGGGTTGCGGTCTTCACAGCCTCGCGGGCTTGTCGTCAAGCTCGCTTGTCCGGAGTTCTCGCCGTTGTCGTCGCCGTCTCTATCTGTAAGCATATGTGCTTACAGCGGGAGTTTTTTGAGCCTTCTGAATCCTCGGTTCAGGTGGTGGAGTTTTCTTCCGGTCCCCTTCTCGCTTGAGTGGGCAATTGCTTCAGCCATTGCCCGGAGTCGTCCTTCTAGCAGAACCCAAGGTTCTGTGTAGTGCGACTTGTCTTCAAACAATAAAGCGTCAGTCTTCCTCTTGCTAACACATGCGGATACAATCTCTGAATACCCCCAAAAGCTTCTGAGTCATACGGTACAGTACAGTACTACAACTCATAAAGATTTACCAATACGATACAATCACCAGAGATTCACCAGAGAATTACCAAATGGAATCTGATGGGGACACATCCATTTTCTATAAGGTAGACAATGTGAAATTCCGTGAACTGACAGAACAGTCGTGGACTGTTTATGCATTGCGTATTACGATTGGGACATTTAGGAATACTGTGAAATTATATGGGTGAAATCAACAGTATCACAACATTTTTCGACATTATACCCATAAGTCGACATACTGTCCATGATAGAGAACGCAAGTCACGTAATGTATCAATGGTCCTTTTACAATTCTTATTCGAAAATACTACTGAGAACGACTACCATGTACCTTGCGGGAGACTTCAGGGGGACCCGGAATGTCTACAACTAAAAAAATGTTAACAAAAGTCGCAGTGCGACTTTGATAAAAGATTGTGAAATTCGCCCGCCAAATTGTCAGGAAACTGACAAATCACAAAGGCTCCCTGCCTCCACCAGCCTCAAAACCAACCGTTAATATCCCTCGAAATCCCAGCTTAACAGACCATCCAGGGTCTCACTTTACGAACAACTACCTGTTTTGCCAAAGTCCCCATTGGGAAACTCCGTGTTTCAGTTAAGCTCACCAGTTTTTACCTCCGTTTTTGAGTCGTGGCCTTTTTCTTGTCACAATGCGAAAATTACCCTTGAACGAGCGGGAAGCTCTAAAAAATTTCGGAACTGTTGAATCCAATGTCACTCCTCTTATGAACCGCTGCTGCATCGACTATTCCCACAACGTTGAGCGCAACATCGCCCGACTGTTCCAAATATTATGAGGCGCCATCGGCGGCTCCCGATTCTTGTAAAACCTGAAAAATTTGAGGCAGGTTCTGAAGCTGATAGGAGAGCAGCAAGCCGTGCTGCGCAAATTCTTTCCAGAGCCAACTCTCAGGTAGACAATGAGGTGTCTTTCGAAGAGATCGAAAATAGGTCAATCGCTGGGTTTATAAAATATCCTGATGTTATATATTCCTATGAATCTTCTAATAAGGAGAAAATCTTGGTCTTCTTGGTGAGAGAGCAACAACAAATGATTGAGAATGATAACATTAGGGTGGAAAGGTATAACGCTTGTTTCGGGAGTCATTATGATTCCAAGACACCGGGAGGAGCTCGTGAAAGTGGAAAACGTAAGCATTCTTGGACAAATCGCGAGAACTAGGAGAAATAAAGCAGGTTAGACGAAGAACAGGAAAAGATGGCTCCTGAACTCAGGAGAAGTCGAGATTGGAGACTTGCGGATGATTGCACGAACAAAGCTGACAAACAAAGCGGCTCTAGTGGCAGCGAGTGTAGGGGGAAGGGAGAACATTCCGGTAGGACTGCGACAGCGGAGGTTTGCAATGACATGGGGAGGGGCGGTGGTTCCGATAATACAGGGAGGGGAGGTGATTACGATGAAGCAGGAAGGGGGGGTAGTTTTGAGAACACTGGGAGGGGGGCTGGTTTTGATGACGCCGAGAGAAGGGATGGTTTTGATGACAGAGAGATGGGGGTGGTGTAGTGCAATGGGCACTCACACTGTACTGCCATCGGCAGAGCTGATTTTGGTGATCTTTTTTTGATCTGATTCACTGCTAACCAGCAGGCACTGTACTGTTAAGACTACTTTACAGTATAGTAGGTGTAAATTTCTTTTGTCGCCCTCTATTATTTTTGATACAGTATACTCACCCGATGGGGCTTGAGAGCTTGAAATCTGGACGACTAGGCCCCCAAATGGGACCTGATATTTTCGCAGGTGAAAGGAACCTATTGGGCCAAGTGTCGACTTTACTTATCTCTAACTTGGATCTCTCTAACTTGCCTGACCCTAACTTCACTCACCCCGCCGTCGTATATAACCCTAACCTAGTTAACTAGTATTTATACCTACATGGCCACTAGGTCCCCAGATTAAACAGCCACCCCGGTGTTGGCTCTGAACTTGACTCCTAACTTCCGCCTTTGCAGAAAAATTGTCAACGGCAACTTTGGCTATAGCCACGTTTACCCGCCCGGGTCCCCCTTTCTATGTGCCCCACCTCTCTGTCCAACATTATACCACCCCTTTTTTTGTTTGTTTGTGATATTTACTCACACTTGGCGCCCCGGACTCCGGCGTCTATATACAAATAGGAACTTCAAGGTTGTCGTTGTTGACAAGATCTTTATTTCCCAAGGAGATAGTCAGCACAGCTGACCCAATACTACATCTTCTTTGTCCAGTACTACATGCTTCGTGTCTACGGTTCTTTGGAATCGATCCATACCAAGCTTCTAGCATTCCGCATACCACGGTCCGGCCTTAAAACCCGGAGGACAAGTATACCGTCCAGCAGTCCAAGGAAATACCCCCGTTCTTCCAACTCCATTTCTCCTCGCCGTCGGCAAGCTGTGCTACTGCATCGAAGGGTTCTTAAAGAGAAAGAGGGACAGCGAACCCCCTGTGGGTCTTTGTGTGTGTGTGTTGGGTTTCTCATTGTCTGACGTTGTTCCATTCCTAGACGAGAAGAACTGCGCACCACGCATTGCACTGCAGGTGGTTCTGGTAGTTCTGATGACGCAAGGAGGGAAGGGGGGTCGGACCATGCCAGAGGAGCTCGATATTCTCAAGAAGCGAGGAGCGCGGTTTCAATTCTAAATTCGGGAAGGCAGGAGTCACCTCAAGTGACAGGGAAACGTGGGGGTCTGCAAATTTAAGAACGGGATCTATAGTGCCCAGAACAACATCATATGATGACATGCGGGGTGGGGAGCAGGAATATGCGGAGGGGAGGGGCGAGAGTATCGCGGAGGGTAGCGGTGAAGGAACTAAGACGGGCAGGAGAGAAGTGGGTGATAATGTGGATGTGGGAAGAGGGGAGGGTGATAGCGCAGGTACGAACGAGACTGGGGAAACCCTGGAGAGTAATCGGGATGATATGAGGAAAAATTCGGAACGACGGGAGGGTGGGGTCTACCGTGAGGAGGAAGGAACTGAGAATGACAAAGAGGAGACTAAAGCTGAAAGGATACATCGCGAAAGAAAGGAGCGGTACAATCGTCGTGTTTCTCAGAAGCGTCGGACGGCAGAGGAGCGAGAGATGCAGCAGCGTCGAGAACGCCAAAGGGTGGAGCGTAACAACCGACAAAGGAGAAGTAGAAAGAGACCATCGGAGGGAAAGGGGAAACTGCTGGAGGAAGAAAAAAGTCTTTATGCGATTTGTAGACACAGATCCAGATGTGCAAGAACGTAACGAGGATGAAATGGAAGGTTGCTCACATGTCCCAATGGGACAGGGCACTCCGGGAGCCAGTACGGAGGAACAGTAAGACAATTTCACTTCACAATATGAGCCTAAACAGGAGAGTGAAGCGGCAAGGACTCCCCCTGAAGTTGTTTTTGACGAGACTATGTTTTAGGGTGGTACTGACTTTTCGTCTTTTCGTAGAAATGACGATAACGACCCGGAAAGTCTGTGGGTCTCTAGGAAAGAAGCTGGAGCACCGGGAGACGTCAGGTGATTGGGAAGATGTGGAGGATGAGGACGAAAGTGGTCATAAGACATCTGAGGGAAGCTCAAGTTATATCCAGGGGAACAATGTTCAAGGTTGAGGTGATGAGGGGTTCGAGATGGATATGTACGTTCCTTTAGTAATCGATTATGATGATGATGAAGAGCCTACCACGGAGGTTCCAAAGAGAACTCCTTAGGGAACACTTTCCAAATTCAGTAGTGCAGAAAGATTTAAACGCCGCCAGGGTCAGAAAAAGGCTGGCCGGAAGAGGTCATTGGAGAAGGCCAGAGCAGCACTACGTCATGAGCGCGTGGCTGCTCTTTCTTGGAGGCCGTATAATATCACCGCAGTCAAGCTGGAAGTAGGCATTACAGTCAGGGGAAGGTAGTGGGAAGCTCATTAGAGCTGATACTACCAATCTCGGAGTGTACCAGGGGTGAGGGTGGAAAAAAGTTAGAGAAGGTGAAGGTGATCTGACGGAATAACAACTGCAGCGCCACGACGGTCTTCGACTGGCAGCCACCTCATAGCACTTGGAATTTGAACAAATTCGTTCAACATCAGAATTCCTGTCTTCGTCAAGACGGCGATAATATTGATAGAGATTCCGCAAAAGTATTCTGTAGACCAGCCTACACATCAAACCAGATTGCACGCGCCATTCGCGATGACTTTGCGCAAAAACCAGATATGTCCACTGACCAGGTAGCCAATTTGGTGAAAGCAAGGTCGTTCTATAGACGTCAACCGTCCTATCATCATAACAGAGCAGTCCGGTGGGAATTATGACGCTACTTAGAGGCCAATAGAGCAATAGATATGGCTGCATTAGAGGGTTACGCCGACCTACTACGACAAGAGGGACATACAGTGAAGTTGTATATCCTAACAGCGGAAGAGATGAACAAAGAACGTGTGAAAGCCGCAAAGTTTATTCATGTCCAATTGAGTCGAGGGCAGAGGAAAGAGGATGTCAAGCAGTTTGATGAGCCTGAGGCAGATGTCCATGATATCGATGACGACGGGAGATATTACGGAGGGTTTCTGTTTGTCCCTTCGGTGGCGGAGCACTTCTGCAGGACTGGGAGAAAGGCGTACACTGCTGATTACGGACATTGCGACGGTGTTGGCAGCACATCCAACGGAACAATTTTCGAGGTTCTCGGTTATGACACCAATAAGCACTTGTTTCCGCTCTTCTTTGTACATGTCGTCAGACCTGAGTGTCTGGAGACATGGAAAGAGGTTTTCGCGACCTGCAAAGAGATTCAGGGATTTGATGTTGCAGATCGTACAACTATTGTGGATCGGGAGAAGATTATAGATAAAGCCTACAAACGAAACATGGACCATGCTAAAATGTTCCTAGATCCCTTTCACTTCCAGAAAAATCTGGGTCCGAAACTGGGAATGGCCAAGATTGCGGGGCTCTCGCTTTATGACAGAGCTTTATATGCAACTAGTGTGGCTGAAGTAGCCACCATTCAGGCTGAGTATTCCCGGACACAGCTCAATTATCTCGGACATTTTGATGACTCCGAACTCTATAGGACATACTGTGACCACGTCGCAAGAAGCAGAGAGTGTATGGAAGCAGCTTTTCGTAATCACATAATATCTGTCGAATCCCAAAAGATGCTGGAAAGGGTTTTATTAACTAAAGGTGAGAATTTACTCCGCTGACAGTCCCTTGCGACTTCAACCAAAGATCCAGTTCCACCTAATATACAGAACATATTGGCAAATCTCATTCAGCGGTCAAGAGCTTACCAGGGTACTGTTAAATGGTTGGACGGAACTGCACAGATGGAAGGTACAGTGCGCAGCATTTCTGATGGCTCTATTCTTCTCCATGTAATGTTAAGCAAAGAGTATCATACCTCCCCTACGTGCTGTGCCTACAGCCAAAATGGTTCTGGGATTCCTTGCTATAAAGGGGTAGCTGTCTTCTGTGAGAAGTACAGGTCGTCTAGCTATATTGTTTTCATTGCAGAACGACATTTGGTCGACACCTGTAAGACGCAATACGACAACATAACATTTGGATTTGCAGCATTGTACACCGTTACGGACGTGAAGACTACAGCTTGGCGTCTGGTCGCTACAGGACAGAATCTTCAAGTCCCAAAGGCGATACATCCTCCATGCAGTCGTCCCACGAAAACTGCAGGGAAAAAAAGCCACTGATATGAGCAAGGACCTGCACACAGTCGTCGCTGCACGCACAACTGTTCTTTGTGTGGTCGCCCTGATTATAATGCCAGTAACTGTCCACTGCGTCAGGTGCTCGTTGTCGATGAGAACACACGCGACGGTATTTGATTGATCACTAGTACCCTTTGTTTGCTTCGGAAGTATTATATGCCATGTCTGAGTAACTAAAGGAATGTCACAGTTCTTGTTTGTATTTTAATGATCGTTTCTCTATCTTTTGGTATATGTCGCAGTTAGAGTCTGTTCAATTTTCTTAATCACATGGTTTATAGATAAATCCAATAATTGCCACCATATTGTCTACAAGTGATACATCAAGTCCGTGATTGTCGCATTGCGTTTTAACACATACAGAATTCTCGCAATAAGGAGTGTCAATTCTATGAATGTCACAATGGAAAGACCCGAAAAACGACCTTGCCAGAATGTGTTTTGGAAATGACCCTTACCAAATTGGTCGTGCTGTACAGTACAGTACTTCTGCATAACAGCTTTCCTGTGGCATCTGAAATCTACTCACGTAACAGTTCTTACATGACATCAGGATAAAATTTGCTTTTCTTACAACACTATATCGCTTATTAGACCTAAATTATTCTTGCGGAAATATTAAACGGCATTTAAATACATCAAAATTACGAAATGCATTCAATATCTTGATAAAGCGTAAATTTCGATTATTTCTCGAACGCAACAATGATTCGCTCATATTTTCATAAAGTATCTTCTTAGTTATCGTTTTAAAGTAAATAAGTGCTGATATTAATTCTGAAGGCGGCAGAAAGACTTAATGTCACTAACACACGTCTTCTAAAACGCGTCAATTTGAATAATTGTTGTATACTCAAAAATTGAACACATGCAATTTAGTCAACCGTATGCGAGATTTTCAAGTCATTTAGCTTTATTACCATCAAAAAGATCATAAATAATTCGCAATAATAGCTTCGTTTCGATTTTATTTCGAGTTATAAAGCTTTTCACCAGTTTATTGACGTTTAGGTAGCATGTTATTCATTTCCAAAAAAAATGTTTTCACTTGATACAGTATTTTCAGACATTCCAAACCCTAAAAATCGAAAGTTCGAAACAAAGAACAAACTGATTACGGGTAACATTGAGCTACCTAATATCAATTTTAACATCTACGCATGACAATTTGGAACTTAATTTTTCACCATAACAATATCCCCTGATAAAAAAGTTGCTGAATAATTCAACAGGACCATAATGTTTTTAATTTACGTTTTTAGTCGGCATGTAACGCATTTTTGTCCCTTGTTTGCTTCAAATTCTCTCAAATTATCATAGATTTTTCGATTTCATCAGTTTCCTCTTCTTGCTATACATAACTTAAAACACTTCAATGCCCAAAACTATTCAAAAAAAGGTTGTATGAATAAATGTTCTTAAAAATTGCATCTAGATTGTGAATATAAAGTTTTATTACTCTCTGTTTAAATTAAATTGTGTTAATCAGCTTCTTTTCTCGATTATGAAAGTGTACTATTTTATTTCTCTTCTATGTCTTGAATATTAACTAAAAATAGCACATAATTACAGTTTTGAAAAAGGGTATTCTGAATAGTGTCTAGAAGCCCCACTGCGTTGATTCTGAAATTAAACAGCCCACATAGGACATTAGCTAAAATTGGAATCCCTAACTCAGTCATCGCCAGGTAGACATACCTTTCTCCAAATATGAACGAATATTTACACATGTATTTTTGCACCAGGAAAATTCTCACCATCTTTAAGTCCATTTTTGGATGATAATACATCTTCGATAGGAAAGATGATGACCACAAAAGGTCTTATTTTTCTAATACGTACAGTGATTTTAATACTTCAGAGAATGAAGTTCAGATTAAGTAAATCTTCCTAGAGCTTCCCAAGCTGCGAATGTATATATCGAGGATTTCTGTTGAAGATAGTTTTCGATGTAAAAATAAGAAATCATCTTCTTCATGTCATTATTATGATATAATATCAAGTATTTAAGTTATGTAGTTGCCAACACTGAAAGTCTCTGTTGTTCAAATCATGCGAAGAAAGCTAGAGCTATTGTCAGAAAATGCTAATGAATCCAGTCATTTCAACGAACTAATTCCCTGTTCTAAATCAATCACGTTCGCAAAGAGCACCCAATACAGTAAATCTACCGAAAATCGACGATTCTGTCTCAACAAGGACGGCATATAGGACTATGGATTATTTTATAGGGGCTACTTATATGAAAAGAAGTCTAGACCAGATAATCAGCTTCTGAAGTATTTAATAGTTGCATATTTCTGAAAACCCTCTATAAATTGTAAAAAATCATTTACTCCACTTCAAGTAAACTATTGTTTCATGACAGATATTTTCATTACCGATGAATTATAAACACAAAATTTATACAATGATGAAAAAAGTTCGAAGACGGCAACTCATAGTCAAGAAAATATGAGGATAACAGTCAAGAGAAAGTCTGTGTTTACAAAAACCGTAACATGGGCGGAGAAATATTTTTCTTTTGAATGAGTTTTTTTGCAATATTTTGAGATTTGAGAACAATTCGATAATACTGATACTATATAATTTTGTTTTTACCATCAAACAACACTCAATACAATATCTCCTTTATATTAGAGGCTCCACTCAGAGTCCTATTTGTTATCGTCTAAGCCGACATGAATTCAGATTCGAAATTAAATGAAAGATCGGAAGTACAGTATAAAATTACTGCAATTTAGTTTTTTTCCGGCAGTGGAAACCATACCAGAAAACAAAAAGCCGTTCAAGTTTTTCATTAACGAATATTACGATTCGAAAGGATGAAGAAGATAAAACATACTTAAGCGTTCCCGAAGAGTATCAAAAATAAGATTAGTTTCAAGCAATAAACTTCAAAGATCTGCACCTAGAATAAGAACTACTTTCTAAAATTTTCCTTGGTAAGATAATAACAAGAATTCAGAATGGTTTCTCCGAAACATTCAAAACTTATTATAATAAGACATTTGCAACGGAACCAGCTTTTGAAAGGAGCCGCTACGGCGAAAATTTCCAAAAAGTACAGAAAATTGAAAAAGGAAAAATTATTCTAGAATTTTTTTTCACTTTCTAACAGTGTTTTGATATTTATATACAGTCCTAATTATATACCGCATTGTAAACCCTGTAGAGTATCCTGCAATACACATGCGAAGAGATTATATTTACTAGAATTTCCTGACTTTTTGATAGAAATTCTAAGAAATATCATACTATCTGGCTACATAAAAGTACAAGTTGTCATCATTAGCGAAATATATTTTGAAACACTTTGAAAACGAAAAATGATCCTATTGAGTTTTTACGCAACTGAATTTCCATTCAAAGATCTCTCTCGAATTTTCATCCGTTAATGGGAATGTGAATGAAAGGTGTCAAACTATGAAAGGTTTCAAACTATTGTAAGCTAATTATCGCATTATTATTTCATCATTTTTGTGAATGAAAGGGGTCCAATTTTTTTTGCAACAATTTAATTCCATCAAAATGAGGAACAAATGGTTTGATTTTACCGAAAACTTTTCTCTACTTGAAAATATTAAATAAAAAGCCAAAGCATTGTTCTTTGACAAAAAGCACTAAATTTTGGGCAAAATAAATCCCTGAAAAATTGAAATGGCATTCATTGAGTCTATTGCTTGAACCCTGAAACGCTTACAGGAGAAAAGATAATCGGAGTTGCAAGATTTATCTTCATCAGAGTCTTCATAGATGAAGTTAAAAGGAATGACGTACAGAATTTTTGTAATGCTGGAGAAATGTTTTCCACTTAGAGAGGAGTCAGACGGAATGACATTAAAGATTTATTTTCAAAGATATAAAATTTAATGACAAAAGTTATTCATTCTTTGCCCCTAGTGAAGTATATTCGACGTAAAAAGAGCCAAATTAGTGCTTTAAGGGTAATTGAAATAAACAAGTTATTTAACACAACAATTTTCAAATTAAAAGAATGGAATTTCTTACTGAAATTTTAGTTCCAGTCACAACAAACAGTAATGAAATTCTTTCTGTTGAAAATAATTTTCATTCACATCACTTTCAGAACGGTCTCTTTAGCGTAAGAACTCAGCACGGTTCACCAAAAAATCATATTGACACTTTCACTACCCTAGATGAAAAATATCCGACATTTCAGATGGGCTTCACCTTCACAACTACATACATTGGATAGGACACCCTCAATAACCCCTGCGGCTGGATGAAAAGTCATGGAAAAGGCTTTTTTAGAGAGCTTGGGCGTTCAAAACCAGTTCTTTTCACCCGATAACGGTCACGTGCTTGATAAATTCTGGCTGTTGTGCCCAATATGTGATAAAAGTATTATTGTATACGCTCGATCCGTATATAAACGCCATTTTTAAAAACTACGCATTTACTACGGCCCTGTTATTTACCCGAATAATTTTTCTGTATGAAATTTGAATCTCTTCCAGGAATACTTGAGATTTCTGTAACGAGGGTTTCCAAAAAATTGTATGTTTATATGTTGGCAGGAGGATGATGTCTCGATAAATACAAATAGCCAGCGGTTGCGCATTAATGCAACTGAAAATATTAAATGGACAAGAAAGAAGTCGCAAGCGATTTTTTACAGTAATTGAAGTTTCATTTTTGTATTCATAAATCAGCTGTCCCCAATACGGAAACTGTTCTTCGTATATATACATCGGAATTTATTAGAATCTAGCCCCTAAGTATCAAGATACTATTTTGTGTGTATCATATACGTAATTTGTATTGGTTCAATATTTTTTAGTTTTAATTCAGCATCTCAGCTAGCTATTAAGAAACTAAATAATAAGGAATCTAGATAATTGCAGACTGTGTTTCAATTTTTTTTGGATAGGGCAATATGAAAGGATCGTGTTTACTGCCTACCGATTCCTTTCAATCCCTGAAGACTTCAATGGACATTGAAAATCATCTATGATTGTAGTGATATCCTTTTCTCGAATCTGAAGAAATTAAAACGCTTCCTATTTGAAAGCCCATTTAAATTTTATCAAATATTTTATTTTATTATTCTGATTCTGCGAGGGAGCTTTTTGCTCATAATTTCTTCTAGGAATGTATTTTGGGAATCAAGTTAAGTTCAGCGCGATATTTTAAGAAAATATCGCTGAAGTTTTCTGAAAGAGTGCCGCGAGATTGCAAGGAAACAGCGCTCTCACTTCCGGAGCCACTGTACGCACTTATGATGAGTGAGGCCCTTAAAATTCCTCCGAGCAAAGCAATCGAATACTGATTGAGAAAATAATCTACCCTTCCGAGTTTTTGGTTGATTTTCGTGAGTACATTATTGATTCCACACCATTGCTAGAGAAACTGGATTACGGGCTCGGTGGTAATACCCAAACACGATATTTTTGAACTGGCATTACTAAAATGATCATGATAGGCCTGAGGAAGTGTATATATATTTGTGACTAATTCAATGAAATCATCTGTACTAATTCAGTGAATTCGTACAGATGATTTCATTCCAGAATTTCACTACGCGTATAAAGTGCATTATCAGATAAGAACGATTACTTTAGTGATCTTTATAAGAGAGAATAGAGAAGCGATCTCTAAAGAATCTACATGACTGAACCTTAACGCTTTGAAACGTCCGATACAAGACAGATGAAGAGAGAGATTAAAATTTTTAACTAATTATCTGACTGAACAAGTACTTCTGATAGAAAAATGATGCTTAGAATAACAATACTGACAAAATTATTCCATAAAGTGATTTATACTAAGAAAAAATCGTAGGAAAGATCCACAGAAAGAGACAATTTGGAGTCAAATGAAGCTTAAATGACAATAAAATCCAGATAGAGTGATTTAATGCGGAAATATTACAGAATAAAAGTGAAGGTGCTGAAAAGTCAATCGAATCTCTGACGCTTAGACGCATTTAATTAATTCAACCGCTTATAGCCTAATACAATCAGAGATCGGTACTGGAGCCCCTTTTAAACTAGTAAGGCTACTAAACTAGTTATTTGACGAAGAAAACATCCCATGTCTATCGCGGATCACAGTGTTGCAACGAAAAAAGTGAGAAGTTTCATAGTTAGTTTCAACCAAACGGCTAGCGTTAGAAATAATTCCTCGCTCTTTAAACTCAAAAGTCTGAAATTTTTCATCGTATTCATCCCCCTCTTTCCTCTAGAAAGCAAAATATATCCTAACGAGAAAAAATATACTAGCCAAGAAATTTTGATTTTTTTAATACATGAAAAACTAGGTTAGTTGTTCCCTGAGGGATGTTGTGATATGTGTAAAAGCTTAAAATGTAAATGATTGGCGGGAAGCCTTCAAAACGCTAGATAAATATACTACGAAGCTTGAAATACAGTGAAAAGAATGGGAAAAAATTACAACAGGAAAAAACTTAAAAACGTAGATAGGTAATATTAAAATGCTGATGGAAACTGGATCAGTTTTGGGGCCGGCGGTTAGTTTAAAAAACTTGGACTCAGAGAGTTCTATAACGAGGAAAGAGATATGTCTTGTTAGTTGCTTTCTGGAAAGATTAGTTTGGCTAATCATGATAAAGAGGGGCCCGAAGTATTTTGACCCGACTTTGTAAAGGAATTCTAATATAAATCATTCAATAAACGTCTTCCGCTTTGTCGAGGACAGTAGAAAACATATTTTCTATTTTTAGAGCCCATTATCACAGAGATCTAGCGTAGAAGTGTCCGATGGCAAATATAGTGATGAACAGGCGGAAAGATAAAGGAAACTAGATCCATTTTTTGATTTTGTGTTAATTCATTCTAGCCAGAGTGCCTCTGAAATAAATTAATTTTGATGTAAAAGTGACAATAAAAAGTAGTAGATATTCACTGAAAATTCCAAGTGATAGATTTAGTAGTATCTGATATCTATTATACGCATGAAGTACTAATTTGCTCAAATAAATTGCAAAAGTTTGTTTAAAATCTTAATCAGTTCCACATTCGTCTGTCTAAATGGGTATAAAATGAAGAGAAAATTTTATTTTCCGTCAAAATGACACGCATTTCGTGTATAGTGTAATCAACTTGAAAATGTTTTAGGGTTACACAGCATAAGTTTTCCGCATATTCAGTTCTTTCTTATTTCATCATCATATTTCCATTCCTTGATAATTCACAGAGATCAAACATCCCGAGTAAATTACAAAAAGAGTCTTACAGTAAGATCACTCTCGACGTTTTCAGTAGACAAAAGATTCCTACTTATTTCACCCAATTTGTTTTTATATTGGCAATATTCATCACGAAACATACAACTGTTCTCATCCACATCGCTGCACTCTATACTCCAGTTAACTTCTAAGTTCCACCGGTGATGAATGGCTCCATATTTGATTAGCTTGGCTAATGAAGGAGTTCATATTTCATACAGGCTGTATTTTTCTCTTTTTCGGAAAACAGTATCTGTATTCTTTGTTAGTGTAAGTACTTTCTGTTGCCTCTACTGGCAGCTTACAGCTGGTAAAGGGCTTACAGAATTCTATTAATTTAGTTTACTGTACAACCTAGAACTTGAACTTTCTTCTTTTGCACTGTACAGTGCTGTAACCTTGAGCTAATCTTCGTTAGATCAGCTCAAACAGGTTTAGGGTTAGCCTCCCACCGTTGTATACATGGCCTCTGGAAACTTCCTACGGTCGTTCGAAAGCACCAGTGGACTCGCCTCGAGGACTATTCAAGCCCCGGTCTCCCTTCATGTTCTGTCTGAGTAAAGTCTCTCACCATCTTCTCTCCAGTCAACTCTCTTCCTTGATCCCTCATTCCCTTTCTCTCTCTCTCTCACCCTCTCTATCTGTTTCACTCTCCTTCTCTCGTTCCCCAATCTCTCTCCTTCGCTCCATATCTTCCTTCCCACTTCATTCTTGTGCTGAAATTCGGAAAATTAGTACTTTTTTGCTTTGCCTCCCAAAATGCCCGCGGCCATCTATATGTACGGAACTTAATGAGCCCCAAGAAAAGAAATGTTGACCACTTTACCGCCTTCAATATATTTGTTTCAGCTACTATACCAGATCAACTTTAACATTTACCAACGGCTTTACCTCTCTGTATTAGTATTATGGAACTCTTGCAAAGAAAAGACATTCCTACAGCCAGCACGCTATTTTAATTGACTTAATGGTATATTGGTGCGCGAAAGTTAAAGAATTTCTACGCAAAGTCTTCCTGCCTGGCTGAGTCGACATGGATGTGGTACCCTTGTTTAAGGGTCTAGGTTGCGGCACCTCGTCACCTCGAATACAACCAAGACACTCAAAGAAAGTTCCCACATCCTTGTCGTTACGACATTTTTGCGACGGAAGAAGAGTTGTTTGAATAGATAGAGAGCTACGACGCTGTCGAGCAGACATTACTTGCTAAATTTGCCTTGTACAAATTTATAAAAGATATAATTTATAAATGTTTAGAAGCGGAAATACAGATTCTCAAATCGGTGAATGAGGTGGAGAGAAAACGTATGTTTCGATAAAATTTCAAAGATTAGCTTGATTCTTACCGAAACCTACCTCCATAGGGAGCTTTAGCAGTTCTTAGAGCTACGTGTGCCCCGATATTACTCATTTATTGACAAAGACTACAAAGATTCCCATTATAAACTTATAACATTCTTCGGCACTTGGAACTATAACGTAGTAATTTAAGTGAATTTTTTTGTCAAACCGGATCCCTTCCTATAAACATCAAAAAGATAGACGCTTTTTTAATTTTCTTATTTGTTTCTCCAATGTGATAGTATCAAAATGCAATCAACTCTGCATCTTCATAGTAGAAAATCCTCTCTGTTTAAGTATAACTCAGCGGAATAGCGGTAAGTTATAGAGAACTGCACGTTCTCGCTCCATATTCACACTTTTAATCGTGACCAGATCCCGCTATCGTCTCCATTCTCGGCCATCACACGAAGCATAAAGATACTCAGAAACCCGAAGAGCCCCTTGGGCCTTCATCGAATGCGTATGTAAAGCCCTCCTCCATAGTCAACATCAAGTATTACAAATGATTCCGAGGATACCCTCTAAGGCGCTACTGACAATCTGGCCAAGTTACCAACAGCTTAATAAGCCTCAAAACATCCGAACTGTCCCCAATCTATCCGCTATTTTCACAGATCTATTCGTGAACGCTCCTTTAAATGAAAATTTCATTGCCAAAAGAGCTGATAGATATAAAGAGGCGGTTAAGTACAAGATGCAATTCCTCAAAACAGTACTGGCTTTATTGAAGGTACAAATTCAGCGATTGCGTGACGAAGCGGAAATTGTTTACAGCAAGATGCATTTCAGGACTACAGAAGATTTCAAGCGCTCAGGTTTCATGTGGAAGCTTGCCTGGTGGACTTTTAGTACACGTAAATATACGGACTTATATAGAAGAGAAAGCACATTTGAAAGTTGAACTCGTGCCTAGAACCAGATTATCAGCTGAAGATATGCCTAAATTTGAACTTTTAGTAGCACTTCTTGTATGAAAACAGTGTTTTTACTCAAATATTGTATCTTTAAGTTCCATTTTAGAGCCCCACAATTTGCCGTGATCAACATAAATTTATTTTGACCATGAAACCAAAGCGATTAAAAATAGAAAAGCACCTACGGAAGCTGAGGCTCTACTAGACCATGATGGATTAGTCGCAATCTGTGCGTTTTTCAAGCTTTATAGGAACCCTATAACTCGCTAATATGATAACGAACAACTATAGGACTTTTTTAGGGAAATTATGATAAACATTACTTTTCCTGTACCACCACTATTCTGTAACAGCACTTGAGATCTCATGTTTGATAAGTTTTATCGGACCAGCGGAAGTTTTAGCGCGGAAGTGTTTGCCCTAATTCTTTTCAAAGTTATTCCGCTCGAAAAATAGGCCATCAATAGCGCTTCGTCCAAAGAAAATTCCATCATAATCCACAATTTCTGCAGCTCGAACTTTCAAGCCTTGTTTCGCTCCTCCCTGCATTACTCTAGTGCTCGTTCGAGCTCAAATTACCCACTACCGAATCTTTGGTGGTCAAATTTCAAACTCTACGGTTCAGTGCAATTTCGTTGCCATTACTCGCCTCCGCTTTGTCATTATCCATGGCAGCTTCATATTGAATCGACGATATACTTGCCGACATACAATCACAGCATGCACACCCAGCATGCTTTCGCAGACACGCTTTTCACATTGCTGAGCTCCACCTAGTTTCTATCATCCAAGAAAGCAAGTGCATCATGTCCGCTGCTCCCAATGGCTCTTTTTGTAACGTATGTTATAATCTCCACTCCCTTTATTTCTTTTTGCTCTCTTAATCATCCACAAATTCTGTCGGTTTGCGCCGCGCTTTTTTCGTATTTAAACATTTGTTCTCTTGTAATTCTAGGAAGCTGCTCTACTTCCCATGCTTTTCCACAATTCTTCCTCTTGCTGCTCTTAATTCTTTCTTAGCATTCAAAGCGGTCTTTTAGTCACTTTTACTTGTCCTACATGGACTTCTATGTGATTTTATCGGGTAATTTCTTTGTAGCAATGGCTTTGGCTGGGGATATTCAAAGTCTTTCTCTTGTATTACCGTCTTTCACTATTTCTGCTTTCGTTGCAGCGATATTTCAGAAGAGGACAAGATCTTTTTCGCTCAGTAATCACGAACGGATACCAGGTGTGTGGCTCGTATGAACAGAGTTAGTCTGTAGTTTAGGATAGCTTTGCTAACACTTTGGAAGGTAAAAGAGTTTAGGTAGGGCAATATGGAAGATTAGAGGCAAAGGAGGAATTTTTCGTGTTGTTGGAGATGATTTTTGAATATGTGTAGGCTACGCTATCCTTTTGGGGAAGTGATTTATTAAATTATTGGTCGTCTGGAGCTGTCATCCCGTTTTGAGCCCCGTGGATTTCTCCAATCACCCACAACCACATGATTCTGCAGTCAAAAATTCTAGAAGTTCCGCAATAGGTACCAGGGGCTGCAAATTGCTGGTTAATCATTTTTGACGTCAATTTTCGCATCATATACGCAATATCTCTAGTAACCTGCATTGTTCATGTGTGCTGGGCTGAGCGAAATCGACCCGGCTCTCTCCCCATCAAAATATTTAAAAAATCTCGCTAGAACTGATAAAAACAACTTTCTGCTCCAAGAAATATTTTGATCATCACAAAGGCGGTCAATTTTTCCGACGTAACTTTGATGTCAAAAGGAAATCGACCAAATAGACCCATATTAGCTCCCTTTTTTAACCTACAACTTTTTTGGCGTTTCATTGTTCCCTCCCAACATCGAATAGATAACTTCTTTCTTCTTATTGAAGCCCAAATCGCCTGTTTTCCCCGACTAATTCTCTGAAAAAGCTTTGAAGTAAAATAATCGGTGCAAACTAAATGTAAAACGACTGTGTTGAATTTGTTTTGCATAACCTCTTGATAAAAAAATTTGAGAATAGTTTCCACATCGGTTATTTTCCCACGCTATATTGGAACCATTTCTTTACTGAAAACAAACCAAAATTTGCCAAAAACGAGAGCAAAAAGTATAGGACGACTACGCTAGTCAAATTCTGACAACGTAAAATTTTCGAAGAAAATCGTATGCCAATCATTTTTATTCGTCAAAGAAACGGCGTTGAGTGATTATTCTTTTCAAAGGGGTTTTTATTTTTAAAATGAGACCTTATACATTGCTAATAGGCCTTGACTGAATTCATGCAAAATATATACCATCAATTGTCATAAGCAAGCAAATGTATTTCTCGACAATGTAAAGAGCTCGCGACTGCCACAAAAAAGTATCCTAGGTGCAAGCCACGAAATCTGTATCAAATTAAAAGTATCCAAAAGCCAACAGGACTAAGAATTTTAGTTTGTAAGCATCGATCGGTACCTGGGTCAAAACAAATGAATAATTCTCTGTACCGTGCAGATGATCAATCTGTAATGGAAATGTCCTCGCTTTATCTCGTATTTACTACTTATGGGTAAAAGATTATCTTTCTGAACAAAAAACAGTCATAAAATACATGGAGTAGATTACGATCGGCTCTTTTCAGATGCTTCTAAACATTAAAAAAGAGAAAATGGGAAGGGAAATGCTATCAAAATGAAAAAGAGTCAAGAATGTTCAAACTTTCAATGAATACTTCATAAGGGTCCTCTTTGAAATTACAAACATCAGAATGAAGAACTAAATGTACCATTTCACCAGTGCTATTAAGCAAAGTATATGGAATGAGCTCTCCACGAAAGATAAAAAAGTTCTTCAATATGAAATTGCAGATGCAGAAATTATTGAGTTAGTTCAAGGAATTTGTACCACAGATTATTTCGACCGGTCCCATTTTGTCAGTCAAAACTGCTATACAAATTTCCAGCTCCTATGGAAATTGGAAACATAGAGCTCAAGTCTATCGATAAGGATCGCGAAAAGAGTATGCGAGAAGTTTTTTGTTTTCGTTGTCTTCAGAAAGGAAAAGTTTCCAGTAACTGCCGAAAAGGATACAGCAACTACTTGAGGATACGGAGCTAAAGTCAAATCTACAGAAACACAATAACAATATATCAACAGAAGGTATTTTCTTTATATATCATTCTACGTTTCTTATCCTCATTAAAAAAATTGAAAACGCTCTACCTTCGATTCCCCCCCTGAAATCTGGTAGCCACTAGAGGATTTACTGGAGGGAAAATATGTTAGCACATGGCGGAACTGAGGTAAACCATCTTGACGAAAGGTTAACTGTAAAAAATAAAATTATATCCAAAAAATTATACCAGAGTCTAAACTAGTGAACGGAGACCCTTTGCAGGTTTTAAGAAGTCCTAAAGAAGTCCAAAACCAGGAGTATAATTAAATTGTGCTTAGAAGTCAGTCTATTGAATCTATATGATTCAAAAATTGGAAATCAATGACCGGCATCTTTCAACGCAGTAGGATTGTTATCAAATTTAGATACAATGACAAGAGTCACAAAATTACTTCAGAAAAACTTCTTCCACATAGTATATTGTTATCTACAGCATTGTACTACATTATCGACCCCTATTTTTCTGTGCTATCTTACCCCTTAAACATTTTATCTAAAATATCCTCGTAATATCCCACAGATTTCCGACACATGAAAAATAACTCTTTCGATTTTCCGGAGAGACTTCCGGGAGGGCCTATGGCAATAATACCATAAGATTTAAAAATCAAAAACAAGATAGCGCAAAACCACAAAAGAACGAAATAATTTTTTCGAAATTCTTCGAAAAAATTAAAAGTAATCTTTATTACAAGGATTATTTACTCACTAAGTTGTTTATTACAACCATTGAATTCCATGGGATACATAAATATTTTTCTGATCCGAAAAATAATTGACTTTATAGATTAGTGTAAGCTACAGGGCGCTTAACAAACTAGTGGAAAACAGTTACCTTCTTCCAATAATTGTTGAAAATTTTAATCCATTGAACGGTGCAAAGTTTTTTTTGCTAAATTGATCTCTCTACATGCAAATAACAGATTCCCTTGGAAAAATTATTAGTTCACTGGAAGGCTGTTCAAATGAGATGAGGAAATTTTGGATTTATGGTAATACGTTTTGCATTTATCAATGGTGCACAATCGTTCCTGTCGTTTACAAATTTTATCTTAAGCATAACCTATAAATGTGTGTTATTTTACACTTAGAAGATACTGTAGTGTTATTAATATATGGGGCGATCATGTGAAACGCGGAATTTTTGAAAGCTTTACGAAAGGAGAAAATATTTGCTAAGCTATTGGAATGTATTTTGGTCTATCAAAAGTTGAATACTATAGAAAAATGCGCTCAGATGTTAGCAATTAGCACAAAAAAAAGAAAACACGAGCTTCTAAGAGCCTAACAAGCCCGTAGACTTAAACAGAAGCTCAATGATTACTGTTTATTGTGATTCATTGCCGTAAATTTATCAAAAGTCGTTCAAATTTGCGAATTCACTGAATAAATCAACAAAAATGGCATATTTGAAAGCAGATGTGAAAAATGAAAGAATTTAGAGAAGTTAACCAATTAAAAATAAAACTACTCCCGACCCTTCGGAGATTTGGCCCAGAATTTTCGTACCTAGATTGGTAACAATAAATTTTTTTAATCATATAATCGGGGCTGGATATTAACAGTTTCAGTTAATGAACCAGTAACAAATGGCCTTAACATTCCGAACACTAACTTTTGCCAGAAAAGCACCAAAATAATGTAAGGGCGCCACTGAGCTTGATTTACAGAAATAAATGTTGGATATACTGCTTGAATCGAGAGAATGTTTGGCATATGAAGATCACTACCTTCTTATATACCTCTATTGAAGTCCAAATTTGTCACTAAGGCAAGCGTGATGGTTCCAAACCCTCATCCAGTTTGAATTCAAAAATTTAAAGACATTCGAAAATTTGAACATAGTGGAAGACGACCCTTGAAGAAAACGCAATAAAACTTAATTCTGCCAAAATTTTTCCCATGTAAAAGAATAGAAATTATCCCCTTTTATGTTATAAAAAAGAAAAGCGGTGAAATTGCAAACATTTACTGCATGAAAAATACCTCTTAAATCGTTAAATAGCTTTTGAGGGAATTCGGGAACGATATTTATTTAAAATAAAATAGGGAAGAACTAAAAGGCATAATGAAAGCCGTCAAAGCCTTTTCTATCGTAGTAACAAATGTTTTGTGTCTGGAACAGTTTATGATTTAATATATTAGATTTTAACCATTTGAATGCCATTACAAAGCATCTGGGAGTTAAGCATACTACTAAAAACCACATTCAAGATAAAATTGGACATAATTAAAATCAGGCGTCACTAAATATGTTAATTTTTGTAGATAAAAAGAAAAAGCAGGTAAAGAATAGAAAAATACACTATCTATTAGAAATATTCGAGCCGCATTCATCTGATGTATGTATCATAAAATGTACACCATAAATGTTTTACAAAATTTGACGCATTGGAACTTATAAACGTATAAATTCTTGGATGAACTCTCTCAAAAATGATAGGCAGTACCCTTTAGGACCGAATCTTGATGCATTTCACACCTCTCAATTGTTTTTATTTGCTCGCTACTACTGACAGGCCTTGCGTATCAACTAGAAAAGAGATCTTATCTATGTGAGAACTTTCTAGAAAAGCCCCGATTACATCTCAGCTACCAAGATTTCTCAGTCATGTCCAGACGGCCCTCAAAATGATAGCCAGAACAAAATTATCATCCGAAAGAATGAGAAAATAATTAGCGGATCTTTGAATATTGGCAAATCAAATTGGGATTAGTTCTTGGCTGCCTTTCGAAGTTGTTGATAACTCTTATATTAATAAAATACATAAATCTCGCCTTTGTATCTCAGTTATGGAATTATTACTCACAAAATTCTGTAAAAAATACTTTCAAGTCTAAAATCAGCAGCAATGTACTTATTTAGCAAGATTAACATTCATACGAAAGAAGGTCAGAAACAAATAGAGTGTCAAATGTGCTTACCGTGAAATATGGTAAGACGGGAAGGTCACGCATTCCTTATAGACTTGGTTCAAATTTATGGATTTCAACAAACAATGCATATTTGGGAGTAAGATCACACATCAGAAAAGATCCAAAGTATTGTGGACCATTGCAAATAATCAAGAAATATTGGGTAAGGTTCCTATCAACTTAATTGTTTTCAATCTATTTATTTCGGAGAATAATTGAATACTCGACCGCTTGTGTTTGAATCCATCTCATCTCGAATGCCTACACTCAACCTTCACTTCATCTCGCTCGGCGCCCGCGCACGGTGTGGGAGCCGGACTTTCATCCGGCTCTTCCCTCAGGAGATTACCCGTCACGGATGCAGAGCTCTCGCTGCAACGTTCTTGTCGATGGCCACATCGAGTGGATTGCCTCTTCGCGCCCCCAGCGCACGTAGGACGAACTGAGAAAGGCGTGTAAGGATGGCTCTACTACTCGAACAAGGTTTGCGAAGTCCACCGTACCCTGTCGCGCTCAAATCCACCGTCATTCTGACGGACTGCGAGGGGTTGCGGTCTTGACAGCCTCGCGGGCTTGTCGTCAAGCTCGCTCGTCCGGAGTTCTCGCCATTGTCGTCGCCGTCTCTATCTGTAAGCATATGTGCTTACAGCGGGAGTTTTTTGAGCCTTCTGAATCCTCGGTTCAGGTGGTGGAGTTTTCTTCCGGTCCCCTTCTCGCTTGAGTGGGCAATTGCTTCAGCCATTGCCCGGAGTCGTCCGTCTAGCAAAAGCCGAGGTCCTGTGTAGTGCGGACTTGTCTTCAAACAATAAAGCGTCATTCTTCTTCTTCTTCCTCTCCCTCCTTGTACGAAACATACATGAATTTTTCCATACTGGATTTTCAAATCCATACTATACTGGATAGTTTCACTGTTATACAAACTTGCATCCTCCATGTCAATCTGAGTAATAACATGAGTAATATTAAGTTGAGACTATTTTTTATCAAAACATTCAACAAAAGCAAAGTGAAACAATTAGTCAAGTGGAAAGTCTGTGCAGACCATGAAAACTTATGCATGTCTGAGGAATCTATTTTCAGGTCCAAAAAATTTAAGAGGACAGAAACAAGGTTGATTAAATTCCTTTCTGGTCTTAAAATTCGAAAAGGATCCCTCACCCAAACAAAGTTACAAATATAAAGAAACGGCCTCAAAATTCAAAAAAGCTGCCTTTACCTAATAATAAAGCTATAAATACAAAAAGAGGATTGAAAGGGTATTCCTATGAAAAATTGTATTAGTTCATGTGAGCTCTTTTCTCTAATCAAAAAATAAACAATACAATTGAGTTTAATAGTTGAACAACTTTCAATGGAGATATTGCGTGTGCAAACGGCGTATTTAATCTAGAATATGCATGTACTGCTCCAGAGGCAGTCAAAGTAACCGAATATAGACTGATTTCAATGTTAATCTCTGTTTTTATATCTGTTATTCGTGGAAAAATAATGAGATCAGATCATTCGAGTAGGTACTCTTAGCAGGACTTTATTTTTTCATTTGTTTATGTCAAAACACCTTTACTACACCACAGTTTGTACTTGGCTTGACATTAACATAATTTTATACAAACGGCGCGTTATTATTGAAAACGCTATATTACAGTAAATTAAATGTCACATTATACTTTTTTGTGAAACTTCGATCTCGAGAGGAAAGCTTCTTACAGATTTTGATGGATAAATTCTACCAGTGATATCCCTTTTCAATTTTCTCCCCTCGAAGACCTTAGAGGTTTGGCCGCCTGAGATGTTCAAAAAGTTACAAGGAAGTAACTTTTCTTCAATCTAGATTCATCCTCTTAGCAGAGTCATCTAAGGTTCACTTGGTTCATAATTTAAGAGTACTCAAATTGAAAAATCTGGGATTATGATTGACCTTCGCAGTGGTATCATTTTAAACACGATCGAAGTGAGCTTCAGAAATGTTGAGGCCTACAATTTCCCTTGCCACCATATCTGCATCTTAAAAACTCTATAGTGATATATATGACAGCTCTAGAGGAAATTCTGTTAGATTTTGTCGACTTTTTTACTGAAATCAGAAGCTGAATCGATTATTCCATATCCGTAAATTAACATCGCAGAGCGTTTTTGAGTGCATGGAATAGAATACCTGGAAGAGAAGAACAGAAGACCAAGTTACAATAATATGATTTAAAAGAGATTCTATTTTTCCAAAATGATATGATATTATCAGGTATTTGTACAAATACGCCCATTTAATCTTTCTCTGTCGTGACTGTTTTTTCATAAGGGGTTATATTTGGCACCCGGCGGGTAATTTACCCTTATTTAAGCTCGATCGCCATGTATATAGTCTCGAAAATGCTAAAAGGAGCTCTTGTTATCTGAATTAAGTTTCCTTGGGTTAGCATATAGATAAAAAATGTCAATATTTTAGCGTTTTAGGTAGTACAAAAAATATTATGTACGGATAAAGCGGCCATAATTACAATTTAAAGGCACATAGTAGATTATTGAACCAATGTGGAGTGGCATCATCAATGCAGGGCATCGAAGCTTAAAAGTAGAGGTAGAAATATAATCAATAGCTCTAAATGTTACTAATTTTACGATTATTCCATCGAACTCAGTTACGACCTGATTTGGTTTTCCACATTGGTCTTCTGTCACTCGTGATTTATATTTTTGGGTAATCGAATAATTAGAAATAATGTATCCTAACAGTAACCCTAGTCCAAGACTGCGACTAACCAAGCACTGTCCTTGCCTGACATCATTTATGACTTTATTGGTAACGGATTGATTAAATATATACTACAAAATGGTGTTAAAACTGTTATATTTTAAGGTACCAAAACTTTTTCTCTCATATACAATATCCAATACGTAGTAATTCTTCGCTAGAACTGGTACAATGGCTATTAATTAATAGGACTCCCTCTGGTCATATTCCAGATTTGTGTCTATTTACCAGATTGTAGTATTTCCTTTGTTTATCTGTTAACCTTATGAGAAATTGTGCATTTTATTGTTCCCCACGGAGGGCAAATATTTTTTCAAAAACTTTCAGCGTTACTACCTACAAAAGTATCGACTCTTTTCTATTTTTCTGATTCTCTCACATTTCATACCCCTCATGAATGACAAGCGCAAATTTCGTATCGAAGTAACTTTAATTTGTATTTCAGACATTGAAAAAGGCTTCCAGGAAGGCTGTACCAATTTATTTCCTTTGGACTCTCAGCTGCTGACCATACATAAGCAGTCTCTTCCGGTGATAGCCTTATATTATTCTTGACACATTACCCATAAATTTTTTAAAATATAATACTCTATAGAATAAATTAAAGTCTCATGTACTTCACGTAACCATATGGTGTTATTACCTCTAACCTCATCTATTACCGTTGGTTTGTTAAAATTTGAATCAGTAGGTGCGGTGCTCGTCATCTAAATCTTGTTCTTACTGGTGTATGTTTAAAGGTCAAATATTGCACTACGCTTTGATCTGTTATGATATTTTCGATTTGAATATATGGCAGAACTACCTTGCAAATTTCAATAGTTCTTCCCTTATTTTCAGTAGCAGATAACTCGTTTAGTTGCTTTAGAGACATTTGGTTCTATGTGTTCCTAACACGTTTCATCCACAGCTGTTTCAGTGTTGCCTCAGAGCCTGGGAATACTGAAAAAAAACTGCGGAACGTTCTATGTAAGGGTTCAGGGTCATTTATAATCATTGATTATTTCTCGTATTAACGTAAGAAAATTCATGGCATAGAATGGGGATATTTTCCGTCTATACAAGTACAGGGTTTGTTTTAAAAATGACTGATATACTGTTATTCTACATCTTATATCGAGAAGCCCAGAATGTCTAAGAAGTTTTTATTTTTAATTAGATTATCTCTACTTTTAACTAATCAAAATATTTTCAATATGTATGTTAACCTCCTAAACTGAAAATACGTACTAATGATACTGTATATTCATTTTAAGCCACACATAGATACTTCGATAGTTAAAAAGTTTATTTTTGGGTCAATTTTGAAATTGTGCAGTGCTGAATAAAGGATCATGTGATATATATGCTTCTCATACCTGACAAATGCTTCCCGAATCAGTAATCAGGAAACTGTCATAATATTGGTCAGGGTTGTTAAGATTGTCAAACTCCGCCCTCGCCGCTTTAGGGCTGATTCTTAGCACCAAAAATACCTTTCTTGCTGCAATACGAGCTACTTTCCGTTAAAGAGACCATCCTAGCATTCTTCTAGATTTTTTAGTTAATAAAAGCGTATCCAGAGTAAATTTTAAACAGGATTTCACAATCTGTGCTCATGTTTCTAGCTGGTCGGGGGCAAATAGACATCCATTCCTTTCAACTTCCTCTTCATTTTTTTTCTTTACACGTATGTTCAAGATTTCCTGAAGTTTAATTTCCAGTGTTTCAACATGGTCTATCTCGCGAACAGTCAGATGTATAACCCTAAAAGCCTCCTGGTGCTACCTAAAGTTCCTGAATAGATAGTTATAGAGTCCTGGAATTCCAAGTGAAAATCCATAAGCATCCTGCTTCAGAAGACTCTTCTAAGGTTTCTAAGCAACCAAATCAAAGATGACTGCTAAGAAATTATATTTGAGCTGGAAAATCGTAAACCTCTTTTGGATATCGGATTAGCTCCAAGTAAGATGCCACCTGGTTCTCTTCTCGTTGTCAGTGGAAATTCAGTGTTCACTTTAATTGAAAGCAATTTATCCCCGAAGAAAACAATTTCAACCGATCTAACTTTGGATAATAGGAACTCAATTTTTTGATCTGCAGCTTTCATATCTTTTTGAGTGAGTTAAATTAAATTAAATTAAATTTTCATCGGCCCTTGAAAACAGCAAATTTCAATAAAAGGAAATAGAAAGGTTAAAATTGAAAATAAGAACTGACACCTGAAAATTGTTCAATTGAGTAGCAAAGTGAACAGCGAAAGTGTTGTTTCACAAAAAATTAAAAAATTAATGTACCGAGAAGATCAAATGAGCATTTACGGAATGATTGAGACTTTCAGATTTAGATGAATGCCTGTTCAAAAATATTAGTGGTAAATACGAAAACTATTCTACTTGGTGACTAGTAGCATTTCAAATGGCTTAGGCTACTGCGTCGAGATTTATGCGAAGTGAAATATCTATCTAGTAAAGAAATCAAGTCCCAGATAGTCAAATGATTAATTATCGATATCCTTCCCCTGCAAAAAATCTAGCTATTCTTTCAAAGTTTTGAGGCTCGTAATTAGTTTCCTGGCTTAGCCTTAAGTTTGAATTTGTTTATAAATGAATTAACTTTGAGTCAAGAAGACTGCGGAATATGAATTTCGTGGTTTACAGACAAAAGATGAGAAAAAAGTTCCCTTGATGAAAGATAGTAATGATATCATATTATCTCTTGTATCCTAATTCATTTTCACAACACACTCCCGGATCTACGAACCATATTTTATCGATGCACGAATCCAACTAATTCAGGGAAACAGGTGAAAATATGAAATTCGTTCGCGTAACTTTAGAATCATTTTATCGCTGAGTGAATTCAAGCCTATCAATAGTACATGGCCTCAATATCTCAAAAAAGGTCTCAGATGGATGCCAAAATATTGCTTACCAATCCACTGTGTGGTCTTTAAGGAAACGTTTTCTCCGTAGAAAACGAGACAGATATATTTCATTTACGTTTATAACCAAAAATGCTTCGTCGAGCAAACATCCTTTTTTTAGCCAATAGGTCTTTTTTGGCTGTATTTAAAATGATTCAAACGAAAAATGAGTGATGTTTTGTGATATTTTGATTTTTGAATGCATATTCATAGCCACTCAGGGATACTTTAGTTCAAGTCTCCATCAATAGATTATCCTTTGCTGGTAATGGTCTCCTCAAATCGTATCAAATAACTGTTCAATTTTAATATTCTTTCACGGTCGGGTTCATATATGCTGACCAGATATAGAAGAAGTAAAATTTTGGATAAATTAGAAATCAGAAACAGCCGCCCTTATTGCCTATCTAAAATAAGAACCTGATTCTTTTCAGCTGAAGTCCTGGAAATTTTAAAATTGGCAGACAAAGTACTCTTGTGGTCATCTTTTCAACAAATGCTATCCTAATGGAACAATATTAGGAAATAATAAAATTTAAAAATTACCTCAGGATACATGGGCAGGCGTTGTGAATAGTATTGATTCAGCAAAAGAACAAAACTTCATCCTTTTGTGGGCAGTATCTTTTGAATAGTTTCTTTTAAATTGCTGAAAGTTAAAAAGGTAGAACTTTTGGTACTACCACCAAAACTAGATTACATGTTCTTACTGGGCCCTGCATTGAACTTCATCTTGATGAAAATAGAATGAATAATCTTCAATTCTGCTAATGAATCGTATTGGAGTTTTAAATGTTACGGTGTAATTAAAAATTCCTCCAAAGATAATTAGGATGAATCCTACCCAGTTTATATTCCCAAAGGACTATTCTTCAAGGTTTCCCCAAGGGATTCCAATTTTTCGGTAATTAAATAGTGCTTACTTAATCAAAATCAAATATCTTTCAACTTAAATTTAGAAGATAAGATCACTACATAGATTAATTTTCTAAATGTTGAGGTGTTTCCTGGTCCCAGCAATCGAAGTAAAAAAAAGAAAACAGGAAAGCCTCCTTACTATTATGATCACGAAACCAATTTATTTTTCAACTCCTCGGAATTGGAAGTGGTTTCTTCCATCACTACTAAAAGATATTACTTTTTTATTTTAAGCTGAATAATATATTTACATAGTTGCGGTTCAAGTGATAACGAAAGCAAGTTAGCAATAATTGCAAGTTTGGTGAATTAATCTTCACTATAAGTAACAAAGCTTGAACTCTTTTTACAAAGGGAATAAAACTTCTTTTTCTAGAGTTGAAATTTCAGGATCTACTTGTTCAGCAGGAAGAACTATTGGCACGATTTTGAACTGTTCTTTTAAGAGTTCTAAATCCATAAATCTTGACTATATTCAATAAGCTCATGGATTCCTCATAAAGGTGCTATCAAAAATCTTTAATTTCTACAGTTTCCAACATAGGCAACAAAATTCTAGGGGTGCCCTTTACAAAAGGATCAGTTGAATTCGCCTTGAGGATAGAGTCGAAGCAAAGACTAGTGAAGAGCTTGGTTAGTAGGGCTAAGTATCAATCTAAAGGGAGACCATAAAAAGGACGAAGGACTTTGAGTTATCGGGGGCGTTTAGTCCTTTTTTCGGTTACATGGATTCTTTCTTTCTATTGTGTTGACAATAAACATGTACACGATCTCCTTGTAAGGCTAAGCAACTCTTCTATACTGTTACAGTCTCCTGTATCGGCATTCCTAAAGAAAACGTGACCCTTCTACTGCTTCCAACTATTCCCACCGAAAGTAGTCACTTCTACATTTATGCTTAAAAACGTTTCTGTATGCTACCCCTCAGTCCTCCAGTTGATCCACATGGTCCATGTTGAACCTGTTCTATCTTCTTGTTCTTGCTGTACTTTAAGACATTTGCATCGACTTACCGCTCTTTTCGCTTACCTGGGAGCACAAACTATTGGAACACCCCTAAAACATCCCTACTGTTCTACCTCCCGGTTTTGGTGTGCCAGGGAGCGACTCTTCCACCAATTCCTCGATGCCGATACATGGCCACAGTTGCTCGCTTATCAATCAACATAGGCGGACGGTTGTTCAATATTTACCTTTTCGGTCCGTTCACCTTACCGTGGCCAAATTATCCTTTTTCTGCTATTACAGTTCGTCTTGCACCCGTGTGTCAATCTCTGACGCTTTTGCTGCTCCCAATAGCCGCGCACCCGGCGTCCCAACCTTATCAGGGTCTGATCCGCCTTCCTATCCTTTTTTATCGAACATTCTCCTCTAGATCCCTCCTTTCTCCACCCCTCCGCCAGATACATGGGTAGTTCCCGATTTATGAAAAGAAAATTGTTCATATTGGACTCTGGGGCCATCGTTCCGCCGCGGGAACTACAACAGATTGAAGAATACCAACCCTTGAGGGGACTCTGGTGTTTGTTGCGGAGTATGTCGACTGGGCTATTTTAATTGCCAGCCGCGACTTGTAGGGGGAGTATGAGGGGCGTATGACTCTTGATAGGGGTAAATCGTCGGGACAAGAGATACTGAGAACCAATTACACCAAGAAGGAGGTGTCGAAAGCGAAAAAATTGCTACCGTGGTATAGTTGAGCGAACAAAAAGGGGTGGTTAAGAACTACACTTTAGAGGGCTACAAGAAAGTATAGAAGTGGTAGGTTCTATCAGAAATGGTCTCTGACCAGCGTAAGAAATGTCATTCTTGGGTCTGAAGTTGACTCTCAACTTCCCTCTACTCGAGACTTGGCTTGAAGTTGTCAGCCAACTTGCTTGACATCCACAAGAGTAAGCAGTTTACTTGGCTTATATAGGTTTTTTTTGGCTAATCGTGAAGTCTCAAAAAAAACATACTAAGTACAATGAAATGCATCAAATGGAATTTTGTGGACGAGAAAGACTAGCAGCAGATACTATCTGGAAAAATAGGTAGATTTTCCCCTTACAATCTTGGTTCTCTAGATCAGAGCCTAATCATTCCCCCCAAATATCCATATACCCAATGCAGTCCCTATGAATCCCATCAAACAGCCAAAAATTATAGATAGCCCCCTCTGACACATCCAGTTCTTCCAATTTCTCCTCACAGTCTTCAACCCACTCTTCATCCCTGTCAGAAGAGTCAGGGCTAACGATTATTCCCTCACTATCCCTTCCGTCCTCCATAGTAGCTTCCCTATCGGTGTACACTAGTGGCCCCCAAGGGTCCACTCAGTCCTCCTCACCTTATGATCCCTCCATGTCAGCCTTAGACTCCTCCTCTTCTATATCTTCTCCTGTCTCCTCTGCCTCCTCGAACAGTGCCGGCGGACCCACTCCTAAACTCGTTCCTGGTCCATTATTTTGCAACAAACATCATAGTCGGTTGGTCCATTGCCCATCCGGACCAAAGCGTTGAGGAGGCGGCGGCCTCGGGATGACTTGGAGATGGTGAGGAACGGTCGAAGGTTGATCATGTTGAGGGCAAAAGGACATCAGCCGATTGGTTAGTTGATAGCTGGGTGTTTGCCTCTACGCTGTCGATTTAGAACTTCATATATATCCACGTGGTCGAAAATATTAACTGCCTTGGACAAAATAAAATATGAGACAATACGGCAGCTTCGAATTTAGATACAATCAGGGCAATAACTAAAAAACGGCTTAGAAAAATATCGGAACTGAATTTGGAGGACGAAGGGGATCACAGCTTGGCAGATTTCTGTTTTGAAATCGGGGGAGCAAAATCCTCAGAAATAAAATGGAAATGGAGTTGTACATTGAATTTGCATTCATAGGGGAAATTTTGTTTCATGATTTTGTTCGTAAATAGAAATTGGTGAGAAATGTTGTTTTTGAAAAGTCACAGGGATGAAGAAGACAGAAGTTTGTGGAGAGGACCGATTTCCTACAGAAATGATCTTTTTGTAACAACATCTCTCAAGCGATAAGTGGGCAACGCTGGCAGTGATCTGGATTTCTTGGTGTTTTCAGCCGAAGGGGAGTTCTTACACCACTTGGGCCACCCATATAGTAGCAACCGTTTTTGAGCTCTATTAAGGCGTCTATGAATCTGGTTTACATCTTTACTCTTACAAAAAAATATGTAGTTGGCCGAAAGGTGGTGCGCAGACATGGAACTCTAGACGCAGTTTCATCTGTTTGAATTCATTTGGCTTGTTTCCATAAATCTGAGTTATGGATGGTCTCTGGGCCAGAACGAGCCAGATTGTGCCCTTGATCACCCAATCATCTCCTTCAGGAGAGAAACATTACCTTCTCACATATTTAATGGGTTGGCATATATTTGTATCGCACTTTAATCCCGTAGGATAGCTTCCATAGGATTACATTATTCAAGTATCCTTGCTACTTCCCTTTGTACTTCTTCCCTGCTTTGCCTTGGAGTTCTAGTCAAAAAGAGCTGTGCTAGTAGCAAAATCAGTAATGGCGAAAGTCTTTCCTGTGATAAACCTCTTGTACTGTCTTTAATTTTTGTGCGTCATGTCATCGTAGATGATTGAGTCTTCGGTGGTGCCCCGCTTATCACTTTTTACATAACGCTTTCACCCTTTGCTTTTGTGAGCTCTCTGACCCCCAATCATCATGCAAACATTCTTCTGATTTCCTCGGTATTCTATACCCTGTCAAAGAGCGCTCTTAACGTCTATAGCGGGACAGTAATTGCTAAAGATTCTCCTATTGTTACTTCACGATGAATTTCCGCGGGATTCATTCTTCATGAAACCACTTATCCCACTCTGGAGAATAATAGAACTACCGAGCACGGAATTGGTAGCCTGGTCCATTTAATCCATGAAAGGCAAAATACTCAATCCCATACATTTCTTTTCTACCTGTGGGCATTTTACCTCACCCGATTTTGCATCGTCCGAGGGATTGATCTAGACCGGCTCTTGACTTTTTCGTTTGGGTGCGACCGCAACTCGCTCCTGACTGACGGTCACCGAGATGTTATTCAGCTTTATGTTCACTTTATTTGACTGCACTTATTCACATTACAGGGATATATCTTTCAAAAGTAAAAACCTTTCCCCTTAAAAGATCTCGACATCTTGGTGAACAGTTTAATGTACCTGTTATAGGTACTTTTTAGGGCGTCCGCCTCTTCCGTGTATCTTTTCGTAACCGGGGATCGTTCCAAACTCATCTAATCTCCGACGCTTGCCCTCGATTGCTTATTTATCCTTTTGTAAATCTCCAGTTTGTATCGCCTATATGTATCTTCCATCGTCCACCCAGCCTTCTAAAAAGACTGCGCAATCCTCTTTAGAATGTATTGATTGAGCTCCGCTAGCTTGGACTCCTAATTGGTGATTGGTGATACGCTAGCTGATGGAGAGTAGACACGTGAAGGACTGCGGGTGAGAGGTCAGCGCAAAATAAGAAGCCTTAGTCTCCGTCGTGCAATTAAGTTTTCCAATCGACCCATACGTCATCGGCTCTACTAGCCAGTGCCAAACCCGTCGATTTTCGGCTATATATTTCATAAGGCGCTGTAACAGCTTCTCATTGAGTCACTCAGTCTCTAATTTAGCCCTATGGTGGCACGCGTTAGTGATTTAAGCTTCACTCCTCGGAGTTTTAATACTGCGTTAATATGTTCGAAGCGAATCATGACCCGTATCTGGTGATCACGCAGAATGTAACATCAAAATGACAATTACAGCGGATTAAAGCGCTTGAGCTACAGTAGTTGCCATTGTATTCCTTAGGGGATGCTGCAACATATGTTCAATAACGTATAGGATATCTGCTGCACCTGGAGATTTTCGGTCTCATTAAGAGTTGGGGGGCCACGCAGATCCAGGGAAAAGAACTACAGGGACCCCGCTTCCGGGAATAACTTCAAATAGTTCTGATGTCGCGTGACTGTGTCTATTTTTAAGATAGCAGGTGCAGTCCCCTGCTGTAAAGAAGAGGCGGTCCGCCATATCGAGCCATTGAAAATCATACCTAAAGTTATAGCACATATTCGATCTTCATGGATGGTCAGAGGGCTTCCAGGAGTGAGTTTGAGCCGAAATACGTGCGTGAAACGAATCCGAAACCACCATAGGGAGAGTTCCGCCTATTTTGGACAAGAAATTCAAGAGTTATTTTGTCCTTATATGAGACGGAGAAACGTACCAACGACTTCATCCGGAGGTAGCCTGAGTCTTCAATATCTGCTCAAGAGTGACTAAGGGGTCTTCAACAATATTTAACGACTTCTTCCGGACGTAAAGAAGCTGAAACTCCACCGATAAGGTGGTTTCATTCCCAATGGCGGAAAAGTCCATCTCTTAATGCAAAGGTCTGATATATCTCCAGTCTGTGGCCTGTTTTGGCATAGATTACGCTAAGATATGCTTTCTCGCGGGGTTGTACAGCATCCCGCAGTTGAATCTCGCTCATCGGAGTCACAATCGCGTCAACCCTCCGTACTTTTCTTGAGTTTTATCAACCACTCGAGCGGCAGATGTCCTGTAAGCAGTTAAACCCCATCTTTATGAAATAATGACGCTACGACATGACGCTCCACATGACAGCAAAACACCTTCCTTCTGCAGTACTGTATCTGCGCTCCAGCCTCGAAAGTTTAATGCTCCAATGTTCTGTAGGCAGAAACTCTCTTGAAGTTTGCTTCCGTAAAAAACAGCACTCTACTTGGCGCTTCCAGGCCCCCTTCCCCATGTAAACCTTTTCTTCACCCTTTTGAAATCGACCATACCTTTCACTTATTAAAGCACCCCACATTATCCCCTTTTGAAAGCGAACAAAGATGCTGAACTCATCTCTTTCCTTAGGGCCAAGAACGCGTCGAATGACTCATCAGTGAGAATCCCGAGTCCAGTGCGTTGATCTTTTGACAGCTTTTCTGAAAAGGAATGGGCTATGGGTGCGTAATCTTAAAGTGGCCGTTTATTAAGGCGAAAATGTCTAAAAATAGCGTATTTTTGTAGCGGCTCAGAAGGATTAACTTACTTTTGGGTTGGTTGTTGTGAACGGTAGTTGAATAAAAGATGAAAATTACAAACGTTCGGAGACGATTTGAACTGTTGTAGGTTGGGGTGCTTCGGTGTTTAACGGTACAGTCGCCTTTGTTGGTCTATTTGAAGCTAGAACGACAAAGAGACCGCCTATTATAGAAAAAACAGCTCGCCTTTGAAGACATAACTTTGCTCTAAAGATACTGTGGGCGCAGGTTTTCTAGAAAGCTTGGCCAGTAGGTAACACACATAAACATTCTCTTGCCCTGACTACCCCTCTTCTTCCTCCTTGTTGTCTTAGAATTCCCCGTACTACCTCAATTATTGCCTGACCAGTATAGGCCATAGACTATCCAGCGTGTGCATAAAAAGGCAACAACGCTTTCAAGCCTTACTACAGTACAAATTTCTAGCAGAAACTAAACTAGAAATTTCAATAAGAGGTAGGACACTGTAGAATACTAAAACTAGAACCCTTATATGATCAATAGGAGGCGTCAGTTGAAGTGTGATGCGAAAACTGTTGTGTTTTGTCCCTATAATGTTACCCTGTCTACATTGCCGTAAACTTTTTAATGGCAGCTCCAGCTTACTTGGACGCACCACTTGTTTTAGTTACGCGACGGAATTGTCAATGAAGCGAAAGTTTCTTAGAATTAATCATACACCGTCGGCCTCGAAGAGATTTAATACCGTACAGAGATGCTCAAAGTGCACTAGTCGGGTCAAGGTACTGTATACCAGCACATAATTCCACTTGCACCTGAAAAAGCCGTAATAAAACGGCTTGTAAAGGCGATTGGTGCGATTTTCAACCTCACCGTTGCTCAACATAAAATAAGATCAACTAAGGGAGTGACGTAAGAATATTTATGTCTAGCCGGGAGGATCTCCTTTTCGAAAAGGTCGATAAAAGACGTCCCGATGATACAATTTAAGCTAGGTTATCGGCAACCAAATATTGGACTTGCACAATGGACTCGCCCATTTGAAAGTGTATCTGTATTAATCTTAGCGGTTTAAATGTATCACCAGGTGCATAAATATTCCGAGTAGAATCGAACTGTATGATTTCCAAAAAGATGATACCATTTTAATGTGCACCAAATCAGAGCCTTTCCAAGAACAAAATACTCCTTCAGTGTAGCGCAACTGCATGGAGTACTTTCCCATCATCATGGGGGCCCTTACATCCGCCTCCAAAAAAATAACAGCTCTTCGGTGTTTACGATGTGTCCTTGTCGCCTCGCTTATTTTTGATATTGCTACCATTCATTTTTATCAGGAGTCTTGCTGTTCGAGTTATGAGAAATTATTTGTCTTGATTTTTGTTTTATCTCGTGATGTTTTATTTTGATTGCGTGTATTTCACCATGAACGCCAAGGGGGAGAATATATCTTGGATACACAATCCTGACGGGCTTCTTGTCTATCCTTTGGATTAGTGAGTACACTGAATCTTGGTGATTGGAGTCTTGTCGCTTTTTAAGCTGTATTAACTTTATTTGGCCTCGAATAGACTATTAAACCCAGGGTAGAGAAACCATCCAGTATAAGTACGGACGTACAATCATCAAGGTTAAGAACTTGGCCATCCACAGGGCCAACGAAAAAGACCTGCGCATAGCATTCCGGATCCCTCTTTCGTGGCTGAAGCACATAATTTGCAGCGGGGTACACTGGGTTCGGATCTTCGACCAGGGGTCTAAGGGACTTGGGAAGCACGGAGATTGTGACCGCAGGGTGGGATTTGTGCTGAGTACCGTCAGTAGGCGACTTTCCTGCAATCATTATTCTTCTGAAAATTGTTCCTCCGTAGCTTCATGTATGTTTTAAGACGTAGTATCATTCTACAATCTTTTTTATTTGCCTCATCTTGGCGAGCTCACGCACCAGAAGTATATGCCCCAAAGTACTTCGGATAGAATATCCTTTCACTCAGCGGAAGTGGATTTCTGGGACCCATTCATTCCATCCACATTGATTCTGCCCTCCTCTCCTCCAGTATTCGACGGCTCGTCTCATGAACAACCATGGAGCAGTCTTCCGCGAAATTCGTTGGACTTGCGGAGATCCACGAAACTCGAATGGCAGTCCACACCGACAAACCCATCAAATTTTGATCTTATCCTACTTTCCGTGGGAAATGTTCCTATTAAGTTCAGTCAACTCGCGCGGCTGGGTTCCTCTAATTCTGGCGGGTAATCTCAGAACTTTTCTTTTTCTCCTCCTTCTGGCGTCTTCGTCAGCATTACCATTGGCGTCACCACCGAATCCAGTTAGTAAGTACGATGTAAATCTCCAAAACCTTGGTTAATTGTTTCAATCGCGTGAAGATAACTCGTTCGCTCTTATATAGATTATTCCGTATGATATGCTTGCTCGCAAGTGACTATGCAGTCACTAGCATATATTTTAATTGCTTGTCGGAGAATAACGAGCCGCATCTGTTTGATTTTACTTCTATACACTCTGGAGGGCGATTATTGTAGTTGTAGCTCCTTGATTCATCATAGTCATGGAGGCGACTGCGTACATCCTAAAGGGATAGCTCAACGCTTGGGATACGACGACAAATCTTCTTTACCTACTTTATTGACAGTCACGTTCCTTTAGGTTTTTTATTGCGACTTTAGATTCTCTAATAGCGTTTTTCACATGAAATAGTAACAAATTCATAAGGTAAGAACTTCTTCAACTTCTTTTCGACCGGGGTTAATAATTTCCTTATTAAAGAAGTTCCTGTGGTACCGGAAAGGATAAAGTCTTGTGATTCAAGGACAATTCTTGAAACCTGTGCTCTAGTAATAACAAGAACTTTCATTAAACGGGTACTTGCAGTTAATCACTCGGTAAAATGCGTTTAACGGGATGATTTTCTCAGTTTTTGCCTTCGATCTGTGTCTCTGCTTTCTTTCACTTGGACGAGTGTTCGTACCTGCTTCATTTGAACAACCCAAATGGGTAAACGGGCTCCTCCTTAACTTCTCGTGATTCCCTTTTTCCGCTTGGGCTTCTTTCCGATTGGAAATTTTTCCTTCTCTGCCGCTTTCGCGGGATTTATGGCCAGATTAACCTCATAAGTCTCGAATATGTTCTAGTTGACTCCTTGTAGCGCACCATTTCAGCGATTTTTAGAGTAGTACCACATGAAAGGGTGGTGTTACCTTGACTGCAATACTTTCCGTTTCTGCAAATTTTTCACCAAAGGAGAATTTCAAAAAGGAAATTTCCTTTAGATTTCGAACTAAATTTTGGCGGAAATCACTTTCGGAAGGAAGTGGGGGTTGTTTCACCTATCGGTCGCCAAGCACTTTTCTCTGAACTGCTTGTTCATCTTCAACACCAGATAAGACCGTACATCAGTGCCATGGGTGCCTCAGGTGGAACTGACAATTTCAACATAACATTCGTTAATCCACTCGCTCCCTCCCATTCTAGAGACCTTGCTTTCAACCAGATGACCATTATCAATGCAGCGAGCGCGGAAAAGCGGCGGAAGTACCTTGGCTCTCCTGCGGAATTACTGGATAGACGCAGGCTAGTTCCTGTTTCAATCTCTACTCTTGGCAGATGGCATCCAGAGGCATTTTGAGTGGTCACGGAGCTTGTAAGAACCGTTGCCAGTCGCTCTATGGAACTGTTTTCGAAGGCTCGAGGCATTCTTCTACAGCGACACTCGGCGTTGACAGTCACTTCTAACGCTGCTTGTCTGCTGGCTGGCATCCCATCGACTTTCTGATAGACTGTTGCTGGTGCTAGTATTCGACATCATTGATTTTCACAATGCTTTGACCATCAGTATCTGTATTTAAATTGACATTTAGATTTATAACTCCAAAATATCTTCCAGCCAATCCATGCATCTCAATAAATAAATCCCTTTTTTCCCCTTATAAAATCTACCCATCCATTTTTGCTCACATCAACCATACCATCCACTACTAAAGCTCTGATGGAATCTCCTTCAGACGCTCACTCATCAACCCAGAAACCCTGATGGGGACCACATTCTCCAATTCTGCTATCATTCATAAGGTCATAAGGTAGCACTAATATTTCTGTAGTCAATGGTGATGGTTCTTCAAAAGCGTAAGCCCTTTATCGGCCTCTAAGCTTGAAATCGCCATTTGTGAGTCAAATTCACCGTTCTCCGATCATTGCAGAAGAAAAATATTTGTTTATCGTGAAATTTACACAACAAGAAATTGGGTCTACAGTAAAATAGAGCCTCATGATAAGCATTTTGACCGATATACTATGGGACTATGTACAAGAATAAGCTCTGACTTGGATCCATACTGAGCAGTTTCAAATACATGAACTTGCTTGCTTACTAATTTTCAGGCTATTTTCTGTACTTTCAACAGTTTCTTGTCGTTTTCAATTCTGCTGATAATTTTCTTATTAATAAAAACTCCGATTTTGTATTTGTAATAATTTCTATAATCACTTTTTCGGGAAAATTTTTATGAAAGTCCAAACAATGAATAAGTATAACGATATGTCTGTGGTAGGTGATTACTTTATCAATTTTATTTGTACGTGCAGCACAGCTGAGCCTCTACAAAACTAATTCTATATAGAGTGACAAAATTCGGTATGTTGCCGGGCACGACATATTACAGACGCCGCACATGTGAACCAAATAGCGTAGCTGGGTTTTTGATACAGAAGATTCTTCACTCCCTCGTAGAACAGCTGTTGCGTGACGCGACAGCTGCCGCGTACTTCTCTATGAACTTCGATGCTGTATCAGAAGGTGATCCTAATGAGTCAAAAGCCAGCGGTTCAAAATCCCATCCTAACCTTGATCGTCCGGTCAGGACTTCTGTAGTAAGGTATTTTTACTAGAAAATTTTAATTAATTGGAGTCGCAAAACAATATCGCTCTTGACGGTAAAGGATAAGCCGTCAAAACTTTTCGTATTGAGCAAATCATGGAGCTGTACAGAAGAAGCACCTTAATTTCTCCGACATCTGCATCAATTCTACCTTCAGGCTGCTATACAGGCCTGGTATGCCGATGACAGAAAAAACACCCTTCCTATTCGGTAAGCGCCAAACTTGCAGGACAAAATCTCTACAAACGTACTCTGCTTTAGCCGAGTCCGCCCCTCTTCCCGTGGTTCCCGCGCAAAATTGTTACCACTGAAGCCATGAACACCCGTGGTTTAGTAATGAGTGCCGCACAATTGTGTATTGCTCTTCCCGAAGAGCGATTTCTGGCCGCGAGAGAATATTGCAAGCCCTACCCTGACTGCGTCATCCGGAAACTACTTTTCGCCTACTACGCCACTGCGTAAGCCTTTAAGGTAAATTTAAATCTTATACATCCTTCCGCAGAACCTAAACCTTTCTATATCAACAAAATTTGAAGTTTTACTGCGAAGGGCTTTCCAAAGAATACGTCGAGATCTGGAAGGCTGCTTTTGGCACTACGCTATAATACCCCTCTCCATTGGCGGACTATGACTCCTTTTTATATCATCTATTTCGTCTTCTATACATATTTGCTTGTTATAGAGCACCTACTGTCTGAAGTTGGAGCAACACCAAAGAAAAATGCGAAGAGAAATCAAAACCGCAATCAAGGCAACGCAAAGGTTCCTTTCCCAGCTCTCACTCCCTGTACAGCCTGAAAACCTCCATCTCCAAATCTTAATAGCCCGCTTTCTGTCTAGTGGTCCCATTCACATGGCTCAATCTAGCATAAGCGCAGCTATCACCCCAAACCCTCCGCAAAAATACCATTGTTCTCACCCCAAGTATGAAAATACAGCACAGAGACTAGCAAAGAGTCGAACTTGGCGCGCTCGCTCCGTCAACTCGCCCTTTCTCACACTTCTAGACCCTAGAAAGTCGACGCGCGTCGTCCCGGAAATATGTGCGTACGTGTTTCTCCTCTAGCAGCCCCAAATTTAGTGGCCAAGTAGAATGCCCGTGATGAGTGCTCTCCCGAGCCCGACCTCTACCATTTCTGGATCCTCCTCGAAGACATTCATTCGAATAAGGCACAGTTAATTTTGGGACACAACATTCTCTCTCATGAGGCACCAATCCATTCTGCAAAACACAATGCTGAGATGTTTTATTTCACTTCACAGACCTTACAGCTTTACACGAATTCACTGCGTCTACTGTACTGTAGATTCAAATCACTGTTAACCTTATAACCAGGGCTACTGGGCACTTTGCTGTCATTACACTTTCCTTATAGTTATGAACAAATCGTTTGACCCCATTGGTACACTTGGAATAGTTACGGGCGATTTTCACACTGGGATATTATATCATTGCTTTACCAATCAAAAGTCCTCCTGTTATCCCATGCCACCTTGACCAATGTTCTTCTTACATCTTGTCAGAGTATATCACTCGTGCCAACTACAATTCTGAAAGCACTACTTACCATACCGTCAGGGCTTGTTTACGGGAAACTCTTGGAAGTCGTTACTGTTAGACTGCAATATTCTTAGTATGTAGCTATGTTCAGTTCTATACAAACCCTGGTGTGGAGCGGCCGGCTTAACCCAGCCAGCCTCAACCAAAGTTTCAACCATAGTTCTACCCAGATCTACTCGTGTGCGCTTAACATCCCACCTGGAATAAACTTTCCGCTGGGAAACAAATCTCCCGCCGCAGGATCGCCGAAGAATGGGTATAAATATTTACAACCTCTAGTTCTAACCCTCACCATGCGCCATTTACGTGTTCATTGTAAGTCCGCACATAGAGAGGACCCTCCCATAGAAGGCGAAACCTCTGCAGGTTCTATTCAGTCTATCGAGGCTCAGAAGAAGGTACATTAAGCCGACCTCAGTTCCGTAATAGGTTCCATGTGCTTCCCCGTTTTCTTCGACACCCACGGAAGAATAGGTTATACAGCCCGACAAGAACTTGGTAGAATCGCCTTTTTTGCCAGCTGACTAAGCGCAAATACCACCCACGAATAGCATCAGCTTATGACGAACCTCTCTTCCCTGTTTTCGCAACTCAAGGCCAAAGACGTCTCCCGCAAAAGGGCTTTTCTCTCACATATCGTGAGGCCTGAGAGGCCCATCACCGCTCGTTGACAAATAAAACGGCAATGTTATTACATATAGTGTAAAACTTTTTTATTCTAACTGCAGTTCTTTTATGTGTATGTTTGTTTCCTTGAAACAATTTCATCTGACGTCGAAGATGATTTGTGCATCTTTATGTTTTATCATATGTTTATGATATAATAGACACGCTTTGAAATTTCTTTTGGTTGGGCTATCCGCAGAAATAGTGATGTGATTTTTCGGTAAACTTTACCTGGTGCACCAAACGTATGTTGATCATATCTTTCCTTTATTTAGGTCAAACTTTATTCTGCAAAAATATAACCTTTTGTTCTTTGAACTATTCTATATGAAGTAAAAATGATGTTTTTAAGTTCCAGTAATGACACTACAAGTTTCTTTTTGGGATAACACGTGGAGTCCATTTACTGTAACAGATAAATTGGCTGACATCCATTCAACTCTAATGGTAGCGTGCATGTACGTAAAACCTTGCGGCAGTCGCGGATGGTACTTCACTCTACCAGCAAATAGGGTGGTGGCCAGCAAGTAAACACGTCGCATCGGAGGTTACCGAAATTTGAATTTTTCATTTCTTAAGGAAAAGATCCCATGCATCTTGAGATATATTCTTTTTATGATGTACATAGCTCATCTGTATCAGAGCCGTACTTAATCCATGATATGTTGAACATTCAACTTTGGCCTATTGAATTGTTGACAAAATATAACGGAGACAGGCACGAATGTATCTCCATGTCTTTTTTTGCTTGCTCTTTCCCCTTTTATTGCTGATAGAGATTGTTTAATGAGTTACGTTTATTGCTAGTAGTACAAAGGTCATTAACCTTATGAACCAGTATTCAAAACATGTTGCAGGATCTCTGGTAGATTTGAGTTCTATCTGCCCCTGCCGCAACATTTCACGCATATTCACGCTACCACAAAAGCTGACTGTATATCAGCCGGCTTATCTTTCATAGTAAATTAACCTTAAGTTTGAAAACTTTTAAATGTGATATTCGCAGTCATAAAGCGGTTTTTTCTCCCATTTCTGCTCTGCAATTTAAATAAGCTATTTCTGTTTGTTCTTTGTACGCTCATATAATTGTTCCGCTGGAATTCCTCCTCGGGTCCGACAAGGCTACAGTCATGAGGTCTTTCTACCGAACTTCATGATTATTTTTCACAGGTAACAGGTGGGAGATGTGAAAAAGCCGTACTAAGGCATCTGCTGTCTATACAAGATCCCGCTACCATAAATATCACTGAATAATCCTGCATTTTACAACTTTTAGTCAACCCATCCAATCGTTCTTTCCTAGGAAAATACCTCTATCATTTTGAGGTCTCATCGCTAAAGCTATCACTATGTGCTCCCCTCTTTTGAACTTCCGCCACTTAAGATGCGCAACTAGTGGAAACTAAACAAAGCTACCAATATCTAAGTTCATTTACGACTAATGGGGATTGATGTGTGTAATGTTAAATGTCAAAATTGAAAAACTATTTTACAGGAATTGGAAACCTATTTCATTAGTTTTCCACATTGAATACAGTCATGATAAATAGTGGAACGAAATTTTTTCTGAGAACCACAATTTAAATTTATTTTAATCATCGAAGAATAATTCTATCTATTTTCACTGTTTTTTACTTTGGAAACAAATTTTTTATGCGGCAGTTGGTTTTTAATTCTAGAGATATAATTGTTGGGGCTATACTGCGAGTAAATTATTTCTGTTCCAGCCAATCAATTCATCTCAGTAAAGAGACCCCCTTTTCCCCAATTATTATCTGGATTTCTGTTCGCCCGGGAAATTATTCTATATTTATTACTGAGTGTGCATTTGGTCTAGAAAAATATTTGTATTGTTGGGGTGATTTTTTGTAGCGGGGAATTTTGGGGTTATTTTAATGTATGGAAGACGTGGTCGGTTATATCTACGAGGCTAATACGTTAAGCGAGATAAGTCGTCGGTGATTGGTAACACTACAGTAAATGACCTTGTTTACAGGGCCGTAGTAGTTTTACTCTTTTCTACAGCATGAATAGTCATAGGTTGTTAGAACTGTTTTAGCAGACTTTCAGGTCATCAAATTATTCCCATCGATCATTTATTATTAAAAATAGTTTCCCATTCACTAATTACTGGGTACCACCCAACATATCTACCACAGTAAATAACCCCCATTTACACTTTTCCTAAAAACATTTTGAAGTCCCTTTCCAAGCAACCTATTCAATCTATTATTTACTCCAACGGAATTATTTACTATTTCGGATCTACTTATTTCAATATTTTATCATTGAATGAACGAATAGTAGTGGTCGAGTTAAGACCGCACAATAAACTCCACACAACACCTAAAGTTCATGCTGATGGGGTACAGAACGAACTGGCTTCTTCAACGTACTTTTCGTCAATCCAGTTGAGCCCTCTGACAAAGGGATTCATCTCATTATTCACCTTACATTCCAGAGTGATCTTCCAAGAGTAAAGGACCCGAATCTTTTCTCCCTGAGTGATGTAAACTTGGCCAAATCATAATACACCAGGGAATTCTTGAGACAGACGCTTGGTCTAAACTCATCCCCTAACTAATAACCCCTCTCGCGGGTTGACAGCCTAACGCGCATGATATGACCACTGATGGGGATGGAAGCAGAGTTTGGGATAGCAATGCATATGTCGACAAGGGTGGGGGCTCTCCTGATGCACTACCAGCTGATGGCATGGTATTGCAGCTGTCACGTCCAATGAAGCATGTCTAAGGGGTGACGACCAGCCTGGCGCCAGTCATCGAAGATGCTGAGTACGTGTTGCAATTAAGTCTGTAGAATTTGCTTTTCTATGTTCTCTGCACAAATATTTCTTATGTCGGACGTAATTTAACCACAGAAAGTAGTGGAAAAGGTGGGTCGGTTTAATTTTGAACGATTTCGAAGCTGCTAGCCGACGTCGTGATCTGCAGGAGATCTTTACTGATGGAAGGCCACAAGGGACGCTCACGGTGTCCCTCAGACCGGAGTAAGCACTAACCTATGGTACGCACCATTTGATGGCACAGCCACTGCACCTTGTGTTTGCATGAGGACCAAACTAACCTTTCCGAACGTTTCTGTCTGTCTAATAGCTGAGTTCCGAGCAACGTCAGTTACCACAGCATATGCGTCTGGATGGCAGTCTTCGAATATGGAAATAGGAATTGAGACGAGCCTAGATCTCGCAGAAGTCGCCATGAACTATGTGTACTTCAGAGTCTTTACAGCCCTTGCTGTAGTCAGAAAAATCAGCTTGTTGAAACAGCGAAATCTTCTGTGGAAGGGGACAAGAGGGTTACAAAAGTGACATCGGATAAATCGGTTCTTCCTTTGAATCAAGTTACGCGAATATCGGATCGTGTTCAGTAATATTGGTGCAGTCGGGGTTCCATGACAGGATGTCGGGCTGCCTTTGCTAGGTCCGAGGATAGGACGGTCACCTGATTGTCATTCCGAGTAATTCGCTCCGGTCTACATGAGCAGTGAGAAACAGAGAGGAAGTCAGCCGGGGCGCTGCTAAAGAAACTGTAGAGGCGATGGTAATGTGTTTCAGAAAGTTGGGGGCAAAGGGTGTATGGAGTGTACCTGGATTCCCACAAGAATCCAGATGACCCCCCTTTTTTGTAGACAGTATGGTAACTCTACCCTGGAAATTCTATACTCTGTTAGCTCAGTAGAACTTACTAGAAAGTTGAGGTGTAACTATAGAATTGTACTATCTAAATTATAACTACGTAAATAAAAACGATGACGTGGGGCTCCACGTCAAATAAAAACATTGAGGGAAAATCAAATTTCTAAAATCATTCAAGACGATACAGTTTCCCTGTTACACCACTGTGTAATAGAGAACTGTAATGGCGACAGCGAACAAGTCTCCATTACACAGTGATGTAGCAGAGACATTTTTACACTATTCCCTCCCCCGGACTATTGACGTCCTCGTCAATGATACTGCGAGAGTATATTATGTTTCCGAATATACTCTTGGAAAGATTCCGTTACTACAGCAGATTCATCTTCCGTAACATTAACGAAGTCCTTTGTTGGTTGCCACTCCGCCTCATGACGTGATACACCAAGAATCATAACCAAGAACTTGAAACCAAGTCCAACCTTTTTGTGATCCAAGATAACCTCAACTTTCTGTTCTGGTCCATCAGGCAGCTCAAGCGGTGCAGGTGCAGGAGGAATGGGTAAAGCAATGTCATCGGGCTGCTCCAAATGTGGTGTGGTGTGAATGATATGAATGACTGGATGGATTTTAAAATGAGCAGGGAGATCCAGTCGAACAGCATTCTTACCAATTAGCTCCTGAACCACGAATGGCCCATATCTACGCGCACCAAGCTTTTTAGAATCCTGGGACATAGAATAAACATCTGTACACAACGAGCGATTGATCCAAAGCTTTGAACCGACTTTGTAATCTGGAACCTTGTATTGTCTTGAAGCATATGCAGCTTGCCGAGCTTTTGCCACTTTGTAGGCAAATTGCGCATCCTCAAGAGAAACCTTGAGCTTGGCACGAAAGTCGTCCAAAATTTGAAGAGGTATGCTGCTGCTAGCCAAGAAGTCAAATGGAGATTTAGGTGTCCATCCCAAGTCCAGCTCAAATTGTGACATACCCAGATCATCGCTCACAGCCGAGTTGTATGCAAATTATGCAGAAGGAAGCAGTTCATCCCAGTCATCCTGATAATATGAGCAGTAGAAACGTAGATAGTTCTCGATCATCCTATTCATAATCTCAGAAGCGCCATCTGTTTGTGGGAGCCTACTTGTAGATATTCTTAATTTCACCCCACAAAGATTCATCAGTGTCTTCCAAAACTTTGAAATGAACTTGCTGTCCCTATCTGAGGTCACATCATCAGGCAACCCGTGGTTCTTGGATATTTTTGCGAAGAAATCTCGAGCCGTGTCCTCAGCAGTATCTGATGTTTTAGATTAAGAAAATGGACTCGACGAGTAAGTCGATCAACCCAAGTCGTGATTGCATCATGACCGCTCCTCGTCAGGGGAGCCTCACAATGAAATCTGTAGCTAATGAACCCCATCTGCGGTCAGGCAATTCCAGGGACATTGGATCAGTCAACCTTTTTTGATTAGAGTCCTTATACTGCTGACAAGTGAGACATCCTTCACAATACTTTCGAAAATCCCGGCTCTTATGTTTCCAATGGAAGTTATCTAATCTGGACAGTGTCTTTGCAAATTTAAAATGTCCACCAACTACAGAGACGTGAGCAATTTGCAAAATATCCGAAACTGACCTTCTTGGTACGCACAACTTTCCATTGTAAAACAGCCTCGAACCATCTTTTCGGAACATTGGCAGAATTCTTTCAAGTTTCTGCTTCTGAAACATATCCTATGGCCACTCTCCTTCCATGGCTTTTACCACCGGACCAAAGAACTGGTCGTCATCATACCGAGGAATGATCTGATCAACGTCAAGGTAGGTAATTTCAACGTCATTCACTGAGATGTCACGGTCTCCTCTAGTCACGTGCGGAACTCTGGATAATGCGTCTCCCAAGACTTGAATTCTTCCAGGCCTCAGTGTGATGGGAAAGATTTCGAAGTTACCAAGAGTTTCCAACCAACGTGCTTCTTTCCGACTCAGTTTCGGTTTTGTGAAGAAGCTCTTAAGCACTTGGTTGTCTGCGAAAATTTCAAATTCAGAACCTTCAAGATAGCACCTGAATCTTCCCAGAAAATTAATCAAAGCCAGAAGCTCTCTGTCATTTGCAGTGTAGTCCGACTCAGCTGGTGAAAGTTTCTTTGAATAGCAAGAAATTACACGATCTCTTCCGTTCTCATCCAACTGTGCTAGAGTTCCACGGACAGCAAGCTGTGAAACATCTACATTACCACGAAATGGCTTGTTCCAATTAGAAGCGACTAAAATTGGGGCCAACGTCATCGCTTCCTTTAGCTTCTGAAAAGCTTTTTCACACTGCTGGTCCCATTTACCAATACCTCGACTCTTCTTTGTCATATCTGTGAGAGGTGCAGCAATTGCCGAGAACTTTTGAATGAACCTACGGAAAAACTGTATTAGACCTGAGAAACTTCTCAAATCCGTTAGAGATTCAGGTTTCGGCCAAGTTTGTAGGACTTCGACCTTCTCAGGACTGACACGAATGCCATCCCTCCCGACTGTTAAACCCAAAAACTCTAGCTCAGTCTGAAAGAAAGAGCATTTCTTCGGAGATATGTACAGCTTGTGGTCCTTAAGTCTCTTTAATACAATTTCTAGATGTTCGTAATGTTCGTCCTCATTCTTACTGAATATAAGAATATCATCCATATAGACAACCAAGAAGACATCACTGCAATCATAGAAGATCTGGTTCATCAAAGTTTGGAACGTAACAGGAGCGTTGCAAAGTCCCATTGGCATAACAAGATATTCAAATTGCTCATACTTTGTATTGAACGCAGTCTTTTCGGTTTCCTCCGGTTTCACCCTTATCTGATGGAATCCGGTTTCAGATCAAGCTTGGAGAAAAATCTCGCATCTCCAAGTCGATCTAACATTTCATCAAAACGAGGGAGTGGAGCATTATTCTTTTTGGTGATGCGATTCAAAGCGCGATAATCGACAACACCTCTAATATTTCCATCCTTTTCTTTCACAAAGAAAAGTGGTGCTCCATATGGTGATTTACTGGACCTGATCTTCCCTTTCCTCAGAAGAGACTCGACGTACTCTTTTGCTGCCCTAAGCTCGGATGGAGACAACTGGAATAAAGGTTGATGAGGTGCCTTTGCTCCTTCCTCCACTTGGATCTCAAGATCAACTGATCGAATCGGAGGAAGCCCTCTTGGCAACTAATCCTGAAAGACTTCTTTGAAATTATCCAGTAATCTGCTCAGTCTTTCATCAAACTTTGAATCTGTCACTCCTGTCATACTGTGAACTTCAAGTAACTGAAATACTTCGAAGTCACCCCCATGCCTCAGCATTCGTCTAAATTTCTTCAATCCCAAATTGGACACATCAATACAGTTTTCTTCATCGGAATCAATCACTGGAATGGAAGCATCTTTCACCATCACAATTCGTTTCCGATAGTTGACACGTGGATTGCGGGCAACATGCCACGGCATTCCCAACAGAACATCATACCTGGTTTGGGACACAGCCCAACTAGAAGTATATGTATGTTCGCCTAACTTAATGGTTCCGTTGGAAATGATCTCATATACTTCCTCAGTGACTCCCTTTTTTGAATGGCAAACAATGACTCGTTCACTCCTAATCTCAAACAAGTTCCTATTTCGCTTCAGGAACTCGGCTGAAACCACGTTTGTATTGCATCCATCGTCCTTTAGTACTTTGACTGCTATCCCATTCAGTCTACCTTCAAGTACTAACAAAGGCTTCACTGGTATAGGTCCATCAGTGGGGATGCTGTCATCATGACTAGACGTGATTCCGTTAGACTCGGCTTCGGAGATTCTCGACTTTTCCCTGTCCTCTGAGAATTTAGCTCCGGTGCTGTCCACAACAGTTTCACTCTGCTCATTGGGACATATTTTCACACTCACTACTGGTCTCACCTGAGAGTTCACCAAGTCTGGTGGACCAACTAGTTTCCCGAGTCAAAGCCATTCAAATCATTACTGTGTCCTGCCTGTGTATTGTTCGCCGCTATGCGAGTACCACCCCTGTTACCTTTATTCCCGTTTCCTTTTCTGTGTTTCCAAGGTCTACATCCCGCCTTATGGCACGTAAAGCATCGGTTCTCCATCAAGTCTTTCTGACTCTGCCCATCATTTTTACGTTCAAGGTTTCCGATCTCCATCGGCATAGGACCTGAGGCAAAACGATTGGCGTGAAATGAACCTGTGCCAGTGAAGAAACCTGCACCATAAAATGCTCCGTCAACGTTGAGAGCAATGGTAGTCGCAGCTTCAAACTTGATGGGTTTCCTTTACGAACCTCCAACAGAATGTGTGGTTTGAGACCTTCACAGAACCGCGCCAATTTTTCCGACTCACTGATACCGGGAATGTTGATATCCAAATTCCTGAACTCTGAGAGGTACGCAGCCACACTCGTTTTCTGGCGGATCTTGGTAAGTTTGTCGCGAGCTCGAATGACACTGTCCTGGAGGACAAACTCTGCCTCAACCAGGAGTTTGAAAGCTTCCCTTGTAGGAGGAACAGCATACTCGGATACGACTGTATACCACCAGTTTGCGGCAGTTCCGGTCATGAATGTCGAAGCAAAGTCGATAGCATTCTGGGCACTGATGACTTCTTTATGGCCCACCTGAATAAGTCTCAGGTATTTTTCGACTGAATGCAACCATGACCGAACCGTTAACGCATCTCGAGTCCCATCCAACAACACAGGCTTATTTGGTTTGAAGAAAGACATGTTCAACAAACCTCTCACTTAAAGCCTTGCAATAACACCTAAACTTGAATACAAGAACTTGAAGTTGAAATCTGCAAGGGATTCGTCCCTGGATCACGGTTGGGCTCCCTATCCGCGAAGAGAGTGACTCACCAGCAGCTTTAATCACACCTAGACTCCGATGTGACTCAGCAATCCGTTCGGTATATCCCCACCAGTCCACTATGTAGACCGCGATCGGTGTCCTTACCCTATAGGAAAGCCTCTCAAGCCGACTCTGAGCTAGCGAATAACCAAAGAATACCCTTTCTGAGCACGTACCCCTTAGTCGAAGTCCAGTCCAAGTCAACCCTATGAAGCGTTACCTGAACCCGTGACCCAGTCGGTGCACCTAGCTAACAGCGAACGAGTGCAATAGGATTGTATAGGAATACTGTGAGAGGACCCTCAAATGGGGACTTGGTCGGAAGTACGGCTTTACTAAGGCAATTCAGTTAAGCCTAACTGTCCAGTCTAAGTATTCTGAAAAGGATCACGTAGCTTCGTGAGGCCTGCACGCTACCTGAACAGAATAACCTAGAGAACGCAAACTAGGCTGCACCTCCAAATTCCCGGTTACCTTGTTCCCCTATTAGTAACCGCGACCTGCGTGGAACAATGAGGTTTAGAGTACCTGGCACTCCAGCCCACAGATACTCTCCTGTACTTGGCAGTCCAGCGCAAAAGTACAGTATATGATATTGCTTACAGTAAACCTGTCAGTATTCAACAGCCCAAAAAAATATACGCGTAAGGAAACCTCGAACTAGAGCAACACGAAAGCGAGATAGCAGCGGAACCGGCGAAAGAGACGCCACTAGTGAAACAGAGAGGAAGGCAGCCGGGGCGCTGCTAAAGAAACTGTAGAGGCGATGGTAATGGGTTTCAGAAAGTTGGGGGCAAAGGGTGTATGGAGTGTACCTGGATTCCCACAAGAATCCAGATGACCCCCTTTTTTGTAGACAGTATGGTAACTCTACTCTGGAAATTCTATACTCTGTTAGCTCAGTAGAACTTACTAGAAAGTTGAGGTGTAACTATAGAATTGTACTATCTAAATTATAACTACGTAAATAAAAACGATGACGTGGGTCTCCACGTCAAATAAAAACATTGAGGGAAAATCAAATTTCTAAAATCATTCAAGACGATACAGTTTCCCTGTTACACCACTGTGTAATAGAGAACTGTAATAGCGACAGCGAACAAGTCTCCATTACACAGTGATGTAGCAGAGACATTGTTACACAGTGGGTAACATGGTCTCTGAAAATGTCCAATGTTTCGGGAATATTGCTTCTGTGGCACGGTGTGCTATCGGGGAATAGTGGGACCTGGCAATAGTACTGGAGCCACACCGAAAAGGTGCGTGGTTCATTATCTGTTTTGAGGCCAGGGCAGGGGGCATAATACAACCAGTCCCTGGCTCCGGGGAGGGATATCGAGGTCCTAAGTGTGAGTGATCCACAAGAGTTTCTCCTGTTGATGAACCTGCATCGAGGGGCACTCGAGAAATGTCGTTTGGACACTGGTGTACCCTCGCTCCACATCCCCAGCCACTTGCCGCATCCTGTGTACTGAACGATATCTGCACCGCTATGCGCCAACAACTCGACAACAACTCGACAGTGCAGTCTATAAGGACTTTGTTAATCCTCTCGGCGGATGGCATTGCTACACTGTTTACGACTTTATGCAACAGAGGTTGAGCTTCCGCACTTTATTGGATTGTATCTTCCGCTATTCCTGTTCGCCCGCCATCGTGTATCCAAGCACTGTGCTTGCAGGCCTGTATCATTGCCTGATTTAACGGGGCGATCACCCAACCCCCATTGCTACAGTCTGTATTGTTTTGTACTGTACTGCGCGGTTCGGAAAGTGTGTTTCGCATGAGATTAGTGGTGGTGGTAAATCTTTACGAGTTGTAGAGTGTGTCACAAAAGCCTGCGGAGAGTATTCAGAAAAGAATTTGAGATTAGAGCGTATTGCACGGTGCACTCCCAAATGCTTCTGTAATGCCATCATCCTCTAATAAAACATAATAATGATAATAATTTTTACTCACTCTGTTATTTTGTTTTATGAAGAGAGAGTCGCTTTGAATTCATTCGTTTTCTAACTGATTGACAAACTACCGTATTTACACTATAAAACTGTACCGTTCAGTAGCTAAGATCTCTCTCGGTGATCCACGTCGACTAGTGTGAGAAAATATTTTATTCTTGTGAGTTATCACCAATTCATTTTATAGTGATACGGTACACGAGTACTAACGCCACGTGGACTTCTTCTATTGCTAGTTTCCTGTGGCTGGATTAAGAGGCATGCAGCTAGCGAATTATGAAAGTCGTTGGACCTAATATTGCAAGCAATTCAATGACTGGTTTTGACTATTCAAATTGGAAAGGATATGTGGGCTAGGTACTCAATAGGGTCATATAAAACAGTAATCGAGGAGATCACTGCAGGGAATATCATTCCTGACAGAAGTGTACTGTACAGTAGACACAATACTGCAATCTTTTTCTAATCCCCGGAAATTAAACTGTTTTTGGGGTGGTCGACGTGCTCCTGCATGCTGTATGAGCCAAGCAGGGAATATACGAATATACAGTATATATTCTGCAAGTCGTTATGGGGGTAAAACGTCCATGGTCGATGATGCAAATGTACAACATTGCGGCACAGCACATCACAGCAGCAATGAGGAACTGTACAACACATATGTAGACACTGCAAATCTCTTATCGCTGACAGTCTGACCCCGTACTGTCTCCCTCATGTCGAGAATTTAATGTGTTTCAATCTTGACATACAGTATAAGTTAACCTGGAACACATAAACAACAACTGATCTTCAAATGGGTTTTTTTGTCGTTTCTTTTCTCGCGAAAGATTTTTCTGAACAAAATCTCTAGTTTTTGAATACTGCAGCACATTTGTCGGCTCACACCAAGGCTCATGTATTGACTGTGGACATAGAAAAATGGGCAATTGCACGCTTATTCCCGACGAGGGTCAGATTTCAAAATGCCTAAGATATGTACTTTAGGTGGCCAAAATATATACCGCATATTGCTGTAGCGCCCGTTACAAAAATTTGATTAACTTTATCCTATTGTACTTGCCCATTGTAGTTCGTGCTGGGAAGATGCCTGCTTTTAATCGTAGTTCAAATGGGTAACGACTTTTTTCCAAAAATGAAAGACAGAACAATGGAGAAGAGGCACAGATACAGTATTTAAAAAAAATTGTCAAGACAGCATGTTTACTCTGCCCAATGAATAGTTCAGTAAGTTTTCAACGTCCACGGTGGAATTTCTTGGCTAGACAAACTGCCATTGCAGTTCAGGTGACCGAATCTCTTTAAATGAAAAAGGGGGAACGTTTGGGTGGTTTAATATTTGTACAGTGGAGTCATTTCCTGAAGTGAGGCCAAATGTTCCTTCATTGAACACTATTTTTAATGAAAAATAGTTGAAGATAATGAGGTCCACGTTGATGCGTACGGTAGGAATCACTCCTTACTTTTCGTTCCTTAGTTTTGCCATTTCAGGGAAAGTCTATTTGAAACATCTGAAACTCTTAAAAGTACAACAGAATGGATCGCCCAATTGTTAGACGGAGTACTGTTGGTATCATTTGATTCACCTCCTCAAATATCAAGTGCACAAAGATAATTAAGAAAGGAAATATTGTGTTGAAGAAAGTAGTTGCGTATACGACTGCTGTTGACAATGGGATTTGTAAATTTGACTTAAAATTATCTGGAATAATCTTCTCTCTCTAGATGAGGAGGACAGGAGATATGCATAAGCCCCACTCGCCTCAAAGGGTAAAAACACGGCAAAATCATTTATTGCAATGCAAGTCCTATTCCCAATTGGGCACTTGTTTAGCGAGTGTGACCGAGGGGTTTCAGGCATAATTGTATTTGCGCGAAGTCCTCTCAGGTTTCACTTTTCTGCTCAAACTGCGACTTGCGAGAGATGAATGTCTCTCGTAGGAGCCATGCTGCGATCGTCAAGGTAAAAAAAATTTCTATGCGTTATTTCTCACGCATAACTGCAAGTCAATGGCAGGGCAACTGCGATTACTGCAGGAAAGTTGTTTCCCGGGCATTCAGTGCCTCCGAGACGCGTGAGGCAATTGAATGTAGGCTCGTGGATAGGATGCTGTTTCGTCTGGATGGAATGTGCACTCGCTGAATGATTTGCAATCAAGTATTGCTCATTTTTTCTTTGCAGTGTGTCAAAAGCTACTAGAGAGGGGAACCTTATGATTATTTTAGCCGGCTTTACTTCTAAAACAGAAAAAGTTTAACAGGTCACTGGCATGGAGCTCCATAACATTTACTTAAAACATGTTCACTGTAAAGAAGAATTGATTATGCATCACTGTTAACATATGTAGATCGAATGTATGAAAAACAGGCCTACAGTGAACTACCATGTGGTACCGAACACCCCGCGCCCGTCACCTAGTGGCGGGGGGCTCCGGTCTTCTACCTTGGTGGAAGCCACCGAATCCCAAAAAACAACGAAATGCGCCTATAGGCGGACGTCATGGGGCGAGAGTGGGTTATTACGGCCATGGACAAGGACGCTAACCTGACTGTGATGGGACCATACGGCACTGAGCGTTTGTGAGTACCTGCTTGCTGGACGGACTGGTTTGCTTTCAACTTTTTGGAAGGCGACGACGTCGGTGAGGGCGTTGCCAATCTGGAGGGTTTAGAAATTGGTGGGGAGGAGGATGAGTACTGTAGGTGGAGGGCATAGTTCATGGAGTGCTCAAAGCATTTTGCTTGATACGCACAACATTCGATATCAGGAAACTTAAATTAAGACCCATTTTAACCATTTACAGTACTTTCATCGGGGAGATGCGGGAAAATCCGAATTTGCCTCACAAAGTTTTAGTAAAAAACAGCAGAAGCCTACTCATCGAAGAACACTGGTTCTCCATCTTCAATGCAGAGCTGCACGAGATTCATGACAGCAAAGAAAAAAGTTGAGTGCAAATCGAGCTTATGTCTAAAAAGATTGCCTAAAGCCTTTAACTGTTTAAATGGGGGGTTAATTTACTGTGGTAGATATGTGGGTTGGTATCCAGTAAATTTGTACCGGAGCGTAGATATCGTATCATTGTCAAGCCAATTGCGAAACCGTACGAAGCGTCGAAAGCTAACTGTTTGAGTCTCCTATTTGTGGCTTCGTGCCTTGCCCTAATAAAGCCAAAGTTCACAGTACCATCGGTTACTTGAGAGCGAGAACGTTGCACATCTGGATACCCCTGATCGGCTATAATCTTCTCCCCAGGAAGAAGGCGCCTTTGTAAACCCATTCGGAAAACTCGTCGGTCAGTGTAAGAGCCACAGGGGAAGGGGCCATAGGCCTACACAATATTCACCCCTCTAATGCTAACTCCCACCTCATAGCGAACCCCTGGTCCTTTAACTTTGTTACTGAACCACATTGGGCTAATGGGGATGACTCTTGAATGACAAAGTCCGTCCCGCCCACTGACATCTTAAACATGGAGTCATTCTGCCCACGTAGACGCTTATCCAACAATACCTGCAGATAGTTAGTAGAAAGTTCAAAAATGGCTGCAGTCAAAGCTGCCACGATAACGTTTACCACTTTCAAAGCAGCTAGTAGCCGGACTAGCCGCCAGCGCCAAAGAAGGAACTTTTTCTTGTCTACTTTCACAGCAGAGGCATTAAAATGCTAATTGTTATAGTTTTTAAGACGAAATTAAGCCCAAAGCAGGTGGCGGGGTTCTGCGCTCGACGGCAATAATGGCGTACATAAATTCCATTGTTTTGCAGCGGCAGCAGGACCAACTCCATAGCAACCTTGAAAACGAAGACTCTGAAGCGATACCCCCCTCTCCTTTCATAACCCTGGAATGCCGATGCTGCTGCCAGTATATCTTCCGAGGAAACTGCTGGAATCGCCACGGCGGATAAATAGTTTGGTGAGCTACGATGCCAGGCAAACAGATGTAATAGTCCTTTGTTTGTTTACCATATAAAACAAACATCAAGAGTTTGCAAATCAATCCGCTCTTAAAATTTTGTTTAAAAACTGCCTGTCTGCCAATATTCGCCGAATATTTGCCGAGCGTTTGATACCCATTTACCTTAAAATCAAACTCGTTCTGCGCGAATAAGAAGGCAAGTCAATAGATATGCGAACATAGGTATAAAAGACTATACCCTACAGCATTGATGAAAGGAAATGTCAAAAAATGTATTTTTTCATTAAAAAATGGGGGTCACAAAATCGATTGTTAGCAATAACAACTAACATCTTGTTTTTCATATCGTTCATTTTCTTCATTTAGTTCACTCAAACTCCACTTGCTTGGCACAGATGATGTTTAGTGACCTCCGAAGTAGTAATGTTCGCGGGAATGGCAGGGCGAACCAAAACAAGGATGAAATGGCAGGCATTGTTCGTTTTTGTTCGCCAAAAAAAATAACAACGGACACACCGAAATGTAATGTGAAAAAAATTCGAGCAGTAAAACGCACTCTTTGCTTGTTTGTTTTTTTGCCCTCTCGACTCCATTATATCATCAACTGCAAAGTCTTTCCATATCCCTTCGTTGAAATCTTTACTTTTCTTCTCGTGACCAAATGTCCAAAACTTCAGGGAAGAAGTAGACGAAACATTTGGAAGCTACGGCTCACCTTTGCCGACTTTTTGAAACCAAGAAAGTTCCAGGTATCGAGAAGCCGAAGTCCGTCTACAACCTTTCAAAATATTTCAGGAGCGTAGTTTGAGTGCCTTTAGGGCATGCTAAAACCGAATGCGGCAAGAGTTTGGTGAGCAATGTGCAGAAGGTAAGCTACGAAAAAAACCAATTATTTGCTCATTCATTTATTATCGTCCATTGTCTAACTGCTCTGCTCCTGTCAGCTGATTGTGATGAGGATTCTGGTCGTGGCCTCATGCGGCGTTGCACGGTCCCTGTTGAAAATTATGAAAGGAAAAAGCGGTCGTATGAAGAACTCATGGGAGAGGAGAGTGACTCGGAGTATAGCACTGATTCTATTCTGGAATCAGATGTTGCAGTAGTCCACCCGAGGAACTTGATATCATCCTGGATAAAACCAGAGATCACGACAAAAAGACTGTCCCTTGCTATTTTGCTGCCTACGGGGTTTAATTATCGTGTTGAGCCGATCAGTCGGATATTGTTTGAGTTTTCGATTACGTGGCCAAAGCCCCTCACCTCGCCAAAAGTGCTACATTCAAAGTTGCTTCAGTCTTGCGGTGGTGACAATATTACTCACTATCACCCCAAGATGCTGGATATTGAAGCAGCTCTGAAAAAAACTAGAACTAGGAAGGATGATACTTTAATGTCTTTATGGAAGTTCCCTCTTCCCTTTTGCGGTTGAGACCCACTTTCGTGATAAGTTCAATCTAGCATTGAGGCAAGACGATACCAAACTCCTTTTTGTTGAGTTAAAGGCATCGGTGGACACGTACGGTTTGCAGAATGATAAGCAGGCCTTCGAATTAGCAGATTAAATTGTTTTACTTTCTTTTATGGAAGTTTCGCTATTTCCTGTATCTCCCTGGGAAATAGAAAAATTAAGTAAACGACATCATTTAACCAATTTACCCCTTTTTACTTAGTGCAGTACAGTATGTGCATCGCACCGCAGTACAGTACAGTACAGTAAACTTAAACTATTAATTGTTTACCCTAGACAGGCAAGATTGCAATCAAAATCCGACAGAAGTACGGTATGCCTATTGGCGTCTACTTTATTACACGCGGAAGGGGTTCGTTTTGTGACAACTCAGCAGCGATTGTAATGAAGTGTGGGGCAAGCAGCAATGAATAAATTGATAACACAAATGCAAATATTCCTTAGTCTTTGATGCACTAGAGCCTATTTAACCCTTATTTCTTTTAAAATAGTCCAATTTCCGGTTTACACTCCCAAGTCGAGCAGAGGTCTTTCCAGGGTCCAGTCCAATTATACCCTTACATGGGCCAATTTCCAAATTAGTCATGGGTTCTTCATTAGGTAGCGAAATGTATGTAGCTAACCCACTGTTTTGAACAACGGCCCCCTACTAGGAAGCCAAAAGGACAGGTTCCCTGTCTATGTTGAGCAGGGGTTCCAGTGTAGGGCAGCCAACACAAAAATATTGTCCTATAAAATTAGGGGTTCCCCGGTAGCAGCCCCAATTTACAGCTACTTACAGTTGATCGCGCAACGTTTCGTCCCTGTGGGTTTTATTTTACTTTTCTATCCTCTTATAGGGGAAGGAGACACGGCAAAATATAGCCTCTGCATAGTACAGGCGGCTACAGTATGTCGGACGCCAACTCAATTCCCTCCGCTGAGCATTCGAATGGAGTCACAAGAACGACACATGACAGCCTCTGTACGGCATACTCGATTACTAAGAGGCTGGGGTCCATTATATGAAAAAAGTAGCAAGGCGGCAGCAGCAGCAATGATTGTCAGTAACAGGAACAGCGTAACAAACAGCGGCAGCAAGTAGCAGTAGAGGTGGCCATGGGTGGTCAGAGCAGTAGGGTGTGATCTGTGGTGTGATGATGGCGATTCAGTGTGGTGGTGATCTATTGATGTGGTGGTGGTCTGTTGGTATATATATAATCTTTCCCAAGGAGGTTGTCCGATCATTCCAAATCTGAGAACTTCTTAGTAACGCTGGTCGCCATTGGTTCTCACAAATCGATAATTGGACATTTTTCTCCCAAAATCAGAAGCGGACGCAAACTGTGAACCACTATGATACGGATCAAGTGAAAACAAATATAAATTGTTTAAGCCCAAGCAACTTTATTAGGATCCATCTCGTATTTAACACTTCATGATTCATTTATCCCGCTCCACTTCTCCGTAGATGATTTTAAAATTCTACTTTTTATCTTTTTTTGAAAAGCAGGACAGATTCGCGTTTCTTTTGAAATCTAAAGAAATTTGCGCCCAAATGAAACAAACGTCCTATGTTCATATCGCATAGACACAGTTATCGCTTTTTTATATCGAATTAATATGAAATAAAATCACTAAATTTCATTCAAAGCACCTCTATTTACACTTCCGTCATCTATTTCCATCGATTAGAACCTGCCCCGGGAGCCTATTTAAACCCCTTTATTCTAAGTTCCAAATGCCCCCGATCATTTTACTCATCACCCCTCTCCCCCGACACACCCAAAACACCCTACATTGCCTCCCGTTCCCCAACGTCTATCACAATGAACAACCTTCGCCCCTCTGTCCTTATTTCCAAAAACCGCCCTTCCCGTCCAATCAATGGCCTTCGTTTCGCCGCGTACGGGCCAACCGATGCCGACGACTACATCCGGCGGCAAACAAAGAAGCAAATCATCGAGTTCGTTCGCCGCCTCTTCATAGAAGAAGAAGCGAGGGAGGTAAGTCCGGGAGAGGCTGAGAAGGTCGAGGAGGAGAGCGGAGAGTCCTTCGAGGAATGGTTAGCCCCTGAGCTAGTGTACGAGGCTCAGGAAGATGAAGAAGAGGAAGAAGAGGAAGAGGAGGAAGAGGATGAGGAGGAGGAGGAGGAGGAGGATGGGGAGGAGGAAGAGGAGAAGGAGGATGAGGAGGATGAGGGAACAGGGTGCATGGAAAGTGTTGGACTGGTGGGGCCTGGAATAGAGAGTATGGATCAAGTTGTGCCCACGATGGAACCGGATGGAGATATCTTTAGTAGTCTAGATATCTCCCAGGGGGAAATAGAGAGCTGTGAGCCATTCGCAGATATTTGTGGGGACTGCTTGGACAGCATGGATATTTTAGAGGAGTTGTTTGGATCTGATTTAGAGAATGGGAAATAAGAGGACCAAATTAATTGTTAGTTTCTTAAGTATCTTTTGCTTAAAGTATATTGTCCACACAAAGTATTTTTATGCATTTCTTGGTATCTTCTGTAGTTTTGTTCGGACTTTAGGGGTAGCCAAAAGTCTATATAAGCTGAGTAAACTGCTTCCTCATGGAGAGGTCAAGCAAGTTGGCAGACAACTTCAAGCCAAGACCCGAGTAGTAGGAAGTTGAGAGTCAACTTCAGACCCAAGAAAACTTTTTCTTACGCTAGTCGCAGAGCGTCGGTGGTAGACCCTGCCCCTTTTATACTTGCTTGTAGCTTCCTCAACTCTCTTCTATATACACTCCCTTTTGTTCGTTCAACAATACCACGGTAGAACTTTTGTCGCTCGCAACACCTCCTTCTCAGGGTAATTGGTTCTGAAGATCTCTTCCCCGCCGATTTACCCCTATCATTTGGTACTCTTGTGGAGGGGGTTGCACCCGAGGTATTCGAGTTGAGCAGTAGTAAGGATAACTTCGGGGGGATTTCTTTTCGGTAATCATGTATCTCAATGCTGCTCGTATAACATTCACAGGGGGCAAGACTGAAGACGTTGAGGAGTTTCTTTACACATATGTGAACGTTGTGATGCGAGAGAAGGGCGATGAAGAGAAGGCCGCAAGTATCTTCGCCTATCTTCATGGTGACGCAAAGCACAAATATAAGTCCAAGTTTATCGACGGGTGGTCTCTTAACGGGAATGGGCGTAACTTCGGTGAGGTATGTGAGTGGCTTGTGAAAGAGTATGCTAAGGAGGTAGAACCAGATGAGATGATTCGTACCGCCATAGAGGCCCGGCTCAACTTCGACGATTTGTTAAGCTCATTGGTGTACTTGTGTGATCTTTATGAAAAGGCTGGGTTCAACGCCCAAGCCAAGTACGGAATGCTGCGTAAGGCGGCTATGGGGGATAAGCGGCTCTCCGATTTCCTCCTCATCAAGGGCCCTCACACTTTTGATGAACTGAAGGGCACCATAGCAGAATTTGTCAAAAATTCGGAGACGTTTCAGTCACTGAGTGAGGTACCGAGGGAAACCCGCACATCGATGTCTATCGTACACCCTGAAAAAAACTATCAAAGGCCGGCTACTAGTGCAGCGGCATTAGAATCTGTCAGGAGCGATGTCAAAAACTTGGAAGAAAGGTTGGAAACCCGATTCGATAATCGACTTGACGTGATAACCTCGCAGTTGGAAAGCCTTACTCTTACCATTAAGAAGAACCAGTCTGGGGCCGCTAAAGCCGCAGAAGTCTGTTCTTACTGTCACAAGCCTGGACACTTTGCAAACAGGTGTCCTGATAATCCACATAGAAACACTCGTTGTGCGAAGTGCGGTCGATATGGGCATCATGAAAGTAACTGCTGGTCTAAAGACAACAGAAGAGCAAATTTATCGGAAGCCAGGAGTGAGTCAGGACCAGAGGTGAAAATCTTACAAAATAGAAGGGATCAAAGGTTGACGGATGCTGGTAACGTATTCATCGCTGAAGAGATTAGTCAAGTCAATGTGACAAAAAGGGATGGGGAAGGGAACATTTTATCGAAGAAACCTAGGCTAGATTATGGAATGCTGGAGCATATCCCAGCACCTGCACCTTCTCGAACCAAGAGGTCTGATCAAGTTGTTCCAGGAGTGGGAGTCACTCCGGCCAAGAAGACGAAAAAGAGCAAGAAAGTTAAGAGTATCTCTAAGGACGTACTAGAGTATGTGAAGAGGTACAATTTGGTGGCTGAGCTTGCATCGGCCCCAACTGGGATAACGTTTGGTCAACTTTTGAGGGGCGACGCAGAGGATGCGAGAAAAGAACTCAAAAAAATTATCAGGTCTAATAAGTCCGCTAAGGGTAAGAAACTGTTTCTTCAATCGGCCTCGACAGCACCAAGACGTCTTAAGCTGGTACCAGTCAAAGTATTGGGTATGAAAACCCAAGCTCTCTTCGATTCGGGTGCTGTTCCAAACCTCATTTCAGAAACCTTGGTGACAGATCTAGGTCTCGAAATTACTCCAACGACTCGAAAAATAACTGTAGCGGATGGAACCGTCTCAAAATGCATGGGCACTGTTGACAAGGTTTCCGTGTTCTTTGGGGACTCTAAAGTTGATGTAGACTTTCTTGTCATGCCGGATCTCCCTTTCGATGCAATCATTGGCTGCCCCACAATGGAAAGACTAGGGACATGCATTGACTTGGGCAACCAATTTGTTTCAGTTAATATTGACGGCAGAACCGTGAAGATGCCCCTGGATTTCGACAAAAGCACACATCCGGAAGATCTGAGAGAAACGGACAGTGAAGATTTCACTTCTAGCTATGACAGCGAAGATTATGAACCAAATAACACTTTCGGAAGTGGAAAAGGGTACGCTCGGGGGATAATGAACATGGCATGGGATGATTATGATTCTGGGTTTGAAACAGATGAAGAATGGAATTCTAGGGTAGTTTTGGCACCTGAATGTGTTTCTTTTTGCGATAATATCGAATCAAAGGACGGAATTCAGAGCGTGAAAGAAGATCACCTTTGCAAATAAAACAATGATATGAAGAATTCCCTATCTGAAGATGTGAGCACGCCAGAAGAGGTCCTTCAAAATTTGGAGGGTGAGGATCAAGAAGAGGACCAGCGCCAAATTGGAGAAATTGAAGAGAAAAATTACAGCACCTTCCAGCCCCCGCCTCAATGAAAATATCCGACATGTTAACATCTTCCGATGTAATTGCATGGAGCGTTTCAGATCTAAGACAAGCAAGTGTACTGGTCACTCATTCATTTGAACTTACCGAGACTCAACCAATTTACCACAGGCATAGACGTCAACCGCCGAAATATGGCCAATTTATCTCAGAGAATGTTACGAATATGCTAGAAAATGATATTATTCGGCCAGTTTCGTCCCATTGTCATTTCCAGTTGTGGTAGCACCAAAGAAAGATGAAAAACTTCGCTTTTGCGTCGATTACCGACAGTTGAACCAGAGAATGATACCCGAACGATTTCCGATTCCAAATATGGAGGAAATCCTCGAGAACGTGAAGGACGAGAGATACTTCACCTCAATTGATCATTACACTGGTTATTGGCATATTCCATTGGATGAAAAATGTAAGGAAAAACAACTTTTACCAGCAAAGCCGGCACTTTCAGGTTCTAAGTTATGCCTTTTGGTCTCATGAATACCCCAGCTACATTCCAAAGAATGATGAACGAGGTTTTGAAAGGACTTCCATTTGCAAGAGTTTATATCAATGATGTGATAATATTCTCAAAAACCTTGGATCAGCACATATCTAATGTCAAGACAGTAGTGGAGAGGATATATGCATACAGCCTGAAAATTAAGTTGAGCAAATGCTTCTTTGCGAAAACTTCTATCCAATTACTCGGTCATGTCGTCGATCAAGAGGAAATTAGAGTGGGTCCCGAGAAAACAAAAAAATCAAGTTGGCACCAAAGCTCCCCTCAAAGACGGAGGTTCGAAGCTTCTTAGAACTGGCCTCATATTACAGAAGATTCATCAAAGATTTCGCCAAGACTGCAGCACCGCTACATGCCAGCACTACGAAGAACGGAAAATTTTACTGGAACAAGGAAATGCAAACTGCATTTGAGGAGCTTAAAGATAAGGTATGTGTCCCCCCAGTGCTCATGTATCCAGATTTCAGGAGACCATTTGTTGTGGAGACAGATGCCTCAGAACGGTCTTTGGGGGCCGTTTTGTCCCAAAAAGATGAAAACGGAAGAATACACCCTGTTCAATTCGCAAGTCGCATTCTGAATGATGCGGAAAGGAAATACTCCGTCTGCAAAAAAGAAGCGCTCGCTGTTGTCTTCGCACTGAAAAAGTTTCGCGTGTACCTTTTATCACTCCAGAAATTTGTCTTGATAACTGATCACCAGGCACTTAAGACAGCATTCCAAAAGAAAGATTTGCATCACCGCTTGGCCCGATGGCTCGACATTTTCGCAGAATATCAGTTTGAAATTGTGTGTAGGCCCGGACTCAATAATCAGCCTGCCGATGACCTATCCAGCTTGAGGGATCCACTGATTCCAAATGAAAAAGCCTCCGAGGACATCGTCGTAGTTGCCGAGGTGCAAGGACCGATCGATATCGAGTACGGAGCTTATATTCATGGACTTATTAAATTCCTTGATGGACTAGAAATGAGAAAGGTTGATCTGGAACACAGAAGTTGGGCACGCAGGAACCAAAACTCTTTTACATTGTGGAATGGGAAACTTTTCCGACACAAAAAAGCTGTTCCTCAACTAGTGGTCCCTTTGATAGCGTTAAATCGTTGGGAGAAGAGATACTCAGAACCAACTATCCCGAGAAGGAGGTGTTGCAAGCGACAAAAGTGCTACCATGGTATAGTTGAATTAACAAAAAGGAGTTTATATGGAAGAGAGTTGAGAGGGCTACAAGCAAGTATGGAAGGGGCAGGGCCTACCACTGATGCTCTGGGACCAGCTTAAGGAAAAATGTTTCTTGGGTCTGAAGTTGACTCTCAACTCCCTACTACTCGGAGCTTGACTTGACTTGAAGTTGTCTGCCAACTTGCTTGACCTCTCCATGAGGAAGCAGTTTACTCAGCTTATATAGACTTTTTGCTACCCCTAAAGTCCGAACAAAACTACAGAAGGTACCAGGAAATGCATAGAAACAATTTGTGTAGATGATATACTCTAAACAAAAAATACTTAAGAAACTAACAATCAATGAGGTCCTCTTATTTCCCATTCTCTAAATCAGATCCAAAAAACTCCTCCAAAATATCCATGCTGCCCGAGCAGTCCCCACAAATATCTGCGAACGGCTAATAGCTCTCTATTTCCTCCTGGGAGATATCTAAACTACTAAAGATATCTCCATCCGGTTCCAGCGTCGGCACCACATATTCCATGCTCTCCAGTCCAGGCCCCACCAGTCCAACAATTTCCATGCCCCTGTTCCCTCATCCACCTCGTTCTCGTCCTCATCATCGTCCTCTCCCTCCTCTCCCACCTCCCCATCCTCCCCATCCTCCCCGTTATTAACCTCGTAGACCAATTCAGGGGCTACCCACTCCTCGAAGGTCTCCCCAGCTCCCTCCTCTATGTCCCACTCCCGCCCCTTTCCTACCTCCTCCGCCTCATTCTCAATAAAAAAGGCGACGCACGAATTCGATAAACTTCTTTTTGGTTTGCCGGCGCAGGTAGTCCTCGCAGTCAGTAGGTCCGAAAGGGAGTAGGGGAATAGAGTTTAGGGGGCAGGGATGGCGATTTTTGGAAATGACTTTCGAGGGGAATAGATTGTTCATTTTGGTAGGCTTTGGGGAATGGGATGCAATGGAGGGTGTTTTGGGTGTGTGGGGGGAGAGGAGTGATGAGCAAAATGATCGGGGACGTTTAAAACTTGGAATGAAGGGGTTCAAATAGGCTCCCGGGGCAGGTTCTATAGATTAGGAATAGGTAAAATAAATCTGTAAGGGATTTTGTAGTAGTGCATTTGCGCCCTTTTTCTCAAAAAAGCGAATTTGGAGGAGGAGGAAAGCAAAAAGGGAAAAAGAATTTGATTCGGGATCGATTCAGAGGGGCAGATACAGTATAAAAATATCTAGATAAAATGGAAGTAAATTTGGAGAGGACCGCAGTGATGATAAGCAAGGCTCAGGGAGGACGAGGAAGGACCGGAACTATAAGCAAATTTGGACAAGGAGAGGTTGTACAGTAAACTAAAGGTCTGTATATGACGGCGACAAAAAAATCCGTTCCTATCAGCATGCGCCTAACACTGCTTTTGTCAATTTTTCATGTTCGCATGGTAGGTTCGTTAGAGGAGGTAGTGGTTGAGCTATGGATAGCGGAATGAGCGGTATGTTTCTTTCCTTTGCCATAAGTAAGATTATCCTCGGCGGAACATGGTCGAGTTGGATGTGCCATTCGTGAGTACGTTGAGTGAGATTCGAGTTTGGTGAAGCAGGGAGGATTAGTGCGCGTTTTGGTCGTGGCTTGACAGTATAGAGTGTGAGAAGTCGTTTTGAGTGTTAAAGGTTGGCAATTTAGGGCGAGATTAATTTTATACTAGAATAGGTGCTGTCGATAATGGTGGGCTGGTGGCATGAGTACGTCCGAGTCTTTTAATGAACGAATTATGTCTTGAATTTTGATATTCTTGGTTGGTCGCCCAGGCTATTTTGTCAGTGTGACATTAGTATTTATCTTTGATGCTATTGTTCCCACGGCTTCGAGGCAAATTCTCGAATAGACTTTCCTTTCAGCGTCTTAATTATTTCTCGGTGTTCTTCGAAAATAATTGTTCCATACTGTATGCTACGTTGTGGCCTGCAAGGAGGTTATGTTTTAGAGAACTCTTTTGGAGAGAAGGCAGTGTGATGGTATTTCGGCTACTCAGCTGAATTGAGGCGGTGTTGAAGTGGTTTCGGCGCGTGAAGATGTCGGTGACAGAATATTTTGAGACGGATTGTGGGAATTGCTTCATGTTTCGTGGTAGGTAGGCCAGAAGTGTCGGTATGGCTGCCGAGTCGACATAAAACTACCCATTGTACTCTCTTTCGTCTACTCTTTGGATCAAACTTTGTCTTTGAGGTCGTGTTGCTTATTTCAGTGAGCTCATGTGCCAGGGCCGTGATAGCGTAGTCGAGCGCAGTTCCTTTCACGCCGCCTGCTCCATTTTTGTTTTTCGGATGGTTCGGATCTCGGCATCTTTCGTCGGAGTGCTTAGATTTTTTGAACCTTAGATATATGTGATGCTAAAAATTCTGAAGGCATGGCTTATGATTGGCGTAGTAGCGATGATTGTCTAAGATCTGTTTAGTCACTTCCTGAAGTGCTTCGGCTGCTGTTCGGTATTGCATCAGTGTTATAGGGGTTCCTATAGCGGATCTTTTTGATGTAGTACCTTCTTCGATGACTAATTCGTTAGCTTTGCTTAACTATTGCGCGAATTATTTGATATCTAGGGGCACTTTGTAGATCATTTACTATTTTTAAGGTTTTAAGCGGAGTTCAGGGATCTTGAATTCAATATTGGTAGCCTTGTTTGAGATTTCGTGGTATTTGGGTGTGATGATGCGGGCACAAACAACTTTACGACCAGTTGCATGCTGTTTTATGTTCATGACTTCAGTCACTTCAGTCAACTTGTGTTTCTCTTCCAATTATTTGAGGTATTTGAGATCGCTGGCGGTTTCGGCTTTGAGGTATTTTTTTGACGGCATTAATGATTTGGTGCGGTGTTTGATCAATGTCATGACGAAGAGCGAGGCTTTTGATGTCGCCAAGGATAGATTTGACTAGGTTCCAATGAGAATTTCTCGCGTGTTACAGATTATTTCGAGTTGGGCGGGTTCTTCCGTCATTTTTAAGTTTCCCGTGATGTTGGCACCTGATTAGTTGGAGAAGGCTGCAGCCCGAACTGAAAGCGACCATTTTTTACATGTTGCGCTTGTTCAGCGTGGCTATTCTCGGTAAGGTGAGATTGTTCATGGTGATTGGTTGATTTTGGTATATTTTCTGGGACGGCGGTGATGTTTGTAATGTTTCTATCCACTTTTTAGGCATTATTTGCCGTTTAGATGGCTGATCTGGTGGGAATGTGTCGAGGCTTGTCCTTGTTGCGGGTTTACGGGTTTACGCCAGGGGATAGACATATGGGCAGTGCTAGTGCGTTTTGTCCATACCCTGACGGAACGATGACCATTCTTTCTTTATTTTCGTATCGTTTGGTACGAAGACTGGTATTTGTGGCCCTTTCTCCGGGACAGCCTGTCTTGGTTGATTCGTCAGTGTGCAGTCCCCAGTAGACACTGAATGCATATACAGTACTACAGTACAGCACTGTAAATAAAATATTTGTGAGGTACTACTGTGCGGTACTGTATGTACGTATTCTGCGATACGATGCGTTTGTGCCTAATCAAAATGACTCACAAGTAACCTTCTACGTGCCTAAACTCTACAGTACGGTATTTCGATGCCGCATGGCAATTTTCTTGACTCCATGCAAAGCAAGATGTACTCTTCAATAAATATCTACTGTGTACACTGAGCACACCGGCTGCGCCCTGTCATCGGTTCATTTATAGAGTACAGTAATAGAGACGCCGGCTGAAACCCGCAGAGTGGCTCTAGTCGTCGTACTGTATAGGTAGCTATGGCCCTCATCTCGCAGACTCCACTGCACGTGGCCAACGTGGTCCATCCACTTACGGTAGCTCTTCACTGAAAAGTCGGTCCGTCAGTGATATTGAATAAATAAAATATCACCTCTGTTAATTCTTGGCTGCTAGTCGGTTGTGCTCCAAGGCAGTACATACTGTACTGTAATGTTACTCCGAAGTAGTGCTGCCAGCGCACTGCTCTGTGCAGTTCTGACGACCACCAATAACTGTGTATTTACAGTACATATGTACAGCACTGTACAGGACAGTACTGTACTCTGCCCCAACTTGACGGTAATTATGGCTTTGCAATGGCATCCCTTTTAATGTGCACTAAGAAACCAGTACACAGTGTAATTTCGACTTGAGTTTGTGCTCCATGTCTGTCACAACTTGCCGTGCAGAGGGCACCTCTTTACTTATCTTCTCTTTCACAGCTTGTCTCCCGGTAGCTGCAATCCTTAACTGAGTCTCTCAACTCCAGTTGCAAACGATGTTTCGTTAGGACTAAGTAACGCCACTAATGAATATGTTCATGGAACATATTCATTGTCTTAAGATCAATTTGAGAACGCTCACTGGCCACCCCTCCGTGCCCTACGCGCTTGTCCGTCTACTAACGTTTTATTCCACGCTTATATACTTGTGCAACGGGTGTAAACCTTTCCGATCTCAAATAGTTCTTGATCTTTTGCACGGTTTTCGTAGCACAATGAGTGTTTTGCGTGGTAAGTGGATTCGAACCTTCAATTTTGACACTGCAACTTGTTCGGTTATCAGTGAGGAGGCTTAACCTCTTCCTTGTTATGGCAAACATTGCATTTTGTGCTCATACTAGGCATTTCTGCAGTTAAGATGGCACCATGGGCAATACTGAGATTCAACTTTTCAACAGATCAGTGACACTCAACGTAAAGCGAATTGACAACGAGTAAATAGTTGATGGCGTGCCCCGCCACGTACTATTTGCAATACTTATAGATAAATTTGCCGTCGTTTTGCCAACACCCGGGCCATGATTAGGGTGACGCGGCTACGCTGCTAACCTCGCACTCTGTAAGCTCACACCCACTCACCTCAATCCCTAATGGAACCTGTCGCCTTTCTTGAGGAAATGATATTATTTTCAAACCAATAAATTACCCAAAATTTCCCCCCTTACGCTGACGGTACTCAAGATTTCTGCAATATCACCAGTGGCAACTCTATTTCAATAGTATGTCACTGAACAAGATTTCTTCAAACTAAATTATTTCGAGGTAAACATGTAGCAACCGATATCGTTCTCCATGCAACAGAAATCTATTCATACCATTTGCTTCATAATATTCTATTAATCATTTTTTGAAATGGTTCTATGTGCCCTTCAGAACAGCTCAGAATTCCACTAGGAGTTTGTTTTCAGAGCGATGTTATAAACTGGATCCGCTACTGTGCAAGGCTTTTTATTCGTTATATGCCGTAAAGATACATTCGTATTCCATTGAGTAGAGGGTGGTCGACTTACAGAATCATACTACGGAATACTGCTTGCTTATTTTTAAGACAGACCGTCGCCTGTAAGAGACGCCTTTTCTGTATTCAGGAATATTTTCAGCTCTTCTGGCAGGAGCGAGTAACTCTTTAAACTTTTTCGGTATTGACTAGCAAATTGTGCTGCATTGAAGCTTCCTTAGGCATCATACAGAACGTCTCGACTACATGTAATCCTTTCTGCACATTATTTTAGCTCCATATTTCTCTTCTCTCTCGACTACATAAGTTTCAGCAAATAGAAAAGGCTTTAGCTGGGCCAAATATTCATTAAAAAAATTAAGACAAACATACATGCTGTATGTGCCTAAAATTCTGGGCCTGCACAAATGTGGCCATGTTTCTTTTGTACAAACAAATTTGAAAAGTTCAGGTTTCCACCAAAATGAATGAAACATCCATCGCCCCAAAACACCATGTCACATATAATACTTCCAAATTATGAAGAAATCACGGCAATCACGGCTCTCTCAAACTGCTATGTCACCGTTATAAAACAGCGCCTTCGCATGAGTAAATATCATCTCTCTTGATATTAGAAAACTGCTGCAGACATTTGAAGTTATTTTAAAATTCTCTTCATTCCATTCTAGCCAGCCCGGTAAAATGTTTGAAATGTTTGAACGTCTTTGCCTTTAATTAACGCTTTTCCTAGATGCATTTGTTCATGCGGTACTACAATAAATGAGTAGCTGCAAAACTGAGTTCATGGAATTAACAGACTGTCTCTACTTTTTTGCAGGTGCAGAGTTCAGTAATAGACATTCGTAATAAACTAACTACTTGACCTTGCTGATACACACGTTTGAAAGGATAAAAAAGCGGAATACGGGGCTAACCTTTTAATATGAATTCCTCTGTAAATGAGCTCACGGGCCATGACAGCAGGCAGTTGATGATAGGGTTGATGATGGTGGGTTTAGAGTTGTTACGGATGAGCACAGTACTTCCGAGTCATAGCCCCTGCTTATATCTTAACAACAGTAGGCACTGTTGCAAAATTTAAGGTCTTCCGTCACAAGTCCGTTTCCAGGAGGGTTCTGTTCCATATTATGTCTCAATTATTGAAATGGGGCAACAGTCTAAACGACGAAAAAGAGACTTTTATGCCATATATTATGAATCATTAGCTGAATTCTACAGTATTGGAGAGATATTGAGCATTTAATAACATACAGTAAGTGATGCCAACAGGCTGGCCACTGGAATCTTGCTGGCACCTATCACGGATCTTGCGACTTAATGATGCTGTTCGCGCCCACCGAATATGGTCAATATCCTGCCTGCCTCCACGACTTCCCCCATTTCTGTATTTTACTCAAGCAAGACTCCTCCGCAAAAGACACGAAAAGAAGCAATCTATACCACAGTGCAAGAAGAGGTCCCCCTCGGCGACCAACGAAAGTAAGCATTCCGAGCTTCTATGGGCCTTCCCGGCGCGAAGGAATGGATCTACTGTGCTCCGTGCCCCGGCCTCAAGACTAGTATTGACTCCTGTGCATTCTCAGTGTGGCTGCAATACTACCTTCAAGTCAAGCTTTTTGCCCCGGACGCTCCTTGCTCGAGACAAGAATACCCTAAGGTCCTCCACTACTACGGGGATCATATGAGGCACTGCCTGCATGGCGGGTACCGAGCCCGACGACACGACCGTCAAGTCGTCCTCCTCGCCTAAGACCTGCAAAATGCTGCCCATCACCCTGCCATCGAGCAGCGACAGGGGCTCCACCGCACAAGGCCAGATATCAAGGCAATGGGTACCAATGGAGGAACAGACTTCTTCGACGTCGCGTTCGTCCACCCCCTCGCGCCTTCTAATAGGAGAGTGCGTACTTTCAATCCACTCATCTCCCTCAACGCAACAATATCTGCCAAGCGCAGAGGGTATGGACCTTTGTTCGCCACTTTGCTAGAAGAAGGTTTATGCCTGTCCCCTTATCCACCATCGGAGGCTGGCATCCAGATGCATATGCGGTGCTAACCGATGGCGCGCGGAACGTGACCGTTCGAGCGATGGACACTCATGAGAAGGTTCGAGCGGTGCTAACCCAAAGGCTCGCCGCCGCGGCCGTCATGTCCAACGCGGTATGCCTGCCCGCTGTCACTGAGCCGGCCATGTAAGGCATGCTATTATGTGTTACCCAGAGACGACTTGTCCCACGCAACGTACTCCCAGCGCGTGGATACAACCGACCACATCTTCCATACATTAAATCAACCCCAAATTCCCCCCGTGAGTGATGGACGTGCGGATTATTGAAATTTTCTATTACTGGCCAGAATCGAGCACAATGGAAGGAGCAGACGACTATGGCCAAATGAAGGAACAAGCAGTGAGAACACTGGTAGGAGGTGTCCCTGACACTGCAGCCGAAAGGGAGTTACAGCTCCAACTCTAACCGATTGAGTACAAGATGCTGAGACTCGGGATCGGCCTTCCCTGTGCCAAGGACATCGCCACAGCCGCCTTCCTCGCTTCTAGCTCCCCAGCAAAATGCTATGTGAGTGATGCCTTCCGTCTGCAGTGACCGAGTGGGCAACTTAGCAAGACGCCAAAAAGACATTCACCCCATAGAACTAACATCTTACCGCCCTGTCGACCGGCTTCCTTTCAATATTTGTTGCTCTAATCCTCCCTCGCAAAAGAAATTAACTGACGCAGTCTATGCCGCAGTATACGAAAATATTCCCTTGGGCCATTGCCGCACAGAAGGATTCCGTGCTTCAGTGAATCTTCCGGGAGTCATGGAATGGGTCCGCTGTCCCTCTGATGCAAGTTTCAAGACTGCCATTAGCAGCCGAAATTTTTGGGTGTTGTTCAAATACTTTTGTCAGCACCCATTGTTTGAACCGAGAACCGCATGCCCAAGGATCGGGTGTTCGGAAGCTCGGAACGTGCTCGACGAACACCTCATCCACTGCAGATATCGCTCTCAGCAGATCGACCACCACGATCATCAGGTCACTTTACTGGGAAAGGGCCGCACAGATTACTTTAATGTCACTTTCGTGAACACACTTGGCCATTCTCATCTCAGGATGAAAGCTTTTAATCCCCTTACGAGCTTTAACGCAGCACACGATGATAAGTTACGATGATACGAGGGGTTCATAGCCGGCTTTCCTATGGTAGTACGGTAGGAACAGACTCGCCCCGGTTCCTACCTCTTAAGCCCGGAGGATGACACCCTAGAGCGTTCTCCGCGATCAAGGAGGTGGCAAGATGGATCGCCAGCCGGGCCGTGGGCCAATGTTCCGGGGTGAGCGCCATTCTCCTTCAACGACACGCTGCGCTGATAATCACCTCTAACGCCGCCTGCTTGTTGACTGGGCTACCAGCTATTTTAAGTTGGTAGAAATGCTCCGTGATTTGTATTGTAGATCCTCAAACATGGTTTGAACGCAAGTTCATAAGCCTTACGCATAGCGTTCGCACCACTTGCAGTAAACCAACCCGGCCTACCACTTAAATTTGATCCAGTTTGGAAGCAACTCCCCGAACTGCGAACTCAGCCCAGCCACTGCGAGGCTTCATCAACATTTCGCCGCTCTCAGCGCCCACCCCGTGCGAGATGTCGTCAGATGAGGGCGCGGCCACTTCCACCCGTCTAGCCCGTTTCCCCTGCAGATGAACATACCGCTACCGCTGAGCTTTCGGAGCACCGATCTCTTCGATATCCTTGTCGACAGTACCGCCACCTCTCGCCCCCGGAGCACGTTGGACGAACCGGGAATGACGCGCCAAGATAGCGTTGCTTTTCGAACGGCGCTGCAAAGCGGCGCTGCATTGTTTTCATCAAGGTCGCATGTCTGCGGTGCAGCTTGTCGCCGTCGAATGCTTCTGCAAGGTTCTTAATGGCAGAGGAAGGAGCCTATTTTTTCAGGCCGTGGGAGCCCTGGTTCTGCAGGGTATCATCGGTGGAATTTTTTTGCTCTTCTCTCCCTTGTTTGACTAAGAACCCTGCGGTGAACCCCTCGTGTCTACTGAACCCCTCTTGCATGTAACCAATCGGTGATAAGCAGCCCTAACTTATACGGAAGCCGCACCTATCATATCTAACCCTGAAGGTATCTATGGGCAGGCGTAAACTGGGAGCGCGGTTGAGGTTATTACGAGCACGGGACAAGCCACGGATTTGTTTGTACAGGGTCTACTCTACACCCTGCTGGTAATGGAGTGGATGGGTACGCAAGAGTGGTGAACGAGAGTCCTTTTTCTTTAGACCAACCGATATCTACCCAGCTCAGCAATAAAAACCCCTTACCCAGTCACTAACAAATTCTAGGTGCCGACTATAACTTGAGGCGCCAGATGTTCACCATCAAGAGCATTTCGAACTATAGCAATGTATAGAAATATAACTGAAGCAATAATCTCACAAGATAATTAACAAAAATTCATAAATTTAATCTCGAAACGAGCCAATTTTTTCATGTTCACAATGCGCTCCTCTACGGTTTCACCGCAAAATTCAGCATCGAGCGAGAAACAGTCCTTCAGTTTGGTGAGGGTTACGGGCAAAAACTATTCTTTACGTCATAGGCTCTGAAGAAAAGCATAATGCAAATGCTTGAGTTGGGAACAATTATTAGTACCTTGGCGACAATCGTATCTTGACTAACTAATCAAATGAGCACATAGCCTATCACGGGGGGAGGAATTTTAGTGCATTACTGATTAGAGATATGGGACGGCTATTCCCCGAGGCGGATGGGGGCTGGTCTGTGTATTGGAGGGTCTAGCCTATTAGGTGAAGTTAAAAATTCCAATGCATGACACATGGAAGTCTGCCTCCTCAGTCCTTACAATTCAGAAGTCCAGCAATTTTAATAAAGGTCATTCTGTGTTGAGAGCTTGCTGAGTACTGGGGCTGAATACTGCGGTTCCATTGTGTCTTCCATTATATTAATTTCATGAAACTGTCTATGCCATCTGAATAAAGTCCTCTAACCTCAAGGAAGTTGTATTCTTATGTTTCACTGTGATTAAAAACCAGGTCGTGTTTTCAAATGAAGTTCCAGATTTACACATCGTATTTGTTTGAGCATGGTTGAACTGAAAAATGTTCCAGATATTATTGGCAGTCCACGATCTTGGTTTACTTGTGTGCCAGAGCTGTTTTCCTTTTCGGGATAAATCTTCTCTGGGGCAAATTACAATGGAAGACGGAGCGCGCGGAATGCTAGGGCGGCATAGAAATTTGTGTGTCTAGGGTAAAGGATTCCGGCCCCCTCGGAATTGGTCGGAAATGATGTACTCAGATACCCGCATACAACCACTATGGTATCAGACCGCGGTGGAAAAGGAGCCATTTGCAAGCTTGAATGAAAACGGTGCCCGGCGCACAAAGATATTTTTTTTTGCAGGAATTAGGGTGCTATCTCATTGCGATAATGCGTCGTCGTTCATGCAGTGCGTTTACTGTTTGCATTTACTGTAGAGCATATCATGCATTCCAATTGTGATGCGGTCCTCCCCACTACTCATCCCTGTGTAGCATTGGTTCTCCGGAGGTAGCTGGTGTTTTAGCGATGGCCACAAGCTTTTCCGGAAAAAGCTGTGCCGAGAAATTTTCGTATACCTGGCATTTACTTTGTACTATCTCCTGACTCAACTGCCACTGAGAACCGCTAGATGCCGCTGTGGTTGGACGCTCCAGGTCCTTTCTGGAGTGCGCACAGAATTAGGTTTCAAGTACACACACAGGTCTCCCTCTTGATAAGATAGGATAATGATTGACGAACACATGCTGGGGAGTTGCCGTTATCGTCCTTGTGACAACAATTTCCGTCCCCATAAGATGTCATATATCATATCATAGGTTCCACGAGAAACAGAGATTTGTTGCGAGTCTATCGTTTGTACAGACTGGTCTTCCTCAAAATGGGCAGATTCTGACCATTATCGATCATTTCAGAGCCGCATAGCGGTATCGGATGAAAAGTATAAACTACTTTTTATGGGGTCTGCAGGGTCTACAGGGAATCGCTGCAAAGATCCCACAGAAGCGGCAAGCGGCAAGCGGCAACGGTATCCCTAACTCAGCCATTTGTCCGTAACTGTCACACTACGGCTGGCTACTGTACTGATCGAAACAACTTGTTATCATAACTGCTTTTCCTCTATCGTACTGAGTAGGTCTCACAGAGAATCGTTTCTCGCCTTAGTTGTTACTTGTTTACAATAGCGTGACATTATGTATAGTCGCCTGATCTTGTAAACAAATTTACTGTTTTTATATATATTTGACTTAACCGTTTTGCATTAAATGAGCTTCTCGAAAAGGCATCCCTGGAGCCGCATGCTTTTAATCACTAACAGAGTTTATTCAATGCAATACCTCCGTCATTGAGCGAATTCAATTGAGTAAAGTTTGTATCTCTGGCCAGGTGACAGGGAGTTACTTAACGGATTCTTTGGAGTCCGTACTCATCACTCGACATGACTGTCTATTTCCTCCAAAACAACATAATCACGTCAATGGCTGTATTCGAAACTTTGATTTTTGTACACATGCGCCTATTGCCAGTATATGCTCTCTCCTTCGTTCCATACGGTCTCACAGTCGCCCCCAGCCGCAACTCAAGCGAGAATGCACACAAGTCAGACAATCTTATTCCAACTACAGACCACCAACCAGCCTAACTAGCAACGATTATCTACCACTTTCACCTCCGACATTGCCCCTTGTCGAGTCATGCTCTAGTCGCGCGATGAATGACTACCGTTTCATGGACAACGCGATTCAAGATTTTTCCGAGCGGCTTTACTAAATTTGGACTTGTATAGAGCATTTCGCTCTCAGTCTCTTCACTACGGATTTTTCTCGTTTTCAGTCCATTTGAGCCATTGCATTTTAGGAAGGTAAGCGTACGCCGTGATTTGAGAAGCGCAATCATTGAGCCAAAAATTTTAGATTTCTATCTACCAGTGGAGGCGGATCTCGAACCAAGTTGACATGACAAAGCCTGCTTTCTAACCAAGTGGTAAAGCTTGATCTGATTGTCTCGTCTTGCGGTCAGAATTTCCTAGAGGAGTCTTACTGCCCAAACAGAAAAGGATTGCCCCTCAATTTATCTATCTCTCAAGTATTCCGGTAAGTGCATTCAAGTCGATTGGGACCAAGGGATTGGATTGCGAGTGGGTTAACGTTCTGACCTAGCAGATTACATGAACTTATTCTCTTTTGTCTCAAGATTTCTATAGCATGAGACAGGTATCACCAGTGGAGCTGCAAAGATGCGTATGGGACTTTGTAGAAGGAATTGCCATTCTTCCAAAGTGGATTGAATCGTCTGCTAGTGATAAACCGGGAAGAGGGCATTATGAATGGGGGAATTGGAGCGATGCGATACGGGATGTTCCGATGTGGGTCCTCGGTGGCCCATGGAGAACGATAGTGGCGGATGCGAGGACAGCGAGACTCGTATCATCAGTTTCAACGTTACATAAGTTGAAGGACCAATTCGTATGGGAGATTGTTGAGCAAACTTATTTGCGAGCGGAGCGGAGGCGTCAATCAACGGCAGGGAAAGATACTGTTAAGACTCGTATACGTAGTGTGTTCTCATGGCAGAGACGGCACGATGTGAAAAAGCATTCCCTGATGTGGTTCCTTGATTTCGCCTTTGTTCTGTCCGCGTATTCTGAGTTCCAGGCACATTTACTCTTTTCCGGATCCTCTATTCCCAATGATGACCCAGCTCGGCTTGTACCTCTCTTAGCACCGGCCGAGTTTGGTGCGCAGTCCAATAGAATGGAGCAGGAGATGTTCAAACATGGTTTCCTGCCATTTTATTGCAGGGTGCAGGGGCTTTTTGACTCAAACGTGCTGCTCGCCCGGCACTTGGCATCAAAATTTTGTGATGGCGTCACTCCTCCTGTGGTGGATATGGATGTTGACGTAAAGGAGACGAGGGGTATGCCCAGAGAAGAAAAGAAGATTGATTTCATGACTCCGTGGCTCCAGAGAATGGCCCTTGCGGACAACGATGGGAGATGGAATTCGCTGGTATCCCGCATTATTGAGAAAAAGGTCTCAATTGGAGATTTTGAAATGTTCAAAGCTGAAGTCTGTCGTTGCATTGTCATCCTACTTCTGCTGGAGATGACGAAAGCTGACACATTTGAGGTCGGCTACGTGTACGATATTGCTGCGAGTACAGCCGTGGAGCAAAGTGAGAAGGAATTGTTGGTTTCTTTAAGGACTGCTGGTCAAAAGCGAAAACGAACTGTTTCACGACGAACTCTCCGGAGTGATTTGGAGGAGAGAATTCAGGACAGCGAACGCTCCCACGTTGGCAGACATGGCCGCATTGGCCAGCCGTCGTCATCTAAGCGAACCTGATGAAAGCAACAGTCGGACTCGGTGGCAATAGATTAGTTTCTGTCATTATGGTGGAGAACGCCCTCCGCTAATAGCGCTTACTAGTACTCGATAACAATGCCTCATAACTAATATTCCATCGATCAATACAAAAATCGCATCCCGCAATTACGTGAGCCGTCAAATCGATAGGAGCAGTGTGAGCGGTGAAAGTTGTCAGCAGAGAAGGGAACTGTTTAGCTGCAGTACGTTGTCAGTGCTTGGCACTGGCCTAATGCTTGGGGTTTGGCGATGAACATGTTCAGGCCAAGATGCAGATTTCCCCTTTGAAGCAATTTATTGCTGTACGACAATCTACAGTACAGTACAGTACAGTATAATAAAATACTGTACATATTTACAGTACAGTATGCCCTGTACGGTGCTGTACTGTACAGTGCTCTACAGAACAGTGCTTGGCACACTTCTATCTGTACATTACTCAAATCTCAATTAGTAGATTGAAGCACGATATGCTTCCAACAAAATTAATGAGTAAAAACGGATTAATTACTCCAATCTCCTAAATCAACTACTGTACAAATCCATGCCTCAAGTACTGTACTGTATTGTCATCTCCTATACAGTACAGTACATGTTAGTTCAGCTAGCTAGCACTACTGTACAGTACTGTACTATAGACAATACCCAAAAACGCCCCATTTTCTCACAGAAAGTTCTGGCGTGAACCCAAAAAGGACCAGTTCATGCCATTACGCAACGGTAGCATCAAGTCGCACTGCTTACAGTATTGCGCATTACACTTGTACTGAATTCGTTTTATTAAACATTCTGTAAATATATACAGTATATATTACCATACAGTAGTTGCTGACTTTGTAAACACTACCATGTGTTGTATGCGCGTTGTAAGCGAGGGGGAGCGGGAAAGGAAGGCACAGTGAACGGGTAGGCCCCCCGGGATGCAGTGACAGTCCCGTATTTCAGCAGTTTAATAGGCCGAGCTAGTACAGAAACTGTCGATTCTCGCAGTAGCAGCCTTTTCTCCTTCAAGCTCTCCTCCCTCACCTGCCCCGATCGGGTGGTCAGGGCTGACTTCTATATCTGTTCAGGTGTCAATATACAACTAGATATAGCCCAATAGGTACTTTATTACCGGTTGCACAATATAATAGTTCTGCCATCTGTCGAATACCGCACAAGTCATCACAGTCGCCAAGTCACTGTAGTCGTGGCCCGCGATTGGACACGACCGTTTGTACAGTATACACTGTAAAACACCATGAATTGTCCAGTGCGTCCTGTACTACCTGTTGCGGCCAATTACTGTTCACTACGAAGCTGACTTGGCAGATGCAGTCTCAATTGACTGCTAGATGACAAAGGTGAGAAACGGCGGTTCGAGCTAGTCGCTCAAACACCGCTCACAGCAGCGACCAAAAGGTGTCTTGGGAATGGATCATGTGGGAGGCTAACCGAGGGAGAGGTAGAAGAGAGGATGGTTCGGTCTCGAGGTTTGGGGGCGAGTGTGGAAAGCAGCAAGCCTCTGGTCCGGTCTGGTCCTGCGACCGGATATGGCGCCGAGTTTTATTATGCCCTGGGTAGTGTTTGTTGCTCCTGGAGGGTTACGAAAAGTTAGCCCCTTTTGACTACTTGTATAATGCTTTTCGTTCTTAGTTTTCTATTTCGTCAGTGTAGTTCAATTGGAACTCATACTGTACTGCCATCGGCAGAGCTGACTTTGGTGAGCTTTTTATGATCTGATTCACTGCTAACCAGCAGGCACTGTACTGTACAGCACAGTAAGGGCAATTTTCTTTTGTCGCCCACTATTATTATTCCTGGTACTGTATACTCACCCGACGGGGCTTGAATGCTTGCAATCTGGACCACTCGGCCCTTAAACTAGACCTGATATTTTCCCAGGTGAAAGGCACCTATTGGTCCAAGTGGCAAAATTACTTATCTCTAACTTGGATCTCCCTAACTTGGCTGACCCTAACTTCACACACCCGCTGTCGTAGATAAACATAACCTAGTTAACTAGTATTTATACATACCTGACCACTAGGGCCCCAGAGTAAACAGCCAACCCGGTGTTGGCTCTGAACTTGACTCACAACTTCCGCCTTTGCAGAAACCTTACCAACGGCAACTTTGGCTAGAGCCAAGTTTATCCGCCCGAGTCTCCCTTTCTATTCTCCCCTCTCTATCTAACATTATACTACCCCTTTTTTTGTTTGTTTGTGATATTTACTCACCCATGGCGCCCCGTACTCCGGTGTCTATAAAAAAATAGGAACTTCAAGGTTGTCGTTGGTGAAAACATCTTTATCTCCAAAGGAGATATTCAGAACAGCTGACCCAATACTACATTTTGTTTGTCCAGTATTACACCCCTGGTGTCTACGGTTCTTTGGAATCGACCCATACCAAATTTCTAGCATTCCGCGGACCACAGTACGGCCTTACAACTCGGAGGACAAGTATACCGTCCAGCCGTCCAAGGTATTACCCCCGTTCTTCCAACCCCATTTCTCCTTGCCGTCGGCGAGCTGTGCTACTGCATCGCAGGGTGCTTAAAGAGAAAGAAGGACAGCGAACATCCTGTGGGTCTTCGTGTGTGTGTGTTGGGTTTCTCATTGTCTGATGGTGTTCCGTTCCTAGACGAAAAGAACTGCGCACCGCGTATTGCACTGCAGGCAGCTACCGTACTTTAGAGTTATTTTTAGTTATTTTCTAAAGTATTTTATTTGTTTTTTTCAATTATTGTCAGCCTCGCGGCGTGTGATTCTGGAACGGTCGACCACACCCGAGATTGCCATATAAACAGTGCTGGCCGTTGGTAGAAGTAGGAGATGGAAGAGAGTGGATACGACACGACATAACTACCCCCCTCTTAGAGTTGCCAACAATTTTTTACATTTTCCCCTTCCGACCCTATCATTGGTACTCTTATGGAGTAAATCTTCCTCCGAAGCGAATTTTGTCGCTTACAAGGGAAACAGCGATGTGAAGAAGTTCTTTTCTTGACAATGTTGTGATGGCCGGGAAGTCCAGTCAGGAGAAGGCAGTATCCCTCCTCGGATACCTAGAAGGCCCGCGTTGAGTTGTACTACGATTCCTTCACAGCTCAAGGAGAGCTGATCGAAGATGCCAAAAACTACGCTGTGGTCAAGAAGAAGTTATTCGAACATTTTAGACGAGGAAGAAGAGCCTCAAGACATCATCCGTGAAGCACCGGAAATCGACCTCCAGATTGAAGAAATACAGAGCTCCTCGAAGAAATCGGAGCGGTTATACGAGAAGACAGGTTTCGACAGTATTGCAAGATAAGGATTACTAAAGACTGCTGCATGTCGACATGAGAAGTTGCAGCGGCTCCTGTCGTTCCGAGGGCCGAAGAATTACACCGATCTAGTGAGGGCTTTGAAGTACTTTCACGCAAATCGAATTGCATTTCCGGATCCTCGTCTCAAGTTATGGAAGAACCACCGGCAAGGCTCTTAATTAGTCCCGATGATCGCTCAAGAAACATAGAGGATAGTGTGGATGCCCTTGCTGAAGACCTGTCTTGCCTTACCTTCTCGTCAAGCAGAAGAAGGGAAAATCTGATACAGTCGCAGAGCCGTCTTTGTCAGCTCAGGGGGAAATGCTCCTAGATTGTGCTTGTACTGTTGCCAATTCGGCTACGGAGCATCTAGATGCGAGAATAATCCTCACCAAGATCATCATTGCACCCTTTGCTGCCGATTGGGGCATTCTGAAGCTTCATGATGGACTTTGGCAAGAATTAAGGATTCCGGTGCTTCGGAAGATCACGAAAGGAAAGAAGAACCTCGAATAGCGGATCAGGTACACGTTTTCCGTAAAGGCCATTCAGATACCGATGAAGACATCAAGAGATCGTTAACGTGAAGAGGAGAACTGCTGAAGGAGAAAGGTTGCCGGAACAACCTCGTCAAGAAGATCAGAGAGGAACTAAAGAGGGTCACAGGGGAATTCAGGTATACCAACTAGTGCATAATCCGCAACAAGTACGAATAATTCCTTCCGTTTCGCTGGCAGAATAATTCAGTGTTTCGGGACGAAGAAGGAAGCAAAAGCAGAACAAAAAGGAACAGAAGCTCTGCCGCTCTTCATGCCGCAGCTTCCGGGAATAAGAATTTCAGCTGGACAGAAGAAATGAAGGTAGCATTCGAGGTGCTAAAAGAGAAACTTAAATACCCGCCGGTGCTGGACTTCCCCGACTTCGACGCGTCGTTCATCGTGGAAACGGATGCCTCAAGTGTCTCCGTGGGAGCAGTGCATGCTCAAGAGAAAGACGATGGAAAAAAAACCCAGCGCAATATGCAATTCGCACCATGAACTCCGCGGAGCGGAACTATTCCGCGTGCGAAAGGGAAGCTCTAGCATTTATCTTTGCACTTAGGAAGTTACGGGTGTATTTGATTTCAACGGAACCCTTCAAACTCATAACTGACCATAAGGCACTTCAGTACGCATTTAAGAAGAGCGAAGTACACAGAAGACTGGAAAGATGGCTAGAATTTCTAGCTGAATACGAGTTTGAGGTGGAATATTATCCAGGCGAAAGGAATGGAGCTGCCGACTATCTTTCATGCGTAGTGCACGAAGGGCTCGGAGGCGCCCCAAATTTCGACGAAGGAGACCTTGTTGATGCGGTGAACTCTTGTGTGTTCGTCCAATACTCCCGTTATGGAACCATATTTGGTTGATGTCGCTCGCTGCATCGAAGGAATAAATATTCAAGAAAAAGATACGTCTAAGCGCCGCTCGATAAAATGAGCCGCAAATAACTTCATGGTGTGGGAAGGAAAACTGCTGAGGCGTACAAAGAATGGCCTCCGCGCGATCACGACAATCAAGGACAGGGCTTGGATTCTGAATACATTTCACGACGAAGTGGAACAATGAGATAGGGAAAAAAGAAATTCGTTATCAACCGATATTGGTGGCCTCAAGTCCACCGGGACATTCAAGACTACGTGAAGAGCTGTGAGGGATGTCAAAAGGCCAAGCCTTGATCCCTTTTCGAACTAAACTGAACATTCTGCTCACGAATATCTTCGAGAACCACCCTATAAACTTTGCTGGACCCTTCCCGAGGTCGAAAGTGCGAAACAAATTTCTTCTCATAGCTGTCGAGCATCCGACGGGCAGGCCAATTTCCACGGCAACGGAGACCGCATCTGCAGAAGTCTTGAGCGCATTTGTGGAAAAAGAGATCATTTCCCTTTTCGGACCCCCGAAGACTGTCGTATCTGACAATGCTGGATGTTTTACGGTCGCTACACTCGTCGATTTTATGAAGAAGAATGGAGTCGAGTGGAGCACCGTCCTGAACTATGCTCCGATGTCAAACTGACGAGCCGAAAGGATGGTGTGCACTACAAATAACGCATTAAAGAAGATGGTGTTCGGACAAGGATCCGACTGGGAACAGTGGCTTCCCCAAATTCTTTATGGCTATATCCGCCGACGACTTAGAACCTGTGCCTCCCCGTTCGAGTTCATGTTCGGAGTGGTAACGCGCATAGATCCCTCTGACCCCGCTTTGTTGATAAAAAGAACGTCAGAAGAGCATCGACGGCTAGAGATACTGGCTACCTTAGCACTTTGCGCGACGAGGGTCGATATGCAGATGCAACGGCTTAGAAGGGAAGTTGGGGCGGTACAACCCCGAAAGTTTAAAACTAGGGACTGTGTTTTGGACGCACGGGGAAAAGTCCTAACGTCCACGGTAAAGTGGTCCGCTTTCAAGTCCCGTTTCTTTGGACCGTGTCCCATTTGGAAAAAAGCTCATCCCGGTTACTGGCTAACCTCTTACGGGGGTAGGCCTTTCCGACGAGCTATCCATGTGAGGCGCCTGGTGACCTACTCTTTGCGGCCGTTTTTCCTACAGGATTAATTCATGAAGCCGTCCTATAGTCGACGGCCGGCAGTTTTCTTATGTTTGTTCCTTTTATTCTCGTCCATTTTTCTGTCATTCATTCATTATCTGAGTAAAATTAAAATTCAACATCACATTTGATCAAACTCTAGGAAACTCTTACTGCAATATAGAAGATTTTGCGGAAGGAAAAGATGTTACTTGAACGGAAGCAGTCAGCAACTGGAAGGATCCGCCCTTGAGTGCTTATCTCCAGAAGAAGAGGCTGCCAAGGTCATTATACGACGACGGTGAAGTGTATGGAATCGATTTATTACGATGCGGGACATCTTGACCGCTCAATGGAAATAGACGGCACACATCGAAGATTTTCAAATAATTGTCTGGGTTCTCCTCTCCAGAAAAAATCTTGAGGGATGCTTCGGAGAATCACCATGCGTACTTCTCGGCGCATTGGTAGATAAGAACTGGGTCTTCTCGGGCGTCAAGACAAATTCAATGCTGCGATCCGGGCCGCCCGATAACCGACGCAATGTAAATTCCACGGGTAGAAGAACCGGGAAGGCTGCGAACCTATGCAGCGTTGATCGCAGATTCTACTGCTTGGCGTAGGCTACTTTTGGTTCTTCCGACTGAGCAATGTTCCGGTCTAATGTGGCAAAGGACCACAAGATCGGGTAAACTTCATACAAAACCTTCTAAGCGTCAGCGAAGGAGAGAAAAAGAGGACGATAGCCGATTTGTTCTAAGGAATACTGATATCGAGCGTAGTATCTTCTCCAATAGATGTCCGCAGGATCGGGCCCGAAGATGAGCGATATCGCTTTGGCCACTGCAGCTGGCATTAAATGCCCCTTGAAATCTCGAAAACGCACACGATAGCTCCTGAGAAGATGCGGGGAATACAGAAAGGATGGCACACGCTACATAGGTAACAGGACGCAGTAATGTTGATTCGGGTGCTTTTGGCACCACCGGTCGATCTGCACGATAACTGCTCCCCTCCAGTTGAGGTGTCTAACAAGCCCACATTAACGAGGAGACTATTTTCCCTCTCCTCTCTCAAGTTGCGCTTCGATGGATTATGATCAGCGTATCTAGGAGGTATCTCGTTGAATGAGACCGTGTAGATATCGATAGTATGTTCTTAGCATTTTTCTTCTCTAGCATTTTTCTTCATCGAACCCGTAATATTTCCCCACAGAACTGTCACGGACACCGCGCGGGACCCTCCAAACTACCTTGGAGATTATCCAAGAGGGAAATTCAAGATATTACATATGATCGTCCTCATCGGAAACAGACTCTGTCAAGCTTAGTCGGGTAACCAGGTCCATGTCAATGCCCTCATCACATTCCTCCGAGGCCGCAAAATTTGCTTCATTGGCCATACAAGACGACAAGCTCCCGGTACGATACCTCCGCCGACGCGGTTCCTCCCCTCGGTACCCTCCAAAAGAAATGTGAAATCGGATGCTATGAATGGACTCGCCCTGCAATCTCGACTTCTCAATCTTGATTTTTTCGGGGCAATTTTAAAATGTAACGACCTTCCTTATACTTACCTTCGAATGAAGTTTATCAACGAAGAAATGCCCGGGAGTCCGGTATGATTGGGACGGAGAAACGTTTCCGGCGCGGATGATTGGATTTTCACGGGGAAAAGGCTCGTCCGCAGTCTTGCGAGCCGCCTTCGCCATCAACTCTCGACGTGTCGTTGTTCCTCCCGTTGATCTCTTCGCGGTTTGGTTAGTCTTCGCCATATTAGTGGTCCACGGAGAGATTTTTGGATGAGTCCAAAGCTGTATGAACCCCGCTCGTACTAACACGGATGGAGCAGTACCGAATGCTTTAGCTGTCACAATCGACGTGCTTTCAGAGCGAGGACGGCACCGTGTGCGGGGGAAGCTGAAATGGTTGAACGTGGCGGTTGGCAATGCTAGAGTCGAGTTGACGCGTTGGGAATTTTGGAACGGGGGGTATGGAGCTGGAACGTGAAAGTAGAGGGGGGACAGTGAGTTCTTGTGTCACTCCAAAGTTCTTGCTATATGGTGCGCCGGGCTTGTATCTGGGGCCGGGGTTGCGTTGGTTGCTCCTGAAGGGTCACCAAAAATCTGCCGTTTTGACTACTTGTATGACGGTTTTTTTCTCAGTTCCCTATTTTTTCAGCTACTATGTAGTACTCTAGAGCTATTTTTTGTTATTTTCTAAAGTATCTTAATTGTTTTTTAATTATTATTGTCGGGATCGCGGCGTGTGATTCTGGAACGGTCGACCACACCCGCGATTGCCATATAAACAGTGCTGGCCGTCGGTGGAAGGGAGGGATGGAAGAGACAGGATACGACACGACAGAACCACCCTCCTTCCTGGGGTCGCTAACACTTCTTAAATTTTTCCCCATCCGACCCTATCAGGTAGCACACACAACTTGTTGGCATCTCCGAGGTCGCCGGCGCTACCATCCAACAGTAGCGGATAATAAATTAAAAATCTCATATTTCCCACCACACTTTCATATTCCCCCGTTGACATGCGACTATTCTCAGTTACACTTGTCGCAAGTCAACCCATAACTCCAGCTACTACATCCTGGCAAACGATTCCAATTGCATATTCACAGCTCTGCTTTACGATAACAGTCGTTTCTTATTGAGATACGACTCTTTCCTGTCTATGACCTATTGGTACCCATTCTGCGTTGTCGCCACTCGTTTTTTCATCACGCACGCCCACTCAACTCATATTTCACGAACCTCCTCTCTTTAGTTGCGGTTTCCAGAGGAACTGCCCTTGACTTTACTAAAACTCCGTTGAAGGGTAGAACCAAAGCGAGCTTGCCTAACACAACATGCAGAATGTTGTGAGAGGAGGGGGCATGACGTAAGAGAAGATACTATGCGGCGTTGGGATTGTGCACAATGGACGAAGGTTAATGAGAGGGAAATTCTACGCAGTATTCGACAAGCAGAAAGGCTTAGAGAGCCACGACATGATCGATATGAAGATTTAAAGTGTTTCAGGTGGTAAATGTGCGCGATACTACACAAGTATGGAAACAGATGCGGCGAAAGAAAGTGGTACAGGGGACGACAGCCCATGGTACCGGATTCACAAAAGCAATAGGCGTCTAGCGCGATACACCATTCAAAACGCCGTGACCAAAATTTTAACAGAGAACCCGGGTGTTACGGTTGCGATGGCGGGGCATGGTGCGAGAGAGCCTAGTACTCGTACTTCTCAGTTCCTGCTGCGCGAGGAGGGAGGGCTGCACAGAAGGAAAGGCGCTGTTGGAACTTGCATGAGTCTTATTCTTGCAAATGCGGCTGACAGGGTGTGTGAGCACGAGGGTACTAGTCGTGTTGATGCTGTGGTTCGGCGCTTAGGAATGGGGTTCAAATTTGTGGCTTCAGGTCAAGCATTGTTGCACCCGATTAAGGAGAAATTGAATCTGCGCAGGCTGAAAGTTGATGCAAAGAAATAATTGACGAAGGATAAGTTCAAGTATGTTTCGCGGTTAGGGCGCGGGATCTAGTTTTTGCGCATAAGTACGGGGGCCGATTGGACCATTGCGTGGTCGTTGATGCGAACCGCAAGCACATCCTTGACAGCGAGAAGGATTAACAGATGAAGTTAAACGAAGAATCACTTCAAGAATGTTACAGGGACAAGGCACTACAACCTTATATTGCAGAGGTTCGAAAGTTAATTTACACGAGGTATATGAATTGAAACCATAGCTTTTAGTTCTACTTGATAATTTGAGCCTTAAATGATATGCGCTTAGATTAGACCAGTAAAACCTGCGTCATTACGCACTCCAGCATTATTTCGTTGAGATTCTTGTAAATTCCAATGTTCCTCTTCGTCAAAGCTTCTGCAGTATTACACTTTCCTGCAATCCACTGCATAAAGTCAATTTACTTTGCTTCGTATGAGTCCCTAAGCCTTGAGACCTTATGACTAGGCGTGTTGTTATTCGGTTACGGAAATGGGACTATTTGAGTGTTCAGTTAAAATAAAGGGATTGTTATCCTTTTCGACCATAATATTTCGCATTTCATCGGCCATTAGTGCCCCTCTATCAGCAGATGCAGCTGCGGCAAGAATCTCTACGCCGATAGAGGAGAAGGATAATATCGTTTCTTTTGAGCTGTGCCAATCGATAACATGATATAACCGCTTCCCGCGTCAGGCAAGTAGAGACCGGCGATGAGAACCGTCTGACAATAAGAGCGCTAGCCGGTACTAGCGTCCGAAAAAGCAAGATAAGAGGAGTCGGAACAGATGGAGGGGGGAGGGTACCGGAGAACAGGACACAACTGGTGCAGTTCAGCAAGGAAATTGTTAGCAGTAAGGAGATGAGAAACGAAAAGAGCGCAGATAAACTGCTGGAGGTGGCTAGCGGCGAAGGAATCCTGGGGAAGAACGCCATACCCAAGGAAATTGGGGAAACCAGTAAGGCTAAGGAAGGAATGTAGTTCTGACGCCGAAGCTGGAGCGTGCATGGATTTGCGCCGCATCCGCGGGACATCCAAAGAATTAATCTTTTCTAAAAACTCCTGCATGTGTCCGGTGATTTAACAGTCCGACTCCTGCTTAATCGTTAAGCGATTAGAGATCAGCTCCCTTCCGGTGATGAAACGGCCGACTTTGATACGGCGAGACAAAAGCTCGTGGAACTGCTCGAGGACGACGGGTGCACCCTTAAGGAGGAGTTCATCGACGACTTTGGCTAGCAAAATACGTATAGAACCGTCAGGATAACGAGACAAAAACATCTGGGGAAGGCCTGGGACACTGCAGAAGGATTGCTCTCCAAGCCATCGATCAATAACCAATTACCATAAACGACCAGACCCCACAATACTGTAAGCGGGGTGACGCAAAAACCATAGTTTCCTTGTAGAACTGGCCCAGACTTTAGGAGGACGCACAAATATAGAACGAGACCGGTTGGGGTTTCCAGACTGGAGATAAGACTTGGTAATGTCGACGGAGGAGATTGACAGGTGTACAAAGACGGCGAGGGAAAGGACGAGGCGGATAATTGGAAATTGAGCTGTAGCTGAGTCCTTGCTGAAAATATCCTCGCCCTGGTCCTTGTTCCCAACATTGCTACGGAAGTGGGTCTGCGTGACAATACGAGTTAGAAAGGGGCCACGTTCGCTGCACTGTGGAACTGCTCGTTAAAAGCGAATATAAGGTCGTCCGTGAGGATATGACAGTCCTTAAGGTGATTTACCAGTATTGTGGAAGGGCTCTAAGGATGATACGATTGAGGCGCTCATCTTGCTCGTTTGCCTGTGGAAGGTATGTATTATTGAAAACGTTTTTGATGCTCAGAATTGAGCATACGCCCAGGAAGAATTTTGACGCAAGCTGGCTATCGTTATCGGAGAATAACTGAATGGATGAAACACACAAACAAACTTATTGTGTTACAAAGACGGAGAAAAATGCTGCAAGATGGATTCTCTCGGAGGCTACGGTTCAAATTATTTTAGAATATCGGTCAGTGATCGCCAACAGGAAGCGGTTACACCTGCTACTACGGAAGATTTTCAGAATATTTTGATTTTCATCAAATCCAGTGGAGCCGCTTGTCAGAAGATCTGTAACTCCTTCAAAGATCCAGAAAAATATATTCGGGGTATTCGCACATGTTGGGCACGTGCAGGTAACGGCGCTACAATTTATCAAAATCGATAGCCAGTGCTAGAAAATTTTCAGCGAAATTTAGAGTCGTTGGGCAACTTGATGAAAGTCTTAATTGGAATGATGACTGATTCTTAAAATTATCTGATGAAGTGAATTATACACATCTGTTCTAATGGCTTCCGAGGCTACTCGAATCAGATATAATTCATTTACCAGAGCTTCCATTACAAAGATGAGCTGATACCCTGCATTTATTCTTAAATTAATCTTCTGGAAGTAGTCCTTTTACTGTTTCCTGAAGAGTTAATCCAAAAGATTTAATTCACAATATCCTTAAATTACGTGCTGTACAGGTAGTACTTAATCTGCAGAGCCAAATATCCACGGGATCAAACTCTGTGATTAGCTAGGCATCAGTGATGTGATCGAATGTGATTATTGCGGACCAGTCCAACGGCCCACCACTCTGAAACGCAAAGGGGTCCTTTGAAAGAAAGAAGGGCACTTATTTGTGAAATTAGCCTGCCGTTTCACTGGTGGTACGAAGTCTTGAAAATTAATCTGATTGTAAATTTTAATTTCTCCGTACTCGACTGATGGGTCAGTGACGTCCATCAACCATCTTATGGAGGAATAATCCATATAAATGATACGTTTCTCCTCCTTTAGGTTAGTTATAAGTGTCTTTAAAGCAAAATCATGACCAAGCATTCTTTTTCTGTGAAAAAGTCACTCGTTTTACTATTTTGAGTGATTTAGCGAATAAAAATGGGGTTCGGTTCCTCATTTGGATACTTCTACTTGATGTTGACTAGCGTCCGTGTCTATCAAATAGGGGAGTCCCGCTATTGGAAAAGACAATAACTTGGGCGACAGAACCTTTCTGTAAGAGTTCGGAACTCTGCTTCTACAGTAGCACCAAATGAATCAAGTTTCGTTTGCACAAATTTGTAAGAGCTTGTTTAGTCGTGCAGCTATGCACGAAAGTTCTTCAATGAAGAGAGATGAAAATTAAAAACCAAGGAAAACTCAAAAGCTTAGTAGGGTTATCGGGTGCTTAGCCTGCTACTATGGTAGAATTTATTGCCAATCTCCCTGTATTGATGACTGAAGTAAGGTATTTGACCTTACTGGAACCAAAAAAACATTTTCTTATATTAAACAGACAAAAATAAAGGAATAAAATAAATAGGATACACGGTAATAAACAGGAAGAACTCGGTTGTATAAATGTGGCTCTAGCCAAAAATTTCATTTGGAAAGGAGTTGAAGTGGCGAAAGTTGATGGTCAGTTCCGAGCTAACACCGACTTGGCTGTCCATTCCGGGTGGTTGTGGTCAGATATGTTTATATCCTAGTCAGCAAGGTTAAATCTATCTTCGACAGCTCTGTAAGTTAGGTCAATGTCAGCCAATAAGTATCAAAGTGAGAGACGAGTTAGGTCGAAATTTATCCCAATGAGTGACAATCAACCGCGAAAATATTAGCTCAAAATTTGGAGGCCGAGTCTAGACCGCACGCTATGAGGACCAGTCGGGTAGTTACACAGTATCATGATCAATGCTGGATTACAGTCGACAGAAATGACCTTATTGTATAGTAAAATCCCAAATATTAGCAGTTGGCGAACTATTCCAAAATCAGATTGAAATGGTCACAAAAATCAGCTTCAATAGTTCCAGTACAGTATAAATTCTGATTAAAATACAGGTATTGCGTGATTTTTTACGAAATAAAGAGCATAGGGATCATTATGGTACCTATAAGGCACGATATTATTGAAATAGATAGGGAGATACAATACAGATAAGGTAAAAATTGCAGTCGGTAAAGGGAAGATTATATACTCCCAGTCTCCTTATTTTTACAACCAGGTACTCAAGATGATATTTAAGACGCAACGAGTTGAGTTTTTTTGAGTATTTGGAGGAAAAAATGAAAGAACGAACTTCAAAATGAAGTAATATTTAGTCCGAAAAGAAAGTTTAATTACTGTTCAATTTGTTCCGGAGTCGTAGCCACAGAATTAAATTTAATGCCTTAGTTTCAAAATGCCTTTCTCTTGACACGTTGACGCAGAATATTTGTAATTGACTTCTAAAACATTAAAAAGTTCCTGGGACCAATTTATTTTGGGTTCAGAGCTAAGTTTTTAAAAAATCAATAAACTAGAGGAAGAAAGGTGTGACAATATCACAAGAATGATGAAGTTTGGAGCTTATGCTCAGGCTGCATCTACTATTTCATGTAAAGGTGTGAGAATTGTACGCCATACAAGGCCGATTGTATATTCCATGGATACGTTAAACATCTTGCTCATGCAAAAAAAGCTGAAATTACAGACTAACTTTAGTTATACGGATTGGTGATCGGAGGTGAAAAAAGCAGAAATAAAACATTTTGATGGAAATATTTGTGCTGAACAGTAAAATAATGCTGGGTACTTCAAAATTTGGATCCTTTACAGTGAACTGGTCACTTTTTAACCTATTTTGAAGATCTTCTGCAAACCTGTGTACTTAATATTCAAGATGGATGTGGAAAAACTAGCTCAAAATAGTTTAGGATCCAATCCTAAGCTTCTCTCGTGGTAACCAAGTTGCAATCATGAAGTTGAGATACCGTAGTCCACATGAGAAGAATTTTTGAATGAAAAACTACGGAATATATCTGGAGGATGGATCAAATCCGACTAGATTTATGTTGAACTATAGTTCGGAATCGATAATTGACAAGATTGGGCAACGGTTTAGTAATAAAGCACTAAAATTAGTGCGACCCGTGCCTTCTTCAAATTGACATTACATGTTGCTAGTTTGCATTTTGAGCAGAGTGAATGGGATCAAGCGGCGATAAAACTGACAAAATTTTCTGAAAATTTTCTGAAATTTGTTGGGAAAGGGATGATTTTAGTTGTCTATCAAACGCCAGGAGATGCTCAGTACTGGTAGCGATTCAACAAAATTACGCAAAAAATGTATCAGATCATTTTTCCCTCTCAAAGTTGGTAGAAGGCTATACTTTACTCCCAAGAATAAAGTCAATTTGCTTACACCAGAAACATCGAAAAGATGTGCGTAATGGTCAGGACAAAAAGGTACAAGTTGCAGATGTCATGAAAAATAAACCTGCGAAATAAGCCATTCTTGTCTCGCGAGCAAAGCGTTCTACCCATCAAAGTGCATGTATCATTACTGCACGGACCAATAAATTTCTTGGGCGGGATAAGGATTCAAGATTCCTGATTTTAGCAATACATGATATCATCTTCGCTACGGTCTTGGATATACATCTCGTAACGGTGTCAGAATTAGCCAAGAGATGAATTTAAAGGACAGGTGTATTTTCAATGCGGCTCTGACCGAGAAAAAATTTAACTATACTTAATATCCAGACCGTAAGAGTCCATGTGAAGAAATAAATTTGAAGATAAGTTCCACTTATTTTCAGAGGTTGAATGGAGATTCAAGTTTAAATAATAATAAAGATTTATTAGGAAAAAGAGAGAAAAGTTTGAAGAAACTCAATTTATAACGGCAATAGCTGTTGGAAAACTCAACGTTTATAATTATGCATGAATTGGACATGATCTATACACAGTGGTATTTATTGTATGTGATAATTACAATATGATCGATTTGGAGCCAATTAATGCTTTTTTGTTCGAAGTAGGTGTTTAAAGTCGAGAATTATGGAAAGAAATAGATAATTATCCCGAGGATCATCCTAAAATTTTATGACATTTATATTTTCATCTTTCACCTTTTTGTTGAAATTTCGAATAAACCATCTCCTAGTTTTCTTTTGGCTAGTAGTTAGAACTATAATATCTCCAACGATAAGTTAGCGTTCATGTGCGATGAATCAGAAAGTTGCATGTACACAGAGATGAATCCTGGAAAAATTCTTTTTTGGCCTGAAAAACATCAAATTGACATTAGCGTTCACTGTCTAGAGCGAGAAGTAATTTTATCATTTGGATTTACAGGACTCAAAATTATAAAGATAAATAATTTCATTTAAGATCAGCGGTATCAGTTGCATTTCTATTACAATAGAATTTTTTCGGTATTTGATGCTTCTTGTCATCGTTTTGGACTTATCTTTGAATTAGAAGGTCACTAACAAGAATATAACTTTTTTGGATATTTTAAACTAATACGTGTATGCAAAAAGTTGTCAACTAGTCAAAATTTGTTAATTCAATGTCAGTAAAGTCCGAGAAGTAAAATTTACTCCCTTTTCGGTTACACTAAAAATTAGTTACCCTCTGAATATTAGCCTTATAACAGATCAAGCTACTCTGTTACATCAAATAAAATGAATTAAAACCTATTTTAATTCAAAGCAGATCATATTCTGATTTAAAACATCTCAGAATGATTTCTTTTCGCATATGTTCATACACATCTAATAGAGAGATAATTTTTAAATCTTTACCTCTTATTTTGAAAACCTATTACAACTTTAGTGTCTTTTAGATTGTATTATGTAAAAATTGATGTAAAGAAACAAGTGTAGAGTCAAAATATACGCATAAATGCGCCTAAATAATCACCAGGAAGTTGCAGGTACTATAAATTTTCTTTTTACTATCAATATAACTACCAATTACAAGTAGTTTTGAAGATGATTTGTACCTTTACGGTATTTCGACCTTTGGAAAATTCAGGTAGGAGAATGAAATATTCATTCATTTTTCAGACAGGCTAACTGATAAACCCTGACACATAAACATGCGTTCTTCTTGTGACAGATGGGAAATATATACTTAAACAATGAAAGAATTTATATTTCTCGGTGTCTTATCTAAAACATGACACGATTTCCATTCGCCTTAAAATATTTAGAACGTTTTATTTTAGAATGAGGAAAGGGTTTCTAATATGGAACTAAAACATCATTACTCCTGATACCCAAACTAAATTTCGGCAGTAAACTTGACAGACGTAAACTAATAAAAATAGAAGTTAATAGAAGAAAATATAGAAAGCGGGATAGAGTGCAGTCTGCGACAGGACAGGTTGCAGCGTTGTCTTTAAATAAGTACCAGTTCTTCTGATTTTAATTTTCATCAAATGGGAGATTAAAAAGTTCTACAATTGAATTCTTACGGCACTATTTAAAATTAGGTCGCACTAATTTTTATAAATATTGAGGATTAAGTTAGCTTTGGAACCGATGTAAAACCGAAAAGTTCTCTACCCGGATTGAACTTTCAATTAAATGTGTTACGGGACGTTATAAATAGTTCTAGAGTAATTCATTGTCGTCCAAAATGTCAGAAAAGGTACTTGTACTTTATTGATTTTTTCTGAGTTTTTTTTGCTTTCCGGCAACAAAACAGCTTAATGTGAAAAGTAATGGATTGATTGAAACAGATTCCATTAATTTCTTTTGATGTAAGTACTATCTAGAGAAGGCGAAGGAAATTGATCATTCAGAACGTAAATATGAAAGCTGTGCGTCAATAGCATCTTATTTTATTGTAGGTAATAATTTAAATTAACATCATTACATTAAGTACTGAACAGAATGGCAGGATTTTCGACTAGTAAATTGCCATCATATAATTCTGCGCTATACAAGATATCGGTCTCAGTAGATGAATTTTGACGTAAGTATTCTATATAAGCGTCATTCACCTTATAAATGCTACTATATATTACATACTTATGGAAATTCGATTAAAATTTCAACGTCTAACTCTTTCGACACCACAATAATCGCTTTCTGAGCTATGTTTTTGAAATTTTCGAAAACCACCCCTATTTAAGAATGAATCTCTCTAATCGCTTCTACAAATTATATTGAAACGTTTCCTCTATTCTAAGTGTTTTTTTGTTTCAGAGTCATCACATAGGGACCTTTTAAGAGAAAAATGAGCGAAAGTGCCCTAATATGTATTCCAAAATTCATTTTCTGAAGCAGAATTATTTCAGAATAAGATATGAAAACAAAAATAGCTCACAATTAGTTATCGTAATTCGTTTCAGATATTTATCCGCGTTCAGGAGCAAATTTATATCTCCTAGATTCTATGAACTGATTAAACGTAACATATTTTTTTCAGTGGAAGTGAAGAGCTTGAATCGAAAAAAATTACTCATATGTTCCAAGTATGGAGTGAACAAATTCCATTTAAGCAACTTTGCCTCTGCTTGGGCTTTTTGCTCAGAATGATGCTTTGTATTAGTTTTAAAGCAAATATATTACATTTAAAATAAAGAAAACAGCTCAAATGAAGGTTCAACGGAGTAAACAAGAACGAACAATTTTATTAGGAACAAGTCTGCTTCCATGTTAAAGCAGTACAAGCTTACTAGGAGGTTAAAAACATTTGATACGTTCGACAAGGAAAGAAAGTGATTCACAGATTTATTATGAAGAGTTGAAAATTTATAGCTACAATTTATTCCCATCAAAATCTTAGATAGAAAATGGTCGTAAGCACTTAATCATATATTATGGCGTATGGTCCGAAGCTTACTTGCAGTTTGAGTTACTTTGCATTTTTTATATACTTTATTCACGACGCCTCGAATTTAAGACTAGTTAAATTCAGAATAAGAATCGCACAATGAAGAAGAAGAAGAAGAAGAAGGCTTTACCAAGCAGAAAAGGGGAGGCTAGCGACCCTCAAAAGGGGAAAAATGATGAAGGACGATTTTGAATTCATTCGCTGGCTTTTTGAATAAATAAATAAATTTAAAGGAATTTGTGTGTTAGTACAAAAGTGTTTTGTACTAATCAAGGGAAAAATTCTTAACTTAACCAGAGCCAGATAAAAATAAACTAAAAATATCCATACGGAAGGAAAGTGATGCGCTCATTTGGATTCATTAATGTATTTTTTAGCTAAGAACAAGCTTCCCAATATAGTATGTATTACTTTGTCTAGCAGATTTAATGATTCGGTTTGCCTTTCCTATATTTATGAATTTATTCAAATTACCAAGAAAGTCTATATTTGGCAAAATATGGAAAAAAATACAGAAATTGTATTCCTGTTATTGAAAACCAAAGAATTATTATTTATAGATTAGAATTAAATGAAAATAAAGTTTCAAAAATTCTAGTGCAAATTAATTTTCTTCTCTCAAGTGTTATAGATTTATTAGGCCAAAATTCTGCACTGAGCAGTGTGCAGAACACAAAAATAGGCGACAATATTCAGGAAGGGATCTTCATTGCGATAATAGTAAAATTAAGCGTTAAAAGAGATGAGATTAGCGAAATGGAACTGATTCGAGATTCAAACAATGTTTTCAAGAAATTAATGATATTAAAATACTTTGAATTAACACATCATCAGAAAGAATAACACTTGATCCCTTTCCACAACTGATCCCTTCTACATCAATTTCATCTTTATAAGATTCCAACCACTGGCTCTATTTCATTTCACCACCCCTCTATTGACGTGTACAGAAGGCGCAAACGAGAAATGTGAGAACTTATATACCAATGCCAAAGAAAGGGCAACGAGGGAACACATCGATTTGGTAAAAACAATGAAAAGAATGAGGATGCTTAGTCTTGGTGCAAGGCTGGCATAACCAGAGAAGATAAACTTTCTAAAAGTGTTAAAGTCTACTTCTGAGAGTTGGAGCCGACGTTGAGCATCGGAAATGACAAAATGCAAAAAGGATCCTTTTTCATAATTTCAGAAGGACAAAACTGAGCTACATTTTTATATTCTGAAAAATATGAGGATAAATTTGATTCAGTGTGTAATGAGCTGAAGAAGTAAATTTTTTGCAGCATGATGTTTTTTGTAATATCGCGCGCCAGTATAATGAGAGAATTTTTAGAACGGACACAACCACTTTGATATTTAGGTACGGTAAATTTCAAGTCATTGGTTGTGAACCTTTTAACAGCGAGATTCTTGTCAGACAAGGCTGCTAAGTTGCCCATTTTGTGTACTAGCTTTGTCTTCATGATTTAGGTGGTAACAATTTGGCTATTTCTTGACGCAGAAACAGTTGGTTAATAGAAGATAAAGTATACGGCCTTCTTTAAAAGTTTGAAATTATTGATGAAGCAATATTTTACTTTTGGCATGGAATGAATTGGAAGATATTAAAGTGATTGGTTACTTACGTAGAGGAGAAAGCGAGTTGGCAAACGGTATGCTCTCAATAGGTCAACCTCATTTCTGTTCTTGTAGGTTTGAATAGACTACGGGTACCTGCAGAACCTGACTCTGTTTTTAAGGGTATCAATGGCCCATAACTTAACTGTAGGGGCGGATTTCAGTCCTGAACAGGTTAGTTAACAATGAATAGAGGACAAATTTGATATCTCATTCAGAAAATTGATGGAAGGCTACTACCGAAAAAGAATTGATGATGAACTCAGAAGTACCGACAAATCACCAATATACATGGGGTATCTGGTAGCATTCTGCCTTTGGAAGTACTGAAGATGAGGTGATCAAATTCATACAGAAATAAAAATTTAGGAAAAAAATGTATTAACACTTCAAATGCCTAGATTAGTTAGAAAAATTGTGATTAAACTGTCTTGGTTGGTCTAAATTACTTTGTTAGAGTGTTTTAAAGAAATGAAATGCCAATAAAAAGTAGCGGAGAACCTTAATAAGAACTTGGAAAACGAAACAGATTACACCGAAGAGGATCATTGAGGGGCATAGACTGATAAAATGGCGAAGTTTACAGTACAAGACCGATTTCATCTCTTTGGAGAAGAATTTACGTTTACAAAATGGCAGAGAACGAAGTTATGAAGTCAGAAATCATCTCGACCAGAAATACTCGAGGAAAGAGGTTTAGTACAAATATGAATGAATAGTCCCTAAAATTATTTAATGAAGTTATTCTTGTAGGTAAAACTGTACTGAGTGAGTATAAAATCAAAACTTGGTAATAAATGAATCTGGAATTATATCGATCATTCAGTTAAACTTTATTCGCAATAGATACCATAATCTACACTCACAGCAGATCTTATCGAAGAGAAAAAACGTCTGGCCGGAGAAAACCGAGCCTTGAACTCAGAAAGAGGAATTTGCACCTGCAAATGCCCTGTTTCCGTGCCATATACAGCCAGATGTTCATATAAACGATAGATCTTATTTGAAAATTGCCCAGTTCTAACATTAATCTACTTGGTATCTCCCAAAATGTGTACCACTTTTGTATGCAAAGTAATGATACCGATTCATCTGGATAAATTTGTACCAAAGGCGCCCTGTAGTCTCCATACTTTTCAAAATACTAAACTTTTACGTTATTAAAAAGTTATACCAAATTAATTTCCATTTCTAAAATCAAGGTACGCATTATGAAAATAGGATATCCCAGAAACATGTCCTCCCCTGTAATGAATAAATTTTTGTAATATCACAGTTTTCAGTTGATGAAATTAATATGTGGCCCAATTAATTTTGTTGAAAAGCACTTTCAAAGAATAGAAAAGTCTAATAATACAGATACCAATTTCTTCGCTAGCAAATACGAATATTGAACCCGTTTTTTTGAATTAGGATTAGGTTCACGTTTAAGAATTGTTACGTCATTTTAATTTACGTTGTTTTTAAACCTGTTTATAATGAACGGAATAATAAATAGGCTATTGTATTTGGGTATGTTTTATTAATGATTAGTTGAAAAGGGGTTTATGGTAATTCGGTGTACGAATCTATTGACCATCATACGATCGTAGGATTGAGGATAAAATATTGCACTGAAAATTAAAAAGAAACAAATGAATTTGACTTTTTGAAACATTAGTTTAAGTATTATTGCGAAAAAAGATGACGCAGGTGGAGCGTGCGGAACAATAAGCAAATTTTAGCCATAAGTAAGATTTTTAATCTCAAAAAAGTGAATAGAAAAAAAATTAGGTAGCATATATAGTGGTACTTTTGCGTTTTCAATGGCTTGAAGCAGCACGAATACGTAAATAAATATTTTTAGTGATTAATAATAGCAGAAAATGAGAAGAAACTACTTTGGAGCTTTTAAACTCAAGAGTAACAATTAAATCCTTCAATAACGATTAAATGTACATAAACACAGTAATTGTAACCACAATATGCTTGTTTGCGAATTTTTTGTGCTAATTATAACCAGCTCCCATTTTATCGGCACTTCCTATCCGGGAATTTAATTTTGTTCACTTTATGGGAGGGAAATGTGATCTTTGCATTATTGACTTGAAAAACTAAGATTGAGAAAAACCTTATTTCCTCAATTTTACATGAATGAATACCATGAAACTACAGAATTGAAACGGGTATAAATTTACTAGAAAGTTGAGAAAAAGTTTAATCTCAAACATTTTCGTGCCAGATAACTGCTTCCTGGAATATTCTTGAGTACAAAAAAGCATCAAGTGAATGCTGAGATTTACACAATATAGTTTAGAGAGACAGGAACTAATTTTTGACATTAATTTATTGGCAGTAATACATAGATTTTATAATACTTGAATAATAAATTAAAGGGTTTGAATCTTACTGAATTAAAATTGAAATGTGGTACAACTATATCTTTACAACGCAACAGTCGAATGAACAACTTCAAGTCAAAAACTAAATAGAAATAACAATTGGCGGCTGAACAAAACTATTGCGCAGTTAAGTTTAAGAGGGCTTACGATATTTTTACGGAGGTAAAATGACTACTCCGCTACACCGGATCCTTAAGTTTGAAAAATATAAATAACTTCAAATATAGAGACTATAATTCTAAAACTCGTAGAAACATGTTATTAATGTATATATATTGATTTAAGGTTGTTTTTTGATATACCCGATTTATTTTTTTCAAATGAGAATCATTACAATAAAACTTGGAACCATGTACTTCGCTTCCCATTTGTTTTATGACATGAAAAATTTAAATAGTCTTACTTTAGTCGCCTTAAACTAGATAAAATACATGTATTAAATGTTGATAGTTCGACTTAATTTTGAAATAGTTATTTCAGATTACTTTTCCTGTGTAATTTACCCATTGAATATTTTTTTCAAATAATTCTCATCGGGATCGATAGTGAAATATTACCCTGAAACAGCAAAGAAATAATAATATATCAATTGTGAATTTTTTCTTTACTTACCAAATATAGTATATTAAGTATTATATCGTTAGCTCTCACGGAAAGTATCTCATAAAAAGCAAAATATTCTTTTCTTGGTTATGAATGACTTCTTTCATCATATGAGGAAAATGTTGACCTTTTACGATAAAGGCGAAGTTCCTGCCTTCATTTTTTAGAACAATATTTTTCTTCCGCCCGTATTGGGCCTTAGTTATTCTCGAATGATAAAGAAGCCTTATTGAGACATAATCATTAAAAAATGAGCTTCTTAGAGTCTTAAAAAAAACCAAAGTTTCATATAAAATTCTTCAAGAAAATGCTTCAAATAAATTGACAGGAAAAAGATTTCGGATCCAGAACTTCTCACTGATGCTTCAGTAGTTACACGGGTAGAAAAAACCTTATTTTTCCATAGAAGGACAAAAAGCATTACGTAACCACAGTACTACAGCGAATAGACATTGGAAAAAAGATATTGTAATTCAAAATTTACTACTATTCAAATAAGTAATTACATTCTTTGAACTATCCATCGACCTCGATATATAAAACTATTTACTGCAATCGAAAATAGTTCATAATCTAGTAGAAAGATGTTTCAAAAAAAGCTTGCACGCTTTTGAAATTATTTTATTTTTTGAAATTATTATTTTATTTCTTTTAAGTTGTCAAACATATCCTCCATGCATAGCATAAACGTTTTGAGTGTTTTTTCTGCAAATTTAATCACATAATAGATGCAAATTTAAGTTTTAAACTTAAAAAATACTATAGGCAAAAATATGTTCTAAATACGAAACATAAGCTATGAAATAGTCAGTTAAAACAGTTTCAGTTATATTTAACCTTTTATTAAAATACAACATTGTCACTAGAGATGAGGTATTTAAAACTGTCTGTAACTGCATTAAACTAATTTTCATTAGATTCATTCTTAATTAGTGGAACTAGAAATTTAGAAGCTTTCAGCCACCTTTATTGATCTTTTTTTCATATTAGCAATATTGTATGTTAATTAAGTTTATATAGACTTTGACTAAAGGCAAGGAAAATGTTACAGTAAGAGGTTGAGTAAACAGAAAGTTTTGGTAAAGTTTCGACTTATTTGAATCTACCAAAACTTTTCAAGAAGAAAGAAGCAAAAATAGATTAAATAGAGCCAAGAGAAAATGGTTCCTTGAGGTAATTAAAATTGGTGTACCTGCGACTAAAAATGAAACCCGATCAATGAACGTTTACTTCAAAAATATGTTTAAAGGAGCACTAAATTTGTAGTATTTGAGTAGCGCATAAAAGTTTTGTTCTTTTCGGGAAGCAAAGCCCTCATGTCCTCGAAAATATGTTCATTTTGGGCAATCAAATTTAGCAATGACCGAAAATATTCAGCTTCCAAAATGATTCCTCCTGAATAGTCATTATTATACTAGAAAACCTCAAATACATTGAACCATAATTTGAATGTTGAGGAAGTTGGGGAATGACGATATTCTTTAAAAAATGTTTTACCAAGGAAAATAATAATGTAAATATAAACTGATTAGAGATAAACTAGGTCTTTCTCAAAGAAAAAGCTCAATGTTGATTTTCTTGGTGAAATAAATATGACGTTTTGTTACTCATTTACTCTTTGGTCAATCAGAAAATTTTATGAGAAAAAGCTTGATTTCAATGAAATTTCGCAGTTGGCCAATTTCTAAATATGCAATTTCGCATTTCATTCCAATTTAAAAATAGCGAGGTTACTTCAGCTCGAAGCTTATCTTCTTGTCCGTTTTTTGTTTATATTATGAATGAACTACTATTGAAAACTCCTCCATTCAATTATTTTCTTTTGAGTGCATTCTTTTCGTACTCCATCATAACTACTTTCAAACATGTTGTATATTGAAAACAGTGAATCTGAAAAAGTTTTCCAAAGTGATGATTTCTGTAAATATTTACCATCACAAAAATAAATATTAATTTAGAATTTTGTAAGAACGCAACATGGAAAAATTCCATTTAAAATATTTCTTTAAAAGAAATTGAAATTAATTTCAATAATGTTAAATACTACTTTCTTTTGCAAATTTTCGAAAGACCGTTAAAATAATTTATACTGCATAAATTTTATAAATTTTTAGTGATAAGTTAAAAGCTGTGGGCACACTAATAGAAATTTGGAAACATGGATGTTACATGAAGCTTTAACGAAATTTATATGCAAGTTTCCATTTTCATGCAATTAAAACTAAATTTTGCGGTTCCATAATATTAGAAATACAGTGTTCGGCGTAGGGTTGCCGTTGCAATGTTTAAAATATACTGAGTATTGCGCAAGGCGCACTTTAAATCATATTGGTATATATTTTACGTTATTCCTAAATCTCTTCGAATTCAGTCGCTGCAAAATCCCAAAAATTAAGATTCTAGCGTCAATTTTTCTGCAACGGTTGTACATTAATATGAGAGAAAGATGTATATAAGGGTGTCAAACATGAACTAATTCTTGAGACTTGCATTTTCTGAACCTATAAATCTGAACTCAGTCGGACATCATTTTTGAACAGAAATGGAGACCACTGCTGACTTCTATCTTAGTGCGGATGGATCTATGCATCTCAATGCATCAAAAGTGGTGACTAAGCTCCTGTCCCTTTCCGATGGCTTGTCCGCGCTCACGGAGGTGGTTGGTTTCAACACCAAGGGGCTGGACACAATGTTTGTCCTCTTCTCTGGATACTTAGTGTTTCTGATGCAATGTGGATTCGCGATGCTGACAGCCGGGTCAGTTCGGACCAAGAACACAAAGAACGTACTCTTGAAAAATGTTCTCGACGCCTGTGTTGGTGCACTTGCTTACTATTCTTTTGGTTTCGCTTTCGCTTACGGTCCGTACAGCAATCCATTCATTGGGTCCGGCTGGTTTTTCCTCTCAGCGGCTGAAGGAGAGAACTTCACAGACTTCACTAGCTTTTTCTTCCAGTGGGCGTTCGCAGCTACGGCCGCCACAATTGTGTCTGGGTCTGTCGCGGAACGTACTTCGTTCTATGCGTATATGGGATACGCCTTCTTCCTTACTGCTTTCATTTACCCTGTTGTGTCTCACTGGGTGTGGGGAGGAGGGTTCCTCGCGGAACTGTTTGGCCTCGGAATGATTGACTTCGCTGGGTGCTCTGTAGTCCACATGGTTGGTGGAATCGCTGGCTTGGTAGGCGCTGCTATTGTTGGGCCGCGCTTCGGGCGTTTCAACTCCGAGGGGAAAGCGATGCCTATGCCAGGTCACTCAGCGACACTTGCTACTCTCGGTACCTTTTTACTTTGGTTCGGTTGGTATGGTTTCAATCCTGGATCCGCCCTTGGCATTTCCGGAGGCGCTTTCCAAGTCGTTGAGCGCTGTGCGGCTACTACCACTATTGCAGCGGCTGCTGGTGGAATCACTACCCTTATCATTAAGAAGTTCTTGGATCAATTTCTTCGACCTCATATCTGTACTGAACGGAATTTTGGCTGGCCTTGTTGCTATTACCGCTTGCTGTGCATTCGTTGAGGTCTGGGCGGCAGTCATCATTGGGGCAATCGGTGCCATGGTATACATCTCGGCTGCCGCTCTCCTCTTGAAACTCAAGATTGATGATCCGCTCGAGGCATTCCCCATCCATGGGGCTACTGGATTCTGGGGTGTTCTTTGCTGTGGTATTTTCAATCGCAAGGAATACCAGGAGCTTGCTGGATTCGATGGTGAGAACGGGGGCTTCCTCATGAATATTGGAGAGTGGAAACTTCTCTTGACCAATCTGGTCGGAAGTCTCATCATTTCAGCGTGGGTCCTTGTTCTGATTACCCCGTTCTTCCTGGTCATGAAGAAGCTGAAGATTCTCCGCATTTCGCATGACGAGGAGCTCATTGGAAATGACATCTCGAAGCACGGTGGAGCTGCCTATCCTGAGGATGCCATCGAGGCTGCCACCGAAGAGGCTGCGAAGGACATTGAATCCATCGCTGTACCGGTGGTCGCACCCAGTACCACAGAAGCCGTTTAATCCCGTACAACAGTACGATATTACGAATATTTTTATTCTATCAAAATTAATCATAAGTGAAGCTAGCTAAGACGACGGCTTTACTTCGAGCTCGGCTCTGAAAAATTCCAAAATTTCGAAAAAGGAATTGCGCGGATGTGCTCGCTTATGAAGCACCTGAATCCCCCGAGTAAAATAGCTGCGAATATTGAATTAATTTCAATAATTTCACCAGGGACATTTTCCGGTCGTTTCTGGTCCTAATAAAAGTTCCGCAACAAATCTTGAGATCTTATGTCGGGCATATGGAGAAAATAATTAATAGAAAAAACGTACGGCTCCAAAAAGCATGAACATAGTTGTTCACCAAATAAACAGATCAGATTTCAAAGTTTCACGTAAATGTATGTAACGCTTAAGTCTATATATGTTTAAATAACGAAACTCATTTAATTCTCTTTAGATGATTAAATTTTGACATGAAAGTTCGAAAATCTCTGCAGATATATATGAAGGGTTACAGTGAAAGAATCTGAGCACAGCGTCGTTCGTATAATGATGTTTGATGGGTTTGATTACAATTTGTATAACTTTGTAGTAGATGCTACTCATTTTTGAATGATTTTATTTTTGAAAATATAAGAGAAATTATTGGTTGTTTTCAACTTTTATCACATTAATTACACATTATTCAGAAAGGCAAGAGTAGTTAAATGAACTTAGTACGAGTATCAGAGATTTTTATGGCTCTAAGAATCCTCTTATCACGCGACAATATTCTCTTTAGCCTTGAAAGAGATGTTGTGATGTTCACTTAGTAGAACTGTATCAGTTCTGGACTGAAAATATCACAGTTTCCTCTTTAAAAAACCTTGAAAAGAAAATGTTTCGAAAAAGCCATATATTTTGGACTTCATAAAAGGAACTTTTTGAGAACGTATTTTACACAATAGAATTTGCGCTGGTTCTCATTTAATCTTCTACTACACTCGTTTTCAAAAATTATAAAATACAATATTTACGATCAATTTTTCTGGGAATGCTGGACCTTTGGCGGGGGGTGGGTGATGTTGTATTTCACTTCACAGACCTTATAGCTTTACACGAATTCACGGCATCTACTGTACTGTAGACTCAAGCCACTGGTAACCTTATAAAAAGGGCTACTAAGCACTTTGATGTCATTACACTTTCCGTATAGTTCTGAACACAGCGTTTGACTTCATTGGTACACTTGGAATAGTTACGGGCGAGTTGCACACTGGAATATTATATCACATCTTTACCAATTCAAAGTTGCCTTGCTACCCCATGCCACCAGGACCAATATACTTCTTGCACTTGTCAGAGTATGTCACTCGTGCCGGCTACAATCCTGAAAATGCTACTAACGATACTGCCAGGGCTTTATTACACGAAAACTTTGAATTCACTACTGTTAGACTGTATTTTCTTTTAGCATGTAGCTATCTTCAGTTCTATATAAACCCTGGTTTGTAGTGGCCGGCTCAACCAAGCCTGCCTCAACCAAAGTTTCAACCGCAGTTCTACCTAGATCTTTTCTGCTCGTGTGCGCTTAACTTAAAACCCACATGAGGGAGCTACAATAAGTCGACTTGAAGAAATTTTCTGTGTAGAGCATGGGATTGAAATAAAAAACTGTCCAACGCGCTGAGATGACATGGAAAGACTTTTTAAATAACTTTAAAGCTGTGAAGAAGGTCACATTCAGAGCTTAAATCAACGAGTCAATTTCGATGTAAGTCTGTTGAATCTTTTTGATTCATTCCTGTGAAACAAATAGCTAGTATACCAGAACTCATTCATACACAGAAAAACGAACATAGTTGAATATAACCATCAGAACAAAAGTTGCAAGATTAATTCCGACGAAATTCTTTAATATTTTTTTACAGCGCTTATGTTTCCTGTGAAAAGCTTTCAGAGAAACAATGCCTTCTTTGTTTTCACGTTCTTTTCACAGTAGATCGGAAACCAGTTTTGAAGATCGCCAATTTAGCCGACAATTTATATATATATTTTGTTTTCTTTCATGAGAGTAATCTTAAAAGAATGCCAGTAAATAAAACATTATATTTTAAAATAAAAATTGATGAATAATATTAAACCGCCAAAGAGAGGCCTGTATCGACTTTCATCGAAATGATTGATTTAATTACGATAAAATCAATCAATTTGACAGAATAATTACTTTGAAGGGGTTTACTAGAACCATTGGAAGCTTATTGTGCTCAATACATTTTTTTTCTCGAAAAGGAACTTGAGAATGTGAATTGGTAGCAGACATTTAAAAAAGTATCGATGAAGAACAGTTACCTTCTTACAAGAATTGATGAAAAGTTTTGGTAAATCGAAGGTATTCAAGGTCTTTTCGAAATGTAATCTTCGCAAAGGCTATCTTTAGACCTGATTAGACGAAAAGAAAATAACTGTCGATTATTTCGAACGAAATATGGTCATATTGATTTCCCTTGGGATAGGAGAAATGCTCCAGCATCATTTGTGTCGTTGATGAATTATACTTTCAATAATAAACTGGTTATTTTATTTATATTCTCAAATCATATTGTTTATTATGGGGAGACATGGAGTGAAACTTTGGAACAGGAGGGAATTTTGGGTTACCATAATGTATAGAGGAACTTTCGGTTGTATCCTCGCCGCTAGTGCGTTTTTAGGGAGAAGTCTTCACTGATGGGTAACAATAAATAACATTTCTTATAGGGCCGGCTAAATGTCAGTGAGCAGGTATGCCGCGTTAAACATGACGGTCGCGGCATCATGCCTTTGGGTAGGCAACGCTCTAACCTTTCCTCATCACTCTTTCTCATATGAAAACGTTAACATAGGTATGAAGAAATTTTTTGACGTCCTCATTTTTGTTTCATATCAATGATAAAGGAACAGCATGAATGCCAAAAATAATCGAGAGTAAAAATAGTAAAAGAGGGATTTTAAACTTTCCCTTATGCTCCAAAGGCTACTTACTTAAGTCTTAGTTCGCTCTACAAGAGTACCAATGATGGGGGTGTATAAGTGCCTCAGCACTCACTATCCCGAAACATGGGTGTGCAATTCGATAAAGTGCTACATAAGTACCATTGGTTGAACACTAATAATTGTATAAAGAAGACGACACAAATGACTAGAATAATAGAAATTGGCCTGAAAGGAGCAGGCTCTTCCACCTCTCGTCAGACTAAAAAAAACTGAAATTCAATTTAAGTCAGAAGTGGACTTCCACATCGTAAACGTTTGGATCTGCATTTGAAATAATCTCCCAACTTGCTTCAAATACACCACATAGAGCAGTTTAGTTAGCTCATGCAGACTCTTTGATTAATTGGTAAGCGTCTAAAAGACATAACAAATAAAATAAATTACACAAAAACAAATCATGTGGACGATAAAGACTAACAATATGATATTTTGAAAATATTTTGTCTACCTTAGTTGCTCTAGATGTTTACTCTCGAGATCAGACCCAAATAAATCCTCCAAAAAATCGTAGTTTACACTGATTTAGAGTTTTGAGCCACAAGACTTTGTTATCACTGCCCAGTATTCATAAAAATGCAGTATTTGTACAGTAAAATGCACAATATTTAAATAGAAGTAATTTCAAACAAATTTAGTATCACAGTTACAACTCAGATAATGCAGCACTTCTATTGTAAAATATCATCTAACTATGTATATCAGCGCTGTAGTTTCTCCCATAACAGCTCCCTTACATAATCGCCGCTTGTCGCGGAGATACTGCACAAAAACTCTACAGCAGTGAATTTAATCGAAACGCATTCAACCCATATAATAATCTTGATATCAAAACCCCATTTGACTTGAGGTGTAGCATCTTCTAAACTTGAACTGATTACCCCCAATACTTTTTCACACACTCGAATTCATGCTGCACGCCGAGGCAAGTAGTTATCTGTTTCTTCCAATCTTTCTGTAGTCCACCGAGCTATCGCTCTACAGCACTAAATCTCTTACGTATTACGTATTACAACAGATCGAAATGGAAACTCATATGTTGCTCTAACTTGGAGAGTAATATCGACGTTTCAGTTTGCGTAGTACCAATAAGATTAATATTATTCTGCTCCCCCGCATGGAGGTCTCCACTGTACTTTGATATCTCTACGGTTTTGTGAGCAACTTAATATGAGTGTTTTGATTGAAAGTCATGGGAACTCGAAATTTTGTTGGTGTTGATTCCTGTAACTAAAATGAAGGATTTGCTCAAACATAACTTTTTAACCTCTGCCTGTTCCGGATGCCCATCGGGTATACTGGTGCTTTTGTTTACGTATTTTAAAACCTTACCTTGTTGACGAATGCGGTAATCCTCTTCCTCAATCTTCGTCGAAAAGGATATTATTGTCCCTAATCTTTGGTTTGCAAACAATATACTCTACTGACTACCTGGGTGCATGAACTCCCCATATGGCCTTCCTGGCACATAAGTCACGATTTACCTGCCTTCTATTCTGTGTAAAATCCCCCTTCTGACAAGTGCTTTAATAGTCATATTTTAAACAAAAAGATTGCGTGTTGAAAAGAAACCATCAATAAGCCAAAAAAATTGTGAGGTTGAATCCCTTTAGGAGTAGCTTTGATATGAAATCTGTGAGTGGTTGCGTGCAAAAAAATGCTTCGACTTTGTCTTTTTCTGGTGAAAAATTCAAATGCTCAACAACTTATATGTCATTTCAATAGTTTTTCTTACTTATTAAACAATTTCTTAACCGGAGAAAAGTGAAATATATTTATTTTTTTGCTCTATTATGTATTTCGCAGAATCTATATTTCGATGGAGGGTTACATAAATCAGTGCACATCATATTAAAATTTTACGATTAAGAATATTGGGAGTTATTATATAAAGTTTTGTTCCTTTTATAACTGCAGAAAATCATTTTTTTCTCATTTTCCGTTTTCCCAACTATAAAAGTACTACCAACCCCTCTTAGCCGCATAGGATTGAGTTTTTTTCATGAATTTCCGTAGATATTCACCGACCCGAGATACTGACTGCTGATATGATCTGCTGTGCATTACCGCACATGAAACAAATGATAGCGCTCCCAATGAATAAATAAGATTCCAAATCCCATTGGAAATAAGGAGCAACTGTCCTGGAAACACTGAAAATTACAACATGAATTATGGGAGACATGCAAGACTCGAGAGGTAAAGACTACAACATGTGAGAAACCAAAAAAAATCCCAAATTGGTACTGTGGTTGAAGTTTCGTGTACTTTGGATAATAAGAAAGATCAGTTTTGAACGATAGAACTTTTGAGTGTTCAGACAGTCGTTAATGGGGTTGCGCGCAGAGTAGAGCGTTTTTATCATTTTGAGTGCAGTAAATAGTAGAATTCACATATTCAAAACAAAGACATTGATTGGAATCCGTTTTTGTTGGAGAGGGTTGAAAAATGGTGTTACAATGATTCCTTTACTCAGCAAACTTAGCATACCATATCTCACAAGGAAAATTCCAAATTATTGTAAGATATGGTACTGCTTGGGAAACATCCACCAAAGTTTTGTAAGGTCTTTCCACTGTTGTATCTCACTTGGAGAGCCTAGTCGTCCAAATAAGTTATCCCACTCAAAATATTGTCTCATCGTTCAACGGTAATAAGAAAAGGCTCGAAACTATTACTATTTGACTGTATACCTACAAAATTTTACAGCTAGAAACATATGCTTGAGGAAAAAGTTTTGCAAAAATTGACTCGAAAGATTTCCAGTAAATTGTAAAAATAGCCTGAAATCTAAAACAAAAATTTGGATTGATTTAAAAAACTTTACATACTATTGAAAAATTGAAAGCCCTGATTCTTGGTCGGAAACCTTCAAATATCAAAATTCATATAGAACTGAAGAACTATAGAATTGATTTCTATGACTTATTTCGCTCAATTCTTTCAGAAAAGGTGCCAAAATATCTGCAGTATAACAATTCCAGGTATATGAAAAACCCTGAATCATGGTTCGAAATAAGTGAAAAGTACCTGGCTCTTACATCCTTAGTATCAATCCTTTCACTCATGAGCACATGGTGTTCCAATTGGAATACACTTTAGAAGTATTATTTCTGGAATGATTCATTTCTAAAAGGAATTAGACTAAACGGATGCTGTATTCCTTAAATTTATTTTCATTTTCGAACAAGTATATTTATCTGGATAGAAATTTCCCGGGGAAATTTGTAGGGGGTAAGTTCCTTTTTGGATACTCAAGTTATGTTTTTTTAACACAAGGGGTGTTTAGTGTGCTGCCGAGGTAGAGTTTTTTGAAGACTGAGTTAGTCTTGAAAAAAGTCAACAAAAAGAGCCATATCTTTTTATTAAGTCAAGATTTTTCTCTCAAAATTGAAAGAAAAATTGATAAACAGCAATATCTTCCCTGAAAAAGTTTTAAAGATGCTTAAAATTATTTTTTCGAAAAATGGATAGTGCGAGCTCTTATAATTTTAATTCAAGCAGTTTTTGCGTAATTATTTTTAGAGATCAAATATCTCATTAAAGTAATGGAATCAACATGAAGGAAGTGCAGGATTTTCTGCCATACTTTTAACGTAACATTTGAACATTAAATTATTTTTTGCACTCGTAGTAAGGACAAAGTGAGCTGGACTCGATATTGAAAACACTCTCTTTTTAAAGGTATTGATATTTAAATATTTCCGTCTTACATTTATCGAACATTTCCGTACTTCAAAAAATACTTTACTAACATAACTTCATTCAAAAGAGCTATATCAAAACGCGAAGTGTTCTATTCGTGCTTACAGATACAGTAAAACATGAAACGAGAAAAATCTGTTGTAACTTTCTGCTCAGTTTCGTTTATCCTGTTTCGATTGGTAGAATGGAGTTAAAGATGGCAGCACCCAAATATTTTACGCAAATTCAATTCACGAAGTGTAAAGCAGATTAAAATATCTATCATATTTTTGATATACTTAAATTATTAAGCTATATCGTTACCTTTGTAAATAAATCATTTTATCTTGTTTTATATGGAATTACGAAGGCGCTAAACCCAAATAAACATTTTAAAATTTTATTTTGAGATGAATTGTAAATCTGAAAAGTCAAACTGATCATGAAGTTTCGTTTTTTTATACACACAGATTGATATTAAAGTTATACACTTTTTGAAGTAGCGGCAGAATAAATTTTCCATGTCGTCATATTTTATTACTGGATATTGATGTTTATTTGCTTTTTGTGTATTTCGTAATGAATTTTAATATCTATAATACTGATAGATGAAATATACGATACGAAAGAAGTTTTTAACTACAGTATATAGAATCTTTCCATATAAAATACAGTTATTTAAAAAATCAAAGAATTCCACACTGAAGAAGTTCGTACTTCAAATGCTATAAAAGAAACATTTCTAATGGGTGAATGAACCTATTTTAGACTAACTACGAATTTTGAGACTATCTACATGCAATTGATATGTATAAAGCAAAAGTATTTTCTTAATAAAATTTAAGAGTATATTGTGTTTAATTTTTTTGTTAGGAGGCAATCATTACATCTTTAAATAAAAATATCCACTTCAAAATTAAATATAAGAACTAATTATACTGCTGATGATTTCATGTTTTATAATGACCATCGAAACTTTTTTTTGAAACCCAAATTGCTTGTTCATAGGCTATTTTCATTGACTTTTTGCAAGTGAAGAAGTCAAAAGCGGGGGTAAACAATTGAAAAATATTTCTAAAATGCCTATATCTAAATATTTTTAAACTCAGGACACTTGTACCTTGAACTAAGGAAAAAATAACCTGACGAGTGAGTTATTATGATGCTATTGAATAGATTTGAAATCCATTTCCAGTAATAAGTTTTCTTCCTCACTGAAGACTAAATTACATATCATTGTTAATCTGAACGCTCGAATGATTTTTACGTCTTAAGAATTACTTCTCTGAAATCAAATTTTCGAAATTAGAATAGAACACAGCATCTTAGCTCTGTATCACATAGTTGATTCTTCCGATAGCAACTTACTAGAGTCATAGCTTATACTCATATTAGGCTACAGTAAATTATGCGTTTTTATATTTGTACTGAAAACCCATTCATGATTCTGATTAGTGTCCAGCAAAATACATGGAGCTTTGAATCATTAAAATATGATTAATATGCAATACCAGCAAGAAACGCAACTTTTAATCTAGACTTTCTCCAAGAGTCAACAATTTATTGAAAAATTACGTCTCATTAATGACTTCATTAATTTTCTATATTGGAACGAAAAACAATAAGTTCCAATGAAACTCTACAAAATGTCCTTGGAATAAGAGAAAAGATAAATTTATATTTAGCTGAATTATCATTTGTTGAAGTTTGTACTAGACCCGCTTCATTCGATATGTAGGACCAATTTCAGGAAAGGGTTCTCAAAAACCCTTACCGACCGCATTTTGGTTGACAATAGTTATAGATAGATCACTGTTTTGGCAAATGATGTCCAGGAATTTTTAACTAAGATCAATACTCTAATGCCAGCAATATAGCCTCAACAAGTATTCTTCTCTTTTAAATGTTAAACTTTCCCCAGAAACTTGAAGAGAACTGCGTCCGTTTATTTTGAGCGCTTGTATTGATACATTATTTCTAGCCAAGAATTATTTATTACACAACAAAGAAATAATTTTCTATAATTCACAGCTGCCACATTGAAATGTTAATTTAACCAATAATTGAACTTTGTTCGGTTGGCTCTTTTGCAAACTCTATCCAAAAGAATCACTCAAAATGATAGTTTATACGTTTTTATGCTTCAATTCAAATTTGAACAGTATTCATAGTACCGTCCTCATTAAATTTTTTGCTTAGATCTTGTTTCCCATCAAAATTAAGTGAGTATTAGTAGAACAGTGACTTGCGATTAAAAACCTAGAAGGTTTTTCAAATAAAGGCATTGAGAAATCTATATTTCTTTGTGTCGGGTGTAACTGTTAATGACCGCCACATTTTTTTGAAAAAAATTGTAACGGAATTCTGCCGTTAGAAACGTCTTAACAATATCAAAATTGCGCAAGGTTTCTTTGAAAATTTTTAAATTTAATTTTTTCGCTCATGGAAAGGCATTGCATTATTATGAATTTGCGTTTGTAACAAAAACGTTTTCTGATTTTGGGGACAGATCTGTAATTTTATTTCCAAACTACCTCAGATAATTATATATAAGCCACTTCAGGTCAAGTTCCATGGGAATACCTACATTCTACAACACTGTATCCAGACTGTAGTCGGACATATCATACTTACCAAGATGGTCGACTCAGCAGACTTTTTTTTCATTTCTGATGGATCTATGGAACTTAACTCAACAAAAGTTGCGGCCAAGCTGTTGTCCCTTTCCGATGGTTTGTCCGCGCTCACGGAGGTGGTTGGTTTCAACACCAAGGGGCTGGACACAATGTTTGTCCTCTTCTCTGGATACTTAGTGTTCCTGATGCAATGTGGATTCGCGATGCTGACAGCCGGATCAGTTCGGACCAAGAACACAAAGAACGTACTCTTGAAAAATGTTCTCGACGCCTGTGTTGGTGCACTTGCTTACTATCTTTTGGTTTCGCTTTCGCTTACGGTCCGTACAGCAATCCATTCATTGGGTCTGGTGGTTTTTCCTCTCAGCGGCTGAAGGAGAGAACTTCACAGACTTCACTAGCTTTTTCTTCCAGTGGGCGTTCGCAGCTACGGCCGCCACAATTGTGTCTGGGTCTGTCGCGGAACGTACTTCGTTCTATGCTATATGGGTACGCCTTCTTCCTTACTGCTTTCATTTACCCGTTGTGTCTCACTGGGTGTGGGGAGGAGGGTTCCTCGCGGAACTGTTTGGCCTCGGAATGATTGACTTCGCTGGGTGCTCTGTAGTCCACATGGTTGGTGAATCGCTGGCTTGGTAGGCGCTGCTATTGTTGGGCCACGCTTCGGGCGTTTCAACTCCGAGGGGAAAGCGATGCCTATGCCAGGTCACTCAGCGACACTTGCTACTCTCGGTACCTTTTTACTTTGGTTCGGTTGGTATGGTTTCAATCCTGGATCCGCCCTTGGCATTTCCGGAGGCGCTTTTCAAGTCGTTGAGCGCTGTGCGGCTACTACCACCATTGCAGCGGCTGCTGGAATCACTACCCTTATCATTAAGAAGTTCTTGGATCATTTCTTCGACCTCATTTCTGTACTGAACGGAATTGGCTGGTCTTGTTGCTATTACCGCTTGCTGTGCATTCGTTGAGGTCTGGGCGGCAGTCATCATTGGGGCAATCGGTGCCATGGTATACATCTCGGCTGCCGCTCTCCTCTTGAAACTCAAGATTGATGATCCGCTCGAGGCATTCCCCATCCATGGGGCTACTGGATTCTGGGTGTTCTTTGCTGTGGTATTTTCAATCGCAAGGAATACCAGGAGCTTGCTGGATTCGATGGTGAGAACGGGGCTTCCTCATGAATATTGGAGAGTGGAAACTTCCTTGACCAATCTGGTCGGAAGTCTCATCATTTCAGCGTGGTCCTTGTTCTGATTACCCCGTTCTTCCTGGTCATGAAGAAGCTGAAGATTCTCCGCATTTCGCATGACGAGGAGCTCATTGGAAATGACATCTCGAAGCACGGTGGAGCTGCCTATCCTGAGGATGCCATCGAGGCTGCCACCGAAGAGGCTGCGAAGGACATTGAATCCATCGCTGTACCGGTGGACGCACCCAGTACCACAGAAGCCGTTTAATCCCGTACAACAGTACGATATTGCGAATATTTTTATTCTATCAAAATTAATCATAAGTGAAGCTAGCTAAGACGACGGCTTTACTTCGAGCTCGGCTCTGAAAAATTCCAAAATTTCGAAAAAGGAATTGCGCGGATGTGCTCGCTTATGAAGCACCTGAATCCCCCCGAGTAAAATAGCTGCGAATATTGAATTAATTTCAATAATTTCACCAGGGGCATTTTCCGGTCGTTTCTGGTCCTAATAAAAGTTCCGCAACAAATCTTAAGATCTTATGTCGGGCATATGGAGAAAATAATTAATATAAAAAACGTACGGCTCCAAAAAGCATGAACATAGTTGTTCACCAAATAAACAGATCAGATTTCAAAGTTTTACGTAAATGTATGTAACGCTTAAGTCTATATATGTTTAAATAACGAAACTCATTTAATTCTCTTTAGATGATTAAATTTTGACGTGAAAGTTCGAAAATCTCTGCAGATATATATGAAGGGTTACAGTGAAAGAATCTGAGCACAGCGTCGTTCGTATAATGATGTTTGATGGGTTTGATTACAATTTGTATAACTTTGTAGTAGATGCTACTCATTTTTGAATGATTTTATTTTTGAAAATATAAGAGAAATTATTGGTTGTTTTCAACTTTTATCACATTAATTACACATTTTTCAGAAAGGCAAGAGTAGTTAAATGAACTTAGTACGAGTATCAGAGATTTTTATGGCTCTAAGAATCCTCTTATCACGCGACAATATTCTCTTTAGCCTTGAAAGAGATGTTGTGATGTTTACTTAGTAGAACTGTATCAGTTCTGGACTGAAAATATCACAGTTTCCTCTTTAAAAAACCTTGAAAAGAAAATGTTTCGAAAAAGCCATATATTTTGGACTTCATAAAAGGAACTTTTGAGAACGTATTTTACACAATAGAATTTGCGCTGGTTCTCATTTCATCTTCTACTACACTCGTTTTCAAAAATTATAAAATACAATATTTACGATCAATTTTCTGGGAATGCTGGACCTTTGGCCAAACATCACAAATATTTCATTGCAATTTGGAACTAAAACGATTTATCATTTACGAAAAATGCTTAAAGATTTTTTACGTAATTTACTGCTTATTCTGCTCATAGTGCACAATAACCATATTTTTTGTGTATTCATCGTAATTAATACTCTCTAGAATCATATAGTGATCAATTATCGAGTAAATTAGTACTCTGGGGTCAAAGAAATGAAAAAAGGCACTTTACAGGTTTTACATCAAAACAAATCCCAGTCAAAAATATAGCACAAGTATTTTTACTAAATCAGCCCTATGTTGAAAGGTACAAATTCAAATCATAAAAAGATTAGAACATTGACTACAATTTAATACCTAATTGAAACGGAACAATTGATAAACAAGTATAATCATAGAATTCAAATAAACATTTGCGCGCTGAAGAAGAAAGGATTTTAAAATGTTAAACATTTTCAGTACATATTTCCTCGTAATTCAATTTAAAAATTGTGACGTAAAGTGTTTTTCAAGAGCGTAGCACGATTTTAAGCAATTTTTTGGTAACTTCATTTGGCATAGTTTAATATCAATGAAAATATCAATTACTGGAAAAAAGTATTGAAATGTTGTGTGACATACTGACGACAAAGGTTCCAAATATATTGTACTGAACAATTTTCTGAGCCTTTTAAAGAAGGTAATATATCTGAAAGATGTAGGAAAAGTTTACCAAACTCTCACAGTTATGTTTGAGAAGCTTATTTATGAAAAAAACTATGATGATCTTCTATTTGGAATTTTTACAGTATCTAAGTTAAACAATTCCAAGTTTTTCTCAATTACTTTCGTTTTAATTTCAATATTTTGATCCTATGTAGATCTTCACACTTTTTTTATCAAGCTTCGATCATTAGAAAGTATGCTTCACTTAACTCTGCCTCCGAGACAAAGTTGAAACTTCTATTTCTGGATTTTTTGATTAGTAAATGTATAAAACTGTGATTGCTGGAGAAGAGATAATAATGGACAACGTGGACCCTTTGAAGTTCAAAATGCAAATAAGCTTGTGAAAATGACGCGTGAAGACTTTAACTGTAGAATTAAAATTCTTTACGTCCAGAAGAGGTATTAACCTCTTCTTGGACTAATTTCATTGTGAAAATTAACATTAGAAGCAATCATGTTGGAAAGTTATGCTCAACAGGCTCTGAATTGCATATTTCTATACTTTCCCGTAAAAAGGCGGTGGGTGGGATTCAAGCTACATTTAAATAATGGCCTTTTCCAAAAAAGTCGTAGGCTGGAGTCCAATTCTGACACGGTTTCAAAAGCCAAGGGACATTTGGAAATATTACGCCGTAGTATCTGTGAGCACTTGCTTTTATATCTCGTATTATGTCTAGTAAATGCATCTCCAGGTATTACTATATATTTCAAAACTTATCTGTATTTCTTCTTTAATAAAGGAAGAAGAATCTAAATGGAGTCATTATACGTATGATTGGGAAAGAGGATCTTTTCTAATGCAATGATTAGTGCTGAACCATTACCTTGAGTCCGCAGGCATTTTCATTAATTATTGTTTCAACAGTAGCTTATAGTAAATTAATGTTGTTTTCGTTTCTTACAAAAAGTCCGAATTAAAACATTTTCAAGTATTCAGGAATAAATTAATCTTCTTTTACGATACAAATGAATTAAATAATTCTAAGATGACACTTGAAGGATTATACGGAGCGATAATAATTATACGAAACAATTTATAAATTTTTCTGTTACGTAAACCTTTAATGCCGGTTTCTTATATTTAAATAGTCAATTTTTGACATGAAAGTGTGAAAACTTCTAAAAATATATCTAAAAGGCGGTGGTAAAATAAAGTGAGCAATGCGAATGCATTTTGATTAAAATAAGAAGTATATAAGATTATTTTTATACACTGAAACATTTTTTAATGTGAAAAAGATTAATTTTCAGAGCTTTCTTCTAATTGGTTTAACAAATTTTCCATATTTATGGAAGACAATCTTCCAAGGTTTGAACTGCTTCAAATCAGTTAAGTACTATACATCTGAAATCACATTTTGCAAATATTTTCTTAAACCTTTCGGCTCTATTAGTCAGTATTCAATAGATTGTCTAGGACAAAATTAAGAGAATTGGATTCTAATACGACGTCAAATACGTTAAAATTGTGATGAAAGTTCTGAGGAACAAACTTCCTTTAAGACCTGTTTATTGAATTTGGAAGAAACACGTATTTGAATAGTTTCAAAATATTTTGCGTTTGCCCGGCGCGCAAAATCTTTTCCTTTATACAGTGACTACATTGAGCTGAATCCTATGGTTGCGGCGTATTTAAAACATTTTTTTATGAAATTTGAAAATCTACCGATTAACTCAGAACTAATTCGGTCAAATAAAGAGCTGATAATGTCTTTTGGAGCTGCGACCAGCTTTCATCTACTTCACCTAAAAATTTTTCTCGCTCACTTTCGTAATGAAACAAAACTGCCGACGTATGCAAATATTACAAATCATTTGGTTCTGTAGACTTATTATTACTCTGGATACATAAATGGATGGTTCTGTTACAATTATGGGAAGAATAAGTCATAAACTAGTTTCAACTGCTGTGATCTTACTTTAATGGATAATAAATATTTTGCCAATCCGTTTGGGGAGGAGACTTCTTGTAACTCCTTACTGGAGCCCTAACGTTGTCAATGAACTGCTTTTCAATGTGATTTATTTTAGTTTTCAAAAATTGACAAAATAAAAGGAAGATCTAAAGTAGCAGCGCAACACCAGTACATACATTAAACTCAAACATTAAAGCCCGCATGGAAGTCAATTACGTATAATAAATAGGAAGTATTGGTTCTCAATATTTAAAAAAGCAGTTACTACAAGGAGAATATTTTAAACATTCAACTCGTTAGCTACCCCCGTTATATACTCAGGGCATATTAGTTAGTATTTATGTGATATTTATCTTTTTCTATCCACATAAAATTCATTTACTCCGCTTTCCGTATTTCATTCATTGATTTCATTCTAACGTGAGAAACCTTGATGTTTACACGCAAAACCCAATATTCTCCTTAAAAGTTCCAAAAAAAATGTTAGCCTTTTCAGCGACTAACTCTAGGACTTTTTCTTCATTTAATCCACTCAAATATTGTACTCAATTTCTGTTCCGCCATTTCAATTTTTTGATAGGTGTATAGAAGAACAAAACATCGATCTGATGCCCCATTTTTACCAACCGTGGTGGCCAAGAAAAAAATTTAGAGGACTCGGAGGTGGTACATCTCCAACTCCTAGTGGTTCTATCTTTGCAGCTGCATCAGTTGGAACTATACCCGTTAGAAATATATCTATCCTGTATGGAATGGCATCTGCCGTGCTGTTGGTGAAAAATAGACCTGATCAGATCAGCACTGAACTGTACTTCCGTTTTGCCCAATTGCTCCGAACCGAAATGGATTGATACTGGCCATATTTAAGCAGTTGATGTAACTTTACTGTAGATGAAATTGCACGCAACACTATCCGCATTGGTAATTGATGCAGTTCGAACAGCTGTCGAAGAATAAATGGTTCTTCGGAGTAATATCTAGTTGAGGAATTGGCGCCCCGATTAGTGTCAGAATAGTTCTCAACGTGTTGGAAAAGTTTGAAAAATCCTGGGCCTCAAGGGATTATTCTGCTCATAGTAGTTGGAAATATAGTAAAGTAAGGTCAGAGAATTAGGAGAAATGAAGGAGATAGAAATAAATGGAGGGGACAGGGACTCATCTTCAGAGGATGATGGTCGCAAAGATATTCTTCAGCGATGGAGGAAGTGTAAGGCAAAAGATTTAAAAAATAGTAGAAAAAGCAACCAGAAAAGGAGTTCGTCTTCGAGTAGGTCCGAACAAATGTCGCATGGAGTAGGTCTTTAACTTTCTGAGGAGTAGTATCGAGCCGTAGCCGCAAAAGTGCAAGGGAGTACCTGTATAGTTTGTTTCAATTGAAAGATTTGCGCACTCAAGAGGTATGATGGGGGCTTTTACGGATTATAGTACTTTTCAATGGATGAATGCAAAACAAAGGCCCTAGGTACAGCTTGATTATCCAAAACGTTGGGAGTCCAAATGCAAGATGAGAAGTTTAGAGGTCGTGATCCCATAGTGATTTTAGTGATTCTAGAGAGAGTTTACGAACGCTTGAGACCATAATGGGATATCGGAAGGTCTCTGCATTTAGTCATTCGAGCATTTTATGAATTTTAAGCGCCTAAAAGTTTCTACAGGCAAGGATAAAAATGAAAATTGGCATGACTGTGGATGGAAAAGAAAGCTATAACCCTTTAGGAACCTATTAGGAATCATAGACATTCTTACTTAAGACTTATTAGGTACTTTTGAGATCATTGGAAATTTAAAGGCCCTATACGAGGAGGAGGTGAGATAGCCGCTTATCTTTCATTGATGTCGTACGAGGATTTCCATCTTCGTCAGTACGTTTATTGTAGCCATTTCGTAGAGATCAAAAATTTTTCCATCGAACTTAGCAAGAAAATAAAGTTGAGACGTTTCTGCATGGATATGCAGACCATCTCATCTGGTTCTACCTGTGGCGTCCGTTAATTTTACTTGAACCTCTGAAAACGATATGTACTACCTGCTCTGGCCAAGTGCACCATGTTCCATCTAATGGTCCAAGGGATATTGAGAGGTTCTTGGGCCCAGTAAATAGTAATCTATACTGAAACTTTATAATTACCTAGGTTATTGAATACACAAATAGATGTCTTTCATGATATTTGAATAACGTAATTCCATAACTTCCCAGATTAAAATACGAATTTCTATGTTCTTCTCAAGGGAACGCATCTCCTATTCTCTTTTTCAGTCCTCGTCGAGATTTATATAAGTCAGACGGAGGGGAATTGAAGAGCTCATGGTTTATCTATGTGTCCCTCAAGCCCACGCTAGTAGCATCCTAAGAAAGATCTTTGCTGCTGCTTTTTTTAATACGCTTGAGTTTCAGGATCCCAAATTGATTTCCACCCGTGTCGATTTCAAAGAGAGAATAACCATCGCTTGAAACCTCTGAACGTTTCCTAACACAAAAATGCTCTTTTCAGCATGCAAAATTCTCTTCATCTGTGTACAACTCAGTGACAGAGCGGTACATGAATGAGAAAGTCGGCAATCGCTCCCAATCGAATAGGTTTACCATGCACAGAACGCTACATCTCCTCCATTTTGGATCCCACCCCGAAAAACTATGAGGTACAGCTACCTGGAGTGTTCTATCGACTTTGAGTGTCTCGTCACATGACTCCTTAGCCGCTATTAACCCAAAGAACTTCGAATTACTAAAGAATTTCTCCGAAGGCACTGCGCACAATCAAGGTACATCTCGAACCGCTGAATTGGCATAGAAAAAATTTAGCTGCTATTATATCTATCTTTTCCGGCTTCTCACTGCTGGTCAATTCAACTCGCGTAGGCCCTTCTCGCCCACATCGCTTTCCTCGCAGACGTAATTTAGCCCCTTTTCGCTCTGGTCGCACATTTTCGTCCATTCCAGATTGCATTTCCGCAGCGATGTACCGCAACGCCAGTCATAAAATTTGAGAGAATGTCTGCCCTCCGCGTCGCCGATCCATTAGCCTAAGGCCAGAAATTTTCCCTTGAAAACTAAAATCATGTACGGTGACCTGCACATGATTTTTTGGAATGGACTGAGCACCTTCGGTTCCGGCGACACAGCCGCCCTCGCATACTTTGAACCTTCCATTGTGATATATTCAATACCATGTCTAGCTTTAAGGAGTATTTTGAACCTCACAAGGCTGGTCGCTGCCAACGCCGCCACCGACGTAGCCTCTATCTTTTCCCCGAGACAGGTGAGATAGCTGAAAAAGGTTAGTCAGTTTCGACGTCAAGATAATCCCCTTCTCAGGAAAATCAAATGTAGTTACGGACGCACTATCGAGGCAACCACAAGATGTGCCGTCACTTCATCATCGAAACGATTCATTACTCCAAGAATTTATTACCAATACATCCTCAGAATCCAATAACATTTCGACCATATCATTCACGAACACTGAGCTAGTAGGGTTGGCAGAGAATTATGGTAGGAATGAGAACTTCAGAACCCATTATCAAGATCCTAAAGCTCCCTTTGAGCGTCGAGGGATGTTTATACTTAGAAAAAAGAAGTTATCTGTACCATGCGGATATTTTAGAGTCAATCTCCTGCATAACTATCATTGCATGCCTAACTCGGGACACTTGGGAATAAGCAAAACTATCAACAGATATCACCAAATTTTTATTGGAAAATTTAAGATAGGATGTAATCCGATATGTACGTTCCTGACAATGACAGAGAACCAAAGAAACCAATCAGACGCCCGCAGGTCTTTTACAACCAACAGAACCACCGAAAATCAAATGGACCCACATAACCGTGAATTTCATCACACCTCTCTAAGAGTCAAGGAACGGAAACAACGCCGTGTTAACACTCATTGGCAGACTTTCTAAGATGATCAGAATAATACAAACTAAACCAAACACAGATGCTCCAAAAAGCCCTGCTATTCAAGAATCACATATAACGAAATCATGCATTACCAGAGAATATCATATGTGACGAGATCCCATCTTCATGAGAAAGTACTACCAGGAACAAAGATATACCTCTCCTCTGCATACCACCAACAAACTGATGGACAATCGGAGATAATGAACAGGAAAATAGGGGAAATGATCTGTGCTTGTGTTAGATTCGACAAATCAGATTGGAATAATTGCCTGGTAGACTTTGAAGTTGCTTACAAATCATCTGTGAATGTAACCACAAATTTCTCACCAGTTTCGCACAATTATGAATTTCAACCACGAACAGTAACTTTGGATATTTTAGAGTCAGACAATCCAGAGGCTGCGAGTTTCCCAAAATATATGCAGAGACATTAAGGAAAGCCCAGAATTAGATAAGAAATTGTAATGAGTCCACCGCAAAATATGAAAACAAGAAAAGAAGGATCTACGTTCAAGATTGCTAATAAGGTTTGGCTATCAACAAAGAACTTATCACTCGAAGATGCGGCTGAATCACGCAAAATGAACCCAAAGTATTGTGGTCCCTTTGAAATCGCAGAAGATATTAACGATTTGACTTACCGTCTGCAGTTATCTCAACCCATGATTGACAGGGATTACATAATGATGCCACGCTAGCCTCTTGAAACCGTTCTTTGAAGATGAATTCAACCGACAAATTCACCTCCGCCACTTCTCCAATTTCGAGATGGACAAGAAGAATACGAAGTTAAATCTATACTCGCTCGTAAAAAGAACGTGGAAAAAATAAATCCTTTGTCAAATGGAAGGGGTACGGAGATCATGAGAACTCGTGGCTTTCCGAATCTACCTTAAGAATTCACAAGAAATTTTGAATAAGTACAAGCAGAACCTCAAGAATCGGGGAGATTCCCCTCTATAGGGGGTGATGTTGTATTTCAATTCACAGACCTTATAGCTTTACACGAATTCACGGCATCTACTGTACTGTAGACTCAAGCCACTGGTAACCTTATAAAAAGGGCTACTAGGCACTTTGATGTCATTACACTTTCCGTGCAGTTCTGAACACAGCGTTTGGCTACATTGCTACACTTGGAATAGTTACGGGCGAGTTGCATACTGGGATATTATATCATTTATTTACCAATCCAAAGTTGCCTTGCTACCCCATGCCACCAGGACCAATATACTTCTTGCACTTGTCAGAGTATGTCACTCGTGCCGGCTACAATCCTGAAAGCGCTACTAACGATACTGCCAGGGCTTTATTATACGAAAACTTTGAATTCACTACTGTTAGACTGTATTTTCTTTTAGCATGTAGCTATCTTCAGTTCTATATAAACCCTGGTTTGTAGTGGCCGGCTCAACCAAGCCTGCCTCAACCAAAGTTTCAACCGCAGTTCTACCTAGATCTTTTCTGCTCGTGTGAGCTTAACTTAAAACCCCACATGAGGGAGCTACAATAAGTCCACTTGAAGAAATTTTCTGTGTAGAGCATGGGATTGAAATAAAAAACTGTCCAACGCGCTGAGATGACATGGAAAGACTTTTTAAATAACTTTAAAGCTGTGAAGAAGGTCACATTCAGAGCTTAAATCAAAGAGTCAATTTCGATGTAATTCTGTTGAATCTTTTTGATTCATTCCTGTGAAACAAATAGCTAGTATACCAGAACTCATTCATACACAGAAAAACGAACATAGTTGAATATAACCATCAGAATAAAAGTTGCAAGATTAATTCCGACGAAACTCTTTAGTACTTTTTCACAGAGCTTATTTTTCCTGCGAAAAGCTTTCAGAGAAACAATGCCTTCTTTGTTTTCACGTTCTTTACACAGTAGATCGGAAACCCGTTTTGAAGATCGCCATTTTAGCCGACAATTTATATATATTTTGTTTTCTTTCATGAGAGTAATCTTAAAGAATGCCAGTAAATAAAACATTATATTTTAAAATAAAAATTGATGAATAATATTAAACCGCCAAAGAGAGGCCTGTATCGACTTTCATCGAAATGATTGATTTAATTACGATAAAATCAATCAATTTGACAGAATAATTACTTTGAAGGGGTTTACTAGAACCATTGGAAGCTTATTGTGCTCAATACATTATTTTTTCTCGAAAAGGAACTTGAGAATGTGAATTGGTAGCAGACATTTAAAAAAGTATCGATGAAGAACAGTTACCTTTTTACAAGAATTGATGAAAAGTTTTGGTAAATCGAAGGTATTCAAGGTCTTTTCGAAATGTAATCGTCGCAAAAGCTATCTTTAGACCTGATTAGACGAAAAGAAAATAACGGTCGATTATTTCGAACGAAATATGGTCATATTGATTTCCCTTGGATAGGAGAAATGCTCCAGCATCATTTGTGTCGTTGATGAATTATACTTTCAATAATAAAATGGTTATTTTTATTTATATTCTCAAATCATATTGTTTATGGGGAGACATGGAGTGAAACTTTGGAACAGGAGGGAATTTTGGGTTATCATAATGTATGGAGGAACTTTCGGTTGTATCCTCACCGCTAGTGCGTTTGAGGGAGAAGTCTTCACTGATGGGTAAAAATAAATAACATTTCTTATATGGCCGGCTAAATGTCAGCGAGCAGGTATGCCGCGTTAAAAATGACGGCCGCGGCATCATGCCTTTGGGTAAGCAACGCTCTAACCTTCCTATAGGTTTGCATCGCTCGAACTACCACGTTCCGCGCGACATCGGTTTGCACCGCGAACGCATCTGGGTGCCAGCCTCCATAGTGGAGAAATGTTGGAAAACCAAAACCGAAAGAGACTCATTTTGTAATCCATTGAAGTGCAGTTTTGGATTAAAACAACTGCACATCAAAGAAATATACTCTCAAAAAACGAATTGAGGTTTACCGTCATGAAATACAGGCTATCAAGAACTGGCGAAAACTGTAAACTAAATCTAAACTTTAATATTTCTAAGATGTTGTCAACTATTATCAGACATGCATCAAAAAGTCTTCATAAGTTGTGGAAATTATGACGGAATTGACAAAACGTTCCCCTTCCAAAGGCAAAGAGGACAAGATAAAGCTTGGGAACACAGAACCGCTAGATTCATCGGCTATGGTTCGTCGGAGATCCTGGTCGGCCTTGCATACAGTGGTTAACTAAGACGATTTGAGCCATGCAATCGATGTTTTCCGAAAAGGTTTATGGAAAAAACCCAAACTTGGCAGCTTTTGCATCTGTAACACTGAAGGATGCCGAAAGAAATACATTAGCCCATGAAAAGAATGAATAGCTGTCGTTGACTAATAGAGTAGTGGATATTATATTTGCATTTGCACAAGTTTGTAGTAGTCACAGATCATTACGTAGTGCATAATCTCGAGACCCTGCCAAACCTAACTCCCAAATAGGCCAAATGTTTCGACACCAACACTTGATTAAATTTCAAAATTGCACAAGTAAATAGAAAGTTTGGCGTAATTGGAAAAATCGAAAGAAAATTCCGGACCAAAAAAATTAAGCCTCTGCTACGGGAACGTATCTAGAATAAAATTTATGAAGATAGCAACATGTCGAGTATCGTCTGTGGCGATTTTACCCATATAAGGCTTTAAGAAGAATACGAGAACGACATTGAATCCAAAGAAAATTTCAAAAAAACATAGAGTGCCTTTCAAAAGCAGGGAAACTTTCTCTACCGAAACGACAAGTTACGTATTCCTGAAGGAAATTTACGTAAAAATCTTACTACAGAGTTACAACCGCAAGGCATTTTGTAATCAAAAGATAGAATCAAAGACTAGTGTCGAGATATAATGGGATAAAAATAAGATCGGAATTCATCATATACCTTGAAGTCATGGTATATAATGAATTCATACGGATGCTAAAGTTAAAAAGCTCAAGTCAGAAAAAAGACGATAAATACAACCATAGAAGCCGCAGTTACAGGGGTGGACAAAGATTAGAATGAATTCATCTGAAATTTTTGCATAAGCTACCGAGGTAGATCATCTCATTCGCCCCAATTACCGCTGAGGAACCGCCTACCAGTAAGCATGGCTCTTTATTTTCTCTTGCATCATTGCATCAACTAAGTGATAGGCAAAGATACAAGAAGGCCTTTTCCTCATCACCTCTTTCTCATATGAAAACGTTAACATAGGTATGAAGAAATTTTTTGACGTCCTCATTTTTGTTTCATATCAATGATAAAGGAACAGCATGAATGCCAAAAATAATCGAGAGTAAAAATAGTAAAAGAGGGATTTTAAACTTTCCCTTATGCTCCAAAGGCTACTTACTTAAGTCTTAGTTCGCTCTACAAGAGTACCAATGATGGGGGTGTATAAGTGCCTCAGCACTCACTATCCCGAAACATGGGTGTGCAATTCGATAAAGTGCTACATAAGTACCATTGGTTGAACACTAATAATTGTATAAAGAAGACGACACAAATGACTAGATAATAGAAATTGGCCTGAAAGGAGCAGGCTCTTCCATCTCTCGTCAGACTAAAAAAAACTGAAATTCAATTTAAGTCAGAAGTGGACTTCCAACCGTAAACGTTTGGATCTGCATTTGAAATAATCTCCCAACTTGCTTCAAATACACCACATAGAGCAGTTTAGTTAGCTCATGCAGACTCTTTGATTAATTGGTAAGCGTCTAAAAGACATAACAAATAAAATAAATTACACAAAAACAAATCATGTGGACGATAAAGACTAACAATATGATATTTTGAAAATATTTTGTCTACCTTAGTTGCTCTAGATGTTTACTCTCGAGATCAGACCCAAATAAATCCTCCAAAACAATCGTAGTTTACACTGATTTAGAGTTTTGAGCCACAAGACTTTGTTATCACTGCCCAGTATTCATAAAAATGCAGTATTTGTACAGTAAAATGCACAATATTTAAATAGAAGTAATTTCAAACAAATTTAGTATCACAGTTACAACTCAGATAATGCAGCACTTCTATTGTAAAATATCATCTAACTATGTATATCAGCGCTGTAGTTTCTCCCATAACAGCTCCCTTACATAATCGCCGCTTGTCGCGGAGATACTGCACAAAAACTCTACAGCAGTGAATTTAATCGAAACGCATTCAACCCATATAATAATCTTGATATCAAAACCCCATTTGACTTGAGGTGTAGCATCTTCTAAACTTGAACTGATTACCCCCAATACTTTTTCACACACTCGAATTCATGCTGCACGCCGAGGCAAGTAGTTATCTGTTTCTTCCAATCTTTCTGTAGTCCACCGAGCTATCGCTCTACAGCACTAAATCTCTTACGTATTACGTATTACAACAGATCGAAATGGAAACTCATATGTTGCTCTAACTTGGAGAGTAATATCGACGTTTCAGTTTGCGTAGTACCAATAAGATTAATATTATTCTGCTCCCCGCATGGAGGTCTCCACTGTACTTTGATATCTCTACGGTTTTGTGAGCAACTTAATATGAGTGTTTTGATTGAAAGTCATGGGAACTCGAAATTTTGTTGGTGTTGATTCCTGTAACTAAAATGAAGGATTTGCTCAAACATAACTTTTTAACCTCTGCCTGTTCCGGATGCCCATCGGGTATACTGGTGCTTTTGTTTACGTATTTTAAAACCTTACCTTGTTGACGAATGCGGTAATCCTCTTCCTCAATCTTCGTCGAAAAGGATATTATTGTCCCTAATCTTTGGTTTGCAAACAATATACTCTACCTGACTACCTGAGATGTGCATTTGAACTCCCCATATGGCCTTCCTGGCATATAAGTCACGATTTACCTGCCTTCTATTCTGTGTAAAATCCCCCTTCTGACAAGTGCTTTAATAGTCATATTTTAAACAAAAAGATTGCGTGTTGAAAAGAAACCATCAATAAGCCAAAAACAATTGTGAGGTTGAATCCCTTTAGGAGTAGCTTTGATATGAAATCTGTGAGTGGTTGCGTGCAAAAAAATGCTTCGACTTTGTCTTTTTCTGGTGAAAAATTCAAATGCTCAACAACTTATATGTCATTTCAATAGTTTTTCTTACTTATTAAACAATTTCTTAACCGGAGAAAAGTGAAAATATATTTTTTTTTTGCTCTATTATGTATTTCGCAGAATCTATATTTCGATGGAGGGTTACATAAATCAGTGCACATCATATTAAAATTTTACGATTAAGAATATTGGAGTTATTATATAAAGTTTTGTTCCTTTTATAACTGCAGAAAATCATTTTTTTCTCATTTTCCGTTTTCCCAACTATAAAAGTACTACCAACCCCTCTTAGCCGCATAGGATTGAGTTTTTTTCATGAATTTCCGTAGATATTCACCGACCCGAGATACTGACTGCTGATATGATCTGCTGTGCATTACCGCACATGAAACAAATGATAGCGCTCCCAATGAATAAATAAGATTCCAAATCCCATTGGAAATAAGGAGCAACTGTCCTGGAAACACTGAAAATTACAACATGAATTATGGGAGACATGCAAGACTCGAGAGGTAAAGACTACAACATGTGAGAAACCAAAAAAAATCCCAAATTGGTACTGTGGTTGAAGTTTCGTGTACTTTGGATAATAAGAAAGATCAGTTTTGAACGATAGAACTTTTGAGTGTTCAGACAGTCGTTAATGGGGTTGCGCGCAGAGTAGAGCGTTTTTATCATTTTGAGTGCAGTAAATAGTAGAATTCACATATTCAAAACACAAGACATTGATTGGAATCCGTTTTTGTTGGAGAGGGTTGAAAAATGGTGTTAAAATGATTCCTTTACTCAGCAAACTTAGCATACCATATCTCACAAGGAAAATTCCAAATTATTGTAAGATATGGTACTGCTTGGGAAACATCCACCAAAGTTTTGTAAGGTCTTTCCACTGTTGTATCTCACTTGGAGAGCCTAGTCGTCCAAATAAGTTATCCCACTCAAAATATTGTCTCATCGTTCAACGGTAATAAGAAAAGGCTCGAAACTATTACTATTTGACTGTATACCTACAAAATTTTACAGCTAGAAACATATGCTTGAGGAAAAAGTTTTGCAAAAATTGACTCGAAAGATTTCCAGTAAATTGTAAAAATAGCCTGAAATCTAAAACAAAAATTTGGATTGATTTAAAAAACTTTACATACTATTGAAAAATTGAAAGCCCTGATTCTTGGTCGGAAACCTTCAAATATCAAAATTCATATAGAACTGAAGAACTATAGAATTGATTTCTATGACTTATTTCGCTCAATTCTTTCAGAAAAGGTGCCAAAATATCTGCAGTATAACAATTCCAGGTATATGAAAAACCCTGAATCATGGTTCGAAATAAGTGAAAAGTACCTGGCTCTTACATCCTTAGTATCAATCCTTTCACTCATGAGCACATGGTGTTCCAATTGGAATACACTTTAGAAGTATTATTTCTGGAATGATTCATTTCTAAAAGGAATTAGACTAAACGGATGCTGTATTCCTTAAATTTATTTTCATTTTCGAACAAGTATATTTATCTGGATAGAAATTTCCCGGGGAAATTTGTAGGGGGTAAGTTCCTTTTTGGATACTCAAGTTATGTTTTTTTAACACAAGGGGTGTTTAGTGTGCTGCCGAGGTAGAGTTTTTTGAAGACTGAGTTAGTCTTGAAAAAAGTCAACAAAAAGAGCCATATCTTTTTATTAAGTCAAGATTTTTCTCTCAAAATTGAAAGAAAAATTGATAAACAGCAATATCTTCCCTGAAAAAGTTTTAAAGATGCTTAAAATTATTTTTTCGAAAAATGGATAGTGCGAGCTCTTATAATTTTAATTCAAGCAGTTTTTGCGTAATTATTTTTAGAGATCAAATATCTCATTAAAGTAATGGAATCAACATGAAGGAAGTGCAGGATTTTCTGCCATACTTTTAACGTAACATTTGAACATTAAATTATTTTTTGCACTCGTAGTAAGGACAAAGTGAGCTGGACTCGATATTGAAAACACTCTCTTTTTAAAGGTATTGATATTTAAATATTTCCGTCTTACATTTATCGAACATTTCCGTACTTCAAAAAATACTTTACTAACATAACTTCATTCAAAAGAGCTATATCAAAACGCGAAGTGTTCTATTCGTGCTTACAGATACAGTAAAACATGAAACGAGAAAAATCTGTTGTAACTTTCTGCTCAGTTTCGTTTATCCTGTTTCGATTGGTAGAATGGAGTTAAAGATGGCAGCACCCAAATATTTTACGCAAATTCAATTCACGAAGTGTAAAGCAGATTAAAATATCTATCATATTTTTGATATACTTAAATTATTAAGCTATATCGTTACCTTTGTAAATAAATCATTTTATCTTGTTTTATATGGAATTACGAAGGCGCTAAACCCAAATAAACATTTTAAAATTTTATTTTGAGATGAATTGTAAATCTGAAAAGTCAAACTGATCATGAAGTTTCGTTTTTTTATACACACAGATTGATATTAAAGTTATACACTTTTTGAAGTAGCGGCAGAATAAATTTTCCATGTCGTCATATTTTATTACTGGATATTGATGTTTATTTGCTTTTTGTGTATTTCGTAATGAATTTTAATATCTATAATACTGATAGATGAAATATACGATACGAAAGAAGTTTTTAACTACAGTATATAGAATCTTTCCATATAAAATACAGTTATTTAAAAAATCAAAGAATTCCACACTGAAGAAGTTCGTACTTCAAATGCTATAAAAGAAACATTTCTAATGGGTGAATGAACCTATTTTAGACTAACTACGAATTTTGAGACTATCTACATGCAATTGATATGTATAAAGCAAAAGTATTTTCTTAATAAAATTTAAGAGTATATTGTGTTTAATTGTTTTTGTTAGGAGGCAATCATTACATCTTTAAATAAAAATATCCACTTCAAAATTAAATATAAGAACTAATTATACTGCTGATGATTTCATGTTTTATAATGACCATCGAAACTTTTTTTTGAAACCCAAATTGCTTGTTCATAGGCTATTTTCATTGACTTTTTGCAAGTGAAGAAGTCAAAAGCGGGGGTAAACAATTGAAAAATATTTCTAAAATGCCTATATCTAAATATTTTTAAACTCAGGACACTTGTACCTTGAACTAAGGAAAAAATAACCTGACGAGTGAGTTATTATGATGCTATTGAATAGATTTGAAATCCATTTCCAGTAATAAGTTTTCTTCCTCACTGAAGACTAAATTACATATCATTGTTAATCTGAACGCTCGAATGATTTTTACGTCTTAAGAATTACTTCTCTGAAATCAAATTTTCGAAATTAGAATAGAACACAGCATCTTAGCTCTGTATCACATAGTTGATTCTTCCGATAGCAACTTACTAGAGTCATAGCTTATACTCATATTAGGCTACAGTAAATTATGCGTTTTTATATTTGTACTGAAAACCCATTCATGATTCTGATTAGTGTCCAGCAAAATACATGGAGCTTTGAATCATTAAAATATGATTAATATGCAATACCAGCAAGAAACGCAACTTTTAATCTAGACTTTCTCCAAGAGTCAACAATTTATTGAAAAATTACGTCTCATTAATGACTTCATTAATTTTCTATAGTTGGAACGAAAAACAATAAGTTCCAATGAAACTCTACAAAAATGTCCTTGGAATAAGAGAAAAGATAAATTTATATTTAGCTGAATTATCATTTGTTGAAGTTTGTACTAGACCCGCTTCATTCGATATGTAGGACCAATTTCAGGAAAGGGTTCTCAAAAACCCTTACCGACCGCGATTTTGGTTGACAATAGTTATAGATAGATCACTGTTTTGGCAAATGATGTCCAGGAATTTTTAACTAAGATCAATACTCTAATGCCAGCAATATAGCCTCAACAAGTATTCTTCTCTTTTAAATGTTAAACTTTCCCCAGAAACTTGAAGAGAACTGCGTCCGTTTATTTTGAGCGCTTGTATTGATACATTATTTCTAGGCCAAGAATTATTTATTACACAACAAAGAAATAATTTTTCTATAATTCACAGCTGCCACACTTGAAATGTTAAATTTAACCAATAATTGAACTTTGTTCGGTTGGCTCTTTTGCAAATCTCTATCCAAAAGAATCACTCAAAATGATAGTTTATACGTTTTTATGCTTCAATTCAAATTTGAACAGTATTCATAGTACCGTCCTCATTAATATTTTTGCTTAGATCTTGTTTCCCATCAAAATTAAGTGAGTAATTAGTAGAACAGTGACTTGCGATTAAAAACCTAGAAGGTTTTCAAAATAAAGGCATTGAGAAAATCTATATTCTTGTGTCGGTGTAACTGTTAATGACCGCCACATTTTATTTGAAAAAAATTGTAACGGAATTCTGCGTTAGAAACGTCTTAACAATATCAAAATTGCGCAAGGGTTTCTTTGAAAATTTTAAAATTTAATTTTTTTGCTCCATGGAAAGGCCTTGCATATTATGAATTTGCGTTTGTAACAAAACGTTTTTCTGATTTTGGGGACAGATTCTGTAATTTTATTTCAAACTACCTCAGAGATTATATATAAGACCACTTCAGGTCAAGTTCCATGGGAATACTACATTCTAAAACACTGTATCCAGACTGTAGTCGGACATATCATACTTACCAAGATGGTCGACTCAGCAGACTTTTTTTTCATTTCTGATGGATCTATGGAACTTAACTCAACAAAAGTTGCGACCAAGCTGTTGTCCCTTTCCGATGGTTTGTCCGCGCTCACGGAGGTGGTTGGTTTCAACACCAAGGGGCTGGACACAATGTTTGTCCTCTTCTCTGGATACTTAGTGTTCCTGATGCAATGTGGATTCGCGATGCTGACAGCCGGATCAGTTCGGACCAAGAACACAAAGAACGTACTCTTGAAAAATGTTCTCGACGCCTGTGTTGGTGCACTTGCTTACTACTCTTTTTGGTTTCGCTTTCGCTTACGGTCCGTATAGCAATCCATTCATTGGGTCTGGTTGGTTTTTCCTCTCAGCGGCTGAAGGAGAGAACTTCACAGACTTCACCAGCTTTTTCTTCCAGTGGGCATTCGCAGCTACGGCAGCCACAATTGTGTCTGGGTCTGTCGCGGAACGCACTTCGTTCTATGCTTATATGGGGTACGCCTTCTTCCTTACTGCTTTCATTTACCCGTTGTGTCTCACTGGGTGTGGGGAGGAGGGTTCCTCGCGGAACTGTTTGGCCTCGGAATGATTGACTTCGCTGGGTGCTCTGTAGTCCACATGGTTGGTGGAATCGCTGGCTTGGTAGGCGCTGCTATTGTTGGGCCGCGCTTCGGGCGTTTCAACTCCGAGGGGAAAGCGATGCCTATGCCAGGTCACTCAGCGACACTTGCTACTCTCGGTACTTTTTACTTTTGGTTCGGTTGGTATGGTTTCAATCCTGGATCCGCCCTTGGCATTTCCGGAGGCGCTTTCCAAGTCGTGAGCGCTGTGCGGCTACTACCACCATTGCAGCGGCTGCTGGTGGAATCACTACCCTTATCATTAAGAAGTTCTTGGATCATTTCTTCGACCTCATTTCTGTACTGAACGGAATTTTGGCTGGTCTTGTTGCTATTACCGCTTGCTGTGCATTCGTTGAGGTCTGGGCGGCAGTCATCATTGGGGCAATCGGTGCCATGGTATACATCTCGGCTGCCGCTCTCCTCTTGAAACTCAAGAGATTGATCCGCTCAGGCATTCCCATCATCCATGGGGCTACTGGATTCTGGGGTGTTCTTTGCTGTGGTATTTTCAATCGCAAGGAATACCAGGAGCTTGCTGGATTCGATGGTGAGAACGGGGCTTCCTTATGAATATTGGAGAGTGGAAACTTCTCTTGACCAATCTGGTCGGAAGTCTCATCATTTCAGCGTGGGTCCTTGTTCTGATTACCCCGTTCTTCCTGTCATGAAGAAGCTGAAGATTCTCCGCATTTCGCATGACGAGGAGCTCATTGGAAATGACATCTCGAAGCACGGTGGAGCTGCCTATCCTGAGGATGCCATCGAGGCTGCCACCGAAGAGGCTGCGAAGGACATTGAATCCATCGCTGTACGGTGGACGCACCCAGTACCACAGAAGCGTTTTCCCGTACAACAGTATGATATTACGAATATTTTTATTCTATCAAAAATTAATCATAAGTGAAGCTAGCTAAGACGACGGCTTTACTTCGAGCTCAGCTCTGAAAAATTCCAAAAAAAAAAGAATTGCGCGGATGTGCTCGCTTATGAAGCACCTGAATCCCCCCGAGTAAAGTAGTTGCGAATATTGAATTAATTTCAATAATTTCATCAAAGAAAATTTCTTCAGTTACGTGCTCCTTTCGAAAAGCTTGAGCGATTTTATCAGGCACATAGAAATAATAATTCATATAGAAAGGTAATATTAGATTTAAAAGAGCACAAATTTCTTCCTCTTAAAATAAATTAATCAAATTTCTATATCTTACGTATAGGTTTTGCGTGTTTATAGTCATTCGACTTGTGCTGGTAGAGTTTTCGGAACATCTAGTTTTTTCCTTTTCAGCCTAATTATGTAAGGCTCCCACCCGGATTTATTCTCCACAATCAGTAATATGCTACGATTACCCATCATACAGGCACTAGAGCGATACTCTAAAGTAAATTACACTATTCTTCAACGACATGTAGCTTTGATAGCCACCTTTAATGCGACCCGCTCATTTATGTTAATCAGATAATTTTTGCTTCATAAGGTATTCACTTTAGATCCTAAATAAATGTCTGAAAATAAGCCAATAAGACTTCTACCATTCGCATCACTCGCAGTAGATCAAACACCTTGCCCCTTAATCTGAGTTTTGCACTGTAAGTTAGTACAAAACGAAAAAACACCAACAAAGCTGCGTAGTGCGTATAAAATCTTTTTATCGTGATGAAAATTAGCTTCAATAATTAATTAAGGCATTAATAAATTATTTTCTACTCCATCTAAGCAACAATATTCCTTAAATCATAACCTGTGACACTTCGGAACCTCCATATTTCTGCCAATTCATCTTAACTGAGTACTTTTCAGCATCTAAAAAGCATTGTAATGAATATTATTTGTTTTACGAAATCTTGGAGATCCTGCGAAAACTCAAAACTTTTGAAATGGTGAACCACAGAGAAATTTGTAAAGTCACTGGTACTACAAGTTTTCGCCAAATTTAATTTTTCATGCGAAGAGATAAACATTTTGCAAGGGAACAATAAATACATTTTGCGGTAACTATATCATTATTAATTTGCTAGTTAACCTTTCGATATTTTGATGTAATTTTCAAAGAGGAGAAGTTGGGAAGAAGTAATAATTTATAAGTTTCATGAACTAGTTAAAGCTAGGAATGGTACTCCAGATGGATTATTCCAGATTCCGTTTAATTAATGTTTTCTGTTTTGTGCTGCGTTCATGGTTTCATTCACAGAAAAGTAAAATCAATCGTTTTACTTCTTTGCTACGGAATCTGTAACTATATCATCGACGATGTCTCAACATCATATTTATCGTTTTTATTTACAAGTCTAATTAATATTTCTTCTTTTTTGATTTAAAATGACCTCTATGAACGTTAAGATGTAAATCAGAGATATACGAAACATTTCCATGTAGCTATTACTGACTAGAAATTTATATGAACTAACTGAAATGTACTCAATATAATTAAGAAGAATGAGAAGGATTATTTTTGTAAGTCCTAAACTGTACACTGAATCTTCAAATGTTTTATGTACGAATTTATCAGCCATCACATTTCGAAATCATTATTCAACATGATTATTTGAATTCTGTATATTTAAACATTCTGTGATGGTATTTGCAGAAAATACTGAACACTAACATTAAAGCATATGAAAAAAGTAGTTCGAGTTTCGGTACCCATGTTCATAGTTTTCGGTAACTATTAGTCAGTCCTGGAAGATATTTTTGAATGAGATTTCATCGTTTTTAGATAAATAAATTTGTATTTTTGTATTCTCAAACTAAAATAAATATAGTAGATGTCAATCTCGATGAAATACACCCAAACATAATTTGGAGACAATTAAAAGGAATAATCTACACCGTATGCTACTTATGTTTTTAATAGTACGAAAGTAATTACTATTGAACGTCCTACAAAATTATGTTTTTAAGCTCGCTAGACTATAGCTTGAAAGTTAATGTTAGATTTTTTATGAAGTTTTGATACACTACAGATGAATAAAGATATTTTTAGACAGAATTTCTGCAAAAATGCCTCTGATAATATCCAAAACGCAGAAAATGTACAATGAATATAGTTGAGGGGTATGATTTAAGAATATTTTTGTTCCTTTAAACTATTTCATGACATTTCATGTAATATTTAGGGGGTTTCATAAAGAAAAGTATTATTATTTTAAAATAGTTCATGACATTTCATGACTTATATAAATATTAATTATTTGCGCCCAAATTTCAAAATTTAATGAAGTTCTCAAATATCTAAAAAACTACTCCCTCATCTCATACCTGAAGGAAGCCGAAAATTCATTAGAGTAAACGAAAGAGATTTCTTAATCAGAAAAATAATTCTGTTGAAAAATGATTGGGTTCCTAGTGGTTAATTGCGCTCCGAGGATCATGAATTTCTATATTCTCTACTGTTAAACGAACACTTAAACAGAAAAAAATCAACAATCAATTTTCTTCATTAATGCATCGGAAAATCTAAAAGCCTACATAACATATTTTATTTTCATTTTCACAATCCTTATCATAAAGAAACAAGAAAAAGTATGACTTATCATTGAAGAGAAATATGAAGCGGCTGTAAATTATATAATTAAAATCTAATGGGGTAATTGAAACATTTCCGTAGATTGCAGCTCTTGAATAAGCAGTGGTTTTTTTGAATAGGAATTAATACTTTAAATTTCATATCTTTTCCAAATTTAAATTCTTTTATTTACTGCAATATATATAGTGTCTCAAAGTTATCTGATTGGAAAGAGGCTTTCAAACATATTTGTACCGAATTCCGAAATGAAACCCAGAATTTAGTCTTGAAAACATATGAATGAATCATCACAGTAATGAATCTTACAACCAAAGGTACTCCATGTAATTAAATTAGAAATAAGAAATAGAAAAAATATTAAAACGTAATTAATATTTTTACAGAGCTTTATTTTTGAATTCATACACATATACTTGTAATAATCGCAATTTTGTCATTATTTGCACTCCTTCACTCTAATTTTGTATTTTATTCGTATTCAAGTAATCAATCGTTACTGCTTGGACCGCGTCAGTTCAAAATAATCCCAAAAAAGCGTATATGGGTACCGTTACGATGCATAGAAAGGACGAAGTATGTTTCAGGCGAACATACTTTTCCTAGGCTCTTGATAAGCTCAAAATTAATATTGTCTTTGATATTTAACAATTATATACAAGTTTTGGACTTCATTTTCGACGTTCATAAAGCTATTTTGTTCATAAAATGGATAGACCACCAAATGAATAGATAAATATATAGAGATAGGTCACGAGAAAAACGGTACAAATAGCTCCTAGCTTAGTCACAGGATATTTGTTTCAGAATGGTACATATTTCTAATGAAAATTAGCCTCTTCAATTAATGTCTCTTTGGCTACTATCATACGCATATTATGAGAATCATGAATAACAGGCCTAATGGTTTAGCTATTTCCATTGCCTGCTAGATTCATAAGTAACCAAGAGGCGATCTTCACTCAGAGCAGGACCAAAATATAAATATTTCAGATGTTAGACGAGGGCTCATTGTGGTATAAAAGGGAACTTTTTAGTATAAAAACCACGAAAATGAATGAACTTTACCTTCGCCAGTACTACCAGTAAACATAAAAAAATTTCCCAAATCGCTGGAAACGCAACTATAATTAACGTTTCAGAGACTGAAAGCTTTGAAGCGGTTACACTTTGGAATAGTTATGGATAGAAAATTAAAGAAATAAGAAGATATATTTCCTCTCGAGGAACCTCTAATTACCGCTTACACACCATAACAGATGGTAAGTAATCGGTAAGTACTGATTGAGTATTTGCAAGAGCAGTTTTTAAAACCTCACATGAGAAAATTTTGTGTACGATCATACGAAGTAAGAGAAATCTTTATTTTAAAAAATGTTTCTAAATTAAAATGCAAAGTATAACAGCAGAACGAAAGGGATACAGAAAATTGATTGAGCCAGAAATTGAAATAGTTGTACAATTGAATATAATAGTTGAGTGGAATGAATAATGAAAGATTGTTGATGTTAGTCGCTAAGAATGCTTGCACTTTTTATGTGAAACTTCACAAGAGAATATTGGTTTCTGCAAGTAAATTTCATATTAGAATGAATGAAATGAATATATGTAAATGAAATTGATTTGGATACAAAAATACAAAAATCACATAAATACTAATAAATAAACCCTGAATATATAACCGTGGAGACTAAAGAGTTGAATGGTTACGATGGTCTCCCAATATTGACTGCTCTTTTACTCATTTAGAACTGATAATTACTACTTATTATATTTAATTGAATTTCATGTGGGCTTTAATGTTATGAATTCAATTCATGTAGTGGTGTTGCGTCGTTACTTTAAATCTTAATTCCATTTTTAAAATTTTTGATAACTAAAACAGATAATATTGAAATCGGTTTCTTGGCAGTTTTGGTCCTGCAGTAAAGGCTGACAAGAAATCTACCAGCCGAATGGAATGGTGAAATAATTATAATCCTCCAAAAAAAAAGATCAAAAGATTTAAAACTAATTTACGACTTGTCGCAGCTCAACAAGCCACCACCACTTATTTATTTGATTGAATTAGGTCTGATTCACTGGGTGGAATCCAAATGTCATAAAGAAGAACTGTTTTACATGCGATTCATTCTTAAGAATAAACTCAATTTATTCACTAAAATAGATTAAAGTACTTCACAAGCTACGGAACGAAAGAAATATTGAAACAATTTGAATATATTTTGCCTTTACGTTCAAAAAAACTGCTTATGGAGAAATTTTGCTCTTAAAAAATTCATCATAATTTTTAAGTGCTTTGATGTATTATTGACATCCTGTTTTCTAGCGAGCTTAAAACATAATTTTGTAGGACGTTCAGATAGTAATTACTTTCGTACTATTAAAAACATAAGTAGCATACGGTGTAGATTATTCCTTTTAATTGTCTCCAAATTATGTTTGGGTGTATTTCATCGAGATTGACATCTACTATATTTATTTTAGTTTGAGAATACAAAAATACAAATTTATTTATCTAAAAACGATGAAATCTCATTCAAAAATATCTTCCAGGACTGACTAATAGTTACCGAAAACTATGAACATGGGTACCGAAACTCGAACTACTTTTTTCATATGCTTTAATGTTAGTGTTCAGTATTTTCTGCAAATACCATCACAGAATGTTTAAATATACAGAATTCAAATAATCATGTTGAATAATGATTTCGAAATGTGATGGCTGATAAATTCGGTACATAAAACATTTGAAGATTCAGTGTACAGTTTAGGACTTACAAAAATAATCCTTCTCATTCTTCTTAATTATATTGAGTACATTTCAGTTAGTTCATATAAATTTCTAGTCAGTAATAGCTACATGGAAATGTTTCGTATATCTCTGATTTACATCTTAACGTTCATAGAGGTCATTTTAAATCAAAAAAGAAGAAAATATTAATTAGACTTGTAAATAAAAACGAATAAATATGATGTTGAGACATCGTGATAATAGTTACAGATTCCGTAGCAAAGAAGTAAAACGATTGATTTTACTTTTCTGTGAATGAAACCATGAACGCAGCACAAAACAGAAAACATTAATTAAACGGAATCTGGAATAATCCATCTGGAGTACCATTCCTAGCTTTAACTAGTTCATGAAACTTATAAATTATTACTTCTTCCCAACTTCTCCTCTTTGAAAATTACATCAAAATATCGAAAGGTTTAACTAGCAAATTAATAATGATATAGTTACCGCAAAATGTATTTATTGTTCCTTGCAAAATGTTTATCTCTTCGCATGAAAAATTAAATTTGGCGAAAACTTGTAGTACTCCAGTGACTTTACAAATTTCTCTGTGGTTCACCATTTCAAAAGTTTTGAGTTTTCGCAGGATCTCCAAGATTTCGTAAAACAAATAATATTCATTACAATGCTTTTTAGATGCTGAAAAGTACTCAGTTAAGATGAATTGGCAGAAATAATGGAGGTTCCGAAGTGTCACAGGTTATGATTTAAGGAATATTGTTGCTTAGATGGAGTAGAAAATAATTTTTAATGGCCTTAATTAATTATTGAAGCTAATTTTCATCACGATAAAAAGATTTTATACGCACTACGCAGCTTTGTTGGTGTTTTTTTCGTTTTGTACTAACTTCCAGTGCAAAACTCAGATTAAGGGGGCAAGGTGTTTGATCTACTGCGAGTGATGCGAATGGTAGAAGTCTTATTGGCTTATTTTCAGACATTTATTTAGGATCTAAAGTGAATACCTTATGAAGCAAAAATTATCTGATTAACAAAATGAGCGGGTCGCATTAAAGGTGGCTATCAAAGCTACATGTCGTTGAAGAATAGTGTAATAATTACTTTTAGAGTATCGCTCTAGTGCCTGTATGATGGGTAATCGTAGCATATTACTGATTGTGGAGAATAAATCCGGGTGGGAGCCTTACATAATTAGGCTGAAAAGGAAAAAACTAGATGTTCCGAAAACTCTACCAGCACAAGTCGAATGACTATAAACACGCAAAACCTATACGTAAGATATAGAAATTTGATTATTTATTTTAAGAGGAAGAAATTTGTGCTCTTTTAAATCTAATATTACCTTTCTATATGAATTATTATTTCTATGTGCCTGATAAAATCGCTCAAGCTTTTCGAAAGGAGCACGTAACTGAAGAAATTGTCTTTGATGAAATTATTGAAATTAATTCAATATTCGCAACTACTTTACTCGGGGGGATTCAGGTGCTTCATAAGCGAGCACATCCGCGCAATTCTTTTTCGAAATTTTGGAATTTTTCAGAGCTGAGCTCGAAGTAAAGCCGTCGTCTTAGCTAGCTTCACTTATGATTAATTTTGATAGAATAAAAATATTCGTAATATCATACTGTTTGTACGGGATTAAACGGCTTCTGTGGTACTGGGTGCGTCCACCGGTACAGCGATGGATTCAATGTCCTTCGCAGCCTCTTCTGTGGCAGCCTCGATGGCATCCTCAGGATAGGCAGCTCCACCGTGCTTCGAGATGTCATTTCCAATGAGCTCCTCGTCATGCGAAATGCGGAGAATCTTCAGCTTCTTCATGACCAGGAAGAACGGGGTAATCAACAAGGACCCACGCTGAAATGATGAGACTTCCGACCAGATTGGTCAAGAGAAGTTTCCACTCTCCAATATTCATAAGGAAGCCCCCGTTCTCACCATCGAATCCAGCAAGCTCCTGGTATTCCTTGCGATTGAAAATACCACAGCAAAGAACACCCCAGAATCCAGTAGCCCCATGGATGGGGAATGCCTCGAGCGGATCATCAATCTTGAGTTTCAAGAGGAGAGCGGCAGCCGAGATGTATACCATGGCACCGATTGCCCCAATGATGACTGCCGCCCAGACCTCAACGAATGCACAGCAAGCGGTAATAGCAACAAGACCAGCCAAAATTCCGTTCAGTACAGAAATGAGGTCGAAGAAATGATCCAAGAACTTCTTAATGATAAGGGTAGTGATTCCACCAGCAGCCCTGCAATGGTGGTAGTAGCCGCACAGCGCTCAACGACTTGGAAAGCGCCTCCGGAAATGCCAAGGGCGGATCCAGGATTGAAACCATACCAACCGAACCAAAGTAAAAAGGTACCGAGAGTAGCAAGTGTCGCTGAGTGACCTGGCATAGGCATCGCTTTCCCCTCGGAGTTGAAACGCCCGAAGCGGCCCAACAATAGCAGCGCCTACCAAGCCAGCGATTCCACCAACCATGTGGACTACAGAGCACCCAGCGAAGTCAATCATTCCGAGGCCAAACAGTTCCGCGAGGAACCCTCCTCCCCACACCCAGTGAGACACAACAGGGTAAATGAAAGCAGTAAGGAAGAAGGCGTATCCCATATACGCATAGAACGAAGTACGTTCCGCGACAGACCCAGACACAATTGTGGCGGCCGTAGCTGCGAACGCCCACTGGAAGAAAAAGCTAGTGAAGTCTGTGAAGTTCTCTCCTTCAGCCGCTGAGAGGAAAAACCAGCCGGACCCAATGAATGGATTGCTGTACGGACCGTAAGCGAAAGCGAAACCAAAAGAAGTAGTAAGCAAGTGCACCAACACAGGCGTCGAGAACATTTTTCAAGAGTACGTTCTTTGTGTTCTTGGTCCGAACTGATCCGGCTGTCAGCATCGCGAATCCACATTGCATCAGGAACACTAAGTATCCAGAGAAGAGGACAAACATTGTGTCCAGCCCCTTGGTGTTGAAACCAACCACCTCCGTGAGCGCGGACAAACCATCGGAAAGGGACAACAGCTTGGCCGCAACTTTTGTTGAGTTAAGTTCCATAGATCCATCAGAAATGAAAAAATAGTCTGCTGAGTCGACCATCTTGGTAAGTATGATATGTCCGACTACAATCTGGATACAGTGTTGTAGAATGTAGGTATTCCCATGGAACTTGACCTGAAGTGGGCTTATATATAATTATCTGAGGTAGTTTGGAAATAAAATTACAGACTCTGTCCCCAAAATCAGAAAACGTTTTTGTTACAAACGCAAATTCATAATAATGCAATGCCTTTCCATTGAGCGAAAAAATTAAATTTAAAAAATTTTCAAAGAAACCCTTGCGCAATTTTGATATTGTTAAGACGTTTCTAACGGCAGAATTCGTTACAATTTTTTTCAAATAAAATGTGGCGGTCATTACAGTTACACCCGACACAAAGAAATATAGATTTTCTCAATGCCTTTATTTGAAAAACCTTCTAGGTTTTTAATCGCAAGTCACTTCTACTAATTACTCACTTAATTTTGATGGGGAAACAAGATCTAAGCAAAAAATTTCAATGAGGACGGTACTATGAATACTGTTCAAATTTGAATTGAAGCATAAAAACGTATAAACTATCATTTTGAGTGATTCTTTTGGATAGAGATTTGCAAAAGAGCCAACCGAACAAAGTTCAATTATTGGTTAAATTTAACATTTCAAGTGTGGCAGCTGTGAATTATAGAAAAATTATTTCTTTGTTGTGTAATGAAATAATTCTTGGCCTAGAAATAATGTATCAATACAAGCGCTCAAAATAAACGGACGCAGTTCTCTTCAAGTTTCTGGGGAAAGTTTAACATTTAAAAGAGAAGAATACTTGTTGAGGCTATATTGCTGGCATTAGAGTATTGATCTTAGTTAAAATTCCTGGACATCATTTGCCAAAACAGTGATCTATCTATAACTATTGTCAACCAAAATCGCGGTCGGTAAGGGTTTTTGAGAACCCTTTCCTGAAATTGGTCCTACATATCGAATGAAGCGGGTCTAGTACAAACTTCAACAAATGATAATTCCGCTAAATATAAATTTATCTTTTCTCTTATTCCAAGGACATTTTTGTAGAGTTTCATTGGAACTTATTGTTTTTCGTTCCAACTATAGAAAATTAATGAAGTCATTAATGAGACGTAATTTTTCAATAAATTGTTGACTCTTGGAGAAAGTCTAGATTAAAAGTTGCGTTTCTTGCTGGTATTGCATATTAATCATATTTTAATGATTCAAAGCTCCATGTATTTTGCTGGACACTAATCAGAATCATGAATGGGTTTTCAGTACAAATATAAAAACGCATAATTTACTGTAGCCTAATATGAGTATAAGCTATGACTCTAGTAAGTTGCTATCGGAAGAATCAACTATGTGATACAGAGCTAAGATGCTGTGTTCTATTCTAATTTCGAAAATTTGATTTCAGAGAAGTAATTCTTAAGACGTAAAAATCATTCGAGCGTTCAGATTAACAATGATATGTAATTTAGTCTTCAGTGAGGAAGAAAACTTATTACTGGAAATGGATTTCAAATCTATTCAATAGCATCATAAAACTCACTCGTCAGGTTATTTTTTCCTTAGTTCAAGGTACAAGTGTCCTGAGTTTAAAAATATTTAGATATAGGCATTTTAGAAATATTTTTCAATTGTTTACCCCCGCTTTTGACTTCTTCACTTGCAAAAAGTCAATGAAAATAGCCTATGAACAAGCAATTTGGGTTTCAAAAAAAAGTTTCGATGGTCATTATAAAACATGAAATCATCAGCAGTATAATTAGTTCTTATATTTAATTTTGAAGTGGATTTTTATTTAAAGATGTAATGATTGCCTCCTAACAAAAACAATTAAACACAATATACTCTTAAATTTTATTAAGAAAATACTTTTGCTTTATACATATCAATTGCATGTAGATAGTCTCAAAATTCGTAGTTAGTCTAAAATAGGTTCATTCACCCATTAGAAATGTTTCTTTTATAGCATTTGAAGTACGAACTTCTTCAGTGTGGAATTCTTTGATTTTTTTAAATAACTGTATTTTATATGGAAAGATTCTATATACTGTAGTTAAAAACTTCGTTCGTATCGTATATTTCATCTATCAGTATTATAGATATTAAAATTCATTACGAAATACACAAAAAGCAAATAAAATCAATATCCAGTAATAAAATATGACGACATGGAAAATTTATTCTGCCGCTACTTCAAAAAGTGTATAACTTTAATATCAATCTGTGTGTATAAAAAACGAAACTCATGATCAGTTTGACTTTTCAGATTTACAATTCATCTCAAAATAAAATTTTAAAATGTTTATTTGGGTTTAGCGCCTTCGTAATTCCATATAAAACAAGATAAAATGATTTATTTACAAAGGTAACGATATAGCTTAATAATTTAAGTATATCAAAAATATGATAGATATTTTAATCTGCTTTACACTTCGTGAATTGAATTTGCGTAAAATATTTGGGTGCTGCCATCTTTAACTCCATTCTACCAATCGAAACAGGATAAACGAAACTGAGCAGAAAGTTACAACAGATTTTTCTCGTTTCATGTTTTACTGTATCTGTAAGCACGAATAGAACACTTCGCGTTTTGATATAGCTCTTTTGAATGAAGTTATGTTAGTAAAGTATTTTTTGAAGTACGGAAATGTTCGATAAATGTAAGACGGAAATATTTAAATATCAATACCTTTAAAAAGAGAGTGTTTTCAATATCGAGTCCAGCTCACTTTGTCCTTACTACGAGTGCAAAAAATAATTTAATGTTCAAATGTTACGTTAAAAGTATGGCAGAAAATCCTGCACTTCCTTCATGTTGATTCCATTACTTTAATGAGATATTTGATCTCTAAAAATAATTACGCAAAAACTGCTTGAATTAAAATTATAAGAGCTCGCACTATCCATTTTTCGAAAAAATAATTTTAAGCATCTTTAAAACTTTTTCAGGGAAGATATTGCTGTTTATCAATTTTTCTTTCAATTTTGAGAGAAAAATCTTGACTTAATAAAAAGATATGGCTCTTTTTGTTGACTTTTTTCAAGACTAACTCAGTCTTCAAAAAACTCTACCTCGGCAGCACACTAAACACCCCTTGTGTTAAAAAAACATAACTTGAGTATCCAAAAAGGAACTTACCCCTACAAATTTCCCCGGGAAATTTCTATCCAGATAAATATACTTGTTCGAAAATGAAAATAAATTTAAGGAATACAGCATCCGTTTAGTCTAATTCCTTTTAGAAATGAATCATTCCAGAAATAATACTTCTAAAGTGTATTCCAATTGGAACACCATGTGCTCATGAGTGAAAGGATTGATACTAAGGATGTAAGAGCCAGGTACTTTCACTTATTTCGAACCATGATTCAGGGTTTTTCATATACCTGGAATTGTTATACTGCAGATATTTTGGCACCTTTTCTGAAAGAATTGAGCGAAATAAGTCATAGAAATCAATTCTATAGTTCTTCAGTTCTATATGAATTTTGATATTTGAAGGTTCCGACCAAGAATCAGGGATTTCAATTTTTCAATAGTATGTAAAGTTTTTTAAATCAATCCAGATTTTTTTTTAGATTTCAGGCTATTTTTACAAATTACTGGAAATCTTTCGAGTCAATTTTTGCAAAAATTTTTCCTCAAGCATATGTTTCTAGCTGTAAAATTTTGTTGGTATACAGTAAATAGTAATAATTTAGAGCCTTTTCTTATTACCGTTGAACGATGCGACAATATTTTGAGTTGCAAAACTTACTTGGACGACTAGGCTCTCCAAGTGAGATACAACAGTGGAAAGACCTTACAAAACTTTGGTGGATGTTTCCCAAGCAGTACCATATCTTAAATAATTTGGAAATTTCCTTGTGAGATATGGTATGCTAAGTTTGGTGAGTAAAGGAATCATTGTAACACCATTTTCCAAACCTTTCCAACAAAAACGGATTCCAATCAATTTCTTTTCACAAATACATCACGAAATTGATAGAAATGTATCATGGACTGTTCCATCGACGGAGCAAGAGGCCAAAGATAAATTCCCTGTTTTGAATATGTGAATTCTACTATTTCCTGCACTCAAAATGATAAAACGCTCTACTTGAGCGCAACCCCACTAACGACTGTCTGAGCACTCAAAAGTTCTATCGTTCAAAACGGATCTTTCTTATTATCCAAAGTACACGAAACTTCAACCACAGTACCAATTTGGGATTATTTTGGTTTCTCACATAGTGTAGCCTTTACCTCTCGAGTCTTGCATGTCTCCCATAATTCATATTGTAATTTTCAGTGTTTTCAGGACAGCTGCTCCTTATTTCCAATGGGATTTGGAATCTTATTTATTCATTGGGAGCGCTATCATTTGTTTCATGTGCGGTAATGCACAGCAGATCATATCAGCAGTCAGTATCTCGGTTCGGTGAATATCTACGGGATTTCATGAAAAAAACGCAGTCCTATGCGGCTAAGAGGGGTTGGAGTACTTTCATAGTTGGGAAAACCGAAAATTTGGAAAAAGAGATTTTCTGCAGTTATACAGGGAACATAACTCTATATATTAAGTCCCAATATTCTTAAACCTAAAACTTTAATACAATGGGCACTGATTTATGTAACACTCCATCGAAATATAGATTCTGCGAAATAAATACTGGAGCAAAAAAATAAATATCTCACTTTTCTCCGGCTAAGAAATTGTTTAATAAGTAAGAAAAACTATTGAAATGACATATAGGTTGTTGAGCATTTGAATTTTTCACCAGAAAAAGACAAAGTCGAAGCATTTTTTTGCAAGCAACCACTCACAGATTTCATATCAAAGCTACTCCTAAAGGGATTCAACCTCACAATTGTTTTTGGCTTATTGATGGTTTCTTTTCAACACGCAATCATTTTGTTTAAAATATGACTATTAAAGCACTTGTCAGAAGGGGTGATTTTACAGAGAATAGAAGGCAGGTAAATCGTGACTTATGTGCCAGGAAGGCCCATATGGGGAGTTCACATGCACATCCCAGGTAGTCAGGTAGAGTATATTGATGGCAAACCAAAGATTAGGGACAATAATATCCTTTTCGACGAAGATTGAGGAAGAGGATTACCGCATTCGTCAACAAGATAAGGTTTTGAAATACATAAACAAAAGCACCAGTATACCCGATGGGCATCCGGAACAGGCAGAGGTTAAAAAGTTATGTTTGAGCAAATCCTTCATTTTAGTTACAGGAATCAACACCAACAAAATTTCGAGTTCCCATGACTTTCAATCAAAACACTCATATTAAGTTGCTCACAAAACTGTAGAGATATCAAAGTACAGTGGAGACCTCCATGCGGGGGAGCATAATAATATTAATCTTATTGGTACTACGCAAACTGAAACGTCGATATTATTCTCCAAGTTAGAGCAACATATGAGTTTCCATTTCGATCTGTTGTAATACGTAATACGTAAGAGATTTAGTGCTGTAGAGCGATAGCTCGGTGGACTACAGAAAGATTGGAAGAAACAGATAACTACTTGCCTCGGCGTGCAGCATGAATTCGAGTGAGTGTGTGAAAAAGTATTGGGGGTAATCAGTTCAAGTTTAGAAGATGCTACACCTCAAGTCAAATGGGGTTTTGATATCAAGATTATCACATGGGTTGAATGCGTTTGATTAAAAACTGCTGCAGAGTTTTTGTGCAGTATCTCCACGACAAGCGGCGATTATGTAAGGGAGCTGTTATGGGAGAAACTACAGCGCTGATATACATAGTTAGATGATATTTTACAATACAAGTGCTGCATTATCTGAGTTGTAACTGTGATACTAAATTTGTTTGAAATTATTTCTATTTTAATATTGTGCATTTTACTGTACAACTGCTGCATTGTTATGAGTACTGGGCATATAACAAAGTCTTGTGGCTCAAAACTCTAAATCAGTGTAACTACGAGTATTTTGGAGGATTTATTTGGGTCTGATCTCGAGGTAAACATCTAGAGCAACTAAGGTAGACAAAATATTTTCAAAATATCATATTGTTAGTCTTTATCGTCCACATGATTTGTTTTTGTGTAATTTATTTTATTTGTTATGTCTTTTAGACGCTTACCAATTAATCAAAGAGTCTGCATGAGCTAACTAAACTGCTCTATGTGGTGTATTTGAAGCAAGTTGGGAGATACTTTCAAATGCAGATCCAAACGTTTACGATGTCGGAAGTCCACTTCTGACTTAAATTGAATTTCAGTTTTTTTTAGTCTGACGAGAGTGGAAGAGCCTGCTCCTTTCAGGCCAATTTCTATTATCTAGTCATTTGTTTCGTCTTCTTTATACAATTATTAGTGTTCAACCAATGGTACTTATGTAGCACTTTATCGAATTGCACACCCATGTTTCGGGATAGTGAGTGCTGAGGCACTTATACACCCCCATCATTGGTACTCTTGTAGAGCGAACTAAGACTTAAGTAAGTAGCCTTTGGAGCATAAGGGAAAGTTTAAAATCCCTCTTTTACTATTTTTACTCTCGATTATTTTTGGCATTCATGCTGTTCCTTTATCATTGATATGAAACAAAAATGAGGACGTCAAAAAATTTCTTCATACCTATGTTAACGTTTTCATATGAGAAAGAGGTGATGAGGAAAAGGCCTTCTTGTATCTTTGCCTATCACTTAGTTGATGCAATGATGCAAGAGAAAATAAAGAGCCATGCTTACGGTAGCCGGTTCTCAGCGGTAATTGGGGCGAATGAGATGATCTACCTCGGTAGCTTATGCAAAAATTTCAGATGAATTCATTCTAATCTTTGTCCACCCCTGTAACTGCGGCTTCTATGGCTGTATTTATCGTCTTTTTTCTGACTTGAGCTTTTTAACTTTAGCATCCGTATGAATTCATTATATACCATGACTTCAAGGTATATGATGAATTCCGATCTTATTTTTATCCCATTATATCTCGACATAGTCTTTGATTCTATCTTTTGATTACAAAATGCCTTGCGGTTGTAACTCTGTAGTAAGATTTTTACGTAAATTTCCTTCAGGAATACGTAACTTGTCGTTTCGGTAGAGAAAGTTTCCCCTGCTTTTGAAAGGCACTCTATGTTTTTTGAAATTTTCTTTGGATTCAATGTCGTTCTCGTATTCTTCTTAAAGCCTTGTATGGGTAAAATCGCCACAGACGATACTCGACATGTTGCTATCTTCATAAATTTTATTCTAGATACGTTCCCGTAGCAGAGGCTTAATTTTTTTGGTCCGGAATTTTCTTTCGATTTTTCCAATTACGCCAAACTTTCTATTTACTTGTGCAATTTTGAAATTTAATCAAGTGTTGGTGTCGAAACATTTGGCCTATTTGGGAGTTAGGTTTGGCAGGGTCTCGAGATTATGCACTACGTAATGATCTGTGACTACTACAAACTTGTGCAAATGCAAATATAATATCCACTACTCTATTAGTCAACGACAGCTATTCATTCTTTTCATGGGCTAATGTATTTCTTTCGGCATCCTTCAGTGTTACAGATGCAAAAGCTGCCAAGTTTGGGTTTTTTCCATAAACCTTTTCGGAAAACATCGATTGCATGGCTCAAATCGTCTTAGTTAACCACTGTATGCAAGGCCGACCAGGATCTCCGACGAACCATAGCCGATGAATCTAGCGGTTCTGTGTTCCCAAGCTTTATCTTGTCCTCTTTGCCTTTGGAAGGGGAACGTTTTGTCAATTCCGTCATAATTTCCACAACTTATGAAGACTTTTTGATGCATGTCTGATAATAGTTGACAACATCTTAGAAATATTAAAGTTTAGATTTAGTTTACAGTTTTCGCCAGTTCTTGATAGCCTGTATTTCATGACGGTAAACCTCAATTCGTTTTTTGAGAGTATATTTCTTTGATGTGCAGTTGTTTTAATCCAAAACTGCACTTCAATGGATTACACAAATGAGTTCTCTTTCGGTATGGTTTCCAATATTTCTCCGCTATGGAGGCTGGCACCCAGATGCGTACGCGGTGCAAACCGATGTCGCGCGGAACGTGGTCTTTCGAGCGATGCAAACCTATAGGAAGGTTAGAGCGGTGCTTACCCAAAGGCAAGATGCCGCGGCCGTCATTTTAACGCGGCATACCTGCTCGCTGCATTTAGGCGGCACTATAAGAATATACTTATTTTACCTATCAGTGAAGACTTCTCCCTCAAACGCATTAGCGGCGCGGATAAAGAAATCCTCCATACACTAATAACCCAAAATTCCCCCTGTTCCAAAGTTTTGCTCCATGTCTCCCCATACAAAACAATATGATTTGAAATATAAATAAAAATAACCATTTTATTATTGAAAGTATAATTCAGCAACGACACAAATGATGCTGGAGCATTTCTCCTATCCTAAGGGAAATCAATATGACCATATTTCGTTGAAATAATCGACAAGTATTTTATTTTCGTCTAATGGGTCTAAAGATAGCTGTACGAAGATTAATTTCGAAAAGACCTTGAATACCTTCAATTTACCAAAATTTTTCATCAATTCTTGTAAAAAGTAACGGTTCTTCATCGTTACTTTTTTAATGCTGCTACCAGTTCACATTCTCAAGTTCCTTTTGAAAATAATGTATTGATCACAATAAGCTTCCAATGGTCTAATAAACCCTTTGACAGAAATTATTCTTTTCTCGTAATTAAATCAATCATTTCGATGAAAGTCGATACAGGCCTCTCTTTGGCGGTTGGTATTATTTTTCATTTTTATTTTAAATATAATGTTTTATTTACTCATATTCTTTAAGATTACTCTCTGAAAAAGACAAAAATATATATAAATGTCGGCTAAAATGGCGATCTTCAAAACGGGTTTCCGATCTACTGTGTAAAGAACGTGAAACAAAGAAGGCATTGTTTCTCTGAAAGCTTTTCGCAGGAAAAATAAGCTCTGTGAAAAAGTACTAAAGATTTCGTCGGAATTAATCTTGCAACTTTTATTCTGATGGTTATATTCAACTATGTTCGTTTTTCTGTGTATGAATGAGTTCTGGTATACTAGCTATTTGTTTCACAGGAATGAATCAAAAAGATTCAACAGATTACATCGAAATTGACTCTTTGATTTAAGCTCTGAATGTGACCTTCTTCACAGCTTTAAAGTTATTTAAAAAGTCTTTCCATGTCATCTCAGCGCGTTGGACAGTTTTTTATTTCAATCCCATGCTCTACACAGAAAATTTCTTCAAGTGGACTTATTGTAGCTCCCTCATGTGGGGTTTTAAGTTAAGCTCACACGAGCAGAAAAGATCTAGGTAGAACTGCGGTTGAAACTTTGGTTGAGGCAGGCTTGGTTGAGCCGGCCACTACAAACCAGGGTTTATATAGAATGAAGATAGCTACATGCTAAAAGAAAATACAGTCTAACAGTAGTGAATTCAAAGTTTTCGTATAATAAAGCCCTGGCAGTATCGTTAGTAGCGCTTTCAGGATTGTAGCCGGCACGAGTGACATACTCTGACAAGTGCAAGAAGTATATTGGCCCTGGTGTCATGGGGGTAGCAAGGCAACTTTGGATTGGTAAATAAATGATATAATATCCCAGTATGCAACTCGCCCGTAACTATTCCAAGTGAGCAATGTAGCCAAACGCTGTGTTCAGAACTGCACGGAAAGTGTAATGACATCAAAGTGCCTAGTAGCCCTTTTTATAAGGTTACCAGTGGCTTGAGTCTACAGTACAGTAGATGCCGTGAATTCGTGTAAAGCTATAAGGTCTGTGAATTGAAATACAACATCACCCCCTATAGAGGGGAATCTCCCCGATTCTTGAGGTTCTGCTTGTACTTATTCAAAATTTCTTGTGAATTCTTAAGGTAAGATTCGGAAAGCCACGAGTTCTCATGATCTCCGTACCCCTTCCATTTGACAAAGGATTTATTTTTTCCACGTTCTTTTTCTTACGAGCGAGTATAGATTTAACTTCGTATTCTTCTTGTCCATCTCGAAATTGGAGAAGTGGCGGAGGTGAAATTTGTCGGTTGAATTCATCTTCAAAGAACGGTTTCAAGAGGCTAGCGTGGACATCATTATGTAATCCCCTGTCAATCATGGGTTGAGATAACTGCAGACGGTACGTCAAATCGTTAATATCTTCTGCGATTTCAAAGGGACCACAATACTTTGGGTTCATTTTGCGTGATTCAGCCGCATCTTCGAGTGATAAGTTCTTTGTTGATAGCCAAACCTTATTAGCAATCTTGAACGTAGATGTCCTTCTTTTCTTGTTTTCATATTTTGCGGTGGACTCATTACAATTTCTGATCTAATTCTAGGCTTTCCTTAATGTCTCTGCATATATTTTGGGAACTTGCAGCCTCTGGATTGTCTGACTCTAAATACAAAGTACTGTTCGTGGTTGAAATTCATAATTGTGCGAAACTGGTGAGAAATTTGTGGTTACATTCACAGATGATTTGTAAGCAACTTCAAAGTCTACCAGGCAATTATTCCCAATCGATTTGTCGAATCTAACACATGCACAGATCATTTCCCCTATTTTCCTGTTCATTATCTCCGATTTCATCAGTTTTGGTGGTATGCAGAGGACGGAGATATCTTTGTTCCTAGTAGAGCAAAAAGTTTGGTCCAAAACTTTCCATAAAGATGGGATCTTCACATATGATATTCTCTGGTAATCCATGATTTCAGAATACGTGATTCTTGAACAGCAGAGCTTTGCAGGAGCATCTTGTTTGGTTTCGTTGGTATTATTCTGATCATCTTAGAAATTCTGTCAAGTGTTAAAGGCGTTGTTTCCGTTCCTCGATTCTTAGAGGGTGTGATGAAACTCATGGTTATGTGGGTCCATTTGTTTTCGGTGGTTCTGTGCTTGTAAAAGACCTGCGGGCGTTTGAGTGGTTGCTTTGGTCTCTTCATTGTCAGGAACGTACGTATCTGATTACATCCGATCTTAAAATATTCCAATAAAACTTTGTGATATTCTGTTGATAGTTTTGCTTGTTCCAGGTGTCCCGGGTTAGACACGCAATGATATTCATGCAGGAGCTTGACTCTAAAATATCCGTATGGTACAGATACCTTCTAGTTTCTAAGTAGAAGCATCCCTCGACGCTCAAAGGGACCTTTAGGATCTTGATAATGGGTTATGATGTTTCATCCCTACCATAATCTTCTCCTTACCCCACTAACTCAGTGTTCTGTGAATGAATATGCTCTAAATTTTATTGGATTCTGAGATGTCTTGGTAATGACTTCTTGGAGTAATGAATTGTTTCGGTGATCAGGTGACTGCACATCTTGTGGTTGCCTCGATAGTGCGTCCGCCACTGCATTTGGTTTTCCTGAGATGGGATTATCTTGAAGTCGAAATTAACTAATCTTTCCAGCCATCTCACTTGTCTCGGGGACAAGTTTTTTTGGGTTTCTAGGTATCTTAGGGATAGTGATCGAGTGAATGGAATGAATTACCATAACGGTAGGATCTCCACCACTTAGGGAATCTACAATGGCCAAAAGTTCCCTTTCATGGGCCACATAGTTTTGTTCCGCATCATTAAAGTCCTGGACGCAAAAGCGACCGGCCTTTTAGAACATAATTCTTCCTGTTCCACACTGCGCCAATTGCATGCTATGATGCATCTGTGGTTACGTAGATAGGTAGTGTGGTGTCGAAATTTCTGAGAACCGGTGCGCTACAAATTGTTTGCCTGAAGTATTTTGAGGCATCATCTTGAGTGTGGCTCCATTGAAATTCAAGTTTTTCGTCAATTCTGTCAGAGTTTTGCAAGAATTGAACAGACTTTTATGAATCTCGGTAATAATTGACAAAACCAGAAAACACTGTACTTGTTGCTTATTCTTTGGTATCGGCCATTCCATGACTGCACTTATCTTATTTGGATCAACAGAAATACCATTTGAGAAATGATGTGTCCTAGGTACTCCACTTCTGTAACTCCAAAACACATTTAGATAATTTTCCAAACAACTTTTCTTTTCTGAGGATTTCGAGTACAGTTCGAATTGATCCAAGTGATCCTTCCATGTCTTACTGTAGATGAGAATATCATCAGATAGACGATCACAAATAAGTCGAGCTGACCCTTGAAAATATCATTGATTAGGTTCATGAATGTTGCTGGAGCATTTGTGAGTCCAAACGGTAGAACAAGAAATTCAAAGCGCCCGTATCGTGTTCTGAAGGCGATAAATGAAATCGAATATTCGTGTAGTCTAATCTGGTGATAAACAGATCTAAGACCAATTTTGCTGATGATAACCAGATCTGAGATCAGTTTTGTTGTGCTCCTTTAAGCTGGTCAAAAATGTCGTCAATTCGTGGTAAAGGATAGCTGTTTTTTACAGTAAGCCGGTTTAAGGCTCAGTAATCCATACACATCCGTAGGCCCTCATTCTTCTTGCTCCCAAATAGAATACGAGCTCCCCAGAGGCTCTTATTAGGTCTTATAAACTCAGCTTCCAGTAGATGGTTCATCTGTTTTCGGAGTGTTGACATCTCTTTGTCAGAAAGTCTATACAGGCCTTTCTTTTGATTGCTCCTTTCTTTCTATTTCAAATTCCTGTTTCCTTCCCGGTGACAAACCTCTGGGGAGCTTCTCTGGAAACAAAGCAGCAAATGTTTTCAAAACCTTCTGTATGTCTCGAAGGTATACTGGTGCTATTGCTTCACTAGAATGTAATGGTCTAAGTAAAACTGCGAATAACTCTTTTTTCTCATCCAAATCACTAACTATGGTATTGAAGATACAAAAGGACTCACTATGGCATCATCAGCAATAAATACGAATTTATTTCCATTATATTCGAATTTTCACCTCATTATTAAGGAAATTGATTTTTGCCCCATGCGAGGCGCACCATTGTTTCCAAAGAATTGCATCATAACGTTTTAATGGGCTTACCAAGTACAGAGGTTCATCATATGCGCTAATACGTACACTGACAGCATTTACCAATTCTTGAAGTATCTGGTCCGCACCGCTGGCCATGTCAGCAAGCTCTCTGGAATTTAGGTCTTTATTTGATGTTTATTGCAAAATGTTTCACTCAAGAATTTGATCTCAACACCAGGGCCTATGAGGATTTTTGCTGGCCCACCAACGATTGTACCCTTGGCAATGAGAAGGCCTTTATGATTTCTCTCGAATGCAGGGGGGATTGTTTCAATGAAAGGTTCATTCGATCTAATGGTGGACACGATGGACCTTTTTGTTTGCTTTAATGATAAATCTCGGTTTCTTTGTCTAATACAAGGTTTTATAGTGATTCTTCAATGACTAGAACTGACTGGGGACCTTCAATCAGTTCCTCCGGGATTTTCGGGCAGTTCATGGCCATGTGGTTTTTCTGTCTGCACCTGAGACAGAAACCATCGCGCATACATCTTTCACGTTCTTCTTTGTCAGGCTTCTGTAAATTGGGAGTGTTTCTTTTCAGCCCCAGTATCACTTCTACGTTCCCAATTTCCATCGGTACTGGACTGCTGGTTCCAGCAAAAGAGCTTCCATTTCCATTCTTTCCTCCAGAAGACTTTGGTAGGTTACAGGATCCAGAACGCCGATAGGCTGACGCCACTCGCTCAGCATCCCTTTTTAGGAGAGGTTGACATATTCTTTGGTGCACAACGCCTTCCATACATAGGGCTTTGAAACGGAGAGTAACGATCTATCTGGTCTTTAAATCCAATATCGCGGACGCTCAGTATAATTTTGTTAAATTCTTCGTTGAAAGCAGAAACATATTTGACTTGTTTTCAGCGGGCGAGTTTGTCTGGAGCGATCTTCTCTTTGTTCAGTGTTTCAAAACTCTGAATCAAAGCACCTTTCAGGGTCTGCCAGGAATTTATTTCTTTCCCTTCTTTTTTCTTGGAGTGAAACATCCACCATTCATGGGCATTGCCATCCAAGTAGCTGAGTGCTATGTGTAGGGGTCCATTTCCATCATTTGCTCCGAGGTAGTTGTTCATCTCAACACACCAGCTGGCAATTGATCCTTTCACGGTGAATGTAGTCGGCTTGTTTTTCTTTGGGCCAACCGACTATCTATAGGTGCATTACTTGACGAACCGGCCCAGTTTCGGGCGTTTATCAGTTCAGACTCTAAGGAGGATACCTTTTGCGCTCCAATAGAAAGCTCTGATCTATCTGCCGCAATCTAGTCATTGGCATGCTCGAGATTCTTCTGCAACTGAAGCACCATTTGCGTAAGGGACTGTAGGGTGACTTGCGGCTGGTCCATAGTGATTAGGTTCACAAAGGAAGTAACAGTGTTTTGCCTGATATCTGAGAAACGTTTCCGACTATACACATGTACACGTAATTATACGTGTACACGATTTCTGTAACACCTGGAGTAACAGAGAGTCTCCTATATGGTTCTTGGGCTAACTACCCACGATGCGAAGGCTCCAGCAAGCTGTTTTTTCAAAATGCCAAGAAAGAAAGAAGTTTAATGCATTCAGTATCTACTGGCGACTGCGCACGTCTTAACTATACGATTAATATCTAATCTGATGTACCTCGTCGTTCATGCGCATCGGGGCTCGGGACAAGATAGTTTGAGCAATGGATGACCAGAGGGTGTAGCTCAGTCGCTGGTAGATACGGCGGCGGATAACACCAGGTGTCGAGTGACAATTGGACGCGATTCGCAGAACTAACTCCTCGATAAACGCAATTGCACCAGGGGAAGGGGACGCAGGGAATCGAACGCCGGAGGTCGAATCGTGAATTTCGGCGTGTAGGGCGCAGAAGATGGGCCACTTGAGGGAGCGTGGAGGTGGCGGGCGATGTTGCGTTCCAGAGTTGTAGCGTTGTCGCGGGCCGCCAGTTCAGCAGCGCCACCGGCAACCTAGGTCGCCTTGGTGCGAACTGTGGCCTTGAACCGTGAGACGACAGTGATGGCATACTGAGTTTTGAGTAACTTTATGGCATCAGTAAAACAGGTGTTCGCTGCAGGACATAGTAGTAACTTTATGGCATCAGTAAAACGGGTGTCCACACAATGATTTTTGAAAAAATTGTGATTTATAGCCTGATTTGCTCTCCTTGAACCTTCAAATTACGGTCCTGGTGACCTAGTGGTGAAGTGTAAGCAGCTCCTGATGAAGTGTCGCGGGTTCAAATCCGCCAGGAGCAATTACAAAAAGTTCCTTCTCTGATGTAAGGGTTGACGTCAGTCACGTCGGGGGCGTTATAGTAGCCCTTCTTCCGATTCTTGCTTCGCGGTGGTTGTCTTGTCTAGGTCCTGATGGCAATACGGACTTACAATTGTAAGTATTACTACAAGGATCTGGGTGCAGCAGAGGAAAGCTTGCAATCACAGCGGAAGGGTGAACACAATACACACACGAAGTCGATAGAGAAATGAACTTATTGCTCTACTTACCTTTTTGTTACTGAAAAGCAAGCTATTTTAATGGAAAATAAAGATATTATTGTAACCTCTGACTTTGAGTCGATGCTGAGCCCCATTCTGATGGCCGACAAGGTCTTGTTCACTGAACAACTCAATATCGCAGTCCTTGCACTTGTACTCCTTCTTGCTTGTACGGCTGATGTGACGACGGAACGGAGGTGCTCGAAGTACTGAACACGACCGGAGCAGGTGACCTGGCAATGGCGACAATGAAACGGAGAGGACTTCGGGTTCTTGTTCATCTGGGGCCTTTCGAGGGCCGAGCCTTGCGGATTCGATGGTTTAACATCCTTTGGATCGAAACAGAGGCGGCATCCAGCAGCACTTGAAGCCTTCTTGGAGGAGCTCTTGAACTTTTCAGTGGCCTTGACGTTCGGGACGGTCGAACGCGACGGCTTCCTCGGTACCGAGGTTAAGGATCGACAACCGGTCGATGGGGGTAGGGCAATCGATCGAAAAGGCGTGCTAGGCTCTTCGACCGTACCAAGAAGAGGTGCCACTGAAAGTGCTTGGGGTATGAAAAGATCTTGGCAAGCTGGCGTCGGTATCTTGGGCTCTTCGAGGCTGAGTAGGACGATCGGGGTTATTGGAGTCGAAGGACGAGGCGGGGTCTTGGGATCTTCTTCCTCGCTAACTGGTAAGAATTTAGAGGTGGGCGGGGAACGAAAGTCGGCTAGGCCTTCTGGGTCTTACTCTGACGGCGACGGAGGACGGCCGTTGGACTTCCTGTTGTACGACACTGGGGGTTACCGCGTAAGGGACAGAGTGAAAAACACAAGATTAGTCTCCGTTTGCAATCGGGCAGGTGAGATAATGTTGTAGATATTTTATCCCAACTGGCGGATTGGAAAAACGCACAATGAGGTACAGCTTACTTGAGATGCTACCACGATTTGGGGTGTTAAACGCACACGAACAGATCAATGCAAACTGTGCTTGAAACGTTTGGTTGAGGCTGGCTGAGTTAAGCCGGCCGCTCCAAGCCAGGGTTATATAGAACTGAAGATGGCTACAACTAAAGGAAAATGCAGTCTAACAGTAGCGAATTCAAACTTGTTCCCGTAAAACAGCCCTGACGGTATCGTAAGTAGCGCTCTCAGAATTGTGGTCGCACGAATGACGTACTCTGACAAGATGCAGGAACTGCATTGGTCCAGGTGGCATGGGATAGCAAGGCGACTTTTCATAGGGAAAGAAATAATACAATATCACGTGCGCACCTCGCCCGCAAATATTCCAAGTGTACCAATGGGGTCAGAAGCTGTGTTCAGAACTGCAAGGAAAGTTTAATGACAGCAAAGTGTCTAGTATCCCTTTTGTACGGTTACCAGTGATTTGATCTACAGTACAGTAGATGTAGTTTATTCGTGTAAAGCTGTAAGATCTGTGAAGTTAAATACAACAGAAATCCAGTAAAGCCTCTCTTTGTACATCATACGACTGCTTGGATCGTATCATTCCCCCTATAGCTCGATAGAACTGCATATTTGGGTAATACATTGATGTAAATATGCGTTGCCAGTCAGTAGAATTTCTAGGAGTGGCTTACAACCTCTCGGCTTTTTTAGATTACCAGTAGGATTTGAGATACCAGCGATAGATCAAACATTTGATATTTAGAACGTTTTGCAGGCTTTGTGAGCTGCAGCGACGTCTATCGTTGAAAGTTTCAGCTGTGTATGAAGCATGGGTAATGAAATCAAAAATTTGCTTCGAGTCCTTGAACATTTTCAGACGTATTTTACGGCGTAAGGAGCGCTCTAGGTCGTGTTTCAATATGTAGGCGACATCAAATGCGACAGAAAATCCGTAAAATTCTCCATCCATGATTCTGTAGATCGCACTACTCGACGTGACCTGCGGCTGCTATAGTTCCAAACATAACAGTGGTCTGAGTCATCCTAAAGCAAATTGATGAATCTTAGCTACGAAGCAATATCTTTGTTCGTCAGAAATGACGCGCACACGGTGTATCTGCATAAATAAAAATATATGACGTGTTGAAATTGAGCGAGGCATACATGCGTCGGATATATTTGGTATTTTCACATAGCTCTTGGATTTATTAAGCTAATCGAGGCCCTTCTTTCGGAAAGTCTCAGATGTTACTTGTGCTGCACGATTGGATGTACAAAATTGATCTGGAAGAATGTGTAATAGCCAACTAAATGCGGCTTGGATGGAGCGAAAGAGTTCAAAGGTAGAATCTTTTGGTATCGTTCTGAGCCTGACAAGATATTCTGGTTGATGGGCGTACAACGCTCGCTGACCATCAAACGATTTTCAGTTTGAATGAAGATCCCAAAAAACTCAATATCATCATACTCAATCTGTTTTGACTAAAATGAATGAGCTGTGAGTTCAATGAGCTTATCAAATCTTTCATTTTCGGCAAACATATTATCATGAAATAGGTTCCAAGAAGTACATTGGTATCTTCAGTACCTTGTCTCCTGTAAAAAGACGGATCTCCATTAAGTGGGCATTCCGAGATATCTCTCGATAAATAATTCGAAAGTAGCGCAGCAGTAGTGGCCAGAATCACAGATAGCATAAATAGGCTTTTTTGGCTTCAGTACTCGATCTCCTCCAATATTGAAGAACTTCCTATCGCCTTTATGGATCTTGAAACATACAAATGCTTAACTTTCGTTTCGCTTGAAGGTAAGCTTGAACAAAATCAAACATTGGAAGGCGGTAATTATGAACGGAAGATACCGAAAGGTTTATTTTGATAGAGCTTTGGCGTAGAATTGGGAATCTATGCACTATGAACTGTTTCATGTCGCCTTTGTATCCTTGTCCAACAAAACTGGCTTGGTCTTCTGACGGTAGCTACTTGGATTCTTTAGCGTAAGTTTCCAAAAATGTTTGCCTTCGGGGAAGAGACGAGACAGTGACGACTTTCCAGACCTTATGATCAGATGCACCCTGAATCTCATTGCGTTTGGCTGTTTCAAATGCTGCGGTGTTGGATCTAGGGCATGAAGCAAGAACTTTATAATGATATATTTTAGGCTTGGTTTCTCCAAGACATCAGTTGTTCCCTCTGTTTTGACCCGAACTTCGGCCATTCTATCTTGAAAAGTTGTAAGAAATATTTCGCCAGAGAAAACTCGATCAAAGACCGTATATGTTACTTCGCGTCCATTGTAATATTTCCTGTCCATGCTTATGATCCGGGTCCGTTATATTCTCACGGAATTTGTCAATCGAAACTCTTTTTAAGGTCGTAAATGATAATGATCTAAATATTTCTTCTATCTCCTGCAACGATCTTGTATGGGCCTTTCCATGCTTTCAATTCTTCTCGATGGAAGATAAATTGAGATACAATCCTTATATCGCGGTCCAATGTGGTACAGATGTTATTATGAAGAGCAAAGCGAATGCGAGCAGAAGAAACAGTCTCAGAAACCTTGGGACGAGGAATGTAGTGATTTTAGTCGCTTACGCTGCTCTGTATGATCCTAGAAACCTAGAGGTAGTTGTAGAACGACTCCAAACAAAATAAGAGTGGGTGATGAACCTTTTATTCTGGCGTTGTTGTTCATGGCATGAACAGAAAGATAAAGAAAGTCATCTTTCGAAAACGTTGCGTTTCCATGGTACCTTTCGATATGTTCTTCGGAGGAAGTCGTGGTACTTTTCGCTGACTCCAACGTCAATAGCATTATAGATTTTGATAGCTGAGTCCAAGCGCCTTATTCCACTCGCTTGCAGCAAGTGACGCCATCCTTCACTATGGAATTGCGGTCCACTATCAGTGCAAATTTCTTTCGAGTAAACGACGTACTTTATAACCTATTGACGGAAGTAAGCAGTTCAAAGGTTGTTTGTTGATTATTACTCTTCTTTATTGAGGAATACTGGCGCACTGAACAAAGTATCCTTACAAAAAACGTGTAGCACGGGAAGTATTTCCAAGTACGTAAAATCAATAAGAATAGTAAGGTTGAATACTACATCTTCGCTTGGCATTGCGACGCGATAACGACCAAGTTTGTCCGAAATCTTTTGGAAAACATCACAAGACTCAGTAACTTTTTTAGTGTGCCTTAAGCGTCTGTGGTGTCGTTTGAGGATCTTTGGACTGTTTCATCTTTTTGTATATTATCAGTGATGCGGGTGATAAAATGTCGATGAACCCCTCCAAATTTTGACTCTGTACAGATAGCCTCGTAGTTCCATTCATAGCTGGCATGACCTAGCTTTCAAGTCGAGGAGCGTCCCAGACAGGATGTTTGTGTCGGATACGATTTTGCACGGTTTATAATCGAAGCTTGTACTTATCAAGTACGTCAAGCTCTAAAATAATATGCATTCCAATATCTACAAAATCCATAACGTGTTATAGATGGCGGTTGTAGTCGCATAGGATCCGAAACTTTGCTTTTCCAATTCTCGCCTTCCTATTTTCTCCAAAATTTTTGACTTTGCTGCTGACGGAATAATAGCGGGAGGAATTCGTATGAGGCTGTTGTATGACTCAGCTTGAATGTTCTCTACTACAGATCTCAGAGCTTCAGTATCCAAACGAGCTAAATTGAACGTTTCAATGTCTTCTGGATCGGAAGTAAAGGTGAGATTGATTGTAGCTTCAGCTACATATTTTTCATCATTTGTGTCTCCGACATAATTAACAAGTGCATTGAAGAGATCGAAGTCTGGGTTATGCTGTTCAAATTCATCTTTAAACTGTGTATTTGGTTCATTTAGTACTTCTTGATTGATTTCCTCTTTTATTCAGTTTGCAGAGTCGAGCTATTGACATAATTCGATTAATAAAATGTGAAAATTTTCCAGTGTTTCCAGTTTTCTCGGATACATTTTCCATTTTTCGACGAGCGGCTTTATCAATGCCAATATTTTGCAGACATGAACTTAAAATATGGTCAGAGGAATCACAGTTAAAGTATATCATGACCGAAATCGGTCCAGATGGATCTTTCTTTTGGCCGTAACTATGTGTATCACAACACCACGATGACGGTTTGCGTAGCGACCACGTCCTTGATAGAATACCACAGGGATCTTTTCGTCCTCATATGAAGTTATACGTGACGTAAATGCAACTTTATCTCTCATTTTTGCAAATTTTGCATCCCTAGAGATATATAAGATTGCTTCAAGTTCTCACCATAGAGTTGCTGGAATGAGAGACCTTGAGTAGCAACACGGCTTAACGACTCCGTCGCCCATGCGTAACGGTCGGTATCATTGTGAAGAAATTCAATCTTTTGTGCCTCACTCTTGCACGAAACAGGCATTTGCGGTGAAATCTTTGTTATCTGCTTGTTAAGTTTTTGAAATACGGCAAGCTCATCAATGCATTCAGAAGTATACTTAGACACTTTAAGCCCACCAAGATTTTCTTCACTTGTTTTGAAGAGCGTGACCTGTAGAAAGATGTGAGCTATTAATTCTCATAGGCAGCGCTGAGACCATGGTCACGAACAACTTGTTGGTATTCGGCAACATATTCCATCCATGACTCACCAATGTCTCCGGAGAACTTAATAGCTACTGTGATTACAGATTTGCAAGCACAGAACTGCTGTGACAGACAATAGCGTTTACAGCTGATTAGATATTAGTGAATCCCTACTAGATATTTTCGGATATTTTTGAGTATCGATTACTACTTTGACTTCTAGCGTTAACTTTTATGGTAGTTCAATTTTAATATGTACTGTATTGTACCCAAAAGTGCAGTGCATTGTGGTCTGAAAGTATTTATAAGGGCTCGCATGCTGAGAAGCGGAGCAAGTCCATGACAAGAATCATCAGCTATCAAAAAAGAAGTACACACTTGCTCTTGTTCAACTACGGGAAGCCAAGCCGTCAAGCACAATGATTACTAGTTTTGTAAAGTACTGTGAGCTCGTATTTTAGGGTTTAAAGTACAATTATTCCGGCAATCTTGCTGCTTGCTTCACGTAGTATAACCTCTGGGCTATTATGCGACAACAGTATCTGCTTACAGTACACTAGTTCAGAAAAAGCTTTGCATATACACCATAGCTTGCTGTAATCTCGGCCAATGCCATCTATTACTAGTTTGTGATTCTACTCTAATATCCCAACAGACTGTGGAATATATAATATTTAGTAACGGGAAACAATTCACGTAAATTGCAAAAATTGCCCGAAATTCAGATTTACCATGTCAAAATTCAGACACTAACACTTTCGGTAAGCGGCAAATATAAGGCAGATTTATTTTTAGTTTCAGAAAGAAATGTACTCGATATTGAAACTGAGGATACAGAGGGAAATACAGATGTTAAATTGTAATTATTTTTCAAGGAACAGCCATATATTTTTAACGTCTATTCGGAAATGTCAGGTTTTTTCAGCCATTGAAATTCGTCCAGGCGTTCAAAACGCCTCCGGACTAGTTACATATATTAGCTTTCTTTTTCGACCTTTACGATCTTAATTTGCGACCATAAAAAGATCAGAATTTAACGGTTGTTGATCTACATATCCCTCCGCATGCTTGACAAACTTGCATTTTACGTTTCCGTAAGCGAGTATCCGGATACCGCGCCACGTATTTTTGAATGTTCTAGACCAAATAATCCTTCTCATCAGCTTGTTTTTCTAGTACAAGTGGCACTCGTACAGTATTGTGCCGCAACTGGCGAGTTGATCTTTGTGATATTTTATTGATATAATTTTGGACTAGTTCTCCTACTGTTGACACAATGTACTTTGCAGAAGGGACATTTCTGTTGAATTTCTACCACCATCGATCATGGTTTCGTACAATCACTCAATTACTCGAGGGGCAATTGAGTGATTACCACGTAGTTATTGGTCACCCCGGTCTAGACCTGATATTTTTGTAGTTCTACCCTACCCGCTGTCGTAGATAGTTATAATGCAACTAAAATAATTTATACATACCTAAACACTAGGATTCATTATTAAAGAGCCACTTGAGTGTTGGCTATCACTCCCAATTTTCGCCTATGCAACTTCTTCCCAACGACAATGTTGGCTGCAGTCACTTTTACCGGCCGGATTTCCTTTCTTTCCACCTCTTTATCCCATGTCTTTCTACCCCTTTTATTGTTCGACTCTGATAATTAATAAACCTTAACGCCCTTTAATCCTCCCTCTAGATTAGAATGAACTTTAATGTTGGCATTGAGGACGACAAAATTATCTACAAAGGACATACTATGTGCCACTGGCCACTTTTCTATTTCTTATTACCAGGTTGTGCACACTTAGTATCCTCGTTTTTTTATCTGATTTTTCACATGGTTATACCATGCCGCGAACCACAGCCCAGCATACAATCTGTATGAAAATTTTGCCATCCAGCCGTCCAAGGAATCTTCGCTGGTCTATAAAAAATTCTCCTTTCTGTAAGCGAGTTAAAATACTAAACCACAGGGGACTTAAAGATAAAGGGGAGTGCAAACAACTTGTGAGTATTTGTCTACTTTTATTAGTTTTCTCACCATCCGATGGCACTCCGTAACTCGAAAAGCGCCCTTGTGCCCCAGCAAACAGCATTTTCTATCAAATTTCTCTCCCTCAAGAGCAAACAAGCCGAGAGAAAGGAAAATTTCCATATGAAGAACATACTATAACAAACTATGCCAATTTGAGTGTTTCACTGAGATATTTTTATCGCATGGTTTTGTTGAAACAGTTATTGCAGCTACAAGCGTGTACATGCACAACTGATTAATGTCTCATCAAAGATATTTATATGTAATGAAGTACGATATTCATCATTTTTTCCAATTTTGTATCAACTTGGCGTTGCAAATTTACCCAGCAAGTTCAGCGTGTGGACCTAGAATTTGAAATTAAGGACTCATTCCATAGCTAAAGAAAATTACATGAAAAGTAATAGGTTGAAATAAATATGGCGTAATCCGGCACTCGCTAAACTCCATGATAGCAAACCAAAAGTAAATGGAAAACAGACAAATGAAGAATGCGATGTTTACGTCTCATGACTTGGTTTAAGTTCCAATTTTGGAGGATTTGATGGCGTCTATATCGCTGTAAACGAAGATAAAATAGCAAAAGAGGGAGTAACATATGTAGAACAATGCACCTGGGTTAACACAGTGCTACCTGTGCCTAATCTCGTTCGCTCTATGCCCATTGAGGTCCTGCAATGCCCAGTGTTCACAAGTTAGCCAGATGTAATGATGAAAAAATTCAACAGGAAGTACTCTACCCTACTCCACCTTCTCATAGCTTTCCCATAGTCCCGAAATATTGAGAAAACTATCTACTCCTCAGCTTCCTTTCACCGCCTCTTCCGCTCTCAACTACTTTGACTCTCTCTCGTCTTGTTATTGTTGCTCCACACCGCTGTTTACACTAGTCCACTATGTCCTCACTAAATAACTTCCGAAGAAATAAATATAATGGAAAATAAGCTAGCAAAGAGGGGTAAACATTTTTCGCAATTGTAGATTATAGATAAAGGTAAGTTTGCTACTTTGTTCCGGATGGAAAACTGGTTGGTTAGAAAACTGCAAAATAGAGGGAAGAGTGAGCCCAATTATTTCTTGTAGATTCCACTCCAAGACCGGCTCAATGATTAGGTTACTTGTACAAAAGTTAATTGCCGAGAACATTACAGTGGAGACGAAACTCGTTGCAGCAAATGGTGGCCATTTATATTCCATACTTTTGTGCCTTAGTTGTGAGATTTATATTTTGAGTGCATAAGAATGTCAATTCATAAAGAAACAGGCCACGTCACGATGTTTTCCACCTATCGACGCACTTTTAACGATTTTTTGTTGGTTTTTTTGATGATAAAGTAAAAAAAGTTATCCAATCGGTCGATAAATATCTCTCGCCCTTGGTAAATACTGTGACAATACCTCAAAACTCAGTTCTGCGCTCAAAAAGGTGAGAAAAAAGTTTAGAAGTACAAATCGAAAGTCGAAGCCGTTTGGGGATCGAAATTAATGCGAAAATATCTATTACTCGAATTTAGGCGACTACAATCATTAAAAACTAGGAAAAGATACGTTAATAATCAGAAAAACACGTATTATTCATCACTGGTTTCGTCTGATGCTACAGTGCCTAGAAAATTTGAAGAAGAACATGTCTTTCATATAGAAAGAAGTGTAGAAGGTAATTACGAAGGAAGGGCACAAGAATTTTTCGTTCGCTTTTTTTTGTGCTTCCGTCACATGTAAATGAAGAATTTTTAGAGAATTTCTCAGAAACTTTTAGCTAAGTTTGAATAAGAAAACAGGCGAGGAGGCCTAGTTAACCAATTAGGACAGTTTTGAGGAATTCATGGCAACCATCAGCTTTCTCCAGGAATACACCAGAAAACTGCTGAGATTCGTGAACCTGTAGGATCAAATCTGCAGTTAAATTGCTGATATTGCACTTATCTGTGGGCAAGCATATTTGGGTACATGGAGATGACTTTGATGATCATGATACCAAAGCGCGAAACCCATCTCGGATGTGCAAGTGTTGCGGTATCACCTTATTAGCAATCATTTTGACAATTGCCATAAATATAAATAGTTAAGGTTCATTGATTTGTCTGTTGGATCTCCAGAAGTGTATCCCATTTACAGAAAATCTGTAACAATTGCGAGGCATCTGTTAAGAATTTTTTAGAAATTTAATTTGTACATTATACCTGTTATTTCCAGGATTTTCAAGGGATATAATAAGCATTATATTGACAATTTATCTTTTTTAGGTCCATTTAGGTCATATTAATATAAAGATATTTACTTTTGTAGATTAGTTTAGATACTGTATGAAAATCTTTATTGTATTAGGCACAAAATTTCGCGGATGCTAAGGATAGACTACGTTGTGAAATCGTCGCGTCTAGGGGAGTAAAGGACCCAAAAATATATAAATCTTGAACCGGTACGCCGGTAGCAAAAACAACTCTATTTTTCAGAGTCTCAGGCAAGCGCCACTACACTTTTTCTACCTTGAACTTCCCACATGTAGGGGGCTTACCATACTGTGAAGAACCAATACTATAAAATACTGTAACTCCATGACAGGAACATGAGTAGGCGTGGACACATCACCTCTGGTGACTGATGAGGTGCAAGAGGCAACACCACTATTGAAACATGGAGAACATTCACTCAGGGCCGAGGAGTGAGCAGCAGCTCCCGATAGCGCGCGTGGTGGAGCAATTTTAAGGTCGCTGTGAGTTAGTATGTGATAGTAAGGGTGTTTTATTTGTGTTTGAAAAGATTGTGCGTCAGTTGTTTAATGGAAATGACTGAAACCAACGATGGCGACTTTTTGTGTAAGGGTTAGATTAGACCCTTAAGATAGTGCGTTCACAGAGAGAGTTCCCCTTGATGTAGATGGGTCTCGAAATTTTCTGGGAGCATTGTTGGTTTAATTTATAATTGAAGATCGGTTGTCGATTTAAGGCAGAGTTTAGTGGTAAATTCTCACGAGTTGTACAATGTGGCACAGAAGCGTGCGGAGAGTATTCATAAATTAACTAATAATGCGGGCGACGGGAGTAAATCTGTCGCGCCTGCATTACTTGGGAGACATACAGGGTAGGGAAATGTGACAGGAGTTTCATAGAGGCGGGTTAGCCTTAACCATAGCATGTGTTGTATTGCGCTTTCGGTGAAGACGTATTTGAACTTACAGGCGGTCAAGATAATCATAGACTGCTTGCAGAACCCGCAAACTTATGGAATACTACATGACTTGAGACGTGGACGGAAATGCATCTGCGGCGAGAGATCAAGTATGCGAAGCTTGCCTCTTTGTGCATAGCGCTTATTTGTGGGTTTTTTTAATTTATGTATTCGTTTTCCGTGGGAGTTCATGGTATATGATAACGTGTTCTATAGTTGCTTTAAAAATCCGTCGAAGTTCTTGGGAATCACTCAGTGGCGGTCTATGGGGTCATGGACTGCTGTACTGAGGCAGTTGAAACGGAAAAAATATGTAGACGTATGCAATGTGCGACTTAGTGTAGCTTTTCAAGGACAGATTGAAACAAGTGATATGGTTTCATGTTCATTTGTCTTCTGCGGTGGTATCATGGTATTTGAAGTCGTAGAAGAGCTGAGTTGATGGATAGTTCCAAGTAGACATGCACAAGAAGGTAATGCAATGAAGCATATAAGATGGTTTGGATATATTGTGGCGCTTTATGGTTACTTTTAATGTAACAACTATTTCGTTTTTATGGAGGCCAACTTTTTTCAATTTTTAGGCACTTGATTGATAGGGCCTGGTACAGAAAAGTGATTAACGAAGTGGTGGACGGTGTAAATGAGCAATTCATCGATTTTGAGGGCAATGAGAATGTTGAGCTTAAGAGATCGACTAAGTTGATAGAAGCACGGATCGTCGTGGTGAGTGGTGAAGAAAAAGAGTTTAAGGCAGGCAGCGAGGCCTTTAATGTATTTTGAAACTGCAGAGGATTATGAATAGAGGTTTTTGCGGAGCCTTCCGGTGCGAACGCTGGGTATTTCAAGGGATTACTCGAATTAGAGGTGTTGCAGGTTATATACAAGGGTCTAGAAAGTTCTAACCAGGATGCCAAATTAATGCCAAAATGGTCCATATAGAGTCATTGAGCAAATGTGAGGGCAGTGTGAGTACGTAAAGCTGATTTATAGACGGTTTAGATTGTAGTATGAAAGATGAAGTAACTGTTTGTGTTTGATAGTTATTTCTCAGTTATATTCTAGTGCGGCTACTAGAGCCAATCAGGACGCTTATGGTCGCTGACGTATCTCCGGACACATCTCGCGCGGTCCAGGGTTTACGTGAGTTATATTTGTATTATGCACCCGGGTGTGAGTGACTAACTACCTCTCGGGGCATAAAAGACTATCATTAAAATTAGTGTGTATTCCACATTCCCAGTTTTAATCTGCATTTGCGAATTCGACGGACAACCATTCCCTGCGGTGGAGCGATATAGAGGTCGCGCTGTGCAGAGAGTTATCACCGCGCTTTGAAAGAGCAAGCAACGCAAGCGAAGCAGAAGGTACTCCTAGCACGCTTAAAAAGTTGTTTTAAGCTTAAAGAAACGTTTGCCGCAAACTCACACCTTTCAAAGCCTTTCGAAACCCAACAAAGATCTATTCATTGGACAACAATTCAAGTGCACGTTAACTCTTACTTTACCACATTGAATACAGAATCTAGGCTCCTAAATATGGATACACTATGGCTACTCAAGCAAGACACGAAGAGGACATCAACACATTCATAGAAGATATTACGGAAAGTGAAACAAATGGAGACGATATAAAGAAGGAGTTTATTCAAAATATTTCCCCACAGAACTTTGAGCGTTGCAGTAGAAGTACCCGCACTAAACTGCGTGCTTACTTGCACAACCATAAAGTAGAATGTGGAAAATCATCGTACTCTCCGATCATTACCAAGCTACTCGAGCTTCCACCTTACACCAGAGAACAAAGTTTGATATGTATTTCGAAACTGATGTGATAACTCAGAGCATTACACCTGATGCAGCCTACGAGACTGCGAGCTTGGCGCAAATTACCTTCGGTGAATCTACAAAGGAACATGTGAAAAGGCTTAGGAGTCCAGTTTAATATCTTAAGGATTGTAGAGAACCGTGGAGATGTGAAGACAAGTCTGCCGCTTCTATACAAAAAGTTTGCTATGGAACTGTCACAGAAGTTCGTGGAAGACCCACAACATGGCTTACCCCCAAACTACATATGAGCAATCATCAGATGCCAGGTCGGACAGCATTCATGATATTTTATGCTCCATGCAATAATTTTTTTTATTGGAACGACCATTACAGTCTGCAGAATAAAGCGAAAATAATATCAAGTCCGAAAAATGACCAGAAAGCAATTGTTGGTGGGTATTGAATTTAAAAGCAATATTACAAAGTTGTCTCGCGATAATTGTAATACAAGATGAGCGTAACGGCACTTTATTTGAAACAGACCCTTGTTTTTCGACTCGGGAAACGCCAAAAAAACAACTAAAATTTAACATCGTTTCAATAAACGATAATTGAAACGGATATTTTCCACTGACCAGGGCATCAGGCTTTGTTAATAATACTTTATCTATGAAAGCATACAAACTCAGTATGACAAAGGCAACAAACACCGCAGATACTGTCGTTTTACGCATTCCAGTGTGCAAATCATGACATCCTGCAAACAGAAGTACACGGCATTGACCATGTTGCAAAAGCAACAGACATACATCCACTACTCAACTGAAAAGGACAAGGGAAATAAAACCTTACTTTCGCAGCTCGCTGAATGGGCCAAGGTATGGGCCAAACTAGCCAAACCCCCAAGCAAAGCAACAATTTCCCGCACACTTCTCAACGCAACAGAATTGGTAACTAAACCAAATATTGATATTTCTAGGCGCACTCGGGATAAAAAAAGGGGCTAACTATGCCTTGGAGGAAGCCGTATTCCGTTGAGTTGTTGACCAGCATTCTAATCGCCAGAACATAAACGGCTCAATAATATGTGCAAAAGCACGCAACCTTCAGGATAAAACGAATTGCCGTTGGACAGATGAGTTGAAGATTTACAAGCTGGAAAAACATGCAGTCCGTACCTACATATTCATTTGCTCCATTTATTACACGAATCCGCATCACTGTTCTCAGCTTAAACTATTTCTCTTCCTTTCAGACCATACTTATAGCCTATAGTTTCTTAAATCGAGCTTAATAAATGTCAGAGAGTTACTCGCAGCATTTTTCATGGGTAAACGTACACATTTTCGCAAGACTATGACTACGGCTACAGCTTGAAGCACTTGCTGACGCAAATGGGAAAAGATATTCCTCTCTTCACTTTTAGTGATCCTAAGTGTGTCTTAGATGCTATCACTAAGTCAAGACGCCTACACGAACTTAGTTGAATTAATGATATTGCTGATATTCATCGAGCTTATAGTATAAATTAGATTAAGAATGTTGACTGGATTCGATCTGACAACAATATCGTTGACAACCTTTCGCGCAAAAACGAGAATGCTCTACTGGATAATGCTCTTGCTACTTCCTACCTAAAATTCACTATTGAGCAGTGGATTCTCAAGGATCAAGCTCTGCATTGAGGCGTTTTGCATGGAAACCGAATATGTGGGTCTTATATTTGGTCACTGTTGGCTATCCATGGTGGTATGAATTTCTCAAAGAAAACAGTTAATGATAGTTATGTCTGAGTTATATTATAGTAGGGCTAGCAAACCAATCAGCGCGCGTCTGGTCGCGATCGTATCTCCGGACAAATCTCGCATGACCTAAGGTTTATGTAGGTTATACAGTGGTGTACAAAAAGGTAAAGAATTAAAATAAAGCAGTATCAATGCTTTTGCTCTCGATATTGGTACGGAACTCGCACTTTTCTTCATATTATCGAAGGCACTAATGACTCTGGACTCATCCCTTTTATACAGAATCATTTAATTTTCGTGTTAAACAAGTTCATAGATTAAGAACTGGACAAAAAATAAAAACATTTTCAATGAAGTAGCCAGAGATCTATCTTTTATCCCCTTTCAGTATAAAATTGCACTTAACTTAGCATAAATAACGTTGCTGCACCTTCTAAGCATAGAGGAGACAAGATTATGCAAAATATCCTCATTAATTTCGTCCCAACATTTCATAATAGTCCCAACAAGCGACTCAACTGTACCAGACTGCTTTTTGATTTTATAGACTGCTCTAGCCAGATAACCCATAATTTCGCAATGGTATTGAGGTCTGGACTGTACACAGGCCTGTGCAAAAGGCCAACATTCTCGTTACCTAGCCATATTTGTACAATTCGAGCTCCATGGCATGGGCTCCATCTTGCATAAACATCCAGTTAATCAATAGCTCATCGGTAAACTGTAGCAAATCGTCCGGCAAAATCTACAGATACGCCTTTCCATATACAGAACAAATCAAAACAACAAGAGGCCCCTTCCTGGAGCAACAGAACATTCCCCATATCATAACTCCACCTCCTATGTTGTGCCTCCCCGTAGTTGTGGTTGTTGAGTTTCGCGAATCTTGCCATTTGCACGCCAACCTATCTGGACCATCTAGGTTGAAATTTTTCTCATCATACCAGATGAAAGGAGACCAGTCTTGTACACTCAAATTCCTCCTCTCAAAACACCAGTTGCGATGCGTAAAATGTGCCTTGGCTTTATTGCTAAAACAACCTGTATCTTCTTGAACTTCATGAATTTATTGTCATGAAGACTTCGGAGGATGGTCTTTGCACTGCAATTGAACTCCAGTGCCTTTTTCATGGCTGCAGAACCCTTTCCAGTTATCTTTACTTCCCTTAAACCCCGTCTTTCATCTGGAGGTGAAAGCCTTTTCCGCCTTTTCGATGATTTTTTTTTTCCATACTCCTTCTGCAGCCTAAAATAATGTAAACAACCGTAGGACCCTGATTTAGCTCGATTTCGATCTTCTGTGGAAGCCATGCCTCGTGCGTAAACGTAATAATTTTTCCTTTTTCCTCGTCACTTTAACTTTTTTCACTTCCCATTATGGATTGCTTGGTTTGGTCAATTCTGCAAATCGGAATCACATCTATCTCAAACTGAGTGGCCTGAATTATATTGGGTTGCATAGGTTTAGTATTTTGTCTTTTTGGTGGCTCATCGGCATTTAAAATGGTTTTGTTTATCATTTTGTCCACCGCTTAATCTATACTGTTGCCTGTCTCGAAAAATAATTACTTCATTATAGGACGGATTGTGTTATCATTTTCACTGCTTTAAATAACATAAACAAAAGTACTCATTGCGGTGTTTTCTCTTAAGCTGGAGCTGTAATGTTCAATTTTCCCAATTCTCTATCTTTTTGTCCACGACTGTATTTGTACTATGCGCACGGATGTGAGTGACTCCACGCCTCTCGGGGAATAACAAAACCAACCAACTATTCGTGTGTATTCTACGCCCCCAATTCATGTCGGCAGGGGGAATCGTAGTACAGTACAGTGGAATTCAGAAAGTTTGGCCGTGCCTGGGAACAGTACTATACTCAACCATGAAGGCAATAATAAGCCTACTGGTGTACAGTAGTGACCTAGAGGGAAGTAGCTGTAAGCTTGCTGGCTAACATTTCGTAGTGGTTTGTCTGGGAATTGAGCTCGTGACTGATGGCTAAAGTTTCGTGCAAGGGGCGTGTGGCCTATACTGTAGTGTAGGCCTCCGGGGTGCCACCGGTGGCTACGTGCCCTTTTACAGTAGGTAGGAATACAGTGATGCACCTGTTAGCTTTTTCAATTACTACGGTACGCAGGTTAAAGGTCTCACAGGAGGGTCTACACGTTTAATACGCTTACCTCCCCTCAATTCGACCGTCACCGCGATTAATACAATATATGAATCTTTTACTGCATCCTCCGTAAGAGGAAGGCTCGTGCTTATCCCTATATTCACTCTCGGAGGTTGGCACCCAGTCGCCTATAGGGTGCTAACCGACGTCGCGCGGAACGTGGCGGTTAGAACGATGGAGGCCTATGCTAAGGTTCGAGCGGTATTTACTCAGAGGTACGCTGCCGCGGCCGTAGTGTCCAATGCAACTTGTCTGCTCGGCGTCCTTTAGCCTAAATTTTAAGGAAATTTGAGAGGTACTACTGGTCATCCTGTAGGATACTACTGACCAACCTGACCATATCCTCCAAATAATAAATCACTAAACATTTCCCCCCGGTTATATAGTCGTACGCAAATCAAATAAAGTGGTAGAATTTCATGCTCAACGTCAATGAGACCCACCTTCGCCAATAGAGCCTTCATACGACCGGTACCCACTCGGCTTCAATTTACCCGAACTGGTTCATTGACCGCTCACTGAGATTTTTGAAATCTTTTCTTTTTTTCACTTCTATCTTACGTATCTTTCGCTACTGAAAAACTATCATGGAGTATTTAGTTTTGGTCTCCTGACATGGTAAAGACTAATTTAATAGAAAACAGTTCATGAGCAGAAAGAAAGCGTCGCAAGACCGCTCGCGCATTTAGTATTCAGTAAGTTTATTTTTTAAAGGCTTTCTTTTTGAGTAGTAGTAAGCTTTGCTATGGTTTTTTTTAGCATACCTCCCACATTACTTTATACATCGCCACTTGCATATATTGGCTTTCTGTATTTCGTTATCTACAAAAAAGGCCCATTCTTCATAGCAATGGATTAAAATATACTTTTCTAGTTGATTCTAGCGCTAAGTAACGATTTCATGACAGATATATTCTGAAATGGCCCTATTATTCGTCTTTTAATTACTTTATGTACAGTATGTCTTCATACCTACTTTTTTCGCTCCGAGACCAATGATTCGTAGTCTAGTTTCGTGTACAGTAGTCTCGTGATAATTGAAACACCTCCATTACACGCCTTGCGTTTCAATTATAGTGCGGTTTCAACAACCACGATACACGTGTGCAATTTGTATGCCTTTTCCACAAGAGCATAAACGGCCTACTTGACCGAGGTTTAAATGAAGAAGTTAATGATCCTCCTCCGCTGCTTGGAGCTGAACCGCTTAAGTCTAAGGGAATGTTGGGCATCCCTTAAAGCCTTCAAAGATTGACTACCCATCTCAGAGCAGTGCTCTTCACAAAAAGTTTTGCGAGGGACAACACACGCAATTGCTCACAGACATACGGCAGCCCAATGTCATCATTACTAATGGCATTACAGTTCAAATCTGATAAATCACCATTATCATCCTTGGCCATCTCATTGCGATCAACAGCATCAGACAATAAGGCATCATCTGTAGCAAATTCAATGCAGTCGTTCTCGCCCACTGGATTAGGTATCTCCGATATACTCATACAGCAGCGTACAGGCACAAGCAGTGCTTTTCTTTCTTCTACTTTCAGCCAAATTATCTCACCTGTAGGATTGCAAATATTGGAAAGAACCATCAGATCACTCCTACACTAGAGATACTCGAGAAGCGCTGTATTCCTCCAGCTATTAGTAATAATGCTGTCTGTTACCTCCCTCCAAATTTGTTTCAACCATTTCATAGCAGTGAACACATCAATTTTGTATAAGTCTTTGGCATTCTCATCAACTAAATCAACAGCTCTTGCCATTTGCAGAGATCAGAACCGCAGTTTCATTGCTGCAATAGTGCTGCCATCCATTGGCTGTAGCTTTTACGTGATATTCGGTGGAAGAGAAAACACAGTAGTGTACTTCAATTGCGGTAGGATTTGACGTACACCATGCGCACTGCAGTTGTCCATTATTAGAGCCTTTTTTAATTCGACGTAGAACCAATCCACTGGTCGAACCTAGATAGCCTTTCTCGGAAAAGACTTGCGGCCATCCACACTTTCTTATTCGCGTGGTAGTCGAATCCCAGGTTTATCCCTGTATTCCCCCAAAACATCCCGGTTTGCATGACTTTCCTATCAGCATCTGCTCAAAGCGCCGGGAACCGTCCGCATTGAAACATGGCATGAAGGTTATTCTTTCTTTGCTTTTTCCGTCCTGGCAAACGTTCTGTGGCAATAGTTACATCCGGTGCGATCCGATAGAAAATTCCAGATTCATCACAATTAAAAACGTTCTTTGGATTATAATTAGAGAAGGCCTCTTTCAACTTTGGTAGTTCCCGTTCCGGTGCTGTAACGTCGGCATCCCCACTCTCGCCATGGGCCCTGAAAACACGTAATCCCCGCCGTTTTTAAAAGCTTGCGAGCCAACCTTCGGATTACTTCAGATGTGATTTCTTTTCCGAGCGCTGAAGTGGGTCTCGTCCGCGAAAGAAGTTGAGAGTACGACCTTCACACTTTGGTCTAATGATTCATTCACTCTATACTCTACCTTCCTTCAACCATTTACTTACCGTTCCTCCAACTTATAACTAGTAGACACTGTACTTCATCACAAGCAAATACGCAAACGAATGCAACCACAATAAACAAAAAAACAAGTAGAAAGGGTGCGACTCTTTGCACAGTGAGTCGACAAAGTGCAAATCGGATTGTATTGACCTTTAAGTGGCTTTGTCAGCACTGTGTACAATCGACTCGCTCTTACTTTAATGCATCGTAACTTAAACACTTGGTACTATGTGATGATGCATTGCAGTACTTCGAGGAAAAGACATTTCAGTGAGCACCTGATGCTACGCTGCTTTCGAATTATTGCATCAACACTACGTGAACAACGCGCATCGTGAAAAACGTCGGACAGTGGCACGGATTATAGTTCGGAGGAAGCGAAAGAAAATCATAACATATCTTCAACTTCGAAAGATACTCGGACAACCGTAGGATTCGGGCGCTATGCTACATGATCTTATCTTAGATGCCTGCCGTAGTGAGAAATTTTATCTTCAACTAAAAAGGACGGATCTACCGACAGAACCCGAGGAACTTCATACATTTTGCAGTTAAACATGTATGCACAGTGCCATGCTAGAATTCTGATGCAGTTAACCCGAGGAACTGCATACATGTTTGCAGTTAAACATGTATGCACATTGCCATGCTAGAATTCTGATGCAGTTTGCAGAATAACAGTTTGCAGAATAACTGCATCAGAATTCTAGCATGGCAATGTCACATACGATCGGACCTGAAGGGCATACTTCTGCTATACACGCATTCGGCGCGCAACAGAGACTGGAAACCGGAAACTACGAACAACAAACGCAAGCTGTTATCCAGTGTATGTATCTCGCAACCATAGCCCGTCTTGAAATGGAACTTATCAACGCAAAGATACCTACTCAAACCACATTAAAATCTGCTCCAGGTAACGGATCAGCTTTTGGATTCCTACCACGTGATGAGGTAGCTCTCTACCATTGGGACGGACATTGGGACGGACCATTCCTGTTCTTGGAAAACAATGGAACACGCGCTACAGCTGTTGATACCAACTCAAATGAACGACTATTCCATATCACAATGCTCAAACCGTACCACCGAAGTAGTGCTCCCATCTCTATGCTGCTGAATCCGGAGGATAAAGACCCTAACCACCTCACCCAGATTGTGGAGGATCCTAATGACCCACGCTTTGATGACGCCAGGCAGAAGAAGTATGATGGTATGTATCAAAAGGTGGCATAAAAGGCGTAGAAAAAGCGAACGTTCCTGCAGACGCAAAAATCGTTGGAAATAGGTTAGTTATGGCGATTAAGAACCCAAGTGCCAAAACTAAAAGACTAAAAGCAAGATGGATCGTTTAGGGAGAGCAGTAAAACAGAAACACGATATATCCAACAATGCTCCCGTCTTAATTCGTCTTTCACTACGCCTTATCGTCGCAATATGTGTTGTCTATTTCGACTGTGATATATCCACTTGCGACGTTGAGTAAGCGTAAATTCAGAGCAAAACTCTCTCGCGCGCTTTGTGTATACCCACCTACCACAGGTATACCTATCTGAGAAATATATTTTGCGCATCAATTTAAACATTGCAGACTGATCTAATATGTCTCATGTTGGTTCGATACATATACACATAACCTATGCTAATCATTTCGCTACGAATGTGCAGTTTTTGAGTTTATCTGTTCTTACTCGTTAGCAGAACAAAGCTTAAAGGTCTTACAGGTCTTGCTACTGATGGTTTAATCGGGACAGGAACAAAGGAGTTTGAGGAACTAGAGGAACAGGCTACTGAGAAATTCAATTCTACGAAAAAATCTTTCTCTTGTCTCGCGTTTCTTGGAATCAACATCGTCAAACAAAAATGGATTCGAGATCAGTCAACCAAGCAATATAACCAGCTTTAATATCATGGACAATCTTGATCAAGACCAAACATGTACCAACCTATCCCAACCAGCTTCCCTAGAACAATCATCTACCTCCAATCCCACTATCTCTTCAGACGCTGGCGCTGTGGAGATACTATCAGCTTCTGAACCTGCGGAACGGGATTTTCCTCTCTAGCCACGACGTCGGACTCAAGCTATTCTATCGGGCGCGCTAAGACGCATCGGCCTTTCTGGATCCGGGGCTAAGTCTGTTCTAACTGCTCGGCTGAGCCGAGCCGGTGTCTCCGACTGCATGCAAATAATGCTTTTGGCCCGTATGTGAGAGGACCATAAGGCTGTTGATCCCAAAGTGCAAACTAATGCCTCTCGTGCAGGCGCAGAGCGTGGTCGCTCACCAAACTGGACAAGACACGAGACAGCCCGTCTTTGTCATGTTATCGCCGATGCCCGTCACTCTACAATTGTCGCACGGAGGTATCAGCGCATTGAGACTCGCTCGGAACTTGACGCTTGTCGCCATGGCCCATTCGCGCACGAGTTTCTCGAATTATTCAATGACGAAACATTCGCTCCAGATATGCCGGAGACCATATGTGGCGTTACTGAAGACCTGCTGCTACAGTTTGACGCTACCTTACATCCACACAAGCGGAACGGTACTATTCTCAAACAGAGGTCGGGCAAACTGCGATCTTCGTACACAGTGGCGGGTGAAAAGTACTACAGTTCTAGACAAAGAGACCCAGATACGTTCCCAAAATTCACAAATGGCGATGAAAGTCTCTGCTACATGCATTGTGTGTTCTGCAGTCACCCCAGTCTGGATGCAGTGGTAAGAACCATCCCTCCCAACGCTCAAATTGAGGTAGGCTTGAACGAGGTTGACTTGAACAGATCGTCAATTCCTTCGGTTCGAACGTCTGCTCGTAAGCGGAGGAGAGAAGATGGTATCGAATCTGTGGCCGCAGCGCTCAGCAAAATGGCAGAAACTAGTACATCTCCGCAACCAATAGTAATTTAAGACTCCTGTTCTGTCACTGCGACGGATCCTAATATTTTGCATCGAGAGGGACAAAAGTAGCTTCAACTGTGACACGCCTAATGGAGTTGGAGGGCAAGACTATCAGTAGTATCGAAAGCCTCCCAAGCGACAACGTGGATCCCAGCAATACTAGAATTCTACTTGGGAACCGTTTAGCAAAAGCGAAAAATTATCAAGAGCGCAATGTCCAGTATAGACGAAACTTCGGAGAATGATGATGGAAGTTAGGTCTACAGCTACGCACTGTGAGCCGTTTCGTTTCCTGAACGTCACAACTTCTATGTACATGGCCTTCGACGGGCACTTGCTTCTATCTCAGCTGTAAAGTCATCAAGAAGCTGAGATGACTCAAGATCCCGACGCCTGCGGTGTAAAGCCTCGCTAAGATCACGGTCATCTTGAAGGTAAATTTGACGATCTTCTGGCTCTGTATGATGTCCAATATCAGCACCAGGTGGCAGTGGTATATCAACGTCTTCTTCATTGTCTATAATGAAGTTGTGCAACTTGCAACAAACTGCAATAATGATAGCTTTCTTGGTCACAGTACATTTCAGTGGTCGCCAGAAAACACCCCACCTTCCGAAATGCACCCAAAGTTCTGCTCGATGTTAATTCGAGCACTGGACTGCCAGTAGTTGAAACAGTCCTTAGCGACGCTCAACGCCTTACCAGGCCAAGGCGTCAAGAGCCTGTTAATGCAAGTGTACGCATCATCTGCGGCAACCCAAAAACATTCCAACAGTCTTCCCTCTCCCCTCTTAAATAGTCTGCAAAGGCCGCTTAACGCGTAGGAAGTACTATCATGCGTTAATACAGGCGAAAAACATGACAGGAATGTGAATCTGTACTTTTAATCACACATTGCCTGCACGTTCAGCGCAAAGAAGCCTTTTCTGTTATAGTATGTAGACTAATTTGGTACTTCCCATGCAGAAGATTCTGTAATCTTAACAGAAAGTCCGTCCAAAGCACCGCAACACATATCCAACGCACCACGTCCTCCACGAGCAAATCCCTCAGAAACACCCTTCAACAAAGACTCATCACGATATGGAAAGTGTACTTCAAGTGCTTTATCTACTGAACATAGGTTTTCATCGATGTAGTGATATATGGTGGACGTAGATAGATTATGAGCCAGAGCTGTGTCGAGGTAAGATCCTCCCACAAGCCATCGCAGCGTAACGGATAGCCTTTGTAATGGAGAACCCCTTCGAAACTTGCAATCGTCTACTAGAGCAATTTGTTTTGTAAGGAGCATGAAAGTGGAATAAAACATGCGATAGAGACGTTTGAAGAACCGTGGAGGTGTTCCTGCAAGAACTGTAGAGAATGCAAAAATACATCGGGGTATGGTGCGCTCCCCACGCCCTTCACCGCCGAGGATGACCAAGAAGAAAGTAGATACTGCCGTCAAAACGCGCCCGTTATGTCTGCGACGTCTAGAGATGACAGCAGCTACGGCATTCGCAGTTTTCTTGGATGTCATCTTGTTATCGAGACTGGTGTGATAACAAGACAAGGAAGAGTATACAACTGTCCAAGCCCCAAATGCGAGGACGATACTCGTATACGATCCAATCCGGTACGCCGATGATGATCCTATACTTTACAATACAGTGTAAATGGGGGTTAATTTACTGTGGTAGATATGTGGGTTACAATAACTGAAGACTTTACCAAGCAGAAAAGGGGGTCTAGCGGCCCTAAAAAGGGGAAAAATCTATCCGAGCCAGGAACGGTCGAGTAGTCGTCGGTTGATCGCGACAGAAGTTCGTTGTTGTACGAGCGAACTGATAATCGTGAACAGCGATCGCGCTCGAAGGCGATACAGAAAGAGTTTGAAAGGTTGCATAAAGAAATAAGTTTTATTCAATAAATTTTTATTCGATGCCATACAATGGCAATAAATTTTTTGTTGGAATGACCCTAAGTTGCCGACGTCACTGTCATCAGCCCCCACTCCGCTCCATACGCCCAACAGCGGATTCACATGCCCCTCGCTGCCCTTACTGCATCTGAGCGCGCGAAATCTATCCGCTATGGCCACCTCTGCGCCGAACTACGAATCGACTTCCACCCGATGGCTTTCGATATATACGGGTCTGCCGGTCCCGGTGCCGAACGAGTTCTGTCCAGAATTGCTGAGTACATCGCACTACGTAAAGGCAGTAGTCCTGCCTTCGAGCGCGATCGCTTGTTCACGATTATCAGTTCGCTCGTACAACAACGAAATTCTGTCGCGATCAACCGACGACTACTCGACCGTTCCTGGCTCGGATAGATTTTTCCCCTTTTGAGGGCCGCTAGCCCCCCCTTTTCTGCTTGGTAAAGTCTTCTTCTTCTTCCAAGTTGCTGCTTTCTTGGATGCTGTCGGGACCCTACTCCCAGAATTACTACCGTGGTCTCGTACTGCTATGCTCTTGAGCCTGCTTATCTGTGGGCCGGTCGTCACACCATCAGAAGCATGTAAGGAACACAGCAAGGGAACAACCTCGGCGGCCTGCTCTTCGACTTGGTTTGCACCCTGTTTTACTCAAGATCCAAGAACTTTTAAGTTCCCAAGACGAGGAGGACGAACTAATGGGCCACATGCTGCTGCAACTCTGATACCATGATGACGGGTATATCATCGCACGCCACGATCAACTCCGCCGCGCAGTGGAAATCCTCTCGTCTTCGACGCCACCAGCAGGGGTCTGCACCTCTCTTTGCCAAAATGCAAGGTCTGGTGGCCGACGGCCCCCCAGAGTCCGTGCAGCGCCTCTACCCGAATGTCCTCAAACAAGAGTATAGTGAGGGCACACTCGTCCTCAACGCTCCAATTGGCACAGAGACCTTCACCAAGAGAACTTTCTCCGCGCACGTGAAGTCCCTCGAACCGTTTCTTGAGGCCATCATTGACCTCGAGGATACGCAAATAGCGTTCCAGCTGCTCCGAAATTGCTTCGGAGTCTGCAAACTCGGCTTTTACTACGCGTAGTCCCGACGTCGTCCACCGCCGAGGGAGCTGCCATGTTTGACGATATGATAGAGCGCTGCGTCCGCACACTGGCGGGGGGGTCCTGGATTCAGAGGTCTTCCGCGAACTCAACTTCCAGTGAAATCACTGGATGCGAAGCGGCCCTCCCTTGGGATCGGATTCACTTCCGCCAAAAACATCGCCGCGGCCGCCTTCCTCGCCTCCAGCGCGGCCACCAAAAGTTGTGCAAAGTCGTCTGCCCGCTCCTATCAGGAGCCTCACCTACAACGACGCTTTGGACGCCACCGGAATTGGTCACTTGCCTGTCTGCAGTCAAGGATTCTTCCATTTAGTGCCTTTTGCTCACAATACACCATCGCAAAAGAAACTAACAGACGCAATCCATGCAGCAGTGCAAGAAAGCATCTCCCCGGTGATCAAAGAAGGCAGGCATTCGCGCCTCCATGGCCCTCCCGGGCGCCAAGGAATGGGTGTACTGCCGTGCCCCGGCCTCAAGACAAGTATTGACCCCCGCGAATTCGCGGTGTGGTTCAATACTTCTGTCAAGTCCCGCTGTTCCTTCGGACGTGCCGTGCCCGAAGACGAAACTGCCCCGAAACCCTCGACTGTTTCGGGGATCACCTCCTTCACTGCAGACATGGTGGGCACAGAACTCGACGGCATGACCATCAAGTGGCCCTTTTTGCGCAAGACCTGCAGAAAGCGGCCCGTCACCCCGCCGTCGAACCGCGGGACGGGGTCCATCGCACAAGGCCAGACATCCGGGCGATGGGAAGCAGTGGAGGTACGGACTTCTTTGACGTGACGTTCGTCAACCCGCTGGCGCCTTCCACAGGAGGGCCCAAACGTTTAATCCGCTCACCTCGCTCAATGCGGCCGCCTCCGCGAAGCATAGAAGATATGATTCTTTTATTGCAACCTCCGGGAGAAGTAAGCTCGTGCCTATCCTATATCTACTCTCGGAGGGTGGCACCCGGACGCCTATAGGGTGCTAACCGACGTCGCGCGGAACGTAGCCGTTAGAGCGATGGAAAATTATAAGGTCCGTACGGTACTTACTCAGAGGCACGCTGCCGCGGCCGTAACGTCCAACGCAGCCTGTCTGATGGGGGCCTTGAGCAGGCTTTCTAGGGTAATTTTGGAGGTATTACTCGGCACCCTGTAGGATATTTCGGGCCACAACCGACCATATTTTCAAATATTAAATCACCCACATTTTCCCCCTAAGCAGCTGAACAATGTGATGTGCGCAAATTCGCGCACGAAAAAAATCTAGATGAGGACCATGATTGTATACAGTATCGGAATTGGGAAGATATTTTTACAGTTTTTGAATTTGCAAGATATTTTTAATTTGGGTGAGTGTGGCAAATTCGTCGGCTGATTTTTCATTTTAGGACACGCTGTCATAGTAGATGTCAGTACAGTTCCAGGTTGTGGGTGATACTACAAGTAGCTCTGAAAGGTCTATATAATGGCCACATCAATTCCCACCCCTGGCCGATGGCTGGCTGGCATGGGTATGGCACCTAGATATTTACTTGAGGAAATATCTTCTAATAGTCTCTCTGGTTCACACGATTACCGTGAATACATTTTATGGTTATTAGTATGTTTGTTTGAGACTTTTAGGGTAGCCAAAAGTCTATATAAGCCGAGTAAACTGCTTCCTTTAGTGGAGGTGAAGCAAGTTGGCAGACAACTTCAAGCAAGTCCCGAGTAGTAGGAAGTTGAGAGTCAACTTCAGACCCAAGAAAACTTTTTCTTACGCTAGTCGCAGAGCGTCGGTGGTAGACCCTGCCCTTTTATACTTGCTTGTAGCTTCCTCAACTCTCTTCTATATACACTCCCTTTGTTCGTTCAACAATACCACGGCAGCACTTTTGTCGCTCGCAACACCTCCTTCTCAGGGTAATTGGTTCTGAGGATCTCTTCCCCCGCCGATTTACCCCTATCACAATGCAAATATTTGAATTGATAACCTCAATCTTTGCACAATTATTCGCAGATCGACGAGGATTTAAGAAAATTATTTCCTCTTAAAACAAAAATTACTTTTTTGGCATTATGCTCTGCAATTACGTCTCCCTTCCACCTTCTGTTAGATTGAAGTGCCATCCACAGCTTTCGACGCATCGTACGGTTTCGCAAATGGCTTGACAATGATACGATATCTACGCTTCGGTACAAATTTACTGGATACCAACCCACTATCTACCACAGTAAATTAACCCCCATTTACACATTACGGCAACAATTACACCCATATCCTTGCAGGTTTTCGGCATTTTATGTAATTCCTTGCTTTGAAAAACGTTTCAAACAAGGATCTTTGTCCGCTCGCATGTCCTGGCGAAGGAACAACCATGACTCAAGATCTCTCGCTGCACCGTTGTTGCTGATGGTTATTTCAAGTGGATTGTCGTCCTGCGCCCCCAGGACACGTAGGAAGACCTGGTAAAGACATGTAAGGACGGCTCTTCCACTCGAAACAGGGTTTTCAAAGTTCGCTGTTTCCTATCGCTTTTCAACCTGCTGTCTATGTTGCAGTCTCCGAAGGAACGTGGTCTGCGCAGCCCTGTCAGTCCGTCGGCAAGTTCGTTCGTCCGGATTTTTCTTCGTCTTGGTTGTCGTCGTCTTAAGTTTTCATGCTTAGAATAGAAGTTTTTCAAGCTGTCTGGATCCCGTATTAGATGGTGGAATTTTCTTCTAGTTCCCGCTTCGTCCTTGTTGGAGTGGGTGATGGTTAAGCCGTCGCCTGGATATGTTGTAGTCTTCTAGAGTGTAACCACTACCTTCGAAGGGTACCTGTACGGTTCAGGTTTTTGAACACATTAAAAGATTCCCCCCCTCTCAAACAAGGAATTGGATTTTGCAGCCTGTGAAAACTTGTTCTTAACCATTCATATTATATTTTTAATCATTTTTTGTCAACCAAAACATTCTTTTGCAGTCTTTCCAGAAGGGAAAATTTGGGGTGTTTTTAACGCAAGATAAATATGGTCAGAATGATTTCTTTATTACGATGCATATATTTGCGGACTGTCTTCCTTCAGTCTTGTCCACTTTTCCTTTCGCTATACATATAATTGGCTCCCCGTTGTTCTGGCATACTAAGTCTCTCTCAATACGTTTCTGTTATTTCTATAAAACTGCGCGCAATTGCCCCATTATAGCTACTTTAATTTTAATTCTTTGTCTTCTCCGTGCGGTTCTGCTTTGTGATGTACTACTACAGGTTCGGCTGGCCTCCTCTCAGGAAAAGCAACAGTGTGCAGCTGCCCGGGGGCAGAAACCACTATTGTAATTGTACGTCCTATCTGCGAAACGTTGGAGAGTGGCAACTGTGCAAATGGTCAGGTCTGTGTTACTTTGATTTTCTTTTATTCCTGGTGGACTTCGCGCTTCCTCTTTCCAACCATCTTTTAACTTCACTTTAAGAGAAGTCTTTGCCGTCCTGTGTTCAAGACCTGACGCAGTACGAGGATGCTACAGCCGCCTTTACCACATGGAGCGCCTCTTGTCGACCCTCAGAACGAATTCCGTTTAGCAATTTCTGCTCATCCAACCCACCATCGCAGAAGAAGCTAACAGATGCAATTCATATGGCTGCGCAAGAGGCCTTGCCGCTCGGAAACATCCGCACCCGCGCCTTCCGCGCTAGCATGTCACTCCCGGTGCCAAAGGCTGGTCTACTGGGCACCTTGCCCTGGATTGAGGACGCACATCAAGAGCAAAGACTTTTCCGTGTGGTTCCAGTACTTTTGCCAAACCCCCTTGCTCGCCCCAGGTACCCCTTGCCCCAAAGCAGGATGCCATGAAATGCTGGATATCTACGGGACCACTTGCTACATTGTCGCTTTGGCTGCGAGCGGAATACTCGCCATCAGCCAGGTGACTTTACTGGGGAACGACCTTGCAAGAGCCGCCCGACGTCCATTCATCGAACCTCGTCTACACTACCAAAAACAGGACGAGGCCGGATATCAGGGCGATGGAAGCCGGCGGTGGCACGGATTATTTCGACGTAACCTTTGTCAACCCGCTCGCTCCCTCCCACGCAAGAGCCAGGGCTTTCAACCCACTCACAAGCCTCAACGCAGCTTACGCAGAGAAGCAGCGGAAATACCAAGGTTCCTTGCTGAGCTGCCTGGGAGAAACAGGCTGGTTCCTGTTCCCATCTCAACGCTTGGAGGTTGGCATCCGGCGGCGTTCTCCGTCGTCAAGGAACTCGCGAGAACCGTTGCCACCCGCGCAATGGAACGGGTTTCGAAGGTTAGAGCCATTCTTTTACAGCGGCACTCCGCTTTGACAGTAACCTCCAAAGCCGCTTGTTTGCTGGCTGGCCTCCCTTCCACCTTCTGGTAGATTGGACTGCCATCCACAGCTTTCGACGCATTGTACGGTTTCGCAATTTGCTTGACAATGATACGATATCTACGCTCCAGTACAAATTTACTGGATACCAACCCAATATCTACCACAGTAAATGAACCCCCCATTTACTTTAACAAGCTACGAGAAAGGCTGCCAACTATCTCCAACCGCTTCAACTAGGCATCGCCACAAGGGCCGGCACCGATACCATCGTCCACAGTGTCCGTAGGGCTGTCGACAAGTTTGGGACTAGTTCTGAGTACGCTATGCTCGCAGTAGACCTCAAAAACGCTTTTAGCCTGTGCAGCAGAACCGCTTTTCTGGACGCCGTCAAACGCCTATTCCCCGAATTGCTGCCGTGGGTCTCGTACTGTTACGCAAACGAGCCAGCGTACTTGTGGTCCGGCCCCCATATCATTCACAGCATGAGAGGAACACAGTAAGGGGACAACCTCGGTGGACTTCTATTTGACCTTGCCCTGCACCCCGTCGTACTTCAGATCCAGGAGCTACTACGATCGGGTAACCAGGAAGACGACACCGTGGGTAACTTGTGCTCCATCTATGGTACCATGATGATGGGTACATCATCGCACGCCACGACCAAATCGCCCGCGCCGTCGAAATACTCTCATCCATCGACGCCACCAGCAGGGGACTACACCTATCCCTGTCAAATGCAGGGTCTGGTGGCCTACAGCGCCGCCGGCGTCCGTTCAATGCTTTTACCCGAAGGAGCTGAAGCAAGAATAAGCGAGGGTACACGTGACCTAAACGCCCCCGTCGGTTCCTCGGACTGGACGAGCAAATTCTTCACCACTCACGCCCAGTCCTCGAACCGTTCCTCGAAGCTGTCATAGACATTAACAATACGCAAGTGGCTTTTCAGCTTTTGTGCAATTGCTTCGGGGTATGCAAGATAGGATACCTCCTTCGTGTGGTGCCACCCTCTTGCACGGCGGAGGGCGCCGCTATGTTTGACGCCATGATAGAGCGAAGTCTCCGGACACTCGCCGGTGGAGTACTGGACTCGGATATATTCCGAGAACTCCAACTACCGGTGAAACTCCAGGATCGTAAGAAACCCACCTCGGTTTAGGGTTCACATCGGCGAAAAGCATCGCGGGGCCGCTTTCCTTGCCTCCAGCGCAGCTGCCAACAGGCTGGCCACCGATATCTTGCCGGCACCCATCACGGATCTTACGACGTACAATGATGCCGTCCGCGCCCACCGAATATGGTCGATTTCCTGCCTGCCCTCACGACTCCTACCCTTTAGTGTATTTTGCTCAAGCAAAACCACTCCGCAAAATACACTAACAAAGCAGTCATGCGGCAGTTCAAGAAGAGATCCCTCTCGGCGACCAACGAAGGCAAGCTTTCCGGGCTTCTATGGGCCTTCCCGGCGCAAAAGGAATGGGTTATTGTGCTCCGTGCCCCGGCCTCAAGACCAATATTGACGCCCGTGAGTTCTCAGTGTGGCTCCAGTACTACCTCCAAGTCCCGCTCTTCGCCCCAGACACGCGTGCTTACGCCCAAACTGCCCTGAGGTCCTCGACTGCCACGGGGATCACCTCATGCACTGCCTGCATGGTGGGCACCGCACCCGACGACAGGACCGTCAATCGTCGTCCTCGCCAAGACCTGCCGAAGGAAGCCCGTCATCCGGCTATGAGCGGCGACAGGGGCTTCACCGCACAAGGCAGGATATCGAGGCAATGGGTAGCAACGGAGGAACGGACTTTCTTGACGTCACTTTCGTCAATCCTCTTGCGCCCTCCAATAGGAGAGTGCGTACTTTCACCCACTCATCCCCGTCAAAGCAGCCATCTCCGCCAAACATAGAAGGTATGAACCACTGCTCGCGACTGCTACTAGAGGGAGGCTTGTGCCTATCCCAATATCCACCCTTGGAGGCTGGCACCCAGACGCGTACGCGGTGCTAACCGATGTCGAGCGGAACGTGGCCGTTCGAGCGATGGAGACCTATGGGATGGTTAGAGCGGTGCTTACCCAAAGGCACGCCGCTGCGGCCGACCTGTCCAACGCGGCATGTCTGCTCACCGGCATTGAGTCGGCCCTGTAAGGAAGGTCATGTACTGTAGTGTTACCCATCAGCGACGGCTTATCCCTCACAACGCATTAGCCGGGTGGATAAAACCGACCACATCTTCCATGCATTAAAATAACCAAAAATTCCCTTTAACCCCATGCCCGTATGGTGACGTTTTTTTCGTCATCTTAGGAAAAGGTGACCTAGGGTGAAAAAGACTCACAAATCACCGTACAAGTAGATCATGTCACCACGCTTGGTAATCCAATCACCATTTTACAAGAGATTTCACCATGTAAGGTAGCCAATCACGCTAAAAGAAGATGATCACCTCCGTGCACAGTGATTTAGGTGTTGCAAATCACCAAGAGTACCCGTACACTGCCGTACACTCACCTCAAGCTCAGCATATCATCTGCAGAAAACATCTCGTCCTGCTCTCACCCACCGTCAGCCAGGCTTAAATCGCCGTTTTTCTCTCCACAACCATAAAACCACTCGTAGAGGCTCATATAATAACCCCTCAAAATTGGAAGTCTCATGGATCACCATGACGGAGAACACCCTCGTCGCAGCCTACTCTTTCTGCATTCCAGCCGTCTCCAGAAAGAGATTCATCCTGGGTACCACTGGATCAACAAGAATCACCTTTATCTGAGGACGCTGCTGACTCGACCCGCCCCGCTTCACAGGAAACTCCTGATCATACCAGACTTCACTTAATCATCGTCATTCTGCGGCTGAAAAGTCCAGGAATCTACGGCACGAAAGTTGAATTTTGAATCTGAGAGCACTTCACAGTTATCTGACGACAGTGAAAGACCCTTCTCACAAGGACTACAAGCATATTTGCTCGGCATGGAAAAGGACACAAGCGAGGAGGAAAGCGATATGGTGGATGTTAATGACGGACTAAACCAGATATCTGATAATGAGATGGAATGGCTGCGGAATCCCACAAAAGACTTTACACACGCTGTACAGGACTCCTCCCGACTCAACTGTGACAAAACAGTCGCAGAGGATCAGTACTCTGCCCTCTTTGCTGATCCCATTCATTTTTTTCAGATAAAGACCCTTAGAAGACTACCACGTAGGTCAAGAAGCTACAGAGTCCGCCAGCGGAGCTGAAGAAGATCAATCTGCACGAGGTCAACGTGGTGGACTGTCTAAATGGGAATACTCTGGCCCCTTTGAGCCTGTTTCAATAGAGTTAGACACTGTGCACAAGTACCTTGCAGAGCGCTTTATCAATGAGGCAAACAAGCTTGTTGAGTCGGTTGTGGGAGATGCCTCCGTGAAATCCGAATCGGCTGTGACGGCCACCAGTTTAATGCAAATGGACGCTTTTTCTACCTGATCAAGTTTTAAAAAAAATCACCTCGAACATTAATCGAGTTTTGCAGCTGCGCAACCAAAAAATGACAGACATATCGGAGCTAAGAAGTATTATTGCCATGCACATACTTGCGGCTTCTTATCATTCTAACGTGTCAACTATAGCTAACTATCGTAATAAGGACTTCTTTTTCAATCTCGGTATCTCTGCTAAACGGTACAGCGAGGTTTGGTCCTTGGTCTGCTGCACGAGAGATCGACGGCAGAGGGCGGAAGAAAGTGGGACTGGCTGGTCAAACAGACCGACAAGGGGTTCGCTTTACTCACTGAACTAAAGCAAGAGCTGGCCGTCATCAACCGCGTCATTTGTTACGTCCCCAGTGCCACGATATTCAGCCTCAACGAAGATCACCAGCGCCTTCGCTCGAGGCAGTGACACAGTTTACCGACCTAAGCCATGTCAGCAACCCATAGAAGGCGCTAGGACCAGTCAACAACGCCCTCTGTTCCGCACTCAACATCACCTTTATTGACAGTCACTACTCGCGTCCCGGTGAGCAGGTTCTCGATACCTGGCAGCGATTTATACAACTCGTGCAGGGAGTACCGACCAATGGATCCATTGCTCCCATGGTCGACGCTATGTTCGCATCCAACCGTGGTTACAACTCCCAGAGCACAATCGCGTCTATTAACGAAACATTAGGGCCACTGGCCTGGGGACACACAAAAGTCCCTAGATTTTCCCTTCGTGCTCGTTGACGGCGCCATCATCAAGCGTCAAAAGGGGATAATGATCGGGGAGAAAGGGGTCCGCGCATTGTACAGTGCGAAGCGAAAAATGAGCGGCAATCGAGGGAGACCCGTACATGCAGGCGTCTACCGGGAATCGTTCAGCAGACGCATTGCAGCAATCTACCACAACCACCAAACCATGTTCGATATGCACAAATTAACGTGGTCCCTAAACACAACTACCGGAATCGTGCTTGTATGTAAAAGGCATTTGCAAGCCACGCCATTCCAGAGCTACACCGTCAGTAATATTTCTGGAAGCGGTTGTCTACGCGCTCCACCACCATGAACACCGCCGTCAACATGACGCTTCAACAAACTCTCTCCAACGTCACGCATCTCACGCTCTTCAGTCGGAAGAACCGGGCTGGTTTCTCGCTCGGGCCTTCAAGTACACCTCTCGAACTTCACATGGCTTTTTCAGGGCAGTATCGTCTCGATTGGAAGAAAACATGGGGGTGATGGCAAAGCAGTTGGCGGGGACGCGTTTGTATCAGTATATTGAACCTTTACCTGTCGAAGAAGAAGCGACACGAGTTGAGCTACGATCTAAGTTCTGCTTCATCGTCGACGAGACTGGTATGAAGACGAACGACGAAGCCGTGCAGAGCAGGACCGCACGGGCGCGTTGGATACGATAACAGAATGCACGTCGCTGTCTCTGGGATCCATGCGGCGCAATCAGCTGTTTGCATTTCTGGCAGCGTTGGGCAGCGTCAGACCACCACTGCGAGGAAGCAGCATTTAATTGAGAAGATTCTGTATTTGCAGACTGAGAAGGCTGCGGGAAGGCTTTGTTGGAGGAGAAAGAGGGGCAGGGTCCAGAGGAGCCAGATGATGATGTGCAGAAAGAGCGGCTGCTGAAAAGCCTCTACCAGGCAACGCTGAGCTGTTCGGTGATGAAGCCACTCATATCCACTCCGGGGATGAGGTATTATGAATGAAGAGCAAGTATTGCGAGCACTTCCCGGCTTCTTTCGAAAGCACAAGGCAGTGGAGATCAACACTTTTTGGAGGTCGACGCGGCCGTCGATTTGCCTGTATCAACCTCTTTCTCGATCGATCATATTCAAACGGTTGGATTGATACAGTCTAAAACGACCACCACGCTCGCTGATAGTCCCGATGGGATTGCGGCTGTGTTAGGACAAGCTCTGATGTTGATATCATGCCTATCGAGATTAAGACGATGAACTCCTTGCGCACTAACGAAAAGGCGCGTAAGCGAAGGTCCAAAAGCTATACAATAACCTCTCTGAAGGAAATTGGCAGTTTTCATTTGTCCAGTTTGTGCTTCCGCGAGCTGTGCCGTCAACAGAATACCGAATTCAAGTTCTGCATCATGCAGTGGTACTTGGGAAAAAACGGTTATGTTTGTGGTTGCCAAGGGGAGTTCGATGGGTCACGGGGAAATTATATATGGCGTCATCCTACACTTCTCTGAGTTTCTTCGGAAACTCATATCTGTACTCTTTTTTGCTATTCATAAGACGGGATTTAACTGGATTGGTTTAAGTGCTCATTCGATTCTCTCATGTACAATGAGCTAGTGCAGCATTCGCGCGCGTCCGACTTGAACTCCTTCTGCTCATTTTACAATTTGAGCCATCGTACAAAGCGCTCGTTTCGACAGAAGGCCCTTTACTACCAGTTTGTATGATCAGGCCGACAGCACTGGTGTTTTGGAACTCATTGAGGTGGCGTGGATGAGTTCAGTCGAGCACTTTTGAGCCTTTCCTAGACTAATTCCAGCGAGAATTCTATCATAAGCGTCATAGGAGGCTCATCTGCGCGCAGGTTAACAATGCAGCCATTGCCTACCGACTATCGCAAGCAAAGCCAAGAGGTCAACTACCGGGATCATGCAGCGTCGATATTGAGTAAAGGTATAAGGAGCTACGACACACGGTCTCTAAATACGGGACTTTACAGACTTTGCCCGTGGTTTGGCTCTGTAATGCAAGAAAGTAAGGGAGGCATGTGCGAGCATAAGTAGCGGGATTGGCGTGGAGGTAATTAAACCATTATACACCAAGAACGTTGCTGAAAATACAATCGGGAGGACGACCGGAAACGGAGGCTTTCGAATATCTCAAGTCATATGAGAGTAAGGGGAAGGCTAAATAATGCGCGTTATGTTCGTTCAACTATGTATACACAATGGAAGGCCGCAGGTTTCGAAAGAAAGGGGGGAAAGGGAACGAAATGGTGCTCGCTTTGTAGGCAGGCGATATGCAAAAGCTGTTGAAAGGAATGACACACGGACCAAGTGCTTGTTCGCGCTTCAATATCTGAACAGGAGGCCAAAAAATTGCTATCTGTGAGCGCTCAAACTGAGGTAACTCTACATATGGTAGAGGAATAGCCACAGCAAGTTTATTGTTGTATAAACGCTATAATTTCTGGATTGTAGACAGAGGCGGATGCTCGAGAGTGTCCACATTCTTCATGGACGCGGCTCGGCTTGAGACTGTGGAATTGTTACTGCCGGTTTGGGGTGGGGACGCGCAGCAGGTGACATCCAGTACTGATGCGGGTTGTGTCCCGTGTAATGTCGATTTCACGAAAGACAGAACTGTGGCCGTTGCAGAGGTGAATAGTAGGGAAGAGCGGAGGAGAGGAGTCTGTAGAAGGGCTGGGAGGAAGAAGGACTTGAGGTGGGATAGGGATTTGGGTTCCGAGGTAGTGTCCTCGGCGAACAGTGTAGAGGAGAAGTGGGCACATGACAGGCGGCCACTGAGCCTTTCGCACCGCAGCCCTCGATTTTCATCCCTCTCATTTGACCCAGTGCCGTAGGACAGTGCGGATAAATGGTGGGTGCGGGACAGGCGTGTTGAAGAGCATGGACGCGAGACGATTAAACTGGAGAGGAACGCGGGTTTGTTATCGGACTGAAAGGTAGTAGGAGCGCTGAAGAGACCCTTTTAAGATGATGCCATGACTTTGAGTGTATTGCTGGGTGGTGGTACATTTGGTGATAAACAGCACTTTCATCACCATTAACTGCGGTGATCGTCTACTTTTCGGCTGATTGGTCACCTTACACCTTACACGGTGAAATATACAGTAAAATGGTGACTGGATCACTAAGCGTGGTGATGTGATCTACTTTTACGGTGATTTGTGAGTCTTTTTCACCCTATGTCACGTTTTCCTAAGATGACGAAAAAACATCACCTTATAGGCATTAGGTTTTCATATGAACTTAATGCAACGATTTGCTTCTCTACTGTACAGTAAAGTATTTCCTTGTTTTATTTCTGTCAAATCGTCGTTCTCTGTTCAAGCATTCCTCTAAGCGTCACCCCTCCTCTCCTTTTGTATGCCGCCGAGGTATTTGCGGCGTACAGTAGCGAATCAGCCTGCGCCTCTCGGGACGCCTGTCCCCGACGACAGCCTCTACCTACACAGGGGGGGTAATTGGGGAAGTTCCTGTTTGGAAATAAATGTAATTCCTTGTAAATTGTGGGGTGTTAAGCGCACACGAGCAGATCAAGGTAGAACTGTGGTTGCAACTTTGGTTGAGGCTGGCTGGGTAAAGCCGGCCGCTCCAAACCAGGGTTTATATAGAACTGAAGATAGCTACAAACTAAAGGAAAATGCAGTCTAACAGTAGCGAATTCAAAGGTATTCCCGTAAAACAGCCCTGACGGTATCGTAAGTAGCGCTTTCAGAATTGTAGTTGGCACGAGTGACATACTCTGACAAGATGTAAGAAGTACATTGGTCCAGGTGGTATGGCATAGCAAGGCTACCTTTGATTGGTAAAGCAATGATATAATATCCCTGTGTGCAACTCGCCCGTAACTATTCCAAGTGTACCAATGGGGTCAAACGCTGTGTTCAGAACTGTAAGGAAAGTGTAATGACAGCAAAGTGCCTAGTAGCCCTGGCTGCAAGGTTACCGGTGGCTTGAATCTACAGTACAGTAGATGCAGTAAATTTGCTGTAAGGTCTGTGAAGTGAAATACAACATCACTCCCCCCTACAGAGAAGAATCGCCCCGATTCTTGAGGTTCTGCTTGTACTTATTCAAAAGTCCTTGTGAATTCTTGAGGTATGATTCGGGAAGCCATGAGTTTCATGGTCTCCGTACCCTTTCCATTTGACAAGAATTTATTTTTTCCAGTTCCTTTTTATGAGCGAGTATAGAGTCAACTTCGTATTCCTCATGTCCATCTTGAAATTGGAGTGGTAGTGTGGTGGAATTTGTCTTTGAATTCATCTTCAAAGAACGGTTTCAAGAGGCTAGCGTGGAACGCATTATGTATACCTCTGTCGATCATCGGTTGAGATAACTGCAGACGGTAAGTCACACCGTTAATATCCTCTGTTATTTCAAAGCGACAATACTTTGGGTTCAGTTTCCGTGATCCAGCTGCATCTTCAAGTGATAAGTTCTTGTTGATAGCCAAACCTTATCACCAATCTTGAACGTAGACGGCCTTTTTTCTTGTTTACATATTTTGCGGTGGACTCATTGGATTTTCGGATCTGATTCTGGGCTTTCCTTAATGCTTCTTGCACATGTTTTAGAAAACCTGCTGCCGCTGGATTGTCTGACGCTAAAACATCTAAGGGTATGTTCGTGGTTGAATTCCATAATTGAGGAAAAATGGTGAGAAAGTTGTTGTGAAATTTCACAGAGGGTTGTAAGCAACTTCAAAGTCTACCAGGAAATTATCCCAATCTGATTTTCGAAGCTAACGAAAGCACGGATCATTTCCTCTATTTTCCTGTTCATTATCTCTGATTGTACATCAGTTTGTGGGTGGTGTGCAGAAGAGAGGGATATCTTTGTTCCTAGTAGAGCAAAAAGTTTTGTCCAAAACTTGCTCATGAAGATGGGATCTCGGTCACATATGATATTCTCTGGTAATCCATGATTTCGGTATACGTGATTCTTGAACAGCAGTGCTGTTTCAGGAGCATCTGTGTTTGGTTTCGTTGGTATTATTCTGATCATCTAGAAAGTCTGTCAACGACTGTTAACACGCCGTTGTTTCCACTTCTCGACTTTGGGAGAGGTGTGACGAAATCCATTATATGGGTCCATTTGGTTTTCGGTGGTTCTAGTGGTTGTAAAAGACCTGCGGGCTTCTGATTGGTTGCTTTGGTTCTCTGGCATTGGCAGGAACGTAGTATCGGATTATCCGATCTTAAATTTTTCCAATAAAACTTTGGTGATATTCTGTTGATGGTTTTGCTTATTCCTAGTGTCCCGTGTTGGGCGTGCAATGATAGTCATGCAGAGCTTGACTCTGAAATTTCCTTCTGGTACACAGATCTTCTTGTTTTAAGTAGAAGCATCCCTCGACGCTCAAAGGGAGCTTTAGGATCTTGATAATGGGTTCTGAGGTTCTCATCCCTACCATAATCTTCTACCAACCCCACTAACTCAGTGTTCGTGAATGATATGGTCGAAATGTTATTGGATTCTGAGGATGTCTGGGTAATAACTTCTTGGAGTAATGAATTGTTTCGGATGTGCCTTCTTGTGGTTGCCTCGATAGTGCGTCCGCCACTACATTTGATTTTCCTGAGATGGGTATTATCTTGAAGTCGAAATTAACTAATCTTTCCAGCCATCTCAATTGTCTCGGGGACAAGTTTTGTTGTGTTTCTAGGTATCTTAGGGGATAATGGTCCGAGTGAATGGTGAATGAATTACCATAAAAGTATGATCTCCACCACTTGAGGGAATCTACAATGGCCAAAAGGTCCCTTTCATGGGCTGCATAGTTTTTTTCCGCATTATTAAGAGTCCTGGATGCAAACGCGACCGTCCTTTTAGAACCTAATTCTTCCTGCTCTAGCACTGCACCAATTGCATACTGTGATGCATCTGTGGTGACGTAGATAGGCAGTGTGGCGTCGAAACTTCTGAGAATCGGTGCGCTACAAAGTGTTTGCTTGAGTACTTTGAAGGCATAGCAACCCCCTTTCCAATAAGCAAGGTACGAAGGTTCTCTACACCCCTTCCCTCGTCCCAAGGCTCGAAGATGGGCTTATTGTAGCAGATATCTGCCTCGATAACCACTGCCTCGCGGAGTCCCGCATTCAACTATCATTTGGCCCTTACATTCCATCCTTAAGCCTCTATCAACCTACCTACCTTCAATTGTTGTTTTCCACTGGGCTCCGAGAAAGCGGTTCCGAACGCCGGGTATCAAGCTGACGCTGGATTAGTGGATATCCGCGCAGTGGTGTTGTACCACAACCCTAGGGGATGGTTCTTCAGTAGCAGATTTTGTGTGGTAGAGCAAATGCGAACCTAAAGGGGACGATTAAACCAAAGGGATAAAAAGTGGCCAAGGATGGAAGGGATTCAGGGCGTTCAATGGGCGGGCAGTTAACCATCTGGGGTGAATTCATCCAGGTTGGTGCCGATGGCTCGGAGATGCGAACAATTTGGGGGCCCCAGGTTGCTTATCTCTTTACTTTTCCACTAAGAATTCTCTGTATTATATAACCTAGAGGATTGTACTACCTTCCAGAGGCGGGATATAAAGAAAGCTACGAGTTCACCGTCGCCAACCGACGGCGGTGCGTACTCAAGGGTTTCAGGCTACATCTCCACGAAGATTCTTACTGTACACCCGATCCTTACAGTAATCTCCGGCTGGACTCCAAAACCTACACATGGCATGCTCACTTGGAAAGGACGGCCAGCAATGCACGTCCTCATCCCTGTTGGATCATTACACCCGAGCCCCTCGGCTTACAGAACTTCCCCAGGCGGCGCCACCACGTTACTCCCGGCTCCCCGAGCTGCGGGATATCACAATACTACATCAATTAGTCAGACAACTGGAACCGGTTCGGAAGATGACTGGTAAATTGAAAGAATCGGGAATGAGTAGACCTTACCTAGCACGCATTGAGTTGTCGGCTTGTGTGAATCCTTTGCTGTCTAGAATTTCAAGTTGTTGTGCAGGTACCTGGGTTTTGTGTCTTTTGGGATAGTACTGTCGGTAATTCTGCGTGGTTGCTTGGGAAACTGGGTATGTAATTACTCGCATCCAGCTTTTCAGTCTGACGCTGCTGACCGCACACCTTGGGAAAAACCGTGTGAGCTCTGCGTATCAAAGGGGAGCTCCTGAGGCAAGGTGTTACGTCGCAGTTTGTTCACAGCGGCATCAATTGTCTATAAATCCATAGCTTCTGTTGGTTTTTAAATTCTCTCTTTGATTTGCAACTATTCAACTACCAAGCCAAGAACAATTTCAAGAATCTCATCTCCACCTTGGACAAAAACGTTGCTCGCTCGACGCATCGCCCATCATCATCATCTATCTACATTATATTTACCTTCAGTGCCTTAATTTTAGCAACAGTAAGTAACTGACCCACATCCTATTGAATACTGTCCTCTATTGTGAAAGAGTGCTTATACCAAGAGTAGAACGATGACCACCCCCGCTATGTCGGCAGATTCTCCAACTGATTCTGGGGCCTTGAATGAGCCGGGGACATTAACTCAAACGGCTCCCATGTTTATAGCAACCCAGCTTTAGCCTGCTTTAGGTGCTTAGACGATATCCAGAGGTTTTTTGTAACTACAATTCGAGTTATGGAGGCAGATGACTCTATGAAAAGTGCACTCTAATGCTAGCAGTTGCCGAGCTCTTTCCACTGCCTGTCCTTTTGGGGCGATTTTCCGTGTCATTCCAGCACTACACACACGACTGAGGAATTTTATGGACCGTCGAGGAGCAAATCTCGTCCAGCGTTCATCTCGACGGATACTTATGACGCTAGCCCCAAATCTATACGCTGACGAGGACGACAGATGTCCAGCTTTCGAGTAGCGAGAGGTATTATTGCTGGAGTAGACGTAATCAAAACGCAGATAATGGTGGATTGAAATTGGAGGAATGTTGACCCTGAAGCACTCAATTGGCACTCATAGACGCCATAGATAGTTCTGTGTTGCAGCTACGAATGTGATTGCGGAGCCTGGAACGGGTGTATGCCTGAGTGAACAAGTCCCGTAGCAGCTGGGGAGGTTCGGGTATAGGAGAAAGGCTGACTTTTCCACTTTGACAACAGGTGAAAAAGTGTGGCTCTGAGTCGCTAACTATACCGGTAACTGTTTCCTTCAAAAAGCTGAAATCACCGCAGTTACCACATGATAAATTCATCTTTTCGTGGTGCAATTAGGGCATGCACCGCAATTTATCGCGGTTTGCCGCTGCCTACAAGGCGGAAAGCAGAGATCTCGCCACTTTAATTGCAACAAGGTCTGTCTCCTGGCGTTTCCACCGCCGAGCAGAGTCCTGTGTGGCCCTCTTTGTCCTGCTGACTATCTTATGCGACTTTCTGCGCTCCTGTTCCGTAGTAATATCTTCATCCGCCCTCCTCTGTTGCATAGCAAGGCGAATGGATTTCTTTTACGCTTCCCGCGCAAGGGAGCCTTCATGCACCCTCTGCTTCTCCTTTGCAAGGCGATTGGACTCGTTTTTTGCCTCCCAATCAGCTGCGCTCTGCATATCGCGAGGTTCTCGCATACGTTGGCGGTTAGTGGGTGTGATTATTTCCACATGTCGTTCCCTCCTTCGCCTTCCCCTTATCCTGTCGGCGGCGTGCCGAGAAGCGCGCTGCCCATCCGTCTCTTTTCTTCTCAGCCATCCGTACTCTATGGCGTTCCCGGTCTCTCAGCAGCTTGCTGTTTCCGTCGTGTACCTTTGACGGCTATCCTCACGCACCTGGATCTTTTGACGTTCCAAGTTATGAGAAACGGCACTTGACGTTCCAAGTCATGAGAAACAGACCCTAGACCGGAATGGCCAGGCTCTACAAAGCGGCACTGTAGCTGGAACTATGGCTGGTACTGGAACAGGGATTGGATCCACCAGCTCCGTGACAACCGGTACTGCGGGCGAAACTAGAACCTGAGTTTGTACCGACACAAAGGCAACGCTTGGGCCGCCCCTTTCCAATAGCCGGAAAATGGTGTAGGCAAAGTTTCAAGTCAATGCGGTCAATATTTTGGAAAAATATATAAAATGGTATGTCTTATAGGTATTTCGCGCATTGTAAATCCGATATATCGCGGGTGCGGAGCAATAACAGACTACATGCATAATGTATGTTCCTAGTTGAGTGCTAACCGTGTGGTCCACGTCGGCCACGTGCACAAGTGTATGGGACCAATTGCGTTCGCCAGAGACGACAAGATCGTTTAACTACTGTAATGCGTCGATATATTCTCGTTCTGATGACTCCAACTAATGTATGCAACTTTTCCGCAATGCGCGAGACTTGTTTCTCTATGACGCAGATAGTGGTGAAGGAAGGCGAACTCAGGGACCTTCACGGGTAGCCGTTGATCGTACGTTGGCCTTGAACGTGATACGACGGTGACGTTGCAGGCGATGGGGCGCTTCGCAGTGCCGTCGGGAGCTGGCGTTGGCTGGACGAGGATGTCAGTGGGTCTTAGCTCGGTACCTGGCACCAGGAACGGAACCTCAAACTGGCTGTCCAGACTGGCTGCACGGGTGATACCGCCGGCAAAGACGTTGCGTAACGAGTCATAGCGGTGTTTGCGACCGAAACCCGAAGGACACGGGTACACCGCGTGGTCTTATAGCCTTTCCATGGATCGTTTGCAATGCTCACAGTTCGGAGGAGCGAGTCATCGTAGACAGACAGTCCATGGTAGCGACGTACCATGGTCTTCCAGTGTACTGCCGACACTTCCGTGTCGGTAGTGGGGTGCACGAGGAGGAATGCGGCGCCGGGGCCTTTGCGAATGCGACGCCATGTATCCAGTCCCTCAGTGCGGTGCAGGTGTGATCGTCTGGATTTTGGCAACGATCTAGACGTCGTTCAGTGTGCCTTGGCCAGCACCTCTTGCTGCACAGCCTTTAGGTAGGTTTACACGAGGGTGTGCTCTGCAGAGAGGGGAAGCGGGTCGAAGGTACCCAGGTCGACGGAGTAGGGACGGCCGGGTATGCAGAGGACAAACTTGCGAATGGGAACGGCAGCTTGGCGGAGGAAGAACGATTTTTTCTTGGCGACATCGAGAGCCAGTGAGGGCGTTGGAGCGTGGTCCGATGTGTGCCCCGGACCTGACACGGGCAGGTGCAGCATCGATGAGACTTGCGGCAGCGGCACCGTGAAGGAATAGTTCGATAAGTGAGAAGCCGAGACCACCAAGTCGGAAGGGCAGTGCGGCCTTCGACCATGCTTCGTGAGGAATCATTCCCGTCGATGGAGAAGTTTTCTGCTGGGGAGCGGTGAATATCAGCATCGTCTGAGTGACAGGTTGGTCAGGACAAAACAAGCGTGTTATCTACAGGTTCGAGTACTGCTGTGAACGGGTCCTTCAGAGCAAAAGGATCTCGACTACATTGTCCGCTCAGCGAGTGTGCCTATGAGATTGCAGTCGTCCTCGTCCGCACATCACCTGTGTAAAGGGAGTTGAGTCCTCTCCGCAATTTCCCTCGCCCATGTATGTATTAAACGAGAAACGTCAACATGCTTGCTGGATCCCCTTGCTGTATCACCTCTTGACTGGATATGTGTTACGTAGATGTCTCACGTAAAATTAACGACGGTATCTGACGAGCGTACACAATGTTCAGAAAGCGACATGACAACTACACTTGGTCGGCAGGATATCAACCTGCAGCGGCGCGAGGTATTTTCCTGTAGCATTGGTCTCACGGGGGCAACGCCGGACAACTCGTGCTGCTCTGTCCTGGTGGGTGAGTTAGAGTCAAGCCTGAGCGGGGGTGCGGAAGAAGGGCGAAACTGTGAGGTTTTGATGGAGGTGTTAGGTACACCACTTTGCTGAGGAGCACGGAGCGCCGTTGGAGTGAGGACGCATGTTGACGAAGCAGAGCAGCCATAACTTGGCCAAAGTGGTTGGACACAGAGGAGCGGAAGTTGGTAATGAGGACAGCTCTGCTCTCTACGCGCCATGATCAGCGTCCTGTACTTGGATCACCGCCCAGCGACCGATGCTGGGGATGCTAACGCGGGCGGGAGGGGACAGCGGGCGAGAGCGGCACCCATGCACAGTAAAGACCGTACCGTCTTCGGGAAATCGAGGGCCTGCGGGCGTCGGAAGATGGAGGATGTAAAGATAGCAGAGGGAAAGCAGAGGTGGTTTTGGGTGTTCCGTTAGGTGACTAAGCGGTCAAATGGCGCCGTTCCCAGCGACGACAGTGTGGAGGAGAGCAGAGGAAGCTGCACTTGTGGAGGGTGCAGAAATGCAAAAAGACGGGAGGAGAATATAGACAGGCGCTTCGATGGGGCGGAGGCAGAACGCCTGGGGAGCCCTCTAGACGGTACCGAGGAAGAGACCGCGCGTACGCGTACGACCTGGGGGGCGGGCGGGTGTAGAACTGTTTGGGGAGTGGGTTGCTAGGGCCAATCCGTTGGCACATCGGTGATCTGTGATATGTCGAGCTCATAGCTTGAATGCAAGTTTTCGAGACTCTCAACGTTCCCATTCAATTGGTGGTTTACATGAGGTTTCTGGTTTCAGGAAACGTTGCAACAGATTTCAGGTGCCCATACATGTCAAAGCTGTATAGGTCAATAAGTAGGGTTGCATTTGAAATCAGTGTGTCGTAGGCCGTGATATTGGTGAATTAAAACAATAGAGAAATGCTAACACTTTATCAAAGCAAATAGCAAACAGCAACAGTGATAACTAAATAAGTACGCATTACAGCATCAGGGATAACTTATGCAGCTTACTTGCTCCAGCAGTTGGGATTGATTTGAACCTTTGTGTTGGACGTTTGCTCGAGACAGAACTGGTAATGGCAGGGTTAAAAATGCTTGATCACTCAAATCTCCGGATGCTGCTGTGTACAGCGGCTATGGGCGCGGGGCGCTTCTTCCGGGGATGGTAACCCAAAGGGGTGTGGTGTGAAAGCTTCCGTTTGGTTCCAACCTTACTTGTCTTGAGTGGATGTACGCTGCCAGCAATGGCCGGCCTGGGAGGCACACGAAGGGGAGAGGATGTTCCAGCGAGAGGGCAGGTGAGTTGCCAGGACCGAGATTAATGACCGGGAGTAATGGAATGGTGGAATTGGATGAGGTGATCGGCGTGTCTCCCCAAAGATGAAATCCTTGTCCGGTTCCATTCGTTCCATCATTCGTACGCTTGGGAAAACTCTTTGGATTTGGTGTGTTCGCGTCGCAAGAGTTGTAAGGAGAGTAGCACGGTCATACGCCCGTGACCATCATGCGTTTTGATCCTCTGACCAGAACCAAATCAAAACTTTCACCGGTTGCTGCGTTTGCGTGACACTTGAATCAACAATATCCATAAATCATAACATAAAATCATCATAAATCAAAAAAAAAGGCAGCTTGTGATTGGGCCTTGAAGGATGACTGGAGGAAGGAGGAGGCGAGGAACAAGCGACGACTTGAGGGACCAGAAGTTGTGCAAAGGTTTCCAAGTTGTCGGTTATATAGAACTGTTCGACGGGTTCTGATCGCACATCAAGTCCTTGACCAACGGTAAGCTGCCAACGTGGCCATATCTCGAGTGGCTTACAGTCCGGCGGATGCAAATGCAACCGAGATGCAGACCCGACAGCGTGACTTGCTTCCAGCTGTGGATCACAGCCACGTCGAAGCCCCCCCCCATTATATTCACCCATCATTTTCCAATCATTCCACCGAATTAAAACAATAGAGAAAACCAAATGTACCGTAGTTTCGTGATACCTAGAGTGATGTCACAGCAAGTGACCGAAGAAAAAGAACTAATCATCACATTGCATCACCCTAGCATCCAGGTAGGAATGTTCTGGCGCTAGTTGAAAGACGAGTCCCAGGAAAAGCCCAATAATATTTGCTCCCTGATCGGTTCGAGCGGCGTAGAGTATCATATCGACAGACTAGGTCGATTACGCTAGTATCGAAGCGAGGATTTCGACGGTAAGAAAGAGTATGAGCAACTCGGTTACGACTCTTACGTAGTGCGATGGCGATTTTGATTGAGTCCGGAGTGACCGTGATGTTGCTCAGCAACAGAGACACCCCAGCTTCGCTACGTTCGAAGAAAATGTAGCTGACGAGTACAGCGCAGGCGTTACGTAGAAATTCGAGATCAGAGTCCGGGGAAGCGAGTGCGAGAGCAAAGATTCGACGAGCCACTGAGCTTGGTAAAGCACGTCGCTCTGTAAGCGTGTCTTAGAGCAACTTGCGGTCTCTATCCCTTGTTGAAAAACATCCAAAGCTAACTGTACGAGTGGTTTAAGTGCCAGAGACCGCCCAATACGAGTATGAGGCGTAGTGACCGCGGAGAGATAGTTACGTACGGAGCCCGCACTGATCTTGTTTTCCTCGAAGAGCCAACCTAGACCCGAAGGACAGTGCCTTCATTTCCAGATAGCGGGTCAATACCATCTTGAGAGCAAAAATATTAGCCATTTTTTTCCACAAAATCTCATTTGATCTCCACGTGTTTGGTGCCCTCGCTTTCGCGCATAAGAAGAGCGATCGTGGTAACTCCAGTAGTCGCCCCAGTCCCAGCTACTGGAGCACCGATTGTTTGCAGCGTGACGGCTAGAGGTAGAGTCCGGGCTTCTTCTGCTGATTTTCCAGACGGCCAATTTACACGGAGGAGCGGGCATGTCTTCGGGGCCCAAATTGGCGGGAGGTAAAGATCTTCTGCGGCGAAAACGTGCGGACGAGCCAAACGGAGCAATTTCGTGTACCATTGCTGAGCGGGCCAGCAAGGCGTGACCAGTATTCCTTTGCCTGTTCGTGGCAGATCTTGTTCACGACGAGTGGAATCAACTTGAGAGGAGGATTCCAAAAATTGAGCTCTGAACGCCAGTCTTGTTGTAGCGCGTTGATCCCAGGGAGCCAGGACACGCGAATTCGCTGTTGAACTTGGCGCAGACCTTGTTGCTGCTGTCGGCGAACCGGTCGATAGTCGGACGGTATGATTCGAGCAGCGGTTGGAGTGTCTCCTGATTGATTCTCCAGTCGTCGAGGTGTGCAGTCGTGACAACCGATCGGCGAATCGATTGACTGCTGACGGGAGGTAACGTGCTCTATGGAGATTCCCAGCTTCTGTAACAAGCGGTGTAACACGCGGAGTTCTTGCATGAGTGGTCGGGACTTGGTGTCATAGCGTTGAGAATTGCCACGACTGCCATACTTGGTTGTCCCTGATACTCTGAGGTGAGTCCCTGATTGAGCATGTTGGCGAACGACCGGATGTTGTCCGTCACGGCGCGGAGCTCCAAGAATTTATTGGCTTGACGCGAAGAAGAGGATCCCATAAGCCACGAGCTTCCCACGTTCCTTGGGTTCCTGGTTGCAAATTGGAGCCCAAGGTTCCCCCTTGACCAATGGTCGTCGATGCGTCCGAGTGGAGCGCCAACGTAGGGGATGGGGTCGACACGGGCCTCTCTGGCGGACTGTGAGCTAGATCGCGCCAGTGTTTGAGGTCCCGAATCGCTGAGTGAAGCAGCTTCACTCCTTCCCTGAGTTGGATGTGTTCAGCTTGAGCGAATCGTAGATGGATCGGGTGTAGAACCGTGCGAGTGGCATGGCCAGGGAGCATGATATTGCCACTCCTGCGAAGTGGCGTAACAGTTGGACGTCGACCAGGCGGCGGTTCCGACGTGCTTGGCGGAGCAACTGTTGCGAGATACCCTTGAGTTTTTCCATTCGCTTTGCGGTTATTCCAAACATCATACGAGTGGTGTCGATAGTAAAACCGAGATGTTCGATACACTGCGTTCCGGCCCAGTTTCCCTTGTCTTCCTTGCGAAGTAGTCCGCAAGCCTTCAAAGGACGATCGATTTGCACGAGCCTTGTGAAGACGAGAGCGTCGGCGAACCGCGACCAGAAAGTCGTCCATGTACGGGTGCATACGCACGAAGGCGATTTCGGACGAAGCGGACGAAAGGGTCTCATTAGCTTGATAAAATATGCCGGCGAAAGCTTCCATCCAAAAGGGAGGGCGATACAGCGGAAATATCGGTTGTCCACCTTGAAAATAAACCAGTTGCGAATATCGGGATGTAATCGAAAATGGTGGTAGCCTTCGCGATTCGAACGAAAAGGTAGTCTGAACGCTTGAGATCCAGAGCAAACCCTTCCAGGGTTTCCATTTTGACAGGCATGTCTCGAAATAACGTAGACTGGCGGGAAAGGTTTACAACCAACGCTGCTTTTTCCCCGGTAACTGCAACGAATGCGTTGAAGATCGGGTAGCCATCCTTGTGCAGACGAGAGCTTCGGCAGCTGAGATCCCGTACGTTCGGCGGTGAAGAGCGTCTTTGATTGCGTTGTCGAAGAATTCCGGTCGGAAAGATCGATAGGATTTGGGGGAGACGAAATTGAGTGTCGGAAAGGGATTTTTTCACCGGGCGCTCGTAAACTCCAAAACAAAGTGCCCGAAGAAGTAATTCGGAGGCTTGAGGGTTTGGGACAAAAGGGAGCGGCGCGTTTGGTGTTGCGCCATAGGACTTGCGACATAGGACAAAACGATGGCGGAGGTGACCGCTTGCTTTACTTGAGACTAGGCTTGTCGGCCGGACCAGGCTGGTTCTTTCCAGGTCCCTTCGGAGGGCGTCGATTGGCGGCTTGCTGTTTGTTGAACTCCTTTGCGTAAGCTTGCGATCGAAGCTCGGCAAACTTCTGCTTGATAGATAGGTACAGTCGGAAGCGTAGGGGATTCGTCTTCTCTGAGGTACCTCTGGAGAAGAATAGCCTCGGATTTACTGTATTCCAAAGAGTCGGTGAAGAAATCAACTCGTTCCAATACCCTGGAATAGGAAGCTCCAAGGAAGTGGTGTAGAACAGCGAAGGCCTCTATAGCGGCTTGGACGTCCTTAGCAGCCAGGGCCTCGGTCACTCGATGGGCGCTGGCGAAGGCGTTCTCGCAGTTGTTGCCCACGTTCCAGAGGACTTCGGCTTCCCACCCTTCCCTTTGATCGGCTGTCTTGATGCGCCCAAACAGACCTTCAGGTTCCGGAATGAACCTTTTTGCGGGAAACGGAGCGACGTTAAGAGTTTTCTCGAACTTGTTGAGCTTACCGATGGCGGTGTAAGCTCGCCAAATAGCGGAGATTTCGCCCACTTGCTCGGCACTTGGGGCGGCAGTGAAAACTGCAGTTGCCCAACCTTGAAGGCCTCGACGGCGGCCGTGGCTTGATCGGCGGGATCCGACGGCGTATCTGCGGCCGCGGAGCGCCTAGCGGCGGGAACGGCTTGGACGGAAGGACCGGCACCACCCTTACGCAAATTGACGACTTCAGAGAGTTGATTCTCGAGGTAGAAAACTTGTTTTCAAGGGCGTCGATACGGGAAATCAGTTGATGTAGCAGAGGAGGATTTGGCATTAGACATGGTAACGGTGTTGTGTTGTGTGAATGTCGGCCTAGACGGTGATTCGTCTGGAGCTGGTTCGAAGGATGAGAACAAGCGACGACTTGAGGGACCAGAAGTTGTGCCAAAGGTTTCCAAGTTGTCGGTTATATAGAACTGTTCGACGGGTTCTGATCGCACATCAAGTCCTTGACCAACGGTAAGCTGCCAACGTGGCCATATCTCGAGTGGCTTACAGTCCGGCGGATGCAAATGCAACCGAGATGCAGACCCGGCAGCGTGACTTGCTTCCAGTTGTGGATCACAGCCACGTCGAAGCCCCCCTTATCATATTCACCTATCATTTTCCAATCATTCCACCAAAGCTGACGATACCCGAGCAATGGCTGTTGGATCCATGTACTCAGCTTATCTGGAGCAAACGCAGAGAAAGTAGTGCAAGTAGTGCACTTTACACTATAGTTGTATGTGACATGTGGTTCACCAAACGTAAGACTGACAGTCGCCTGACGAAACCTCGCCAGCCACCGCCAAAAAATGTTGTACCCCGGAATTTTGAATCGCTGTATATGGGCTGTACGGTGGCCTCACGAGTTTGTCCCCGGAGTCCAGGATTGTAGCATCCTGATTCCGGTTAAACATTTGAGAAAACATAATCACATTTAATGGTGGCTAACAGCACAGCTATTCAGGAAATAGCTATTCAGGGATAACTAAAGATAACAAATATGTCGTAACATACCCGCGTTCTCTTCGCTACGCTGTAAGTAGCCGCCCAAGTGGTGGTGAAACCAAGTGGGTAAATGAGTAGGAGGAAAAGTTTGGAACAGGCGACTTCATGAGTTGGTTAGGGGAAGAGCCCCGGGGTAGACCCCAACAGTATAGGTAGTGTATACTACCCAGTGAGGTGTCGTCCATGTTATTGTGACGACTTTGTGACAGTGTTTCTGAGGTATCCGTCCTTCCTTTCTGGAGAGCGGATATGGGGCCACGCCAGTGGTCCCACCAGTCGCGGTCGAAAGGCCCGTCTCTGTAACATGAATTTCAAGCAAAAGCCTCCTCGTGGCGATATTCGTTCAGAGGACCGAGAAATCGGTCGAAAACTAATTTTGCAACCTCAATCCAGACCACTGTCGTGCGAGTGCTTATGCGCGATGCGAAACGGTAACGGTGTCTTGCATTTGCGTGGATACGTTCAAGGGATATGACAGGGTCAACCGCCAACTGCTCCTACACGACTGCGGACGCATGTTCCCCCACACAGCAACAGCCATGATTAGAGCATGCCTCCTCCCCCTCACGGTCCGGACAAGAGACCATTGCACCCTACAACAACGGTAATCCGCCTCGGTCTCACCCAAGTTTTCCCTCTCTTCCCCAATCCTATTCAATGTCTTTATCAATGGCCTTCCCAAAGCCCTGACGGCCATCACGGCCCCCTCCCCCCTCCATGCAAACTATTCGCAGACGACGTCCTCCTCTACTCCCACGACCCTGTCCTCCTCCAGACTCTCCTCGACGAATGTAAACGGTGGGCATCCGCCAGACGCATCAACTGGGCACCCAATAAAAGCATAGTAATCTCCCTAGACCCGGCCCACCCAAGAGTACCATTACAATACAACGACAGCGATACCTCTTTCTGACAAGGCCCCTTACCTAGGGATGACATCCACCCCCCTAGGGATACATCCCGACGTGACCATCAACAGGGCACATCGTACTCTACAAGGCACCCGGACCTTCCTACACACAACGCCCCACACTGGACCTTGCGTTGGTGAGTGAGGGCGGCAGCCCACCGGCGACTTGCGTCGCTTTGGTGATTGAGGTCTGCTTGAACGGTGACGTAACGGCGACGTCGCATGCGATGGGTGGGTGTGGTAAGCCATCTTCAGTGTCACGGGGGTTTGCAAGAGGAGAATGTCAGCGGGCCTGAAGTCCGTACCGGGGAGGAGATTCTCAACTTCAAAATTCGTAGTCAAGGCCGGCGGCGCGGAAGACGTGCCACGCGAACACATTGCGAACGGAGTTGTGGCCGTGAATGAGTCCAAATTCTGAGACGCAGCGGTCGGCGACATGGTCACAGTGGACATCCATGTCCTGCTGGCAGTGGTGGCATTTCAATAGCACCTAGTCTGTGTAGACTGGGAAACCGAGGTGCCTGCGCAGCATGATGCTCCAGTGCTCTGATGACACCTTCGTTGCAGTGGTGGGATGGGCATGTAGGAACGCCGCAGCACCGGTTGACGGAAGGCCAAGCTTCGAATCCGGCGACGTGTGGACATCTCGGAGTGGCAGCTAGGACGAGGCACCCTCTTTCATAGGTCGTCCTCCCAAAACTCCTTTGCCCTGGCCTCTTGCTGCGCCCGATTTAGATGAGATTGCAGGTTGACGGGCATGGCGGCAAGGGAGGCGGGTCAAAAACGCCTAGGTCGGTGGCAAACGGATCCCCTTGGATCTGGCGGACGAAATTGCGCAGGGGCCGGCGTGCCTGGTTGACCAGAAAGTATCGATCACCACGTGCCTGTTTCCCAAGCACAGCGACGGAGCGAGGGTAGCGTAGTCGGCTGTGCGTAAGCGGGCGGGGCAGCGTCCAGAATGCTGGCGGCGACAGCCGCGTGAAGTGCGGGGCCAATCCTGGAGAACCCGTGCCCCCCAAGACGGCGAGGGAGACATGCTTGTTCCCAAGCGTCGTCGGTGAGCGGGACATTATGCAGCGCGCCGTAGGCGGATCGCTGCACGGAGTCAAACTCCGCTGAAGGCTTCGCGGCGTGCTGAGGGTCAGCAAGCCGAAACGCGTGAGGCACCCGGCATGCGGAGACACATAGGCGATGCATGTGGAAGCGGGCCCTGGGGTCTCGGACCCCTTCCAGCAACGCCAGGGTGCGACGGCACCCATCTACCTTGCTGCGTAGGAATGTCTTCGTGAAGGCAACGTTACACAACAGGGTCTCGAGGAGCTCAAACCCGTTGCTGGCGCATTCTGCAAGCGAAAACTCGGCCAGGAAAGCAGCGCGGTCAACAGGCGACGTATGCGGCCAGGAGATGCGGGTCTTATGGGGGTTAATAAACAGACCATAAGACGGGCCGTGAGCGCGAGGAACTGTAGTGGTCGCCGCAGACCATCGAGCGACCCTATTATTGTACCATCGTCGGCGTACCACTGATTCAAAATGATATCCTCCTCATTGGCGACCCGCTAATCCTCCCATCGGCGGGTCCGATCATCGGCGGATCGCCGATGAAAAGGAAAAGCAGCATACTCACAGGGTCCCTTGCGCAGTTCCCCTCACTGCCTACTAAATGAACGGTTTTTATTAAACGAACCTTTTTTCAATACATTTTTTAAAATGTGTGTGTTTTTGTAACTACTAGTGTACACGATACCATTTCTAATGTCAGTCTCGGAATGACTTACTTGTACGCGTTAACTATGCTGTTTGTGCTGAAAGACCAAGCGTTACCTAAAAAATCGAGTATTTTCGCAATACAGGACCTTTTTGCGCAAGAACGCAGTAACTGCGGTTGAGACCTACTGAGGTCAAATGTTCTATACAAAAGTCATTGAAAATTTTGCTGAATTTCGTAGGTATCGTACTGTAATGTACTGTATACAGTACAGTAAGGCATTTGAGCAATGGTCAGTTTCGGATACAAACTTCATAAGAATATGGTATCCGTGCTTGTCGAATAGGTTACTTCATTCGCGGAAAAATCCTGTACCTGCGGTATCCCTGAACACCGAGAATATGACTGTTTTCAATTATGCCCGCTCTGCATCCGCGCGTTCGTTCTTCTCGCAGGTTGCTCAGCAGCCTCCCTCTCTGCCGCTGAGTATGCCGGCTCCGAGTCGGGAATAATTCGTTCCTTTCGGTTCTGGAAGGGTATGGTCCCGATCTATGCTCACTACAAAATTATTGAGCGGCGTGTCAAGGATGAGACAGACCCTGAGGTTGTCTCCGCTGCTTACGCACCGTTAAACGAGAGATACTCTCCTCGTGTGGAAAAGCTAGCTTTGGATCTGAAGGGCTTCTATTACAAATTGGCACAGATTATGTCTACGCGCGACGACTTCTTACCAGGTATTTATCAGGAGTGGACCAAAAAGCTGCAAGATAAGAGCCCAAGTGTAATGCCATCGGAGGATGCCAAGGCTTTGGTTGAGCAAAGCCTGAACGTCAATCTAGATGAGATATTTTCCGAGTGGGAGGATGAACCAATTGGTGCCGCAAGCATTGGGCAAGTTCATGGCGGGCTTAGAGAAACTGGGCAGGAAGTGGCAGTAAAATTCAATACCCGGGCATTGAAGAGAAGTTCCGCGCCGACATAGACCTGTGGAGCTTTTTTGCAAATATCTTATGCCACAGAACACTGCCTATTTCGCAGAGATACGGCGGCAGTTTGAAACTGAGTTTGACGCGAGAGGTGAGGCAGAAAATTTGCGGCTTGTGCATGATAATCTTCATCGGGCTGGGTGGAATCGCTTGGTCGAGGTACCAGAACCTTTACACAGTTCAAAAGATGTACTTGTGATGACATATCTCGAGGGCCCAAAACTGTGGATGGGATTCGGGCGCAATTCAGAAAATTGGCTGAAAGGCAAGGGAACGCTGGAAGAGCTAGAGACAGAGCAGAAGAGGAAGATCGAAAGCGGCGAGCTTGAGCGAAGGATATTTCAACGAGTGCTGCAGAAATGCGACGCATTCAGTCTTTACTCTGGATGAAAGATGTTTTCTCAATTCTTTGATCTTTGCCGGAAATTGGACTATCAGGCCTTTGATTAGCAGTAAAAAGTGGGAATATGTCGAGAGTGATGTACCTCTCAATCTAGGGCAAGTCTTGGATACATTACTTCGTGTGCATGCACATGAGATATTCAGACGGGGCCTTTAACGGAGACCCACATCCTGGGAACATCTTGCTCATGCCGGATGGGCGTCTTGGACTAATCGATTATGGACAAGTGAAACGGATGGCGTTGGAAGATCGATCGATTACGCAAAGATGATCATATCACTTAACCGCGGAGATAAGGAAGAGGTGGTCAGAATTGCAAAGAAATCAGGATTCAGGACAAAAAGAATGGATGACGATATTATCTACCGCACATGCGCCTTTTGGCATTGCCGGGACTCGGAGGATATCTTGCAAGGGATGAATGTAAGCGAATTCATTGAATATTTGGAAGAACAGGACCCAGTGAGGAACATCAATGATGAGAACGTGATGGCTGGGAGAGTATCGATGCTGCTTAGAGGGATGGCGAATGCCTTTGGGATGAAGCTAAGAGTTTCAGATTACTGGAGGGAGGAAGCGGAAAAATTTTTGAGCAGAAGGGATCGAGTATTAGAATATTCTTACTCCCTATGACTAATTTTGACTGCTACGGTAGCAGGCCTGACCTGTTCTACGTTGCCGATAAGGTAACTTGACCACCGAGAATGGTGTATGCACTCGCTGTGGTTCGTATGGCTGTAACGAGGTTGGGTGCAGAAGTACCATTACGCCTCAAATCGTAACACTTCAGCAAATGTAACGCAACTTCACGATTTTTGAACCCATTCGTCACACAAAATTGACTTCACAGTATCATGCAATAAACTAGGGGGGACTAAGAAGTTGAATGCATGGAGTATCTTGTAACTGGGACCTTTACACATGGGATAAACTACGGCATTTGACCGACAACTGTTCAACGCAGCAGGAGTCGGCGTCCAGTATGAAGTAAAGTACTTACATCCCAGACTGAATGCGCCGCCTGTTAACATCCCAGTGCCCCAAATGTCTGACGACACCAAGACCTCGCCGCCCCTCCCTGTGGCATGCGACATCACAATAAACATCATCATCCCAGGAGAGCTCTACGTCTATGGGAGCACGCAAGCGCGTGCTGTTTTATGCAGGGGAACGACGAAAGCAGACAAGGCTTGCCAGCGCAGTGGCAGCCGCTCCCGATGAAGCTCTCCTTGGGCGATCGAAATTAGGATGAAAGTTTGTGCCAGTAGATTTCGGCTCGCTAGGTTCGCCGTCAACGACTACATCGAAGAATATCGACGAGTACGCGGCTTCTGTCGCGACCCGCAGTGGATGCTCAAAGGGAAGAGTGAAGACTCGGCTTTAGCAGCAGCTTAGTTACACCATTTGGGCCATGTGCGTGGCGTCTATGATATCGCGCACCCGTAACATGCCGAGTAGCCACCCTAATCAAACCTAATTTTTAGGTTTGTCTCAGTACGGTATTCAATGTCTTTTCATGTTGCACCTCCTGGATATTGAATGAGTAAACTTAGTATGCCTACGTATTTCAATCTGATGAATACAACGCATTGAATGAGTACATGGCATCTCCATTGATCAAAAACATCTTAAGTAGGGAAAAAGTTTGGATAGTTTAATGCTTGGAAAGTAGGGCCGTCATTCATTAGCAAGGAGATTTGTAAATTGCGGGCCCAACGAAGATTTACGAAATTGCAGCACTCGCGTAGAAGACATGGTATGCTGGAATATGGAACCATCATTCGCCTTGACACTTGCCGTTTTAACTAAGTGCGTTGCTTCCGCCGTCTCTTAAGGCGAAACTGACTTCCAAGCGATGAAATAATTGCCATGTGTGGCAAGTGATCTAGGTGGAGACTTTCTCTTTAGTCCAGTAGCAACCAGAGGGTCTTGACCCCAACATATCTACACTGGTGATAGCAGTAAACGTAGCAACTGCCATGCAGACATGATGATATTGACCTCACCCCCCTCGCCATCGGCATCTACGGCCAGATCAGGGATCTGGCCTCGGAGCCCTCCGAAACCTCGATAACTTCATGGCAAAGCACGGATGCAGGTTTCAGCCCTACGGACACGTGTCTCAGTCTTCGTTCACTGCTACACCGCTGATGTGATGAATCCTTGGAAAATCCGCAACACGACCCACAGACGGCCTGGTTTCACTAAAGCTTGGCCAGAGAGCTTCTGCCCCGTTCACATTTTGCATCAAAAGGTCACCTCCGCCCCCTACAAACAATCGCTTGAAAAATGCAGTCTGTGGCCTTGTTACATAACAATTGGGAAGCTATATCTCTTCCAAATCATAGTAGAGCACGAGTTGACACTTAAGAGGACGGTGAGCTGCACTCGCCGAGAAATGGCATGCAAACAAGAAGAGCAGTTGCGACCATGGACCAGACACCGTTGCGTAGTCGCTGTCGAATGTGTACCTTAGTGGCACGATGTTACTGCCGTGAAGATATGAATTCAATATGTTTTGGAAATTTGCGCCTACACCAGTTTGCGGGCTTATGGAATTGGCACTGAAGGTATGGAAAGAATTGCCAGAACATGGTTGTATTCAGGCTATTGACGAAATTATATTAGCAGTTTCGGTGAGAGCACATTTTCAATCCTGCATTCTATATTATCTTGAAATGCCACTTTCCCGGGGAGTGAAAGTTGATGGATATAAACAATGCTTTCACTCTGCGATAAGGAATGCGGACATCAGCCCGACCCCTTTCAGAGCGAGAATACAGCACGCTACGGCAATCGAGCCAGCCCGTGGCATGGTAGAAATTTTGAATATCAGTTACAACTTACAGATCTGTTCCAGAAGACTTTGGTTCGAAGTAGGCACGCCATCCTTTGTTACTGTGCAAGAAACGACGCGGCAGAAACATTGTCACAACAGTTTGGGGCTACCAAACAGTTGCTCAGAATTGAAGAGTCAATGTCCGGGATAGGGCCGCAGATGCAAGAAGCTCGGGAATTGCACGAAACTTGGCTTGGACTAGGAACATGTAAAGAATGGGCGGCAGTGCTGAGCACGCTCTCGACGTCGTAGTTTTTGCCGTCTCGGAGCGATCAGTTGGCACTCTGCGGTATACTATGTATCAGATAGATATGGTTCTGTACATGTTGCATTTTCTTCCTTTTGCCCTTATGACGGTGTCAAAGGTGATTACGGACGTTGTACTAGACTGCCCTCTTCATCTCTGGAACTAATTCTTGGAGATTCTTACGATGTTGTTTTTGACGTATGTTCATTCAGATTTAACGCGTGCGCATAAAATGCAGTTGAAGATACGAGTTTCTCCTGGAATGTGCACAAATGTGACTAGTTGGCGGTGGACAGCACTGAAGAATGCAGTTCTCATCAAACTTCAAGCACCGCTATCGTAACAGCTTACATAGAATGTCACTGCTAGCATGGCCCCCCCGGTGTTCAAAACCCTCGATGGATCCTTTCCGGGATAACGCGTAGGATGTGAGTGGTCACTCGAACAATGCACTACGGTACGTTCAAAGAACAATCGTTATTTTATCACAATTATATGTACAGTACTGTACAGTACAGTATACTGTATTTAGCATACGGAGCACTGTAAATACCTTAATCTACAGAAATATGCAACGATCATCCAGTACTCAATGAAGTAAAGTTTCACAAAAAAGTATTACAGTTCTGTACCGTGCTGTACAGCACTGAATCATAGCTGCAGAGCCTACATTTCAAATTCAACTTGACCTTGTTTGCAATAGCGCGCCCGACATTGTACTGAACGCATTAAACTTCTTTCTTTCTTGTTACAGTAGTGTCCAGGAAGGGTATCGCCAGGAGCAGGGATTCTTAGAGCGGATAATTACACCTTTGATTTACAGTTTACTGCAGCACGAGATAATGTAGAGCATGGGCCTGGCTTTACATTTACAGTACAGTGCGGGACAAAATGATAGCCTACCCCTATCTTTGAGGCATACTCCCTGAAAAAACTTCCGTTTAAACAGAAAAACTGGCCAGTACTATTTATTTTTGATGCCGGCTCTGCCTCCATGAAAAATCCTTCCGAAAGCTATTATTTCTATATCTTTTACAAAAAAAGTCTACCTCGGTGGCTGACATAAAGATAGCACACTGAACAGAAACTGCACTTTTGCACCAAAATGCAAGGCGGCTTTGCCATTAAACGTCCACAGCACTTCATTACGAACCCCTTCGAGGCACTGCAGCGGTCAATTGGTCACGCCAAAATGGGAAAGGGTCCGCAACTCACCGAAACTGAGCGAGCCCAGATTGCAGCATACTCAGATGCAAAGTAGACGATTAGTTCCATTGCTGTTAAGCTCAAGCGCTCCAGAAAGGTTGTGGCGGCCTACCTCAAGAATAAGGAGAAGTACGGAAAGAAAAAGTCACCGGGAAGGCCGCGAAAACTGTCGCCAGCCACCGAACGCCGTATATTGAGAGAGGCAAAGAAATTAAATGTGACGGCCGGAGACATTCACAAGACCCTTCAACTTGCAGTTTCCAAGCGTACAAACCGCCGAGTTCTTTCCTGTGCCCCGTTTATGAAGTTTCAGAAAGTTAAGCGATGTCTCCCCTCACTTCCGAACATATCGCTAATCGTCTTACATGGGCAGTAGACCATGCTCCCTATCGCCACAAAAACTGGGCAAAAGTGGTCTTCTCAGACGAGAAAAAATTTAATATGGATGGGCCAGACGGGTTCCAGTCCTACTGGCATGACTTAAGAGGGGAAGAAACGGTTTTATCGAAGCGGCAGATGGGGGGAGGATCATTGATGGTATGGGGTGCATTTTCTGCGGCTGAAAAGTCGAGTTTGGCTATTGTTTCGGGGAACTAAAACGCGGAGATGTATACGCAGACATTAGCGAACCATTCGCTACCGTTTGCTCTGAGAATCACGCATATTTATGGGAGTTTCAACAAGATAATGCATCAATTTATTCTGCGATGGCAACGAAGAATTGGCTGAAAGAGAAGAATATTAAGGTTATGAGGTGGCCCGCTAGAAGTCCAGACCTCAAACCTATAGAAAACGTTTGGGGACTGCTGGCGAGGAAGGTATACGCAAATGAGAGGCAGTTTTGTAATGTGGGGGAGCTTAGAAATACTGTGCTTAAAGAAAGGGAGGATATATCATCAGAATACCTTCTGTCTTTACTCAAAAGCATGCCCAAACGTTGTAAGCAAGTATTAGAAAGAGGTGGTAAGAAGATGGACTACTGAAGCCGGACTGGCTTGGTTTGCGACTCCGTGTAAAATGGTAATGTGCTATCTTTTTGTAAGCCTCCCAGGTAGCCTATTTTCATGAAAATAAAAAAGGAATTGCCCTTTTTTGAGAATCGTTTATAGTGCAGAGTCGGCATCAGAAATAAATAGAAATGGCAAGTTTTTCTGTTTAAATGGATGTTTTTTTCGGGAGTATGCCTCAAAGATAGTGGTGGGCTATCATTTTGTCCCGCACTGTACATACAATACGACCATCTCCCCACAGTGTACTGTACTTACAGAAGCATGCAAATATTTACAGTAAAGCTACTCTACAGTGCAGTACATACATGCCAAGGGAAGAAGTTTAATCGCACAAAAACTTTTCCTCCGGCAAGTTCCAAAATAACCAAAAATTCCCTGAACCAGTCGTCATTTTGCGAATATCTCTCAGATTTTATTTTTCTCATTGACATCAACTCAAAATCGTGCAATGTATGCCGCTGCTGGCATCAGTCGAAGGTGCCATCCCAAGCCCTGCAATAGTCGCTAGTCCATCATCCCCGCACCGATCCCCGATCCACAATCCCACGTCCTGCTCTAAACCCAAGTCGGTCACCCCTTTCCAAAGCAGACCTAGGCAGCAGCAAATCATGTTTGGATCTATCTTCACGCGCGGGGCCACACGTGCGTTGACACGTTCATTTTCCGAAAGAGCTTCGGAGAAGGCGTCGACAAGCGCGGCGACAAGCAGCGCGGGCGGATCGTCGTCAACTGCAGCACCTGTGACAACGTTGAGTGGGAGGGTGATGGGGTTCATTAATTCGCCGACAGGACCTCGAACGACTCATTTTTGGGGACCAGTGACCAACTGGGGTATATCCGTGGCGGGGATGAAGGACATGACAAAGCCGCCGGAGAAGGTATCACCGAATATGACGCTTGCGCTTTGTGTGTATTCTTTGTTGTTTATGAGGTTTGCGTTGGTGGTGCAGCCGAAGAATATGCTGTTGTTTGCGTGTCATGCGACGAATGAGACCGTACAGTTGTATCAGTTGCAGAGGGTGTATGGGGGGATGGATTTGTTTTACAAGCCCGAGGATTCTGGTCGTAGTGAGGAATGAGGGGGGAAGCTAGAGGAGGGTATTGGTGTGGGGACAGAGGCGGTGGTGCAAAGGTGGATATTGTGGTATGGTGTATACGAGCTATTTGTGCTGGGAGGGAGTGACTAGAGTTGTTTCAAGTTGTGTGTGGAGTTGACGAACGTTGGAATGGCCACAGAAACTCTCTGTCAGGGATGCGAGGGATGAGAGAAGAGGTGCAGACCAGAATAAAGTGAGAAAATTTACTTCATTGAGTTTCTATCGTGTACACTGCAGGACTGACTATACGGCTAAGAACTAGCCGGATGTTCCACGTCAGGCACGTGCAGTGGGGCTCGCGATAGAATCGCCATTGCAACAGAAGACCACAGTGTGCAACTAATGCGCTGATAATACGTCTGCGGATCACTGCTGTGGTTGTGTTGACTTCTCTGCGATGCACGGATGAAGTCTTCGAGGAACAGAAGAGGCGGGGGATGGGGCACCCAAGGAGTCGAAAGCCAGGGGCTGAACTTGAAGTTCGGTTCCTGGAGGGTGTTGTGCGAAGGGGGCGGGATGCGGCGTACCAGTTTGCGCCAGGTCTTTGACTTTGTCTCGGTGGGCAATGTCGGCGCCGCGCGGCCATTTGTGTGGCCCTTGTGCGCACCCTTGTTTGAACGGCGAGACAACGGTTAGGTCGCAGGCTATGGGGCGGACCTTGGCCTGTGGGCGGGGGGGGGTGTATGAGAATGTCCGCAGGGCGGATATTCGTTCCCGGGAAGGAGCGGGACTTCGTATTGGCAGTCCAGGCCGCAGCGCGAGCAACGTGTAGGCGAAAACGTTGCGTAGCGAGTTGTGGCGGTGGCGGGCGGCCGAAGCCGGCAGGGCAAAGGTCCGCCGCGTGGTCTCCAAGTGCGTCCATAGTTTGGTTGCAGTGGGCGCAGGTGAGCGGGCGGGAGTCGTCATATACGGGGAGGCCGAGGTGCCGGCGGATCATGGTCTGCCAGTGGGCCGAGGACACCACCGTAGCGGTTGTGGGTGAGCGATGAGAAAAGCGGCGGCGGGGCTGTTCCGGAACGCCAGGCCACGAATCCGATGTCGAACTTCTTGAGTGCTGTGCTGAGCCGGGTTGGGGTGTGTCACCCATGAGTCGTCGCGCCAGTGGACCCTTGCCTGTGCCTCCTGCTGCACACCATTTAGAAGGTTTGGAGGTTGGATGGTTTGGCAGCAAGCAGGCATGGTCAAATGGGCCAACGTCGACGGAGTACGGACGCCCGGGATACATTGCAGGAAGTCACGGATTCGCGGCAAGGCTTGTCGGACCAGGAACGCCCTGTCACCCCGGTATCGGTGACCAGAGACGGCGGCAGAACGTTGCGTGGTGTACGATGCCGATCTCTCACGTGCCGGAACCGCGTCGATGATACTAGCTGCGACCGAGCCGTGTAGGAACGGGGAGATGAGGGTAAATCCCTGACCTCCCTGGCGAATCGGTAGCGTGACTTGGTCCCATGCAGTGTGTCAGGCGATCCCGTGTAGCTCCGAGTAAGACGACCTCTGCAGGGCGTCAAAGGCTTGTGCAGCGGGGGCCGAGTGTTGTGGGTCGGCGAGCCGGAACGCGTGGGTGACGAGGCATGCCGACGCGCACAGCCTGTGCATGTGGAAACAGGCGCGGGTCACGAACGTGAGTCAGCAGTCGGAGGGTGCGGCAGCACCCATCGACCTTGCCCCGTAGGTATGCTCGGTGAAGGCCCGGTTGCCCTCGCGCTCCTAGGAGCTCGAAGCCGTCGCGCGACACTCGGACAGAGGAAATTTGCGGAGGAAGGCCGTGCGGTCCGGCAGGAGCGTGTTCGGCCAGTGAATGCGCGTCTTCCTCGCGATGACATAGAGGCCAACAGCCGGACCCTCAGCCTGCAGGAGGCGGAGAACACGGCGCAGACCCTGAAGTGTCCCTATGAGGGTCCCGTCGTCCGCGTACCATTGATTAAGCACAATGTTGCTGTCCTCGGCGATTTTCCGGATTAGTGGTTGGATCGTGAGGGAAAACAGCAACATACTGGCCGGGTCGCCCTGCTGGGTGCTCTGAGCACTCGAGATGACCGTGTTCTGGCGATTCGGTATAAGCAACGGTGGCTGAGTACGACTGTATATCATACTCACGCGGCCGTAGCGGGAGTAATGTTGCGGCAGCGAGCAGGGGCAGGACCGAGTCCGGCAGTTCCCCACGCGTGATTCGCGTCACCAACTTCGTCAGCACACTTTTCCCTGTCACCCCAGCGGCCGGGCTGACCGATGTTTTAAGTAGCAAGTGGAACCAGCGGGCCGGCGTGCGGTCCGGTCCCGCGGTCGTATCACGAGAAATACCTCGTACAGCCTGCTCCACGGCGTCTGCCGAGATTGATGGTGGAGGAGGAAGGCTTTCTTCAGGAATGGGCGTGATCGGGCGCGGGGTGAAGATCCCGCAGCGCTTGGATGGTGTGCGGGTCATTCACATCGGCTAGCGGAGCGTTGTGCAGGGACCGCAGGGCCCTGCCGTAGCGGGCGTCTGCACAGAGCGCTTCAGCACGACGGGCGCGCCGTGCGTTGCTGGAGCCTGAGCCGTAAGCGGGGCGGTGCTGCTGGATTCACTCAGAGCGTGCTTCATGGGCGCGAAGGAGTCAAACCACTGCGCGTTCCACTTGGCTCCAGTATGGGCGCGTCGGATTCGGGCACCTAATGCGGCCCGTTGACCTTTGTTATGCTGCCCGACATCCTCCCCGCGCAAGCTGCGGCGGAGGACAGCGGTTGGCAGCATGTGCAGGTGCAGGAAGGCACAGTAGGTGGCCCTCGTACCCCCTTGCGTTGGCGGCGGCTTGTACCAGCTTAATAAATAGAAGCGTGAAGGGCTTGAGACATGGGAATGGGATATCCTGGAAGGTGTCCAGTTTCCGGTATGGGGTGCGGAGAATGTCTTCGGGGCTTGGTAAGGGAGAGGCAGCGGAGGGGGAGGAGGGGGTGGGTTGGAGATGTCCATGAGGGGGATGGTTAGGCGGAGGAGCCGTCACCCGACCGCACTCCTTCCATTGCGGACGCGCCGACAGCTGGAGGGAGAGGGCGGCGGGGGCCTTGTGCGGGTCCCTGGGCCGGAGTGGGACATTTTGCTTGCCTGCAGACGACAGCGGCATGGCAGCCGGTGTGGCGGACTCCTGACCCTGTGGCGCCGAGGAGGCGACAGTTCGGGACTGTCTACACTACCTATTGGAACATCCATCCTATTTGAGTCCCTACGTCACACTCTTTTCTTTTCCTGTGGTCAAGCCTTCCCAAAGCGGCCTTGCGCAAAGCGTACGTATGCAGCACGAAACCGAATTCAATTCCATTTCGCTGATTGTATTTACTGCACCTGCGGTAGCAGCCCGATATTCTCCTTTCTTGTCTTTGAAATCCCACGGAGAAGAAACTGCTTTGCGCAGAAGACTAGCTGGTTAAACAGCAACAACATTCTCATCGACTCAAAAACTCCTCCACAATGAATTAAAACATCCTACACGCAAAAGGGTACTGATCTGGCCCAAATCACTTGCCGATCAACAATTGAAGAAACAAGATAGGAACAGTGCTCGTCATCTAGTTTGTACCGAGCAGTAATTGAAGAAACAAGATAGGAACAATGTTCGTCATCCAGTTTGTATTACTGATCGGCTCCCCTCCTACCCAACACCAATACCTATCTGTGATTGGATAAATTTAACCAACCATATTCCTCAGAGTTTCTTTAAACCCGCTCTTTCGGTCTCGCAATTTCACCGTTTAGAGTGTCTCTAGTTTTAAGTGTTTTATGCGCAACCATGTATTTGCTGCGTATGAGGGCTTGATATAAACTATTCTTGCCTCCCCGCCTGAAAGAAAACAGGCAGACAAGAAAAAGGGGAAACTTTGACATTCACGTCCCGGACGCCGGGAAAACAAAGAACGCTGGTCGTCGTCGTTCCCCTTTGTCCACACTATCGTCCCGATGGGGCCTATTGACCTCCTCGTCGCCACACCTCCAAAGACCAATCCTTTCTTAATCTCCGCCAAGCTCAGGCTATTATTGGCCAGCCAGGGGATACCCCGCCCCACATTATTGAGCTCTCGGGCAAGCGTGTCGCCTCCGCCACCGCTACTCCGCTCACCGTGAATCCTCTCACGGGGAAGCCGTAGCTACCCTCGCCGCCCCGCCCGTCCTCGCACACATTGTTGTCGCCCCGACGCCAGACCTCGCCTTCCCTTCCTTCGAGGAAGCGAAAGAGGAATTGCCAGAGGCGGCCGCGCTAGCAAATGCAGAGCTCCGTCCGCATGTTCTAATCCCGCTGGTCGGGAAGCTCACCTACATTTACTTCCCGTTCGAGGCCTGAGAAGAGACCTTGCGCATCTTCGCGCATCTCCGCCTCCTGTTCGCCGACCTCGTGGTTTCCGACGCTGAAATCACCGAGGCCGCCTCCTCCTTGCCTCCGCCGCATGCAAAAGGCCTCGTTGCGGCCCTCCGACAGGAGGCCCGGGCCCCTAGGATGGGGGAATGGGTGCTCGAGGCGGTCCGTAAAGCCTTCGCGGACGCCTTGCTTCACCATGCTATAGATCGGATATATCTTCTAAGAGTAAAACACCCAAACGTTCCCCCATGCTATGGCCATCCAGGCCTTGCAACCTCCTCCTAGACCGCTCCGGCCTTGCCGACAGCCGCTCCGGTTCTCTTCCCCACTACTACCTTGGACCCCACCCCCGCAGAAGCCCACCGCCCAACCCCGAATTCCGACCCTGCTGCTCAGGCCCCACCCCACACCGTGACCCCGCCCAACGATACCGCCCGAGACTCTCCTGCGGAAAAACTTCGCCTGCCCCAGCCCCGGCCCCTCCCCGGCCCCCGCCCCGCTCCCGCGCCCGCCCCAGCTCAAAGGGCAACAAACGCTCTGGAGCCCAAGGGAGCAAACGCACCACCACCTCCCCGCCTCCTTCGCCGAACGCCAATCAAGCACTGTCCGCCCCGTCGGACCCCGCTATGCGGTCCCCTGGCGCTTCACCGGCGGCAATGAAGCGCCGGTGCTCCGCGGCCCATCCCACATCCGCCGCTGCTGACCCCAACCCCAAAGTCGACACACTTGGTGCCGACCCCTTTGCCCTCCCGGCCAATCCGAAGCAGCAGGGCCCGAACCGACCGCCGGCTCCCCATGCTCCCTCGTCGTCTTCCCCTTCTGATGCAGCCGCGTCAGATATGGAAGGCGTTACCACCGACTCCCGAGCTCGTAATCACCCTCCCTACCTTCCCCATCGATCCCCCTCCCACGCAATCCTCTCCCCTTACCCTTACCCTAGCACCAAGCCTTCCATCTCCACATGAGATTATCACCTCCCCCTTCCGCCCATCCGATCTCTTCACATCCATTCCCCGCCCATGCCTTCACGCTACCGTGCTTCTGTTTATCCGCCTAATGCGGGGTGCATCTTCCTCCCTTCCCCCCGATGAGACACATGCAGCCTTTATCAGGCTACACCTTTTCCCCGCTGCTGTCCTACGGCGATCACTTCGAGGAGAACCTGGCTGGCGGTCCAACAAGGGCCACGTGCGCGGTCTCCGAGAGCGCATACGGAGAGCCTCCGGAGGGGATTGGACTGCTCTGTGGACTGAGGCTATCTCTGCACACCGCCGAAACACTGAATGGAATCTCATGCACCGACGCCCCCGGCGACAAAACGCTTCGCCTGACAGTTTCCGCACACCGCGAGCTCTCCACCTGGCGAAAGAAGGACAGTACTCGCGCGCCATGCGCACCCTGCTCCATGCTCCAGTGGCTGATGCTGGGAGCCCTGCTGTTATCAACAAGCTGCATGACCTCCATCCAGATCATCCGGCACCTGTGCAACCAATCCCTCCTCCTGACCTCCCGCCCGCCCCACACATCACGGAAGCTGAGGTCCTACGGGCGGCAAGATCTCTCAATCCAACTGCTTCGTCAGGTCCCGATCTTATGTCCCCGCGACTTGTACGTCTCATTGCCACGACCTCCATCTCCCGCAGGCTGGCGTCACCGGCCTCTCTGCTCCACGAACCTTGTCAGGCGCCTAGCCAGGGTGACCTACCCATGCAAAACCTTCCTCTCCTCACCGCAGCCACCCTCATCCGATCCAGCCCCGGCCGGACAAGATACGCCCCATCGCAAATGGACAAACGCTTCGACGCCTGGCAATTAAAGTCCTACTTGGTCCGGCCCTCGCTGATACCCCCACTCATTTCGCCACTTGTCAACTCGCGAACGGTGTTTCCGCCGGCATGGACTTCATAGTTCATAACGCCAGAATGCACATGAACAGACATGGTCGCGATGCAAGCTACGTCATGGTCTCGGTTGATGCCCAGAATGCTCTCAACGCCTTTTCTCGTCAGCAGCTCTTCCGCATCCTCCCATCTAAAGCTCCTTCCCTGGCGCGCTTCATCAACATGATATACGGCCTTAGTCCCCCGCCCCTGTTCGTGCGCACCCGGGCCCCCGAAGCCGCTCCTATCATGCTTTTCAGCAAGGAGGAACCCAGCAAGGAGATCCTGCAAGTGTGTTCCTCTTTACTCTGTGCTTACAGCCTCTTCTGCAGAAAATATCCGAGGAATGTGCTCTCAACTTGAACCGCTGGTATGCCGATGGTGGACTCCTCCTCGGCCCTGTTGACGAGATCTGCAAGGCCCTACGCATCCTGGTTCACGCCGGACCGGCTTTCCAGTTCCACATCAACGCCTCCAAGACCCTGGCATATTGGCCGTCTCTATCCTCGGACAGCCTACGCCAGCTACGATGTGTGCTCCCGCTGTCTATCCCAAATGAGAACGGAATTACCCTCCTGGGCCCCCCTGGGCTTGATGAGTACATGCGCTCCTTTCTCAAGTCTCGAATGGACCTTACGACAACATGCTCTCAACCCTGCTCAAACTGCCTCACCCTCGCACCGCCTTTCACCTCCACAGACTCTGCGCATCGGCTTGCAAAGTGCAGCACGCCTTCCGGCTCAACCCTCCCCCGCCCATTGCATACCCGCTCGCCAAGGAGTGTGACAAGTCCCAAATGGTAGTCTATTCAAGGCTCAATTCCGTGCCCCTTACCACTCAGAGCATCCGCCAAGTTCGCCTCCCCTTTCGCCTTGGCGGGCATGGCTTTACGTCCTAGCCCTCACCCTGCATGCCTCATATGCGGCCAGCCTCATCGAGTCCGCACCCCTGCGACACCCCGAACGCCCTGCCGAGTTCTATACGCGATGCGCACGACCTGCAATGCGCTTCGTCGCCACCGCGCTTGAATCCCCTTCCAGCCCCTACGTCTACAAGAAAAACTTCGAAACCCCCAGCCTACTCTCTCGGACACTTGGAGCCGAAGCCCTAGCAATGCGACCTGAAAACCACACCACTTTCTATTTCAGGCCATTCACAATTCGGCGGCTTCCAAGCTATGGGAAGAGGACATATGGACAGCTCAACCACGACCTGCCCGACACACTGAGGTTTCCATTCGCCTTCGCGCGAGAAGTAATTCCTTGCTCAATCCATGCGCCTACGCGTGGCTCGTTGAGCATCCCTCCAAGGCTACCATGTTTCCCCCGAGGTCTGGTCCATCATGCTTCGCCGGCACCTCGACTCCCTGTCTTCCACTGGTCAATTCCCCTTTTTGCCCACTGTCTCGCTTACATGGACGCCCAAGGCGACCATGCTTCGAGTTGCACTCAAGATACAACGCCGTTACCCGACACAACTTCCTCCGGAACCTCTTACGACCGACATGTTCCGAGCTGCCGGTCTTGCTCACAGACAGAAGTTTCCAACCTTGTGATGGGTACAGACCTCCGGCCAGCCGACATCCTCGTCCAATGTGGACCGGAACCTACTGACACGCTCGATGCGCCGACGTAAACCGCATATGATGTCACCATTCGCAGTCCCATGGCCCGATCTTACCTCAAACAAGCTGCATTGACACCTTGCGGGGCAGCCGAATCGGCCTAGGTTGACAAGATGAAGACCTTCGACGCTCAGTGAGAGCTGCGTATGACCTGACCCCGGACGCTACTTTTCCAAAGCTTGGTTTTCACTTTGTTCCGCTGCTTTCGACTCTTTCGCCGCGCCCTGCAAGTCAACCTCTGGGGCGATTGAGACCCATGCGAAATTGATATCGCGACGACTGTTCTGTACACCAGGGGCGGCCCTGACCACCTGCGGCAACGAATCTCGTCGACATATGGCCTACTAGGGTCTTTGCAACATCAATTCTAGAGCGTTACCAAGCTGGGCAGCGATGAACTTGAACTATCTTAGCTTACACTGTCAGATAGGCTTGTACGCCTTTCTTAATACGTGAAGTAAAGTTAATTACAACAATAGATAGTGTAGACAGTCCAGCAATGGGACTCCATGCAGCAATGTGTCATTGACAAAGGTTTGCACAAGGACAGTTTGTCTATTCCGTTGGACGGTCCTCGTTGGACTTTTTGCGGACCACTGATGATGATTGGGTGGTGGATACCTTATCCCCGATAAAATCGTTGCACAACAACAATGCAAGTGTAGATGATACAGTACAGTACAATAAAGTACTATACAATAGGACAGTAGCGATAATTTTTTCGTTATTATTCTAGAAACCCTGCTGTACAAAATGGAGGCGCATAAATTTATGAAGATTCCAGCTGGCAGTGGTGTAATTTTTTTTGCGGGGCATTCCTCAGAACGGGCCCTTTGCGGACATGGGTTTTCACTCGTTGTCAAGTCGTTTTTTTTTACTTGCCACCATTTCAACGAATATCCATGGCGCTTTTCATCATTTGCCTTTCGCCAAGCTGTTTGTCTTGCCCTGCTTTGGCACACCATCTCTTCTGTTCGCTCTCCCACCTCCGCCTCACTCCCCTCTTCCACGCTGCTTCTGCTTGAGTGGACAACTCTACATTAACGTGTCGTCCTCCTCATCGCCTCTCGCCTCTGCGATCAATCGTCGCTTCTGCTAACCCTTGCCTTGATTTGCACCCCGCCTCTCCTTCCGTCTAAGCAAAACCCACCAAGTAGTTTGTCAGTCACCACCCCCTACATACCTTGTACTACTCTCCTTCCGTTGTCGCTTTATCCCGCTCTCAGCCTCGTCCACCCACCACTTTGTCTCTCTCAAACGTCCTTATCCCCCCGACATCCACATGGGTCTCTTCTCAAGGAAAAAGAAGCCTTCCGCTGCCGACATAGCCGCCGCTCAACAAGCAGAGCAAAGCGCAAGGCACAGGCCTCCACAGAAGCCAAGGAAAGGCAGGAAGCTGCAGCTCGCGCTGAGCGTGAAAAAATCCGCGCTCGTGAGGATAAGACCCTCAATGACATCACCGCAAAACGTAAGGATATTGACACTTTGGAGCGTGCAGTTATCACCTGCTTGAGCAGGATCGCAAGAAGGAGGCCCTCCTGGCAATCAAGGCCAAGAAGGAAAAGCGTATGAACCAATCCACTATTCATGCCCGCAACGTCAAGCGCCTAGAGACCAAGATTAAGCAGTACCAGGTCAGGATCTCTCAGAATCAGTCTCAGTTGGATGCCTTGGAAGATGCTCACTTTAACTTGGATGGCGCAAATGCTATCAAGGTCTTTAATCAGAACTTTAAAGATTTGAAACAAGATGTCGACGAGGTCGAGGATCAATTGCAGGACATGAGGGTAAATATGGACGATGTCACCGCCGTCAACCAAGCCTTGGAAGCTGATGTTAACCTCAATGCCTCGGGTATTGACAATGACGACGCCTTGGCCGCTTGGAGGCAGAGTTTGCCGAGGAGCTGGATGATAACCCGCGGTAATATCCCTTCTGTCCCAGGCACCGTGCCCACTATGCCGCCGAGGGTCTCCGCTGCTGTTGATGAGGACGAGGAAATCCGGAAGCTCGAGGCAGGCGTCGGCCTTTGATCCCCCCCTTGTTATATTTTTGTTCGTCCTAACCGCCCCCTTCTCCCGTCAACAAACCCCTCATCGTACTGTATGTGTGGACCTTGTGATGAATCTAGTGGTTTCGTGTCTGTCTTTAGTTGCTTTTGGTTACTCCACGCTTCGTAGTCTCATTCGCGTATTGCACTTGCTGTCGCCGTGTCCATCACTCTTCACTGCTGTTCGATTCGTACTAATGTTTGAGTCGTGGCCTCTTCCTGTGAGCCCACCCACTCTTCCCTTCAAAAGTTGTATTGAATGGTGGCCCCATTTGTGTGTGGGCCTCTAAAAAACTGGACTGAAATTCTTACCGCTAATGAAGAGTCGTTGGAGTATGCCAGCTGTCTATCTTTGCCGCATTATCGCTTCGACTATCCTTTGCCGATAAGTAACAGGCATGGGGCGCAGAATGGGGCCTGTCAGAATGGGCCCTTCAGTTTGCGTTAGTTGCTACGGTCTTAAGCGGGATGCCCCGGTGTCTCAGCTGCTTTTTGCCTGAAACCTACATTAGAACAGTAATTGCCAGTTAGCTTTTTCCACTTTCTTCTAGCAAGATACGAGAGGGCTGTTGGGGGTGGGGAAGGAGTGATGGGGAGGGGCGATAATTCTGGGCATGCTTTGAGTAGCGTCACAACGTTAGTAGAGGCGATGGTGACCAACTTTCTAAAGAGAAGATGTAAAGCCGTCATTGCGTCTATGCAAACATGCAAGCAACTCGAAGCCATATCGAAGCCAACTAATGACTAGATGCGATGAGGTCAGCAGATGCCTGCTCAACCCATTCGGCTTCTTTTCATCCTCTGTGGTTCTCTCCTCCGACCGCATTTGTAAAACAGCTGTCATCAAAAAACCGGCCTCTTCCGGGTTAAGTGCTCTGAGTTAAAACTTTGAAAAAGAATTTGCAGAAATCCCTCGCCACCGTAGAAACAGCGCGTGAAGCACTGCCCAGCTCTCCACAAAAAAAGCCGACCCCACTTTGCCAGGACAAACAATTCATCCCTCACGGCCTAAACGACCTGACGGTGCTCTACAAAGCCGCCATAGGTAGGAGGATATATCCATATAAAACGCCTTCCAAGAGAAATGTAAAAGCTAGAAATCTCCTCCGACTTTTCGGTGTCGACCTCTGCGGCTCTTTTCGCCAACACAGCGGCCATAAGCAAATGGGCGACAGCCGCGAGCACCCCACCAAGCATAGTTTTAGCGTTGCAAAAATAAAACGCGGCAGCTGCGACAAACATAAGTACGAGAACATTTGCACAAGCGGAAAACACGGCACGAGGGCCCAAGCGCACGGAGAAGGTACGTATACCGTACATACGATCGCCGCGAATGTCAGGGGCATCCTTGAGAAGCGCGATGACGATTCCAAAGAGCATGAAAAAGAGGGTTGCGAAAAGAACAAGTGGGGGAGATGAAACGGGGTGAGGGGGAGGAAGGGTGCGGAGGAAGGTGCAGCAGCGGCGGCGTGAAGAAAGAAGCAAATGTTGACGAGAATACCACGGACGGTGAGGATGGCGATGGAGGCGAGAAGGGCGAAGCGTTTGAGGCGGAAAGGGGGCATGGAATAGAGGGTTCCGAGGAGTGTGGAGCCGATGAGGACAAGACGGAGTGCGGGGTGGCATGGGGAAAGAGACAGAAGGAGAGACCTGTGCAAAGGGAGGTGAAGATGATGGTGATGGCATCTGGTTTGGATAGGGTGCCTGCGGGGAGGGGGAGGAATGGTTTGTTGATCTTGTCAATGTCGATGTCGAAGAGTTGGTTGAGACCGACGATGTAGATGTTGATGAGGAGGGAGGGGAAGAGGGCGGTGAAAAAGGAGAGGGCGAGGGGAGGGGACGGGAGGGTGGAGTTGACGGGAGAGGGTGGTGAGGGAAATAACGGACAGTAGGGAACCGTAGAGGGTGTGTGGACGGGAAAAGGACCAGAGTTGGTTGGAAATGCGGGAGAGAGAAATGGGAGGGCGGAAGTGGAGGAAGGGAGGTTGTTGGAGTGGGAGGAGGTGGGGAGGATGATGGGGGAGGGGGCGTGAGGTTGGGGGTTCGCAAGCGCGAGGTGGATGATCCGTTTGGTGGGGGGTATGTAGGGAAATTTTGGGCGGTGGGAGGGTGAAGGCGGAATGGTAAGGGATGGAGGCATTGGAAGGGAGAGGAGGGAGGGAAGGAAACAAGGGAGCAAGTTCATGAGCGGTTGTCGGGGATCGGGGAGGTAAGGAGGGTTGGTGGGTGCGATGCGGAATGCGGACAGTGAAGGAATTGGCGCGAAAGATCGACGTCGACGACGAGTAGTGGTGAGGAAGGGCTTGTAGATAAAGTGATCCGGCGATTGAGCACAAACGTATATTATGTTGGGATTACAGTAGGATAAACGGCACTGGGAAGGGCGATTTGCTATGTGATACAGGCAATACTGCGTGATTTGCAAGGGCTGAGGCTTTGTTAATTAATAATACTGCGGGGCTCGGAAAACTGTTTTGACAAGCACAGGCATTTGGACATTTGGACAGATCAGAGATGTGCGGGAATTTAGTCATTCCACGATCGGCACATTCATCAAAGCGGCACGCCTACCGTATCTATCCTTGTGGCACAAGTAGCTTCTATGACACAAGACATTCATTTTCAACCGGCTCTAACCGCCTCTTGCCACTCGACCAGTGCAACTCGACACTCATACGCCAAAATTCAAACTTTCTCATACTGCTTACAGCCCCTCTCCTTCATCTCTATTCTCTTCTCCTCTTCTTAAACAGCAATCCCGCCAACTCTGTATCCACCTTTCCTCCCTCTCCCCTATCCACCCTCTCCATCGCCACTCTCGCTTTCCTCTCGTCTTCATCCTCAACCTCCTGCCACGCTTGATCCTCGATAACTCTCTTCTGCTTGAATCTTCTCAACCCTCCCCAACCCTTCCCTTCTTCTCAACCTCCTCGCCATTTCCACTCTGTCCTCCACAAATCCCCGCTCCCTCCTAGCCGCCGCAACCTCCTCCCTAATCCGCAACACCCTCTCCCTACCCCTCCAATCCCACTTTCCTCCACCAAATCCCCCCAACTGAACCCTTCAAATACCTCAAGCACCACAAATCATCTCCCCATCTCCCCCTTCTCTTCCCCCCCCTCATCGCCCTCCCATTCAGCAACTCTACCGCCCGTTTCGCATCCCCCCGTCGTTCAAACTCCACCCACCCATCCTTAAACTCCCCTCCTCTTCTCACGCTACCCAACCGCCGCCTCTCCCGTCGTTCCTCTACGCTCTCCCCACGCAGCCAAATCCTCCCCACCCTTCCCACCCGACAAAGCCCACGCATCGCACCCACATCCATCCCGGGTGGAACTCGCGACACATACACCACACCCGACTTTTACCTTACCTCGCGTTACTTCTTTCAAACCTCGTACCTGCTCCGCCGACTTTCTGCTGTCCACCCCTACCTTTTCCTCCCCGCCTCCGCCTCCGCATCCCTTGTCTCGCTACTTCCTTGCTCTCTTCTCCACTCCTCCGATCCTCCGCATCCCCTCCCCTGTCGCATCCTCAATCCCTTGTTTGCATTCTTCATTACTCTCCTCTTCCCCAATCTGCTTACGGAGATGGCTCGCCTTCTCCGTACACCAGCCATCGAATCGCCCTCGCAGTTTCTTGTGTTACTGTTGCGTCAGAGCGGACTGGGGACGGCATCGTGACGTCGATTCCACACCGAGCACCTACTTCCCGCTTCTCTACGAATGGTTGGCATGGACGTCGCCTACCGTTGACAGCCTGCAGTAACACAGTGCAGCCGACGCGGTTACCAGAAATAATGTACACGTGTACAGCGCATACACGACGAGCATAGAACAGTATCTTTGCCAAAGAATACAACGTGCCCTTCCTTGGCAAGCACCGAAATCTGCGACAAAGACGGTGCACCTCCACACTCAGAATCACCGTCCTCCAGCTCGCCGCAGCGAAACGACATCACGTCCCATCAACGTCCCGCTCCATCCGTCTGCCCATCTCCCATCCAAACCCATCCCCCTCACAACCGCTTACCTTGCAATGACCTGGTTCGAAGCAGTCCCCCCCTCGTCATTATTACCGCGGCAATCGGGGCCATGGGTCTTTGCAGGCTGTTGTGCACCGTGCCTTTCATCAAGGAAAGGTAAGTCTAACCAATCCTCATCCCCCATACGCGACCATGCTCGCCTTGACTTTTGCCCCACAAGTCCAATCCAACTAACTTGCAAACTGTCCCGTCGCTTTCCCTTCGTACCGGCTGCTTTGGAAAATCAAATGAAACTGTCCAAACTTGACTCAGGACAAGAAGGTCCAACGCGATCACTTTTCCTATTTAATGGACAAGCGCGACGAGCGTCTCAAGGAAGAAGCGGAGGCTGCGAAAAAGGCGGCCTATTAAGCATTCCCTACCCCCACGACCCTCCTGTCCGCTTGTAAACGACTTTTCCTTACACAATCTTTATACCCCCAACGCTTCCGATCCCAGTCGCGTCTACATGTCTACTTCCGAAGACAGCAATGCCTCTACGCCCCCGTTAGAACACTAATTGCGCGCCGATAACTCGCTCGCGGCTCCCTCATCCAAAAACCACTCCACGCGCTCCGCCTTTACCAACGCTCCCGGTAGCTTACTCTCCGGATTCTATACACACGATCACAGCATCCAGATAGGACAACAAAGCAAAGCAATCAAACACGATGAGCAGTTTAGCTCTTGTGGGACCCAGCTGTTCGTAACGAGCATAGCATAGGTGCATATTGATGTGGATGTTTCATGGAGAGGATGACTTACCTCGAGAATGTCCTTGACAACTGGAGCCTTGCCGGCCCCTGTGCACACAAACATGGCGACCTTGGCGCGGTTCAACACAGGATAGGTGAGTGTAATGCGTTCTGAGGGAGGCTTTGGGGAGTCAAAGATGGGGGCTACCATTCGTGTCGTCTCCCAACTGGTAGTGACGGAAAATGATGGTGGTACCCGCAGATGGTTTGAATGAAATGAAGAGATTACGGAGGTTGGACATGGGGGTCAGTGAATCGGGAATGAAATGGACTGGGATGTAGGTATAGACAGTGATGACATGAGAGGGGCGCAAAACTTACAAGGGGATGGTCCGGAAAGAGGGAACAGGTATGACCGTCCGGGCCGAGACCCAATAGGAGGACATCAAAGACCGGATCGGGTCCGAGTTTGTCTACAATTTTTTGCTGGTAGTCTTTTGCGCATTGATCCGTAGACAAAGCAGGATGATAGGGACGACGGAGAGGTTGGGTAACTGGTGATTGACGTTGAGGTAATTGGGTCTGGATGGTCCAGGGGCACTTTGCGTTCGTCGGCGAGAAAGGTGGTCCAGTTGTGCAGGGGAGGCGGGCGGGGACTGGGAGAGGGCGAGGAGAGGAGACGCGGGAGGGAACCACCGGAGATGGCGAGTGTGAAAGTGGGTGATTGAGCGAGTGTGGAGGAGGAAAGGGAGAGGAGGAGGCGGCGAGGTTGGCGGGAAGATCGCGATGTGGATCTGAGGGCAAGTCATTTGAAAGTGGGAGGCGCGACGAGGGGTTCGGGTGAGTGCGGGGAGGGTTGGGGTGGAGAGGAAAGTGAGAGGCATGTCGATGGTGCGGTTGTGATAGCAGGATGCGACAAGGCAGGTGCGTTATTGGCTGGCAGTGGGTTGTAGGAATGGCAGGGATGACAAGGACAAAATTGAATCTGGATTGACAAGAGATAAAGACGGTACGGATCCGTCTGAGAGCGACGGACTGTAAAATAGGCAGTTTAACCTTTTGCACAACTTTGGATAGCCGTCACGTCCACACCCTTGCGATGCCAGGTCTCAGTTGTCACCGCATCCACTCTTGTCTCAGGCGCCTACGTCAGCCCAAATTTCCCAGCACAATCGTTCGTGGCATTACTCAACGACTTCATCCGCCATTCCCCACCACGCGATCCTAGCAGGAGATCTGAACGCTCGATCCCCCTCTGGGACACAACAGCCAACCTACAGGGACGCTCACTTGTGAGATCAGTCCAGGACACACGATTCAAGATATTCGCGTCTACCAACCCTCATTCCACCCACGGGGGCACCAGGCTCAAGCAATCTGATATCTTCATTCCTCCGACCACCTACACTGCACCACCCGCACAGACAGCTGGACTAGCTGCTCAGATCACACCCCGTAATAGCGACGACCCCCGCAGCCTCCTGCCCAACTCAAAGACACCCCCAGAAGGATAACGAAATCAATGCTCACCACCCCGACGAACCAGCAGCAAGCAGCGGAAACCTACAAACGCCCCCTGCCACCACTTATAGACGCGCTCTCCAACTGCACTGCGATGACCGCCCCTGCCATATACGATCGTGTCACACGAGCCATCACCGAACCATGGCAACAGATCGCAAACCGCCGACCGCGCCGATTCAAACCGTTCTGGACTCACTCATTGGATGCGCTAGCGGCCAAACGCAACAAGGCATATAAGAAAGCAAAACGTACTGGAATATATGCGGATTACCTCGAGTTCAAAAGACTCCAGGCCGTCGTCCGGCAACAAGTCCGAAGAGAGAAACGATGGTTCCAAAAGCGAACCCTGCTCCGCCTCACAGACCTCCCCAACGAACAATATACAGGGCAGTAGCAACTGATCGACGGCAGACCGCCAGGAGGAAAATGGACCAAAACCGCAACGGACGCCAGCTCTCCCCACGGGACTTCACTATCTACATGGGCACCGCCCATAATCAGGAACAACCCCCGATTCAAATACAGAGCTTCACCCCCCACCGGCGCTCGAACAACATATCCTCAACTACATCTGCACCGCGCCACGGTAAAAGCAGTAGGAAATGATGGCATACACATTGAGATGATGAAGACAGAGCCCGTTCTCTTCGCCACTCTGCTGTACACCTGGTGGACGACAATAGGCCGAACACTCCACTACCCCCAGAACTGGGCAACAGGAACCCTGATCCCGGTCCACAAACGCGGGGACCAACAAACTCCAGCGAATTACCGCCCACTTTGCCTCTTATCGCACTGCCGGAAAGCCATCGAAGGAGGTCTCGCCTCTTTCCTAGCCGACCTCACAGACCCCCACCCAATGCAATTTGGCTTCCAAAGAAGAATAGGCCCCCTCCACGCTCTCATAGCCACGGAAGCAGCCATAAGACAAGGGGATAAGCTGGCTCCCTGCCCTGGACATGTTCAAGCCTGCGACAGGGTCAACCGTCAACTGCTCTTACACGACTGCGGACGCTGCTTCCCCACAGCAGAAACAGCCATGATAACAGCATGCCTCCTGCCCCTGACGGTCCGGACAAGAGACGACTGTACCCCTACGACAACGGAAATCCGCCTCGGTCTCACCCAAGGTTCCCCTCTCTCCCCACTCCTCTTCAATGTCTTTGTTAATGGCCTTCCCCACGCCCTGACTGCCATCACGACTTCCCTCTCCCTCCCTCCTCCATGCAAACTATTCGCAGACGACGTCCTCCTCCACTCCATTTCCCTCCTCCAGACTCTCCTCGACGAATGTCAACGGTGGGGCATCGGCCAGACATATGAACTGGGCACCCAACAAAGTGCATAGTAATCTCCCAGCACCGGCCCACCCAGCGCTACCATCCCAATCCATTCCACGGCGATCCCTCTCTCAGACAAGGCCCCATACCTAGGGATGACAATCACCCCCACGGAATACACCCTGACGCGACCTTCATCAGGCACAACGCACCCTACAAGGCACCCAGTCCCTGTTACACTCAAGATCCCTGACTACTTGACATGACCCCTGCCCGTCCTGGCCACCTCCTCCACACCTTCATACGCAGCACGTATCTCTAAGGAGGCAATCCTGCTGCGCGACTCGACGACTTCCATCGCACCGACCTCTCCATCCAGCGGCAGCTCTTCGCATCCTACCTCCGCACAAGAGGCACATTCAACACCACCCACCTATCCCGGTTACGAGCCATCCTCCAAATCCCGGACCTCACCAGCCTTCTTCAAAGACAAGCCTCCAACTTCCTCTCCACTCTTCAAGCCACCACCAAACGGGCAGAGGCAACGAGAAGTCATCCCAGACGCACCCATCCACCTCTACACCACCGTTTGGAATACCCGTAACAACCCCCCATCCCGCCGCCAACGTCGCTTCTCACCCGCCACGCACCGGCCGTAACACAAATCGGAACATTCCCATCCTTCCTCACCTCCCCATCCTCAAGGGGCACCCACGTCGCATCGCCTTACGATGGTTCCTACACTGGTTCCCACATCATCCAGTCCCTACGACAACGCCCACAGAACTGCTACCTGGACCATGGAACTCCTCCGGAACAACGCCATCACCGACAACCAACTTGAACGACTACGAGACGCCATCATTGTACTATATACTCATCGCTAGCGGCCATTTCATTGCATCTCTCTCCTGTCGCGAGCCCTAAACGGCGGCTATGATACACACCAAAGTCCAACGAACGAGAATCTCGGCATGCATTACAGTATTTCTCTTGCAAGATTCCCTGACAACATAGCCCCTAGGCGGCTTTTATTAGTCAGGAGTTTTAAATAAATGTTGACCACACCGCAAAGGCATCGGATGACAGCCTGCCAAGGTGGAAAGTGGGACACGGACGAGTGCGTGGCACCTTTTGTGCTTGACGGCCCAAACTGCGATGAAAGCGGTGGGCAGTTAAAAAGTGGGGACGTGACGTGGTGAGGTAGCATGCTGGAACCCCTGCCACGTGTCCACGTAGCAGGGTAAGCGGAGCGGGATTGAGCCGCCGCCTTATTGGGTGAGAGACGGGAAATAAATGAGAAAGTGTAGATGGGGTGGCGGGGCAGAGTGAGTGGGTTGCGTCAATGGAAACGGATGAATAATCATTTTAGTATGGGTCTGCCTTTCAGATACTGTGGGTGGTGCGTGCGGCAGGAAGTCCGCGCCGTTTGGGTCGTCAACGTAATCAGCGGTAAGTGGTTTTGCAGTTTTGTGTTTGTGTCGACTTGGTGAGTATCGTGTGGAGTGTGTGAATCGCGGTTTGAGTGGAGTGAGCAAAGATGATGACGGGATCGACATCGTCGCTGGATGAGGTGCATGAGGGTGCGGTGGAATCACGGCAGGGCGACGGAAAAAAGGCGGTAGCGGATGGGACGGGGGAGTGGCGGGAAAGAGTGTAGGCGCGAAGGAGGTTGAGCTGGACAGCGTGAGAGTGGATGCGGGTGTGGATGGGGAGGTGGATGAGATTACGCCGGTGGTAAGGGATGTAGAGGTGAATGGATATGGGGCTACGGAAGCGGTTGCGGAGGGGAAGAAGGATAAGGGAAGAAGGGGAAATCTGGGGAGAAGAAAGTGGCGGATGCGTTGAAGACGGATATGGCGGCGGAGAGAACTTTTTTCAAGTGGTTGTGGACTGGGTTGCATACTGGGGCGATTGGGAGCTTTATATTTGTGACTTTTGATGGGAACAAGGAGGACCCGATGAGGTTGGTTGTGGTGGATTCTCGTGGTTGGTGGCGTTGGGATTGGTGTTGTATGGACGTTTGCGTATTACAAGAGGAGGAGGGCTTTGAGAGTGGGGCGACTGGAGGAGATTCCAGAGTGGACGAGGGAGCATAGTCCGTTGGTTGTGGTTTTGGCGTTGGTGGCTGTAGTGGGGGTTGCGCTGGGATATGCAGTGTTGGGAGGTGATGGAGGAAAGGCAAGTGGTGCGGCGGGAGATGGTGGTGGGAGGAGTGGTATTTTCGGAGGATGAGTTTGTAGAATATAAAGTTGTGTGAGTTGTGATGATTTGGAGTAAAGCATAGATTACCTGTACAAGTACACGTATTCAAAAGTGTTTGGCCCATTTTGTCTACATGGTCCTTTGACTATTGTACTGTACTGTACTGTACTGTACTGTCTAGCACTTTACTGTACAATACACGTCCTATTGTGTCAACCCTCTCCCGCTTGGGTGCTTGGGTCTTGTCTTGGCTTGGGCTTATTTGACTGTTCCCCCTCCCCTCCCCTCCCCTCCCGAGCCCACCATTTTATACAAAAACCCGTACCAAGCCGCCTACCTCTTCCCCCACTTTCCCATCCTCCACACACAACCACCATCTCATCCCACAACACTTTCTCGCCTTTCCACTCCCCCTTGATGCCTCCAGCCCCCCTCCCATCATGACACGCACAGTCCGCATTCGCGAAGTCTGGGCAACCAATCTCGAGGAGGAGATGCACAAAATCTCCTACCTCATCGATGACTACAACTACATCGCCATGGATACCGAGTTTCCGGGTGTCGTCGCCCGTCCCGTCGGCGCAGACGCAACCGACGTCCACTACCAAACCCTCCGATGCAATGTCGACCTCCTCAAAATCATCCAGCTCGGCATCTCACTATCCAATGCCAATGGCGAGTCCCCGGATGAGTGTACCACTTGGCAATTCAACTTTACCTTTAACCTCAGCCAAGATATGTACGCACAGGACTCTATCGACTTGCTTACATCCTCCGGCATCGATTTCGCACAACATGAGAGAAATGGTATCGACGTCATGTTGTTTGGCGAACTCCTCACCACCTCGGGCCTGGTCCTCAACCACACCATCAAGTGGATCTCGTTTCACGGCGGCTATGACTTTGGTTACCTCATCAAACTCCTCACCGCCGTCCCTTTACCCCCACTCGAGCCCGACTTTTTCCAACTCCTCGACTACTTTTTCCCCACCTCTACGACCTCAAGTTCCTCATGCTCTCCTCGCAACGCCTCTTTGGCGGCCTCAACAAGCTCGCTGACCTTTTGGGCTGCCAACGCATCGGCACCATGCATCAGGCCGGGTCCGACTCACTCTTGACCTTGCATGTCTTCTTTCGCATGCGCGAACAGGTCTTTCAAGGCGCAATCGACGATTCCAAAAAGGGCATCCTTTACGGCTTGGGAATCGCCGCCGCAAAGTCCTCCCCGCCCCATAGTCCCGACAAATTCCGCACCAGAGCAAATGCGGTGCCGCAATCGTTGTCGAGCCAACAGGGAACGGTACCACGGCTATTGGGACCATGTGCCCGCACCAGCACTGCCGGCCTCGTGACCCTTGTCAACGATGGAGGGACGCTGGCATGGAGGGTCGCGCCATGGCAACAACGTTGTGCCCACGCTGTATCCATATTCGTGTGCACTCGTTTGTTCACATAGGCCTCTGTTCAACTTATTTTGTTCACAAGCAATCCTCTCGCCGTCTCGTACAGAACCTTTCTCTCCCTCGTTTTCTCTCTTTTCTACTTGTTTCATCTCTCCCTGGGAACCCTGCTTTTCGCACTAGAGTGTCTCTAGTGTTTGTCTAGTTGTATTTCAAGTGTACAGGATGGAATCGAGTCGGGCGCGGGCTTTCCAACAGAGTGAATAGTAAAGGTATGAGACGTACACATACTCATCCACTTGGCCTGCATTGTTTGCCGCGGCGTTGCTGTCGTTACCGCCTTGCTTGCCACGTTTGATGCAGATAGCCTTGTATCGCACCCCTTTGTTGCAGGACTTGGCGCGCTGCAACCAAACTGAAATGCACGTACGAGTCGATCTGAACTCGGCTGCTCAGCAGCGTTTCGCAGGTTCCCAGCTCAGTCGCGACTCTTGACTGTCAGACGTCTACTGTTACAGAGAGGAAGTTGTTGAAAGTCTTGTGGCGACAAGCATGTGCTGGGCTACGACTGAAAAGGCATTGGGAAAAAGTCAAGTCTCACTCTACTGTTCGGTGGGTTGAACCATGCGCTGCACTGAGCGCTGTTTGAAGAGAGAGAGTAGAAAATGGCTACAGGCGGTATCCCTACGGTTATGTACGTTGCGGCGCGGCGCGGTGAGCGTGATAACAAGCGTGTGGTAGACAGTAGACAAGGAAAGCGGAGGAGCTGCGGGGCGGGATAGTTTGATTTGGTGAAAAGGGATGAGTGAAGAACATTGAAATGACGTTGACCCGTGCGTGTTGGACGTTGGTCTTGGGCCCGTGCCCTCTGGCTCCAGGTGCTTCTGGAAAATCGGAAGAGGTCATCGTGTTCTCCTCTTTTCTCATCTGGGATTCGTTGGCAATGCTTAGGAAAGGGTCTCATACGAACACCCTTACCCCTCTCTCCGCTATAGTCCCCTTTTCCTTCGCCACCGATGGTGGATTCGCATCCACGGCGTCACTTCCGGCATTGAGAACACATTTGATCCCGACTCTGGATAAATTTCGGAATGGCGTGACCTCCGCTCTATCCTCTCTCCCTTACGAGCGTGCGCTCTTGTTTTCTCCGCCATTGTGTTACGGCCTCCACATGAATGTCCAAAACCGATTTCCCTCGAAACCATCGACTCTCGCTCTCTATTTGCTGCTCCTTTGGTTTGGATATAATCGCCCCTCATTCTTTGTCTCAGTCACGTCCCATCTCTTTCGGTAACGAGGCCCAAGTCGGCCTGCCGTTAGCTGAGGTGGCTACGGATTCCCACACATCTCCAGCTCTAAACGCGAATTTTGTACCTCCAGCCCTATTAGCGCAGCCCCCTACCTCCCGCAAGACCTCTAGCGCCCTCATTTCAGCTCCTATCGCAACTACTCTCAATTTTCTCTTCCCGCGTTATCTCCCTTCTACACCCCACATGCGTCTATACGGTGGCGAATTTCTCACCATCCATTCTGAGTTTGGAGTGCGAACCTGAGGTACTTCCTCGGTGTCGTTAGCCCATCCATCACATGCTGTCTCAGCCAATACAACGAGCCGCCATGGATTGTTTCTAGGAACATTCCTCCGCGTGAGGTCTTCTTTCTCCCTCACCACAGCCCTGTTTTCTTCGGCCATCGCGCCCGCTACAACTCCCTTGTCTCCCCTTGAGCCTGAGCATTCCTTACAGCTCCTCTCTGTCCTTCATCCCATGATTCATGTTCTCTTTCGTCCCTGTACTACAATCTCATCTTGATCTCGCTGCCCTCGACAACCGCGGGGCGCCCTCAATTTAACGCTTCCATGAGCCGCCGTGGCGCCCACTCTTCCATCTGTATCACTGGCTACCGCGCTATCCACCATGCAACAACGTGCGGAATGTTCTAGCCCACTTTTTTGAGCCCCTTTTCCTCTCACAGCTTGGAGGCCCATTCTTATCCCAGTACTTCCCTATGCCCTTCCAACATCAAGTTCAACCTCCAGTTTCTCCCTCCGTACACTCTTACTTTCACCCTGACCGCCAAGTAACTCACCGCGCGCAATCCTTGCTTGTCGGCTGTCCTCCCTTCCGCAGCGTCGGCATTTCAGGTTTCCGTCAACTTCGCTCATAACGAGAAGATCGATACGCACACACGCTGGTTCCGGCAGGCGCTTCATTTCACCTACTCGGCTGAGATACCCTCCCTGCTTTGGACGTTTGCTCCATAGGCTGTTGAGAATCGAGGTGTCCCCTCCTCACATCACTCTTCAGTCCTGCACGCTCTTGGTGCGCAATTATCTTTCCGCGCTGGGTCCCTCCTGATTTTCACTCTTCACTGCACTCGCCATGAGATGTGCTCCTTCACTTTGACTAGTGTGGCTGCTGTGATAATTGGCCAGCCCTTTCACCCACACGTCACATACTCAGTCCTCTCATATTGTATCACATTGATCTCATTGTAGTATACAACCTTTGCCCGTCGATACTCCATCGCCAAGGCCTAACTGTCGCAATAGAGAAATTTCACTATGTGCTGGCCTTTGCCTCTACCGTAGCTGGTACAGCACGTACGCCGCTACCGGCAACGGTTATCTCGTTTCGACCTCCTGGCTGAGCCGCACAGTATCGTCCCACCAAGGCTTTTGCAGAATCTCGAGGTTGCTCTCAACAGCCCGCGGCTGCGATTACAAGAAAACTGTCGAAATAATACTGCACGTACTGTACTGTAGAAAAAATACTGTACAGTACTGTAAGAGACTTGTTGACAACCAAATCTCATGCTTACATACTTTTTTCACGAGTAGAAGAAACTTTACTTCATTGAGTATCTATCGTGTACACTGCAGGACTGACTATACGGCTAAGAACTAACCGGATGTTCCACGTCAGGCACTGCAGGAGCAAAAAAGGAGAGTTTACAGTATTGTGATGTTTACAGCATGTTATACTGGGGGAAAAGGTGACCTTTTATATACTGAGGAACGATCTTGCACGAGCCGCCCGACGTCCATTCATCAAACCTCGTCTACACTACCAAAACAGGACGAGGCCGGATATCAGGGCGATGGGAGCCGGCGGTGGCACGGATTATTTCGACGTAACCTTTGTCAACCCGCTCGCTCCCTCCCACGCAAGAGCCAGGGCTTTCAACCCACTCACAAGCCTCAACGCAGCTGACGCAGAGAAGCAGCGAAATACCAAGGGTTCCTTGCTGAGCTGCCTGGGAGAAACAGGCTGGTTCCTGTTCCCATCTCAACGCTTGGAGGGTGGCATCCGGCGGCGTTCTCTCCGTCGTCAAGGAACCGCGAGAACCGTTGCCACCCGCGCAATGGAACGGTTTTCGAAGGTTAGAGGCATTCTTTTCCAGCGGCACTCCGCATTGACAGTAACCTCCAATGCCGCTTGTTTGCTGGCTGGACCCCTTCCACCTTCTGGCGGATTGGATGCCATCTACAGTTTTCGACGCATTGTACGGTATCACAATTGGCTTGACAATGATACGATATCTACGCCCCGGTACAAATTTACTGGGTACCAACTCACATATCTACCACAGTAAATTAACCCCCCATTTACACCCAGTATACTATACGGCGCAATAGTACTAGTTCTGTTAGACACTGGCAGCATCCTGCAAGGTGACTGGAAGGGGTTCTGGTTTCTTTTTGTTTCCCACTTCGATTTGAGGGCTTCTACTTTTATTTATTTTTTCTTTCTTTCTCGTTTTTGTTTTTTCTTTTGTTCTTCGCAATAAGAACTCAGTAAATATTCTAATCACGTCCCCTCTCGGTGAGGAAAGAGAGTCTCCTACGATGCTTGTTACTGCGCCGGTATATCTCTAGGTCGATCTCCTAGACGAAGGTTTTGTTGCAATCGGTACGCCGCAGGGGATCCTCGCTATCTCCTCGCCTCTATGCTTCCTTCTGGTGCCTCCCACCAGTCTTGGGAACAGTCTGCAACCCAGAAATGACAAACTTGATGTTTACGTGCAATATGACATTTCGAACGGGCTTGATCGGTGAGTTTGGGCTATTGCGAAAAGCTAGAGTCAAATTCAGCGCGAAAACTCTCCGCCATCTGACTCTGTGGGTACTTTATACTTCCGAAAATCCAGATCATGGATACGACATGACAGTGACGTCGACAGAAATCGTTGACGGGAAGACTTTTACGTTTGAAAACGAATGAAGGATCTCATAACGGCAGGGCAGATTCAGATGTTCATGAAAGATGTTAATGTTATAGGCCGCACGCAGAGTGGAAATGGCAAATCTCTGCCGCTGCGCAAGAACTAATCGAACGGTTAGTGGCGTTTTTTCTGTGCAATTTGGCTCGGGAGTTCAGGTCAGGTGGTTTGGATGAGTGCAATGTTGAAAACAGTGACGAATCTAACTTCGTTATCAACCACGACAACGGCAGGACTTTGTGATTCCACGGGACACAGGGGTGAGCTACCCTGACGACGTGAGTGGGGGCAGGGGTGACAGTGATGGTCAAGATAACTGGAGGCCCCTCTGCATTGTTGGCTAGTCCATTTGTGATTCTGCAGAACAATCTGTCAAATTATCCTATTTGCAACGTACCCGACAATTTACCCGGTGTTACCTACATAACAGGTCCGATGGTGAGGACCGGTAAAGACTTATGGATGAGTGGCTTCGCAAAAGGCGGCGCATCAAAAAAACTGCCAAATAATCGGCACCGGACCCTCTTTGTTGTCAATTGCTCAGGCCACAATATGAGGGAGCCCCTTTAGGCCGCACTTGACGACATTATTACAGATATTTGATTCTTTTCCGCGAACTCAACTCATCTTTTGCAGCCTTCGGAATCATTCACTGTTCAGAAGATAAATCTGCTTAGCGTCGGGAGTGGGATTCCCACCAACCCAACCCATGATGCCGCAAGACGTTGTGGATCCGGAGACGTCCAGTGAGCGATTCGGAAAGCTGTCGAATCCTGGTAAAACTTATTTTGCAGCTTGCGGCCAACGCTGTACGTGAAGCTAATCAACAACATGAGAGCAGAGGAATAACATTTGCGCACATGGCTATGATTCGCTGTGATGGAGCGAAACATGTAAACGGCATTTGGGACATTCGCCAGCTGTTTTCCCATCTTCAGAACATTGTGGCGAAGTGGAAGGTTTACTTCGACGGTTGTTAGGCGCAGATTTTTTTGCGCCGTCATCTAAAGGCCTATAGTTCACTGTACTACCTCTTTTGTCCAAATTTGCTTATAGATCCGGTCCTTCCTCGTTTTCCCTGAACTTCCCTTATCATTACCGCGGTCCTCTCCAAATATACTTCCATTTTATCTAGATATTTTTATACTGTATCTACCCCTCTGAATCGATCCCGAATCAAATTCTTTTTCCCTTTTTGCTTACCTCCTCCTCCAAATTCGCTTTGTTTGAGAAAAAGGGCGCAAATGCACTACTACGAAAATCCCTTGCAGATTTATTTTACATATTTCTAATCTATAGAACCTGCCCCGGGAGTCTATTTAAACCCCTTTATTCCGAGTTTTAAACGTTCCGATCATTTTGCTCAGCATTTCTCTCCCCTACACACCCCGCTCACCCCTTTTCCAGAAATATGACATCAAATCGCACTTCTGTCCGTATCTCCATAAACCGCCCTTCCCGTCCCATCAATGGCCTTCGTCTCGCCGCCTACGGGCCAACCGATGCCGACGACTACATCCGGCTGCAAACAGAAGCAAAGCATCGAGTTCGTTCGCCGCCTCTTCATAGAAGAAGAAGCGAGGGAGGTAAGTCCGGGAGAGGCTGAGAAGGTCGAGGAGGAGAGCGGGAGTCCTTCGAAGAATGATTAGCCCCTGAGCCAGTGTACGAGGCTCAGGAGAAGGATGAAGAGGAGGATGGGGAGGAAGAGGTGGATGAGGAGGATGGGGAGGAGGACGAGGATTGGGAGGAGGAAGAGGATGAGGAGGAGGAAGAGGAGGAGGAGGATGGGGAGAAGGAAGAGGAGGAGGAGGAGGATGAGGGAACAGGGGGCATGGAAAGTGTTGGACTGGTGGGGCCTGTAATGGAGAGTATGGATCAAGTTGTGCCGACGATAGAACCGGATGGAGATATCTTTAGTAGTCTACATATCTCTCCCAGAGGGGAATAGAGAGCTGTGAGCCATTCGCAGATATTTGTGGGGACTGGTTGGACAGCATGGATATTTTAGAGGAGTTGTTTGGATCTGATTTAGAGAATGGAAAATAAGAGGACGTCATTGATTGTTATTTTCTTAAGTATCTTTTGTGTAGAGTATGTCATCCACACAAATTGTTTCTGTGCATTTCCTGGTACCTTCTGTAGTTTTGTTCGGACTTTAGGGGTAGCCAAAAGTCTATATAAGCTGAGTAACTGCTTCTTCATGGAGAGCTCAAGCAAGTTGGCAGACAACTTCAAGCCCAGTCCCAAATAGCTAGGAAGTTGAGAGTCAACTTCAGACCCCAGAAGAATTTATTTTACGCTAGTCACTAGCATAGGTAGTAGAACATACCCCTTCCATACTTGCTTGTAGCCCATTCAACTGTCTTCCCTATCCACTCCTTTTTGGATCGTTCAACTAAACCATGGTAGCACTTTTCTCGCTTGCAACACCTCCTTCTTGGGGTAACTGGTTCTGAGGATCTCTTCCCTGCTGATTTATCCCTAGCAACGGTCTTGATCCAGATGCGGTGGCCTCCTGATAATCCTCTTTGTAAATGAACATAAAGCATGTTTTATTAAAATTTTGAGGTAGTCCTGATTAACGCTTGACTAAAAATAATTGAGAATACATACTACCATTAAATTCGGTATGAACTTGATTAACGTTGCAAAAAAATTGATATTACTAACATGAATTCGTGCGGTAGGGCCGAAAATCGGGGCTTCTCAATTAATGTTAGTAACATTAATAGGATTAACTGGGTGTAGTGCTTGACTGTCTGCCTTTAGAAATCCAGGTAGTCCCTGTTTAACCATTTCTACACCTCGAGGGAACCCAGCCATCCTCATACAGAGCGATTTACTTACCTGGCCCGCGCCCCCTCATCTAATCTGTCTACAGTATTCCCATTTGTGATCCCTAACCGCTCGGCGTTTGCCAACATTCGCCTTCTCCTTCCCACTCACCACCACATTTTTATCCTCGGTGCTAGAAGCTCAGCCGTATGCAACACCATTGCCATCAATGACGGGGCTGCTGATCACTCCTCCGTTACCTTATTCACAGCAAGGGCGGCTCGTAGTCATGGCTTGAGCGCTTAACACGCTCCAACTAGAAATTGGCAGGTGCATGCTACGGTCAGCAGGCGCCTTGGCTTTCGGTCGGCCCAATTTTACCTACAGAGACGGAGAAGCAAGGGCGGCGGCCGCCGCTTGACCCGGACCGGCAACGCCGAGAACAGAACCGATACCTTCAAGGGATCCAGCGGCGACACCGGACTCGGCATCAGCGGCGGCTCCTGCAGTGGTGGTTCCGTGGCTGTGGAAGCCGGCCCCAGAGCTCAGAATACCGTGGACGCCGGAGCGAGAAACAGGGCTGGCGACAGCAGCTCCGACGAGGGCGAGAATGGTGGCGATCTTGGCAATCATGGTTGAATGTGAGGGTTTGTGGGTTTGAAGTGGAGGCGGTCTGAAGCGATTTGGGAAGATGGTTTCACTGCAGGTTCCTCAAATTATCCAAACTCCTGCCTTTGTAGTAAAAGAGAGACTGTTTAATTGGTACGCTCGGCAACAGACATGCCACGGCGATTGTTTGATTTGAAGGGCCGCTGGCGCGTCCTGCCTTTAATTCTGTTTGCCCCGCTGGTTGCATTCCCAGAGGCGACTAAAGCTCAGAGCTTCAACGGGTGAAGGCGAGGATAATTCGCAAGAGGAGTAGCCTCTAGCTCAGAACTCTTACGCCAGTCCTCTAACAACGTCCCCCCTGTCCGCTCTTCATGCTTAGGTATGCCCCTTTCGGTTACTAACCGCCACTGCCGCTAAATTCATAAAGCACCAAAGCTTTCCCCCGTTTTATCCGGATGGCCAACTGTACTCCGACAGAGCTTCTAGATTTATCTGCTGAGATCCTGCCCACCCTTCATCTGCCGCATAGAGACTTAGGGAAAGTTTCGGGGGCCTTGATGCGGATGCACTCTGCAGCAGCCGTCACGTCCAATAAGGCCTGCTTGAAAACTGGCCTTAAGGTGACCTTTTAGAGAGAATAGGCCCTCGCCTATTACTGTGTCAGAATGCCCTTTTGAGTCGATTGTGGTCGTCTGCAGTATTTTGGCATGGAGTCGAACATATCCTCCAAGAATAAAACACCCAAACCATCCCTTCAGTCGTCTCGCGCCTTCAGGTATTGCGTGTCGGTTTATCTCACTGTAAGTGAGCAAAGTACCTTCAATGCGCCTTACGAATTCCTCCGTGTTTCCATTCCTCTCCCCTACCCTACTCGATGCAAACTCGCAATGTGAGCCCCCGTCGATTACCTGAGTAATGTTATATCTATGATACCTATGCATATCTGAGTACCTGTTCTGCCACCCATAAATAATTCTCCCCCAACCTACGCCTTCCGGTGTGTCAACCAATTGACGATAAACACTTTGGAGGGGAAACACGGGAGGCTTCATTTACTGTAACAGATATGCTGGCTGATAGGCAGTCAACTTGTGTGGCAGTGTGCATGTATGCAAACTGGAAAAGGCCTTCTAATCCTAGCTTTAGTTTACACAGGGAAAACGGGTTTCCTCGCACGGAAGAAATAAACCCCCGCGGGACATCAAGGGGCAATTTGGAGGAAAGGTATGGAGTAATTTATCATGAAGGGTTATGTGTCCATCAAATTTCCATGGATGCTGATAGGGGTAAATCGGCGGGGGAAGAGATCCTCAGAACCAATTACCCTGAGAAGGAGGTGTTGCGAGCGACAAAAGTGCTACCGTGGTATTGTTGAACGAACAAAAGGGAGTGTATATAGAAGAGAGTTGAAAAAGCTAAAGAAAGTATAAAAGGGGCAGGGTCTACCACCGACGCTCTGCGAGTAGCGTAAGAAAAAGTTTTCTTGGGTCTGAAGTTGACTCTCAACTTCCTACTACTCGGGACTTGGCTTGAAGTTGTCTGCCAACTTTCTTCACCTCCACTAAAGGAAGCAGTTTACTCAGCTTATATAGACTTTTGGCTACCCCAAAAGTCTCTAGCAAACATACTAATAACCATAAAATGTATTCACGGTAATCGTGTGAACCAGAGAGACTATTAAGAGATATTTCCTGAAGGTAAATATCTAGGTGCCATACCCATGCCAGCCACCCATCGGCCAGGGGTGGGAATTGATGTGGCCATTATATAGACCTTTCAGAGTCACTCGTAATATCACCCACAACCTGGAACTGTACTGATATCTCCCCAAAGAACACGGAAACCTTGTCAACAGTGCCCATGCATTTTGAGACGGTTCCATCCGCTACAGTTATTTTTCGAGTCGTTGGAGTAATTTCGAGACCTAGATCTGTCACCAAAGTTTCTGAAATGAGGTTTGGAACAGCACCCGAATCGAAGAGAGCTTGGGTTTTCATACCCAATACTTTGACTGGTACCAGCTTAAGACGTCTTGGTGCTGTCGAGGCCGATTGAAGAAACAGTTTCTTACCCTTAGCGGACTTATTAGACCTGATAATTTTTTTGAGTTCTTTTCTCGCATCCTCTGCGTCGCCCCTCAAAAGTTGACCAAACGTTATCCCAGTTGGGGCCGATGCAAGCTCAGCCACCAAATTGTACCTCTTCACATACTCTAGTACGTCCTTAGAGATACTCTTAACTTTCTTACTCTTTTTCGTCTTCTTGGCCGGAGTGACTCCCACTCCTGGAACAACTTGATCAGACCTCTTGGTTCGAGGAGGTACAGGTGCTGGGATATGCTCCAGCATTCCATACTCTAGCCTAGGTTTCTTCGATAAAATGTTCCCTTCCCCATCCCTTTTTGTCACATTGACTTGACTAATCTCTTCAGCGATGGATACGTTACCGGCATCCGTCAACCTTTGATCCCTTCTATTTTGTAAGATTTTCACCTCTGGTCCTGACTCACTCCTTGCTTCCGATAAATTTGCTCTTCTGTTGTCTTTAGACCAGCAGTTACTTTCATGATGCCCATATCGACCGCACTTTGCACAACGAGTGTTTCTATGTGGATTATCAGGACACCTGTTTGCAAAGTGTCCAGGCTTGTGACAGTAAGAACAGACTTCTGCGGCCTTAGGGGCCCCAGACTGGTTCTTCTTAATGGTAAGAGTAAGGCTTTCCAACTGCGAGGTTATCATGTCAAGTCGATTATCGAATCGGGTTTCCAACCTTTCTTCCAAGTTTTTGACATCGCTCCTGACAGATTCTAATGCCGCTGCACTAGTAGCCGGCCTTTGATAATTCTTTTCAGGATGTACGATAGACATCGATGTGCGGGTTTCCCTCGGTACCTCACTCAGTGACTGAAACGTCTCCGAATTTTTGACAAATTCTACTATGGTACCCTTCAGTTCATCAAAAGTGTGAGGGCCCTTGATGAGGAGGAAATCGGAGAGCCGCTTATCCCCCATAGCCGCCTTACGCAGCATTCCGTACTTGGCTTGGGCGTTGAACCCAGCCTTTTCATAAAGATCACACAAGTACACCAATGAGCTTAACAAATCGTCGAAGTTGAGCCGGGCCTCTATGGCGGTACGAATCATCTCATCTGGTTCTACCTCCTTAGCATACTCTTTCACAAGCCACTCACATACCTCACCGAAGTTACGCCCATTCCCGTTAAGAGACCACCCGTCGATAAACTTGGACTTATATTTGTGCTTTGCGTCACCATGAAGATAGGCGAAGATACTTGCGGCCTTCTCTTCATCGCCCTTCTCTCGCATCACAACGTTGACATATGTGTAAAGAAACTCCTCAACGTCTTCAGTCTTGCCCCTGTGAACGTTATACGAGCAGCATTGAGATCCATGATTACCGAAAAGAAATCCCCCCGAAGTGTTCCTTACTACTGCTCAACTCGAATACCTCGGGTGCAACCCCCTCCACAAGAGTACCAAATGATAGGGGTAAATCGGCGGGGGAAGAGATCCTCAGAACCAATTACCCTGAGAAGGAGGTGTTGCGAGCGACAAAAGTGCTGCCGTGGTATTGTTGAACGAACAAAAGGGAGTGTATATAGAAGAGAGTTGAGGAAGCTACAAGCAAGTATAAAAGGGGCAGGGTCTACCACCGACGCTCTGCGACTAGCGTAAGAAAAAGTTTTCTTGGGTCTGAAGTTGACTCTCAACTTCCTACTACTCGGGACTTGGCTTGAAGTTGTCTGCCAACTTGCTTGACCTCTCCATGAGGAAGCAGTTTACTCAGCTTATATAGACTTTTGGCTACCCCTAAAGTCCGAACAAAACTACAGAAGATACAAGAAATGCATAAAAATACTTTGTGTGGACAATATACTCTAAGCAAAAGATACTTAAGAAACTAACAATTAATTTGGTCCTCTTATTTCCCATTCTCTAAATCAGATCCAAACAACTCCTCTAAAATATCCATGCTGTCCAAGCAGTCCCCACAAATATCTGCGAATGGCTCACAACTCTCTATTTCCCCCTGGGAGATATCTAGACTACTAAAGATATCTCCATCCGGTTCCATCGTGGGCACAACTTGATCCATACTCTCTATTCCAGGCCCCCCAGTCCAACACTTTCCATGCCCCCTGTTCCCTCATCCTCCTCCTCCTCCTCTCTCCTCCCATCCTCTCCTCCTTTCTTCTCCTCATCCTCTTCCTCCTCATCCTCTCTCCTCCTCATCTTCCTGAGCCTCGTACACTAGCTCAGGGGCTAACCATTCCTCGAAGGACTCCCCGCTCTCCTCCTCGACCTTCTCAGCCTCTCCCGGACTTACCTCCCTCGCTTCTTCTTCTATGAAGAGGCGGCGACGAACTCGATGATTTGCTTCTTTGTTTGCCGCCGGATGTAGTCGTCGGCATCGGTTGGCCCGTAGGCGGCGAGACGAAGGCCATTGATGGAACGGGAAGGGCGGTTTTTGGAAATAGGGACAGAGGGGCGAAGGTTGTCATTGTGATAGACGTTGGGGAACGGAGGCAATGTAGGGTGTTTTGGGTGTGTGGGGGGAGAGGGGTGATGAGTAAAATGATCGGGGGCATTTGGAACTTAGAATAAAGGGGTTTAAATAGGCTCCCGGGGCAGGTTCTATAGATTAGGAATAGGTAAAATAAATCTGCAAGGGATTTTGCAGTAGTGCATTTGCGCCCTTCTTCTCAAAAAAGGCGAATTTGGAGGAGGAGGTAAGCTAAAAGGGAAAAGGGACTTGATTCGGGGTCGATTCAGAGGGTTAAATACAGTATAAAAATATCTAGATAAAATGGAAGTAAATTTGGAAATGACGGTTGGAGAAGTTAGGGGCGGGATCGTTGTAGGTTGCTGGATTACACGAGGGGAGGACCATTTCCTGTATTACGTGAAGGGAGGACCATTTCCTGTATTAAATGAGGGAAACCATTTTTTGTATACAAGTATCATATAATTTATGAGGTTTACTCTAGACTTCTCGATTCGCCTTCGTCGCTTGCAACTGATGTATTCATTTCTTCCCGAACGACACAGATCTCCGCATACTCAAACGGCACCACACCTCCGACCGCCCTCAGGCCCTTTCCTCTCACACGTCCCACACGCCACTATCCCTTTTCTTCGTTCCAAGCAGGGTTCACATTCATCACCAATCGCGCTCATGAACACAAGCTGATGTGGCGAGAACGACACAGTCTGAGCCAGTAAATCCGGCCGACACAACAACAGCTACCCTGCCCAGCAAGTCATTGGCCGCTCCAGCTGCGCCCGTCAATCGCCCGATGCTGCCGCACCATCTCCCACTGCCGAGACTGAATCTGGCCAACCCGCAGGAGACACGAGGTCGGCCGATCTGATTTCGCGAAGAACTGAGAACAGCGCTCTGAAGATCTCATAACAATGTGGGTGATTTTAGAAGTCCAAAAAAGCGGTTCTGAGGCGAACAATTGCATCCAAAGCAATCAAACCGTTCCAAGATACATTTTCTGGGTCTTTTAGTGCGCAGAAAATGCTGGCAAGGAGACTGTGGAAGGATAAGAAAGAGTTGATGGCTTTGATTGCCCTCTCTGGGAGATGAGTATCCTCAAATATTTCCTCTGAGCGGTCTGTAACGACGGTAGGAGTTCGTCACGCATTGCTAATGTGTCAGACAGGTCGAGATCGGAAGAGGTTTGCGTGGGTTATGGCATTGCAAACGGACTTGATCGATGCGTTTGGGCTATTGCGAAAAGCTAGAGTCAAATTCAGCTCGAAAACGCTCCGCCATCTGACTCTGTGGGTACTTTATACTTCCGAAAATCCAGATCATGGATACGACATGACAGTGACGTCGACAGAAATCGTTGACGGGAAGACATTTACGTTTGAAAAACGAATGAAGGATCTCATTCGTTTTTCAAACGTAAAAGAAGGATCTCATCACGGCAGGGCAGATTCAGATGTTCATGGAAAATGTTAATGTTATAGGCCGCACGCAGAGTGGAAAATGGCAACTCTCTGCCGCTGCGCAAGAACTAATCGAACGGTGAGTGGCTTTTTCTGTGCAATTTGGCTCTGGAGTTCAGGTCAGGTGGTTTGGATGAGTGCAATGTTGAAAACAGTGACGAATCTAACTTCGTTATCAACCACGACAACGGCAAGACTTTGTGATTCCACGGGGACACAGGGGTGAGCTACCCTGACGACGTGAGTGGGGGCAGGGGGTGACAGTGATGGTCAAGATAACTGGAGGCCCCTCTGCATTGTTGGCTAGTCCATTTGATTCTGCAGAACAATCTGTCAAATTATCCTATTTGCAACGTACCCGACAATTTACCCGGTGTTACCTACATAACAGGTCCGATGGTGAGGACCGGTAAAAGACTTATGGATGAGTGGCTTCGCAAAAGGCGGCGCATCAAAAAAACTGCCAAATAATCGGCACCGGACCCTCTTTGTTGACAATTGCTCAGGCCACAATATGAGGGAGCCCCTTTAGGCCGCACTTGACGACATTATTACAGATATTTGATTCTTTTCCGCGAACTCAACTCATCTTTTGCAGCCTTCGGAATCATTCACTGTTCAGAAGATAAATCTGCTTGGCGTCGGGAGTGGGAATCCCACCAACCCAACCCATGATGCCGCAAGACGTTGTGGATCCGGAGACGTCCAGTGAGCGATTCGGAAAGCTGTCGAATCCTGGTAAAACTTATTTTTGCAGCTTGCGCCAACGCCGTACGTGAAGCTAATCAACAACATGAGAGCAGAGGAATAACATTTGCGCACATGGCTATGATTCGCTGTGAGGTAGCGAAACATGTAAACGGCATTTGGGACATTCGCCAGCTGTTTCCGCATCTTCAGAACATTGTGGCGAAGTGGAAGGTTTACTTCGACGGTCTTGATCCAGATGCGGTGGCCACCTGATAATCCTCTTTGTAAACGAACATAAAGCATGTTTTCATTAAAATTTTGAGGTAGTCCTGATTAATGCTTGACTAAAACTAATTGAGAATACATACTACCATTAAATTCGGTATGACCTTGATCGGTGGTAGATCTTTATTTGTCGTACAATGTCGCACAGAGGCGTGCGGAGGGTATTCATAAATTAACTACGGATGCGGGCGGCGGGTAGAAACTTGTCGCGCCTGCATTATTTGGAGACTAAATGCAAAACGGGTAACGAAGTCGCGGAGCTCCTGTTGAGGGGAGGAACCGCGACGGGAAGCAGCGAAGGAAGCAAGGCGGCGGAAAAAAGCCTTACCGTCGTCGCCCAAGGCGCCGTAGATATCAATCCCGACGGGGGAGAGGAGGATTTCGTTTCGGTTGCAGTAAGTGCCGTAATGACGATGCTTCTCGCGCTCTGCGAGTGTCGCGGCGGCGCCGGCAGTAACCGTACTTGGCGAAATGTGGCGGCGTGCGGAGGGGTGGGCAACAGTAACGTCGACGGCGATATCGGTACTGTGAAGCCCGTATGCAGCGGGTATGTAAATGTCCATTCGTAGCACGAGGGACTCCGAATGCCCAGATGAGTCGGGAACATGGTGGAGGAGCGGATGTTCGACGAGGGCGACGATCCCAACTTCCTTGCAGTAGCGGGCAAGAACGTTGCGGAGGATGTGGTGACGACGAGTCATTCCGTCTTCGTATTTGCAGGTTAACGCGTGTTGACCACTTGGATCTAAGACGGGTGCGATGTTGGCCTAGCGGCGGGAGCAGACCGGACAGCGAGTAAATCCAGGGAATAGCGCGATGCCGAGACGTAGAGCCAGAGCGACTTTCCAGGCGGAAGAGGACATGTACGTACCGCGGTGGGGGTGAGGAAGCGAAGAGAAAACAGACGATGCGGAGGATGTGCGCACGGAGAGGAGCCGTGCTCGGTCGTGGGCTGCCGCGGACGAGAACAAGCTATCGGACTTCGATAGCATGAGTTCAGTTGTGATCGCAGACTGGAGCCTTTCGCCGGGGACCGGCGATGAACAACGCTCGAAAAGTGCCGTATCTGTAAGCGACGAAGACAGCTGCGGGTGGCGGGAGGATAAGAGCGAGATGGCAGACCGAGGGATCTCTTCCAAGTGGCGGTCCTGCGAAAGGGTAAGCAGGTCGGAGATAAGTCCAAAAGAATCAATTACAGATGCTGCGTATGCAGCCTCGGTAATGTCTGAAGTTTGCAGGAGACCTAGACCGCCCATTGAGAAGGGGAGAGAGACTTGGAGCCAGGCTCGCTCTGGACAGGGCAGCTGCAATTGGTGGAAAGCTGTTAGTAACATTAATAGGATTAACTGGGTGTAGTGCTTGACTGTCTGCCTTTAGAAATCCAGGTAGTCCCTGTTTAACCATTTCTACACCTCGAGGGAACCCAGCCATCCTCATACAGAGCGATTTACTTACCTGGCCCGCGCCCCCTCATCTACTCTGTCTACAGTATTCCCATTTGTGATCCCTAACCGCTCGGCGTTTGCCAACATTCGCCTTCTCCTTCCCACTCACCACCACATTTTTATCCTCGGTGCTAGAAGCTCAGCCGTATGCAACACCATTGCCATCAATGACGGGGCTGCTGATCACTCCTCCGTTACCTTATTCACAGCAAGGGCGGCTCGTAGTCATGGCTTGAGCGCTTAACGCTCCAACTAGAAATTGGCAGGTGCATGCTACGGTCAGCAGGCGCCTTGGCTTTCGGTCGGCCCAATTTTACCTACAGAGACGGAGAAGCAAGGGCGGCGGCCGCCGCTTGACCCGGACCGGCAACGCCGAGAACAGAACCGATACCTTCAAGGGATCCAGCGGCGACACCGGACTCGGCATCAGCGGCGGCTCCTGCAGTGGTGGTTCCGTGGCTGTGGAAGCCGGCCCCAGAGCTCAGAATACCGTGGACGCCGGAGCGAGAAACAGGGCTGGCGACAGCAGCTCCGACGAGGGCGAGAATGGTGGCGATCTTGGCAATCATGGTTGAATGTGAGGGTTTGTGGGTTTGAAGTGGAGGCGGTCTGAAGCGATTTGGGAAGATGGTTTCACTGCAGGTTCCTCAAATTATCCAAACTCCTGCCTTTGTAGTAAAAGAGAGACTGTTTAATTGGTACGCTCGGCAACAGACATGCCACGGCGATTGTTTGATTTGAAGGGCCGCTGGCGCGTCCTGCCTTTAATTCTGTTTGCCCCGCTGGTTGCATTCCCAGAGGCGACTAAAGCTCAGAGCTTCAACGGGTGAAGGCGAGGATAATTCGCAAGAGGAGTAGCCTCTAGCTCAGAACTCTTACGCCAGTCCTCTAACAACGTCCCCCCTGTCCGCTCTTCATGCTTAGGTATGCCCCTTTCGGTTACTAACCGCCACTGCCGCTAAATTCATAAAGCACCAAAGCTTTCCCCCGTTTTATCCGGATGGCCAACTGTACTCCGACAGAGCTTCTAGATTTATCTGCTGAGATCCTGCCCACCCTTCATCTGCCGCATAGAGACTTAGGGAAAGTTTCGGGGGCCTTGATGCGGATGCACTCTGCAGCAGCCGTCACGTCCAATAAGGCCTGCTTGAAAACTGGCCTTAAGGTGACCTTTTAGAGAGAAAAGGCCCTCGCCTATTACTGTGTCAGAATGCCCTTTTGAGTCGATTGTGGTCGTCTGCAGTATTTTGGCATGGAGTCGAACATATCCTCCAAGAATAAAACACCCAAACCATCCCTTCAGTCGTCTCGCGCCTTCAGGTATTGCGTGTCGGTTTATCTCACTGTAAGTGAGCAAAGTACCTTCAATGCGCCTTACGAATTCCTCCGTGTTTCCATTCCTCTCCCCTACCCTACTCGATGCAAACTCGCAATGTGAGCCCCCGTCGATTACCTGAGTAATGTTATATCTATGATACCTATGCATATCTGAGTACCTGTTCTGCCACCCATAAAGAATTCTCCCCAACCTACGCCTTCCGGGTGTCAACCAATTGACGATAAACACTTTGGAAGGGGAAACACGGGAGGCTTCATTTACTGTAACAGATATGCTGGCTGATAGGCAGTCAACTTGTGTGGCAGTGTGCATGTATGCAAACTGGAAAAGGCCTTCTAATCCTAGCTTTAGTTTACACAGGGAAAACGGGTTTCCTCGCACGGAAGAAATAAACCCCGCGGGACATCAAGGGGCAATTTGGAGGAAAGGTATGGAGTAATTTATCATGAAGGGTTATGTGTCCATCAAATTTCCATGGATGCCTTTCTGGATTAAGCCTCCAGGACATCTGCAGGAAACGCTGTTTATACTGGAAAAATCCATGTGTTTGCCCTGGAAAGAGGGGAAAGGGTTGGGTGTTTTTACTCTTGGAAGATTATTCGATCTACTGTATCCCAAACTGTTCCAGGAACCACAAACGACTCAAAAAGGTGTACCGACACAGTAAAGGGGAGGAACTACGCTCCCTAAAAGGCCAGAGAAAAATCAACGCAGCCTGTTTGTCGCAATTGGTGGTGGTTGCAAGTGCATTGGCAGGTCACTGCATATTTGCTGTCCCGTCCCGGCTCAGCTCCACACCTCCCCGAAATCATGACCCTCACACGCCTCCATACTTTATATCTTCCCTCAACGTCACAAAATACATCCTTCGCAGCACACAGTGCCCTAATCCGTTCCGTTGGCTGTTTTAAATTGACTAAAAACAAGTCCCGAGCCCTCTGGGTCGCCTGGGGTCTTCATCACAGGGCAACGTACTGGGGCCCGAGCGTATAGAGGAGCACGGACTGCGAATGATGGGCGCAGTGCTTGCTATAGCATGTGGGCCGCACCACGAACCTTGTTACCGCTCCGTTTGCCCTGGAACACAGCTGCAACTACCTCTCTAGTACGGTGAAATTGGGTATTAATTTACAGCAGGACTTCAGGGGGCTGAGAACCTGAAGAGCTCTATAGGAGGGCGTTGTGTAATATCCCAGACCCCATTGTTCTCCCCACCTGCTAGAGGGCCACTCAAAGCTATACACCCGTGTCGGTTTGTGACGCTTCTCAGTCGCCAACGCGAGCAATAGAGGTCAGTTTCAATAGTACAGTATGATAATGGGCAATGGAGTGGGCGGGTGTGTGTGTGTGGAAGAGAAAGTTGACGAGATGTTCATAAACTTAAATTAGATAGAGACATACAGAAGGGATCTCCAACACACAATACTTGCATTGAATATTTCCAGAAATAAATTCGAAGGTCAGCTGGTATTAGTAATGTAGTCATATACTTTATACTGACTGCGTGATGCAGTGCCGTTCTTAGTTATCTTTTGCATTGAAATAAATTCCTTATTCTCTCATTTCAATATAAACATTTTGCAGTATATATGCCGTGCTACGCAAGCCACCGAAAAAGAAGGAAAGGTGTCAAAAAGTAAAGACTATACGCATAAACTGGCATATGCGAAAAGAAGAAGAAGAAGACTTTACCAAGCAGAAAAGGGGGGGCTAGCGGCCCTCAAAAGGGGAAAAATCTATCCGAGCCAGGGACGGTCGAGTAGTCGTCGGTTGATCGCGACAGAAGTTCGTCAAAAAAAGAATGGTATGGTGCCACATGCCTCATATAGGATTATAAATCATCAGTGAATACAAAATAGGACGAACTTCATTTGAAAAGAACTTCTTTGGGAATCTTGTTCTTCCTTTTTTCCAATATAACGTTGCGATGTGAGGAAAGACTGACGAGGGTGATGCAAGACATATCCTCTGTCATTTTTAGTGCCCGGCGTTAGAGTTATGTTAAGATTCGTTTGCTTCAAAAAGTTTTATGCGAAGAAACGAATGCTAGATGTCGTGAAGGCTGATCTCACCGAGAATCTGTGAGTATTCGAGTTCAAAAGAGAAATCAAGAGGTTTTCGCAACTAAATTGGATCTGAAGATATCTTTAGCTTATCAATCAATTCAATCATCTCTCATATAGTTGGCTTCAATGACACGTATCGCTCAGATTAATTCGAAAAAGTCTAGGGGTACAAGAAGTAGATGTAATTTCTCATTCTGTACTTTGAGCGATTATAAGAGTTACCGTACAGCAACAGTAGATTAAGTGTTTGTTAAGAGCTGTGTTTCACCAACTGGATAAACCTTCCCTATCTATTGGTTCTAAAAGATATCAAGGAGAGAAGAAATTCAAATTGGGGCCCAAAAATCTGAAAATGTGGTGAATAATCTTATTGCAGGTAATTCAGTTTTTCCTCTCCATCTGAAGCAGTTTCAAACCAGGGATCTGTTAATTCAAAATTGACTATATTTGCAGCTTCAGTTTCCAAAAAAATTATTGAAAAGGCACGATGTCCTCATGATCTGCAAAGAACACTATGTGTGCTGTTTTGGAAAATAACAGGCTGTTTGATTCAATACACAGGTCTTTGGACAGAAAAGAAAGGCGTAATCATTAAAAAGCAAGTTTGGTTGAAATCAAGTTCCTAGTATCCTCTTTTGCTATTCCACTTTTCCCACAATCATGCTTCCGAAAACCCTTTTTGATCGCACGATTACATTTTTTTGCAGTAGTTGCTGACCATTTCATCCACGTCAGTAATGTTCTCATCAACTTTCAAATGATTGATTCCTTATCTGAAGGTTTGTAACACAAAGGTCTGCAACTATAACTCTCTAAAGGAATATTATAGCATGCATAAATAAATTCACTCTATAATATCATTTCAAGTTAGAAAAATGAATAATTGACCCACATGCAAAGGAAGAACCAGTAAAATGTCTTGAGATACCGAATCTCCTCTCGCATCTATCTCAGTCACTCATCGCAAAACAGTGGAATGTTTTAGCATAGTTACCCTGGGATAAATGTTTTGTTTAGAATTTGGGAAACTTGGAGGTACAGTGCATACTAGCTTCCAGTACCTGTACTATATGTTTACCTAAGGAGTACATTTTTCGACTCGCCTTGCTGTAAATCGTACGTTCCGGTTTCGCAAAAACCGATAGGTTACACAAGTGAGTGTGAATTGAAGCCTATCGGGTGTACTGACCGTATTCTTCTTCATGAGAACGCAGTAAAGTGCATTAAACTCCCAAAAATTTGTGAAAACAAGCTAATGTATATTTCAGACGTGAGATAAATCGGGTGTTTTACTGAATGAGTTTAGCGGCTAGGAAACGAGGGCTCTTTAGAAATTGTTGCATAAAAAGAATATGAACCCTGTGCATGAGACAAAAATTACCGATCTCTCCTCAATCAATTCTGAGTCTCAGGGTTTGGCTACGTCGCTTTCAATGCGGTCTTTTTTCATGTAATAAAATCACATGAACTCATTTAGATAGGCGGTAGCCACAGACGCTCGGTCCCATACGGAATGGTAGGAGTAAATCGGCGAGGATGATTATCAGTACAACTACCCCAAAATGGAGATACTGCATGCGATAAAATCGGTACCGTAGTACAATTGTGGTACAAAAGTGGTGGGAAAAAATAGAGAACCAAGAAATATGAAATAATAGAACGGAACAGGTTGTAACACATATCATAAATCACCACACCAAACTGCACCTCTTCTAACGTAAAAATCGACTTCCAACTTTGCAATTATTTGGGTCTCCACCGGAGCTGTCTCCCAACCTTCTATTCTACCAGAAAGCAGCTCCTGAGGTTATATATCTAACTGATTCTAAACACCAAGAACACATAAAATACCATAGCATGCACTAAACATTTTGTACTATAAACTAACAAAAAGATACTTTCAAGATTTGCATCCATCACATCCTCAAAATCACTTTCTTCGAGATTTGAACCAAATAACTCCTCGACATATCCGCATACCCAATGCATTCCTTGAATCCCCCTCGAATGGCTCAAGGTGGCAGATGGCTTTCTTTGTCGTGTATGTATCTTTTGATCTCCTTCAGAACCGCGCAGTCCCACTCTGCTCCAATAAGGAGTCTTAAATCACAATGTTTTTCTATTTTTACTCTTTTTTCTCAGCAGTGGGCGCCCAAGCCTACTCCCTCCCTGGTTTCCCTCTAAGAAGATCCAAAGAATTCATTTACGACCATGTTCCCGGTACATCCTGCGGTAGTAATGATCGGATTACATCACCATGCTAAAAAGAATCCAGGCCGTTCATATAGCTTGATTTATTAGTTGTTTTCGTTGGTGTAGAGCATGAATAGCGGTTGTCCATGTTGATAAAATCTGGTAGTAGCTGATAGTGTCTTACTGGAGACCCGAGGATGAAATGACCTTACTTTCCAAAGAAAATGGTAGTCATCTTCATTCTAGATAGAATGCGACGTCTGCTATCTCCTTTGTTACACATCGTCTCCCTCAAAAACTCCCCTAATTCTCAGCCGTACGATCTCAAACGGTGAACACATCCCCATTTTCCTCTATCCGCATATTAAACTGTCCAAACTTGTTCCTTTAATCAGTGTGGCACCCAGAAATTCTTCCCCTTCAAGTTGAAGCTGTACTAATGAATGAAGTCGCTAGGGGATGTGTAGGGTATGTACTGTGCATACTGGCGTAAGAGATCTTGATTTTATGCGAGTAATTCCTGCGTACTTGCGCTTAAATCATGAGTCAGGGAGCATATATAGGGGACGGGTTGAGAGTTTTCTTCTTGGAAAATATATTCGAAGGAAATATATGTACATATGTACAACCAGCGAATCTTACTAATGTTAATGATTAAATAGTTTTATAACTAAATTGATGTTATAAACATTAATACCTGTACAGAGGAATTCGATACCAGAATAATTAACGTTAGCAACCTTAACTTATGGCTTCGGTTTCGCAATTGGCTTGACAATGATACGATATCTACGCTTTGGTACAAATTTACTGGATACCAACCCACATATCCACCACAGTAAATTAACCCCCATTTACAACTTATGGCTTAAAATTTAGACTTAGTCATTCCGCACAGAGAATAGTAAGTATCATATAAATTTATGAGGTTACTCTAGACTTTCTCGATTCGCCTTCGTCGCTTGCAACAGATGTATTCATTTCTTCCCGACACGACACAGATCTCCGCATACTCAAACGGCACCACACCTCCGACCGCCCTCAGGCCCTTTCCTCTCACACGTCCCACACGCCACTATCCCTTTCTTCGTTCCAAGCAGGCGGTTCACATTCATCACCAATCGTGCGCTCATGAACACAAGCTGATTGTGGCGAGAACGACACAGTCTGAGCCAGTAAATCCGGCCGACACAACAACAGCTACCCTGCCCAGCAAGTCATTGGCCGCTCCAGCTGCGCCCGTCACATCGCCCGATGCTGCCGCCCCATCTCCCACTGCCGAGACTGAATCTGGCCAACCCGCAGGAGACACGAGGTCGGCCGATCTGATTTCGCGAAGAACTGAGACAGCGCTCTGAAGATCTCATAACAATGTGGGTGATTTTTAGAAGTCCAAAAAAGCGGTTCTGAGGCGAACAATTGCATCCAAAGCAATCAAACCGTTCCAAGATACATTTTCTGGGTCTTTTAGTGCGCAGAAAATGCTGGCAAGGAGACTGTGGAAGGATAAGAAAGAGTTGATGGCTTTGATTGCCCTCTCTGGGAGATGAGTATCCTCAAATATTTCCTCTGAGCGGTCTGTAACGACGGTAGGAGTTCGTCACGCATTGCTAATGTGTCAGACAGGTCGAGATCGGAAGAGGTTTGCGTGGGTTATGGCATTGCAAACGGATTCTTGATCGATGCGTTTGGGCTATTGCGAAAAGCTAGAGTCAAATTCAGCCCGAAAAACGCTCCGCCATCTGACTCTGTGGTACTTTATACTTCCGAAAATCCAGATCATGGATACGACATGACAGTGACGTCGACAGAAATCGTTGACGGGAAGACATTTACGTTTGAAAAACGAATGAAGGATCTCATTCGTTTTTCAAACGTAAAAGAAGGATCTCATCACGGCAGGGCAGATTCAGATGTTCATGGAAATGTTAATGTTATAGGCCGCACGCGAGTGGAAAATGGCAACTCTCTGCCGCTGCGCAAGAACTAATCGAACGGTGAGTGGCTTTTTTCTGTGCAATTTGGCTCTGGGAGTTCAGGTCAGGTGCTTTGGATGAGTGCAATGTTGAAAACAGTGACGAATCTAACTTCGTTATCAACCACGACAACGGCAAGACTTTGTGATTCCACGGGGACACAGGGTGAGCTACCCTGACGACGTGAGTGGGGGCAGGGGGTGACAGTGATGGTCAAGATAACTGGAGGCCCCTCTGCATTGTTGGCTAGTCCATTTGTGATTCTGCAGAACAATCTGTCAAATTATCCTATTTGCAACGTACCGACAATTTACCCGGTGTTACCTACATAACAGGTCCGATGGTGAGGACCGGTAAAAGACTTATGGATGAGTGGCTTCGCAAAAGGCGGCGCATCAAAAAAAACTGCCAAATAATCGGCACCGGACCCTCTTTGTTGACAATTGCTCAGGCCACAATATGAGGGAGCCCCTTTAGGCCGCACTTGACGACATTATTACAGATATTTGATTCTTTTCCGCGAACTCAACTCATCTTTTGCAGCCTTCGGAATCATTCACTGTTCAGAAGATAAATCTGCTTGGCGTCGGGAGTGGAATCCCACCAACCCAGCCCATGATGCCGCAAGACGTTGTGGATCCGGAGACGTCCAGTGAGCGATTCGGAAAGCTGTCGAATCCTGGTAAAACTTATTTTTGCAGCTTGCGGCCAACGCCGTACGTGAAGCTAATCAACAACATGAGAGCAGAGGAATAACATTTGCGCACATGGCTATGATTCGCTGTGAGGTAGCGAAACATGTAAACGGCATTTGGGACATTCGCCAGCTGTTTCCGCATCTTCAGAACATTGTGGCGAAGTGGAAGGTTTACTTCGACGGTCTTGATCCAGATGCGGTGGCCACCTGATAATCCTCTTTGTAAACGAACATAAAGCATGTTTTCATTAAAATTTTGAGGTAGTCCTGATTAATGCTTGACTAAAACTAATTGAGAATACATACTACCATTAAATTCGGTATGACCTTGATCGGTGGTAGATCTTTATTTGTCGTACAATGTCGCACAGAGGCGTGCGGAGGGTATTCATAAATTAACTACGGATGCGGGCGGCGGGTAGAAACTTGTCGCGCCTGCATTATTTGGAGACTAAATGCAAAACGGGTAACGAAGTCGCGGAGCTCCTGTTGAGGGGAGGAACCGCGACGGGAAGCAGCGAAGGAAGCAAGGCGGCGGAAAAAAGCCTTACCGTCGTCGCCCAAGGCGCCGTAGATATCAATCCCGACGGGGAGAGGAGGATTTCGTTTCGGTTGCAGTAAGTGCCGTAATGACGATGCTTCTCGCGCTCTGCGAGTGTCGCGGCGGCGCCGGCAGTAACCGTACTTGGCGAAATGTGGCGGCGTGCGGAGGGGTGGGCAACAGTAACGTCGACGGCGATATCGGTACTGTGAAGCCCGTATGCAGCGGGTATGTAAATGTCCATTCGTAGCACGGGGACTCCGAATGCCCAGATGAGTCGGGAACATGGTGGAGGAGCGGATGTTCGACGAGGGCGACGATCCCAACTTCCTTGCAGTAGCGGGCAAGAACGTTGCGGAGGATGTGGTGACGACGAGTCATTCCGTCTTCGTATTTGCAGGTTAACGCGTGTTGACCACTTGGATCTAAGACGGGTGCGATGTCGGCCTAGCGGCGGGAGCAGACCGGACAGCGAGTAAATCCAGGGAATAGCGCGATGCCGAGACGTAGAGCCAGAGCGACTTTCCAGGCGGAAGAGGACATGTACGTACCGCGGTGGGGGTGAGGAAGCGAAGAGAAAACAGACGATGCGGAGGATGTGCGCACGGAGAGGAGCCGTGCTCGGTCGTGGGCTGCCGCGGACGAGAACAAGCTATCGGACTTCGATAGCATGAGTTCAGTTGTGATCGCAGACTGGAGCCTTTCGCCGGGGACCGGCGATGAACAACGCTCGAAAAGTGCCGTATCTGTAAGCGACGAAGACAGCTGCGGGTGGCGGGAGGATAAGAGCGAGATGGCAGACCGAGGGATCTCTTCCAAGTGGCGGTTCCTGCGAAAGGTAAGCAGGTCGGAGATAAGTCCAAAAGAATCAATTACAGATGCTGCGTATGCAGCCTCGGTAATGTCTGAAGTTTGCAGGAGACCTAGACCGCCCATTGAGAAGGGGAGAGAGACTTGGAGCCAGGCTCGCTCTGGACAGGGCAGCTGCAATTTGGTGGAACGCTGTTAGTAACATTAATAGGATTAACTGGGTGTAATGCTTGACTGTCTGCCTTTAGAAATCCAGGTAGTCCCTGTTTAACCATTTCTACACCTCGAGGGAACCCAGCCATCCTCATACAGAGCGATTTTACTTACCTGGCCGCGCCCCCTCATCTACTCTGTCTACAGTATTCCCATTTGTGATCCCTAACCGCTCGGCGTTTCCAACGTTCGCCTTCTCCTTCCCACTCACCACCACATTTTTATCCTCGGTGCTAGAAGCTCAGCCGTATGCAACACCATTGCCATCAATGACGGGGCTGCTGATCACTCCTCCGTTACCTTATTCACAGCAAGGGCGGCTCGTAGTCATGGCTTGAGCGCTTAATACGCTCCAACTAGAAATTGGCAGGTGCATGCTACGGTCAGCAGGCGCCTTGGCTTTCGGTCGGCCCAATTTTACCTACAGAGACGGAGAAGCAAGGGCGGCGGCCGCCGCTTGACCCGGACCGGCAACGCCGAGAACAGAACCGATACCTTCAAGGATCCAGCGGCGACACCGGACTCGGCATCAGCGGCGGCTCCTGCAGTGGTGGTTCCGTGGCTGTGGAAGCCGGCCCCAGAGCTCAGAATACCGTGGACGCCGGAGCGAGAAAACAGGGCTGGCGACAGCAGCTCCGACGAGGGCGAGAATGGTGGTAGATCTTTATTTGTCTACAATGTCGCACAGAGGCGTGCGGAGAGAATGGTGGCGATCTTGGCAATCATGGTTGAATGTGAGGGTTTGTGGGTTTGAAGTGGAGGCGGTCTGAAGCGATTTGGGAAGATGGTTTCACTGCAGGTTCCTCAAATTATCCAAACTCCTGCCTTTGTAGTAAAAGAGAGACTGTTTAATTGGTACGCTCGGCAACAGACATGCCACGGCGATTGTTTGATTTGAAGGGCCGCTGGCGCGTCCTGCCTTTAATTCTGTTTGCCCCGCTGGTTGCATTCCCAGAGGCGACTAAAGCTCAGAGCTTCAACGGGTGAAGGCGAGGATAATTCGCAAGAGGAGTAGCCTCTAGCTCAGAACTCTTACGCCAGTCCTCTAACAACGTCCCCCCTGTCCGCTCTTCATGCTTAGGTATGCCCCTTTCGGTTACTAACCGCCACTGCCGCTAAATTCATAAAGCACCAAAGCTTTCCCCCGTTTTATCCGGATGGCCAACTGTACTCCGACAGAGCTTCTAGATTTATCTGCTGAGATCCTGCCCACCCTTCATCTGCCGCATAGAGACTTAGGGAAAGTTTCGGGGGCCTTGATGCGGATGCACTCTGCAGCAGCCGTCACGTCCAATAAGGCCTGCTTGAAAACTGGCCTTAAGGTGACCTTTTAGAGAGAAAAGGCCCTCGCCTATTACTGTGTCAGAATGCCCTTTTGAGTCGATTGTGGTCGTCTGCAGTATTTTGGCATGGAGTCGAACATATCCTCCAAGAATAAAACACCCAAACCATCCCTTCAGTCGTCTCGCGCCTTCAGGTATTGCGTGTCGGTTTATCTCACTGTAAGTGAGCAAAGTACCTTCAATGCGCCTTACGAATTCCTCCGTGTTTCCATTCCTCTCCCCTACCCTACTCGATGCAAACTCGCAATGTGAGCCCCCGTCGATTACCTGAGTAATGTTATATCTATGATACCTATGCATATCTGAGTACCTGTTCTGCCACCCATAAAGAATTCTCCCCCAACCTACGCCTTCCGGGTGTGTCAACCAATTGACGATAAACACTTTGGAAGGGGAAACACGGGAGGCTTCATTTACTGTAACAGATATGCTGGCTGATAGGCAGTCAACTTGTGTGGCAGTGTGCATGTATGCAAACTGGAAAAGGCCTTCTAATCCTAGCTTTAGTTTACACAGGGAAAACGGGTTTCCTCGCACGGAAGAAATAAACCCGCGGGACATCAAGGGGCAATTTGGAGGAAAGGTATGGAGTAATTTATCATGAAGGGTTATGTGTCCATCAAATTTCCATGGATGCCTTTCTGGATTAAGCTCCAGGACATCTGCAGGAAACGCTGTTTATACTGGAAAAATCCATGTGTTTGCCCTGGAAAGAGGGGAAAGGGTTGGGTGTTTTTACTCTTGGAAGATTATTCGATCTACTGTATCCCAAACTGTTCCAGGAACCACAAACGACTCAAAAAGGTGTACCGACACAGTAAAGGGGGAGGAACTACGCTCCCTAAAAGGCCAGAGAAAAATCAACGCAGCCTGTTTGTCGCAATTGGTGGTGGTTGCAAGTGCATTGGCAGGTCACTGCATATTTGCTGTCCCGTCCCGGCTCAGCTCCACACCTCCCCGAAATCATGACCCTCACACGCCTCCATACTTTATATCTTCCCTCAACGTCACAAAATACATCCTTCGCAGCACACAGTGCCCTAATCCGTTCCGTTGGCTGTTTTAAATTGACTAAAAACAAGTCCCGAGCCCTCTGGGTCGCCTGGGGTCTTCATCACAGGGCAACGTACTGGGGCCCGAGCGTATAGAGGAGCACGGACTGCGAATGATGGGCGCAGTGCTTGCTATAGCATGTGGGCCGCACCACGAACCTTGTTACCGCTCCGTTTGCCCTGGAACACAGCTGCAACTACCTCTCTAGTACGGTGAAATTGGGTATTAATTTACAGCAGGACTTCAGGGGCTGAGAACCTGAAGAGCTCTATAGGAGGGCGTTGTGTAATATCCCAGACCCCATTGTTCCTCCCCACCTGCTAGAGGGCCACTCAAAGCTATACACCCGTGTCGGTTTGTGACGCTTCTCAGTCGCCAACGCGAGCAATAGAGGTCAGTTTCAATAGTACAGTATGATAATGGGCAATGGAGTGGGCGGGTGTGTGTGTGTGGAAGAGAAAGTTGACGAGATGTTCATAAACTTAAATTAGATAGAGACATACAGAAGGGATCTCCAACACACAATACTTGCATTGAATATTTCCAGAAATAAATTCGAAGGTCAGCTGGTATTAGTAATGTAGTCATATACTTTATACTGACTGCGTGATGCAGTGCCGTTCTTAGTTATCTTTTGCATTGAAATAAATTCCTTATTCTCTCATTTCAATATAAACATTTTGCAGTATATATGCCGTGCTACGCAAGCCACCGAAAAAGAAGGAAAGGTGTCAAAAAGTAAAGACTATACGCATAAACTGGCATATGCGAAAAGAAGAAGAAGAAGACTTTACCAAGCAGAAAAGGGGGGGCTAAGCGGCCTCAAAAGGGGAAAAATCTATCCGAGCCAGGGACGGTCGAGTAGTCGTCGGTTGATCGCGACAGAAGTTCGTCAAAAAAAGAATGGTATGGTGCCACATGCCTCATATAGGATTATAAATCATCAGTGAATACAAATAGGACGAACTTCATTTGAAAGAGAACTTCTTTGGGAATCTTGTTCTTCCTTTTTTCCAATATAACGTTGCGATGTGAGGAAAGACTGACGAGGGTGATGCAAGACATATCCTCTGTCATTTTTAGTGCCCGGCGTTAGAGTTATGTTAAGATTCGTTTGCTTCAAAAAGTTGTACGGCGGAAGAAACTGAATGCTAGGATGTCGTGAAGGCTGATCTCACCGAAGAATCTGTGAGTATTCGAGTTCAAAAGGAGAAATGCAAGAGGTTTTCGCAACTAAATTGGATCTGAAGGATATCTTTAGCTTTATCAATCAATTCAATCATCTCTCAGTATAGTTGGCTTCAATGACACCGTATCGTTCAGATTAATTCGAGAGGAAGTCTAGGGGTACAAGAAGTAGATGTAATTTCTCATTTCTGTACTTTGAGCGATTATAAGAGTTACCGTACAGCAACAGTAGATTAAGTGTTTGACCAAGACCTGTGTTTCACCAACTGGATAAAACACTTCCCTATCCTATTGGTTCTTAAAAGATATCAAGGAGAGAAGAAAATCAAATTGGAGGCCACAAAAATCTGTAAATTGTGGTGAATAATCTTTTATTGTAGGTAATTCAGTTTTTCCTCTCCATCAGAAGCAGTTTCAAACACAGGGATCTGCTTTAATTCGAGAGTGGGACTATATTTGCAGCTTCAGTTTCCAAAAAATATTGAAAAGGCAAGATGTCCTCATGATCTGCAAAAGAACACTATGTGCGCTGTTTTGAAAAGAACGGGCTGCTTCAATTCAATACACAGGTCCTTAGGACAGAAAAGCGAGGCGTTAATCATTAAAAAGCAAGTTTTGTTGAAATCAAGTTCCTAGTATCCTCTTTCGCTATTCCACTTTTCCCACAATCATGCTTCCGAAAATCCTTTTTCGGTCGCATGATTACATTTTTTGCAGACGTTGCTGACCATTTCATCCACATCAGTAAATGTTCTCATCAACTATCAAATGATTGATTCCTTACCTGAATGTTTGTAACACAAAGGTCTGCAACTATAACCCTCTAAAGGAATATTATAGCATGCATAAATAAATTCACTCTATAAATATCCATTTCAAGTTAGAAAAATGAATAATTGACCTACATGCAAAGAAAGAACAGTAAAATGTCTTGAGATACCGAATATCCTCTCGGCATCTATCTCAGTCACTCATCGCAAAACAGTGGAATGTTTTAGCATAGGTACCCTCGGATAAATGTTTTTGTTTAGAATGTGGGAAACTTGGAGGTACAGTGCATACTGTCTTCCGGTACCTGTACTATATGTTTACCTAAGGAGTACATTTTTTCGACTCGCCTTGCTGTAAATCGTATGTTCCGGTTTCGCAAAAAGCGATGGGTTACACAAGTGAGTGTAAATTGAAGCCTATCCGGTGTACTGGCTGTATTTTTCTTCATGGAGAACGCAGTGACGTCCACTAAACTCCCAAAAAATTGTGAAAACAATCTAATGTATATTTTAGACGTGAGATAAATCGGTGTTTCACTGGATGGCTTTAGCGGCCTAGGAAACGAGGGCTCTTTAGAACATACTGTTTCATAAAAAGTAATATGAAGCCTGTGCATGAGACAAAAACTCACCGATCCTCTTCCTCAATCAATTCTGGGTCTCAGGGCTCGGCTACGTCACTTCCAATGCCGTCGATTTTCATGTAATAAGAAGCACACGAATTCATTTAGATAGGCGGTAGCCACAGACGCTCGGTCCCATACGGAATGGTAGGGGTAAATCGGCGAGCATGATATTATCAGTACGAACTACCCCAAAATGTAGGTACTGCATGCGATAAAGTCGGTACCGTAGTACAGTTGTGGTAACACAAAGGGCTGGGAAAAATAGAGAGCCAATAAATATGAAACAATAGAAACGGCACAGGTTGTAACACATATCATAAATCACCACACCAAACTGCACCTCTTCTAACGTCAAAATAGACTTCCAGCTTTGCAATTATTTGGGTCTCCACTCAGAGCTGTCTCCCAACCTTCTATTCTCCCAGAAAAGGCAGCTTGCTGAGCTTATATAGTTCTTTTAACTGATTCTAAACACCAAGAACACATAAAAATACCATAACATGCACTAAACATTTGTGTACGATATAAACTAACAAAAAGATACTTTCAAGATTTACATCCATCACTAGTCCTCAAAATCACTTTCGTCGAGATTTGAACCAAATAACTCCTTCGACATATCCGCATACCCAATGCATTCCTTGAATCCCCCTCGAATGGCTCAAGGTGGCAGATGGCTTTCTTTGTCGTGTATGCATCTTTTGATCTCCCTTCAGAACCGCGCAGTCCCACTCTGCTCCAATAAGGAGTCTTAAATCACAATGTTTTTCTATTTTACTCTTTTTTCTCAGCAGTGGGCGCCCAAGCCTACTCCTCTCCCTGGTTTCCCTCTAAGAAGATCCAAAGAATTCATTTACGACCATGTTCCCGGTACATCCTGCGGTAGTAATGATCGGATTACATCACCACATGCTAAAAAGAATCCAGGCCGTTCATATAGCTTGATTTATTAGTTTTTTCGTGGTGGTAGAGCATGAATAGCGGTTGTCCATGTTGATAAAACTGTTAGTGGCTGATAGTGTCTTACAGGAGACCCGAGGATGAAATGACCTTACTTTCCAAAGAAAATGGTAGTCATCTTCATTCTAGATAGAATGCGACGTCTGCTATCTCCTTTGTTACACATCGTCTCCCTCAAAAACTCCCCTAATTCTCAGCCGTACGATCTCAAACGGTGAACACATCCCCCATTTTCCTCTATCCGCATATTAAACTGTCCAAACTTGTTCCTTTAATCAGTGTGGCACCCAGAAATTCTTCCCCTTCAAGTTGAAGCTGTACTAATGAATGAAGTCGCTAGGGGATGTGTAGGGTATGTACTGTGCATACTGGGCGTAAGAGATCTTGATTTTATGCGAGTAATTCCTGCGTACTTGCGCTTAAATCATGAGTCAGGGAGCATATATAGGGACGGGTTGAGAGTTTTCTTCTTGGAAAATATATTCGAAGGAAACATATGTACATATGTACAACCAGCGAATCTTACTAATGTTAATGATTAAATAGTTTTATAACTAAATTGATGTTATAAACATTAATACCTGTACAGAGGAATTCGATACCAGAATAATTAACGTTAGCAACCTTAACTTATGGCTTAAAATTTAGACTTAGTCATTCCGCACAGAGAATTGTAAGTATCATATAAATTTATGAGGTTATTCTAGACTTTTCTATTCGCCGTCGTCGCTTGCAACCGATGTATTCATTTCTTCCCGAACGACACAGATCTCCGCACACTCAAACGGCACCACACCTCCGACCGCCCTCAGGCCCTTTCCTCTCACACGTCCCACACGCCACTATCCCTTTTCTTCGTTCCAAGCAGGGTTCACATTCATCACCAATCGTGCGCTCATGAACACAAGCTGATGTGGCGAGAACGACACAGTCTGAGCCAGTAAATCCGGCCGACACAACAACAGCTACCCTGCCCAGCAAGTCATTGGCCGCTCCAGCTGCGCCCGTCACATCGCCCGATGCTGCCGCCCCATCTCCCACTGCCGAGACTGAATCTGGCCAACCCGCAGGAGACACGAGGTCGGCCGATCTGATTCGCGAAGAACTGAGAACAGCGCTCTGAAGATCTCATAACAATGTGGGTGATTTTTAGAAGTCCAAAAAAGCGGTTCTGAGGCGAACAATTGCATCCAAAGCAATCAAACCGTTCCAAGATACATTTTCTGGTCTTTTAGTGCGCAGAAAATGCTGGCAAGGAGACTGTGGAAGGATAAGAAAGAGTTGATGGCTTTGATTGCCCTCTCTGGGAGATGAGTATCCTCAAATATTTCCTCTGAGCGGTCTGTAACGACGGTAGGAGTTCGTCACGCATTGCTAATGTGTCAGACAGGTCGAGATCGGAAGAGGTTTGCGTGGGTTATGGCATTACAAACGGACTTGATCGATGCGTTTGGGCTATTGCGAAAAGCTAGAGTCAAATTCAGCTCGAAAACGCTCCGCCATCTGACTCTGTGGGTACTTTATACTTCCGAAAATCCAGATCATGGATACGACATGACAGTGACGTCGACAGAAATCGTTGACGGGAAGACATTTACGTTTGAAAAACGAATGAAGGATCTCATTCGTTTTTCAAACGTAAAAGAAGGATCTCATCACGGCAGGGCAGATTCAGATGTTCATGGAAAATGTTAATGTTATAGGCCGCACGCAGAGTGGAAAATGGCAACTCTCTCCGCTGCGCAAGAACTAATCGAACGGTGAGTGGCGTTTTTTCTGTGCAATTTGGCTCGGGAGTTCAGGTCAGGTGGTTTGGATGAGTGCAATGTTGAAAACAGTGACGAATCTAACTTCGTTATCAACCACGACAACGGCAAGACTTTGTGATTCCACGGGGACACAGGGGTGAGCTACCTGACGACGTGAGTGGGGGCAGGGGGTGACAGTGATGGTCAAGATAACTGGAGGCCCCTCTGCATTGTTGGCTAGTCCATTTATGATTCTGCAGAACAATCTGTCAAATTATCCTATTTGCAACGTACCCGACAATTTACCCGGTGTTACCTACATAACAGGTCCGATGGTGAGGACCGGTAAAAGACTTATGGATGAGTGGCTTCGCAAAAGGCGGCGCATCAAAAAAACTGCCAAATAATCGGCACCGGACCCTCTTTGTTGACAATTGCTCAGGCCACAATATGAGGGAGCCCTTTAGGCCGCACTTGACGACATTATTACAGATATTTGATTCTTTTCCGCGAACTCAACTCATCTTTTGCAGCCTTCGGAATCATTCACTGTTCAGAAGATAAATCTGCTTGGCGTCGGGAGTGGGAATCCCACCACCCAACCCATGATGCCGCAAGACGTTGTGATCCGGAGACGTCCAGTGAGCGATTCGGAAAGCTGTCGAATCCTGGTAAAACTTATTTTTGCAGCTTGCGGCCAACGCCGTACGTGAAGCTAATCAACAACATGAGAGCAGAGGAATAACATTTGTGCACATGGCTATGATTCGCTGTGAGGTAGCGAAACATGTAAACGGCATTTGGGACATTCGCCAGCTGTTTCCGCATCTTCAGAACATTGTGGCGAAGTGGAAGGTTTACTTCGACGGTCTTGATCCAGATGCGGTGGCCACCTGATAATCCTCTTTGTAAACGAACATAAAGCATGTTTTCATTAAAATTTTGAGGTAGTCCTGATTAATGCTTGACTAAAACTAATTGAGAATACATACTACCATTAAATTCGGTATGACCTTGATCGGTGGTAGATCTTTATTTGTCGTACAATGTCGCACAGAGGCGTGCGGAGGGTATTCATAAATTAACTACGGATGCGGGCGGCGGGTAGAAACTTGTCGCGCCTGCATTATTGGAGACTAAATGCAAAACGGGTAACGAAGTCGCGGAGCTCCTGTTGAGGGAGGAACCGCGACGGGAAGCAGCGAAGGAAGCAAGGCGGCGGAAAAAAGCCTTACCGTCGTCGCCCAAGGTGCCGTAGATATCAATCCCGACGGGGAGAGGAGGATTTCGTTTCGGTTGCAGTAAGTGCCGTAATGACGATGCTTCTCGCGCTCTGCGAGTGTCGCGGCGGCGCCGGCAGTAACCGTACTTGGCGAAATGTGGCGGCGTGCGGAGGGGTGGGCAACAGTAACGTCGACGGCGATATCGGTACTGTGAAGCCCGTATGCAGCGGGTATGTAAATGTCCATTCGTAGCACGGGGGACTCCGAATGCCCAGATGAGTCGGGAACATGGTGAGGAGCGGATGTTCGACAAGGGCGACGATCCCAACTTCCTTGCAGTAGCGGCAAGAACGTTGCGGAGGATGTGGTGACGACGAGTCATTCCGTCTTCGTATTTGCAGGTTAACGCGTGTTGACCACTTGGATCTAAGACGGGTGCGATGTTGGCCTAGCGGCGGGAGCAGACCGGACAGCGAGTAAATCCAGGGAAAGCGCGATGCCGAGACGTAGAGCCAGAGCGACTTTCCCAGGAAGAGGACATGTACGTACCGCGGTGGGGGTGAGGAAGCGAAGAGAAAACAGACGATGCGGAGGATGTGCGCACGGAGAGGAGCCGTGCTCGGTCGTGGGCTGCCGCGGACGAGAACAAGCTATCGGACTTCGATAGCATGAGTTCAGTTGTGATCGCAGACTGGAGCCTTTCGCCGGGGACCGGCGATGAACAACGCTCGAAAAGTGCCGTATCTGTAAGCGACGAAGACAACTGCGGGTGGCGGAGGATAAGAGCGAGATGGCAGACCGAGGGATCTCTTCCAAGTGGCGGTCCTGCGAAAGGGTAAGCAGGTCGGAGATAAGTCCAAAAGAATCAATTACAGATGCTGCGTATGCAGCCTCGGTAATGTCTGAAGTTTGCAGGAGACCTAGACCGCCCATTGAGAAGGGGAGAGAGACTTGGAGCCAGGCTCGCTCTGGACAGGGCAGCTGCAATTGGTGGAAAGCTTTAGTAACATTAATAGGATTAACTGGGTGTAGTGCTTGACTGTCTGCCTTTAGAAATCCAGGTAGTCCCTGTTTAACCATTTCTACACCTCGAGGGAACCCAGCCATCCTCATACAGAGCGATTTACTTACCTGGCCCCGCGCCCCCTCATCTACTCTGTCTACAGTATTCCCATTTGTGATCCCTAACCGCTCGGCGTTTGCCAACATTCGCCTTCTCCTTCCCACTCACCACCACATTTTTATCCTCGGTGCTAGAAGCTCAGCCGTATGCAACACCATTGCCATCAATGACGGGGCTGCTGATCACTCCTCCGTTACCTTATTCACAGCAAGGGCGGCTCGTAGTCATGGCTTGAGCGCTTAACACGCTCAAACTAGAAATTGGCAGGTGCATGCTACGGTCAGCAGGCGCCTTGGCTTTCGGTCGGCCGAATTCTACCTACAGAGACGGAGAAGCAAGGGCGGCGGCCGCCGCTTGACCCGGACCGGCAACGCCGAGAACAGAACCGATACCTTCAAGGGATCCAGCGGCGACACCGGACTCGGCATCAGCGGCGGCTCCTGCAGTGGTGGTTCCGTGGCTGTGGAAGCCGGCCCCAGAGCTCAGAATACCGTGGACGCCGGAGCGAGAAACAGGGCTGGCGACAGCAGCTCCGACGAGGGCGAGAATGGTGGCGATCTTGGCAATCATGGTTGAATGTGAGGGTTTGTGGGTTTGAAGTGGAGGCGGTCTGAAGCGATTTGGGAAGATGGTTTCACTGCAGGTTCCTCAAATTATCCAAACTCCTGCCTTTGTAGTAAAAGAGAGACTGTTTAATTGGTACGCTCGGCAACAGACATGCCACGGCGATTGTTTGATTTGAAGGGCCGCTGGCGCGTCCTGCCTTTAATTCTGTTTTGCCCCGCTGGTTGCATTCCCAGAGGCGACTAAAGCTCAGAGCTTCAACGGGTGAAGGCGAGGATAATTCGCAAGAGGAGTAGCCTCTAGCTCAGAACTCTTACGCCAGTCCTCTAACAACGTCCCCCCTGTCCGCTCTTCATGCTTAGGTATGCCCCTTTCGGTTACTAACCGCCACTGCCGCTAAATTCATAAAGCACCAAAGCTTTTCCCCCGTTTTATCCGGATGGCCAACTGTACTCCGACAGAGCTTCTAGATTTATCTGCTGAGATCCTGCCACCCTTCATCTGCCGCATAGAGACTTAGGGAAAGTTTCGGGGGCCTTGATGCGGATGCACTCTGCAGCAGCCGTCACGTCCAATAAGGCTGAGTCGCAAATTCGCGCACGAAAAAAATCTAGATGAGGACCATGATTGTATACAGTATCGGAATTGGGAAGATATTTTTACAGTTTTTGAATTTGCAAGATATTTTTAATTTGGGTGAGTGTGGCAAATTCATCGGTTGATTTTTTCATTTTAGGACACGCTGTCATAGTAGATGTCAGTACAGTTCCAGGTTGTGGGTGATACTACAAGTAGCTCTGAAAGGTCTATATAATGGCCACATCAATTCCCACCCCTGGCCGATGGGTGGCTGGCATGGGTATGGCACCTAGATATTTACCTTGAGGAAATATCTTCTAATAGTCTCTCTGGTTCACACGATTACCGTGAATACATTTTATGGTTATTAGTATGTTTGTTGAGACTTTTGGGGTAGCCAAAAGTCTATATAAGCCGAGTAAACTGCTTCCTTTAGTGGAGGTGAAGCAAGTTGGCAGACAACTTCAAGCCAAGTCCCGAGTAGTAGGAAGTTGAGAGTCAACTTCAGACCCAAGAAAACTTTTTCTTACGCTAGTCGCAGAGCGTCGGTGGTAGACCCTGCCCCTTTTATACTTGCTTGTAGCTTCTCAACTCTCTTCTATATACACTCCCTTTTGTTCGTTCAACAATACCACGGCAGCACTTTTGTCGCTCGCAACACCTCCTTCTCAGGGTAATTGGTTCTGAGGATCTCTTCCCCCGCCGATTTACCCCTATCATTTGGTACTCTTGTGGAGGGGGTTGCACCCGAGGTATTCGAGTTGAGCAGTAGTAAGGAACACTTCGGGGGGATTTCTTTTCGTAATCATGGATCTCAATGCTGCTCGTATAACGTTCACAGGGGGCAAGACTGAAGACGTTGAGGAGTTTCTTTACACATATGTCAACGTTGTGATGCGAGAGAAGGGCGATGAAGAGAAGGCCGCAAGTATCTTCGCCTATCTTCATGGTGACGCAAAGCACAAATATAAGTCCAAGTTTATCGACGGGTGGTCTCTTAACGGGAATGGGCGTAACTTCGGTGAGGTATGTGAGTGGCTTGTGAAAGAGTATGCTAAGGAGGTAGAACCAGATGAGATGATTCGTACCGCCATAGAGGCCCGGCTCAACTTCGACGATTTGTTAAGCTCATTGGTGTACTTGTGTGATCTTTATGAAAAGGCTGGGTTCAACGCCCAAGCCAAGTACGGAATGCTGCGTAAGGCGGCTATGGGGGATAAGCGGCTCTCCGATTTCCTCCTCATCAAGGGCCCTCACACTTTTGATGAACTGAAGGGTACCATAGTAGAATTTGTCAAAAATTCGGAGACGTTTCAGTCACTGAGTGAGGTACCGAGGGAAACCCGCACATCGATGTCTATCGTACATCCTGAAAAGAATTATCAAAGGCCGGCTACTAGTGCAGCGGCATTAGAATCTGTCAGGAGCGATGTCAAAAACTTGGAAGAAAGGTTGGAAACCCGATTCGATAATCGACTTGACATGATAACCTCGCAGTTGGAAAGCCTTACTCTTACCATTAAGAAGAACCAGTCTGGGGCCCCTAAGGCCGCAGAAGTCTGTTCTTACTGTCACAAGCCTGGACACTTTGCAAACAGGTGTCCTGATAATCCACATAGAAACACTCGTTGTGCAAAGTGCGGTCGATATGGGCATCATGAAAGTAACTGCTGGTCTAAAGACAACAGAAGAGCAAATTTATCGGAAGCAAGGAGTGAGTCAGGACCAGAGGTGAAAATCTTACAAAATAGAAGGGATCAAAGGTTGACGGATGCCGGTAACGTATCCATCGCTGAAGAGATTAGTCAAGTCAATGTGACAAAAAGGGATGGGGAAGGGAACATTTTATCGAAGAAACCTAGGCTAGAGTATGGAATGCTGGAGCATATCCCAGCACCTGTACCTCCTCGAACCAAGAGGTCTGATCAAGTTGTTCCAGGAGTGGGAGTCACTCCGGCCAAGAAGACGAAAAAGAGTAAGAAAGTTAAGAGTATCTCTAAGGACGTACTAGAGTATGTGAAGAGGTACAATTTGGTGGCTGAGCTTGCATCGGCCCCAACTGGGATAACGTTTGGTCAACTTTTGAGGGGCGACGCAGAGGATGCGAGAAAAGAACTCAAAAAAATTATCAGGTCTAATAAGTCCGCTAAGGGTAAGAAACTGTTTCTTCAATCGGCCTCGACAGCACCAAGACGTCTTAAGCTGGTACCAGTCAAAGTATTGGGTATGAAAACCCAAGCTCTCTTCGATTCGGGTGCTGTTCCAAACCTCATTTCAGAAACTTTGGTGACAGATCTAGGTCTCGAAATTACTCCAACGACTCGAAAAATAACTGTAGCGGATGGAACCGTCTCAAAATGCATGGGCACTGTTGACAAGGTTTCCGTGTTCTTTGGGGACTCTAAAGTTGATGTAGACTTTCTTGTCATGCCGGATCTCCCTTTCGATGCAATCATTGGCTGCCCCACATGGAAAGACTAGGACATGCATTGACTTGGGCAACCAAATGGTTTCAGTTAATATTGACGGCAGAACCGTGAAGATGCCCCTGGATTTCGACAAAAGCACGCATCCTGAAGATTTAAAAGAAACGGACAGTGAAGATTTCACTTCTAGCTATGACAGCGAAGATTCGGAACCAACTAACACTTTCGGAAGTGGAAAAGGGTACCCTCGGGGGTAATGAACATGGCATGGGACGATTATGATTCCGGGTTTGAAACAGATGACGACTGGATTCTAGGATAAGTTTGAAACCCGAATGTGTTTCTTTTTGCGATGATATCGAATCAAAGGACAGAATTCGGAGCATGAAAGAAGATTACCTTTGCAAAGAAAATAAGAATACGTCGAATTCCATATATGAAGATGTGAGCACGACGGAAGAGGTCCTTCAAAATATTGAGGTTGAGGATCAAGAAGAAAAAGGGCGCCAAATGGCAGAAATCCAAGGAAAAGTGCAGCACCTTCCCGCCCCCGCCTCACTGAAAATATCCGACATGTTAACATCTTCCGAAGTAATTGCATGGAGCGTTTCAGATTTGACAAGCAAGTGTACCGGTTACTCACTCGTTCGAACTTACCGACACTCAACCGATTTACCACAAGCCTAGACGTCAACCGCCAAAATATGACCAATTTATCTCAGAAAATGTTACAAGTATGCTGAAAAATGATATTATTCGACCAGTTTCATCCCCATGGTCGTTTCCAGTTGTGGTCGCACCAAAGAAGGATGGAAAGCTGCGTTTTTGCGTCGATTACCGACAACTGAACCAGAGAATGATACCCGATCGATTTCCGATTCCGAACATGGAGGAGATCCTCGAGGACCTGAAGGACGGGAGATATTTCACCTCAATTGACCTTTACACTGGCTATTGGCAGATTCCATTGGATGAAAAATGTAAGGAAAAAACAACCTTTACCAGCAAAGCCGGTACGTTCAGGTTCGAAGTGATGCCTTTTGGTCTCATGAATGCACCAGCTACATTCCAAAGAATGATGAACGAGGTTTTGAAAGGACTTCCATTCGCAAGAGTCTATATCGATGATGTCGTCATATTCTCAGAAACATTGGATCAGCACATCTCGCACGTCAAGACAGTTGTGGAGAGGATATCGGAGTATAGCTTGAAAATTAAGTTGAGCAAATGCTTCTTTGCGAAAACTTCTATCCAATTACTCGGTCATATCGTCGACCAAGAGGGAATTAGAGTGGATCCAGAGAAAACGAAAAAAATAAAGTTGGCACCAAGGCCCGCTTCAAAGACGGAGGTCCGAAGCTTCTTAGGACTGGCCTCATATTACAGAAGATTTATCAAAGATTTCGCCAAGACTGCAGCACCGTTACATGCCAGCACTACGAAGAACGGAAAATTTTACTGGAACAAGGAAATGGAAACTGCATTTCAGGAGCTTAAAGATAAGCTATGTGTCCCCCCAGTTCTCATGTACCCAGATTTCAAGAGACCATTCGTTGTGGAGACAGATGCCTCAGAACGGTCTTTGGGTGCCGTTTTGTCCCAAAAAGATGAAAACGGAAGACTACACCCTGTTCAATTCGCAAGCCGAACTCTGAATGACGCGGAAAAGATACTCAGTCTGCGAGAAAGAAGCGCTAGCTGTCGTCTTCGCGCTGAAAAAGTTTCGCGTATACCTTTTATCACTCGAGAAATTTGTCTTGATAACTGATCACCAGGCACTTAAAACAGCATTCCAAAAGAAGGATGTACATCACCGCTTGGCCCGATGGCTCGACATTTTCGCAGAATATCGGTTTGAAATTGTGTATAGACCCGGACGCAATAATCAGCCTGCCGATTACCTATCCCGCTTGAGGGACGCACTGATTCCAAATGAAAAAGCTTCGGAGGACATCGTCGGAGTCGCCGAGTTGCAGTTGCCGAACGATAACGAGTACGAAGCTAATATTCACGGACTGATCAAATTCCTCGATGGACTAGAAATGAGAAAGGTTGATCTTGAACACCGAAATTGGGTACGCAGGAATCAAAAGGCTTTTACATTGTGGAATGGGAAACTTTCCGGCACACTAAAGCCGGTCCCCGACTAGTGGCCCCTTTGAAAGAAAGAATGAAGATCTTGAGGACTTTCCATGATGAGCTAGGGCATTGGGATCTCGAAACAACCAAAAATTCGTAACTGAGAGATTCTGGTGGCCCGGTATCCATAAGGACGTCTATAATTCGTGAAAAGCTGCGACAACTGCCAAAAATTCACTCCAATACGGAAGTATAAGACAACTCTAAGTTTTCCAGTTTCCGGTCTCTTTGAAACCTTCTCAATTGACTTCGCGGGCCCGTTCAAGGAAACTTCTTCCGGAAACAAATATCTCCTTATAGGGGTGGAACATCTTACTGGATGGCCAATAGCAGTTGCAGTCGAGGAGGCAAATGCTGAGGTGGTACTGAGATTCATCGAAAAAGAAATAATTGAACCGTTTGGTCTTCCAAAAAGGATCATCTCGGATAACGCCCTTTGTTTTACTGCAACTTCACTGCTTCGTTTTTTGGAAGAGAAAGGATTCAGCTGAAGACCGTTCTCGCATACGCTCCTATGTCCAACGGGAAAGCGGAGAGGATGGTTGGAACCATCAAACGAGCAATATCGAAAACTATGTTGGAGAATGAAATCCAGTGGGAAGATGCCTTACCAAAAGTGTTATACGGCTACCGTCGAAGAAGAGGAAGAAATGGACGCTCACCATTCGAGCTAATGTACGGAAGGGCTCCTAGAATGTTACAGAGAGACATGGAAACAAATATTATCGATGAAGAGAGTAGGGAAGTTGAACTACTGGCCACCGAAGGCTGGAGATCACACCGCGCGCTAACACAGACAAGAAATAAGGATGCAGAACCTGCAGTCAGAACCTTTTCAGTTGGCTCTAAAGTACTTGTAGTACATGGAAAAGCAATGCAGCAGGCTGTGAAGTGGCCGGCCTTCCAAACCAAGTACTCGAACCCTTGCATCGTCACGGAGGAAAGACACCCGCACTATCAGCTCTGTTCAAGCTCAGGGAAGAGATCAAGGAGGGCCATCCATGCACGTCGTCTGGTCCCTTACCATCAGAGGCCTGAAGAATTCCTTCTCACACAGGACTATGCGCAACCACGGGGCATACTCATCTTTAACTATAGAATGATTCCTATGGGAGGAAAAAGGGCCTGGGAATGGATCATCTCGGTTACGCGGGACTACTACGAACTCCACGTAATCATCCATTTCTACATTAATATATGCCTATGTTTTCGTACGTTGAACGGACCATTGCTACCTGAAGAAGATTTCCGACTATTAATAAGAGTTCTATTTTCATTCCAAAACGGAAGGTTCACGGAAGCAGGTCCAGAGTTTGTGGAGGTAATATATCATTACTCTATAGGAAGATATGGAATGGTAGCTGCTGGAGACTTGTCGCAAACGTATCTGAATATTATCCGTCCAATTTACGTATTTCTCAAGAACAACCAAGACGTGCGACTGAGAGGTTACGCCTTACCCCCGGATATGGAATACAGGCTGGTCCCGTATCCTCTATGGGAACCTTACGTTTCTCCGCCACAAATTGGGAACGTTGGAGGCGGCGAGGATCCTCCTGAAGCAGTGATGATGACCAGAGGAGGACCTTCAGGAGACAACAACCCGCCCAGAAGAGGTTCCGGTCGTCCCCCGAGAGGACCTCGTGCAGGTCCCAGTACGTCAGGAGCTGGTCGCGGCCATTCATCGGACCGTCCACCACAACTTCATCTCTAGCTCTCCTTCACAACCATGCACAGCATACAGTCGGAAGAAGAAGATTATCTTTTTGGCTGCGCAATATCTCCGAGGATGCGAACGATGCGCAGGTCATTTCTTATTTCATGATAAGCATCTGTTTATGTTTTAGGGCGCTACATGGACCGCACTTATCTTACGAAGATTCGTTCTTGATGATGCGCGTCTTCTTTTCTTATCGACATCCATTCCTCCGGCATCTTCCAGAAGAGTTTGCATATCACATATATTTTTCACTCTTGGAAGATTCGGAAGAGTCACGGAAGAAGAATGTATTCAACCCCACCTCGATGTGATCAAACCAATATATGAGGCTATGCTACAAAGTGAGGTACCATAATGCGAACCTACTTTTTAGAGCATCATATTGGTAATCAGTTGCATCCGTACCCGTTTGAGAGACCATACATTTTATCAATAAGACAGCGAACACTAACGGAAGCAGAAGAAGAGCAGTGACGAGTCGGGACGTTCGTCTTGAGCGAGAGGGCGTGATGTGCGCAAATTCGCGCACGAAAAAATCTAGATGAGGACCATGATTGTATACAGTATCGGAATTGGGAAGATATTTTTACAGTTTTTGAATTTGCAAGATATTTTTAATTTGGGTGAGTGTGGCAAATTCATCGGTTGATTTTTTTCATTTTTGGACACGCTGTCATAGTAGATGTAAGTACAGTTCCAGGTTGTGGGTGATGCTACAAGTAGCTCTGAAAGGCCTATATAATGGCCAAATCAATTCCCACCCCTGGCCGATGGGTGACTGGCATGGGTATGGCACCTAGATATTTACCTTGAAGAAATATCTCCTAATAGTCTCTCTGGTTCACACGATTACCGTGAATACATTTTATGGTTTAGTATGTTTGTTTGAGACTTTTAGGGTAGTCAAAAGTCTATATAAGCCGAGTAAACTGCTTCCTTTAGTGGAGGTGAAGCAAGTTGGCAGACAACTTCAAGCCAAGTCCCGAGTAGTAGGAAGTTGAGAGTCAACTTCAGACCCAAGAAAACTTTTTCTTACGCTAGTCGCAGAGCGTCGGTGGTAGACCCTGCCCCTTTTATACTTGCTTGTAGCTTCCTCAACTCTCTTCTATATACACTCCCTTTTGTTCGTTCAACAATACCACGGCAGCACTTTTGTCGCTCGCAACACCTCCTTCTCAGGGTAATTGGTTCTGAGGATCTCTTCCCCCGCCGATTACCCCTATCAAAGGCCTGCTTGAAAACTGGCCTTAAGGTGACCTTTTAGAGAGAAAAGGCCCTCGCCTATTACTGTGTCAGAATGCCCTTTTGAGTCGATTGTGGTCGTCTGCAGTATTTTGGCATGGAGTCGAACATATCCTCCAAGAATAAAACACCAAACCATCCCTTCAGTCGTCTCGCGCCTTCAGGTATTGCGTGTCGGTTTATCTCACTGTAAGTGAGCAAAGTACCTTCAATGCGCCTTACGAATTCCTCCGTGTTTCCATTCCTCTCCCCTACCCTACTCGATGCAAACTCGCAATGTGAGCCCCCGTCGATTACCTGAGTAATGTTATATCTATGATACCTATGCATATCTGAGTACCTGTTCTGCCACCCATAAAGAATTCTCCCCAACCTACGCCTTCCGGGTGTGTCAACCAATTGACGATAAACACTTTGGAAGGGGAAACACGGGAGGCTTCATTTACTGTAACAGATATGCTGGCTGATAGGCAGTCAACTTGTGTGGCAGTGTGCATGTATGCAAACTGGAAAAGGCCTTCTAATCCTAGCTTTAGTTTACACAGGGAAAACGGGTTTCCTCGCACGGAAGAAATAAACCCCCGCGGGACATCAAGGGGCAATTTGGAGGAAAGGTATGGAGTAATTTATCATGAAGGGTTATGTGTCCATCAAATTTCCATGGATGCCTTTCTGGATTAAGCTCCAGGACATCTGCAGGAAACGCTGTTTATACTGGAAAAATCCATGTGTTTGCCCTGGAAAGAGGGGAAAGGGTTGGGTGTTTCTCTTGGAAGATTATTCGATCTACTGTATCCCAAACTGTTCCAGGAACCACAAACGACTCAAAAAGGTGTACCGACACAGTAAAGGGGGAGGAACTACGCTCCCTAAAAGGCCAGAGAAAAATCAACGCAGCCTGTTTGTCGCAATTGGTGGTGGTTGCAAGTGCATTGGCAGGTCACTGCATATTTGCTGTCCCGTCCCGGCTCAGCTCCACACCTCCCCGAAATCATGACCCTCACACGCCTCCATACTTTATATCTTCCCTCAACGTCACAAAATACATCCTTCGCAGCACACAGTGCCCTAATCCGTTCCGTTGGCTGTTTTAAATTGACTAAAAACAAGTCCCGAGCCCTCTGGGTCGCCTGGGGTCTTCATCACAGGGCAACGTACTGGGGCCCGAGCGTATAGAGGAGCACGGACTGCGAATGATGGGCGCAGTGCTTGCTATAGCATGTGGGCCGCACCACGAACCTTGTTACCGCTCCGTTTGCCCTGGAACACAGCTGCAACTACCTCTCTAGTACGGTGAAATTGGGTATTAATTTACAGCAGGACTTCAGGGGGCTGAGAACCTGAAGAGCTCTATAGGAGGGCGTTGTGTAATATCGCAGACCCCATTGTTCCTCCCCACCTGCTAGAGGGCCACTCAAAGCTATACACCCGTGTCGGTTTGTGACGCTTCTCAGTCGCCAACGCGAGCAATAGAGGTCAGTTTCAATAGTACAGTATGATAATGGGCAATGGAGTGGGCGGGTGTGTGTGTGTGGAAGAGAAAGTTGACGAGATGTTCATAAACTTAAATTAGATAGAGACATACAGAAGGGATCTCCAACACACAATACTTGCATTGAATATTTCCAGAAATAAATTCGAAGGTCAGCTGGTATTAGTAATGTAGTCATATACTTTATACTGACTGCGTGATGCAGTGCCGTTCTTAGTTATCTTTTGCATTGAAATAAATTCCTTATTCTCTCATTTCAATATAAACATTTTGCAGTATATATGCCGTGCTACGCAAGCCACCGAAAAAGAAGGAAAGGTGTCAAAAAGTAAAGACTATACGCATAAACTGGCATATGCGAAAAGAAGAAGAAGAAGACTTTACCAAGCAGAAAAGGGGGGGCTAGCGGCCCTCAAAAGGGGAAAAATCTATCCGAGCCAGGGACGGTCGAGTAGTCGTCGGTTGATCGCGACAGAAGTTCGTCAAAAAAATGGTATGGTGCCACATGCCTCATATAGGATTATAAATCATCAGTGAATACAAAATAGGACGAACTTCATTTGAAAGAGAACTTCTTTGGGAATCTTGTTCTTCCTTTTTTCCCAATATAACGTTGCGATGTGAGGAAAGACTGACGAGGGTGATGCAAGACATATCCTCTGTCATTTTTAGTGCCCGGCGTTAGAGTTATGTTAAGATTCGTTTGCTTCAAAAAGTTGTACGGCGGAAGAAACTGAATGCTAGGATGTCGTGAAGGCTGATCTCACCGAAGAATCTGTGAGTATTCGAGTTCAAAAGGAGAAATGCAAGAGGTTTTCGCAACTAAATTGGATCTGAAGGATATCTTTAGCTTTATCAATCAATTCAATCATCTCTCAGTATAGTTGGCTTCAATGACACCGTATCGTTCAGATTAATTCGAGAGGAAGTCTAGGGGTACAAGAAGTAGATGTAATTTCTCATTTCTGTACTTTGAGCGATTATAAGAGTTACCGTACAGCAACAGTAGATTAAGTGTTTGACCAAGACCTGTGTTTCACCAACTGGATAAAACACTTCCCTATCCTATTGGTTCTTAAAAGATATCAAGGAGAGAAGAAAATCAAATTGGAGGCCACAAAAATCTGTAAATTGTGGTGAATAATCTTTTATTGCAGGTAATTCAGTTTTTCCTCTCCATCAGAAGCAGTTTCAAACCAGGGATCTGCTTTAATTCGAGAGTGGGACTATATTTGCAGCTTCAGTTTCCAAAAAATATTGAAAAGGCAAGATGTCCTCATGATCTGCAAAAGAACACTATGTGCGCTGTTTTGAAAAGAACGGGCTGCTTCAATTCAATACACAGGTCCTTAGGACAGAAAAGCGAGGCGTTAATCATTAAAAAGCAAGTTTTGTTGAAATCAAGTTCCTAGTATCCTCTTTCGCTATTCCACTTTTCCCACAATCATGCTTCCGAAAATCCTTTTTCGGTCGCATGATTACATTTTTTGCAGACGTTGCTGACCATTTCATCCACATCAGTAAATGTTCTCATCAACTATCAAATGATTGATTCCTTACCTGAATGTTTGTAACACAAAGGTCTGCAACTATAACCCTCTAAAGGAATATTATAGCATGCATAAATAAATTCACTCTATAATATCCATTTCAAGTTAGAAAAATGAATAATTGACCTACATGCAAAGAAAGAACCAGTAAAATGTCTTGAGATACCGAATATCCTCTCGGCATCTATCTCAGTCACTCATCGCAAAACAGTGGAATGTTTTAGCATAGGTACCCTCGGATAAATGTTTTTGTTTAGAATGTGGGAAACTTGGAGGTACAGTGCATACTGTCTTCCGGTACCTGTACTATATGTTTACCTAAGGAGTACATTTTTCGACTCGCCTTGCTGTAAATCGTATGTTCCGGTTTCGCAAAAAGCGATGGGTTACACAAGTGAGTGTAAATTGAAGCCTATCCGGTGTACTGGCTGTATTTTTCTTCATGGAGAACGCAGTGACGTCCACTAAACTCCCAAAAAATTGTGAAAACAATCTAATGTATATTTTAGACGTGAGATAAATCGGGTGTTTTACTGGATGGATTTAGCGGCCTAGGAAACGAGGGCTCTTTAGAACATACTGTTTCATAAAAAGTAATATGAAGCCTGTGCATGAGACAAAAACTCACCGATCCTCTTCCTCAATCAATTCTGGGTCTCAGGGCTCGGCTACGTCACTTCCAATGCCGTCGCTTTTCATGTAATAAGAAGCACACGAATTCATTTAGATAGGCGGTAGCCACAGACGCTCGGTCCCATACGGAATGGTAGGGGTAAATCGGCGAGCATGATATTATCAGTACGAACTACCCCAAAATGTAGGTACTGCATGCGATAAAGTCGGTACCGTAGTACAGTTGTGGTAACACAAAGGGCTGGGAAAAATAGAGAGCCAATAAATATGAAACAATAGAAACGGCACAGGTTGTAACACATATCATAAATCACCACACCAAACTGCACCTCTTCTAACGTCAAAATAAGACTTCCAGCTTTGCAATTATTTGGGTCTCCACTCAGAGCTGTCTCCCAACCTTCTATTCTCCCAGAAAAGGCAGCTTGCTGAGCTTATATAGTTCTTTTAACTGATTCTAAACACCAAGAACACATAAAAATACCATAACATGCACTAAACATTTGTGTACGATATAAACTAACAAAAAGATACTTTCAAGATTTACATCCATCACTAGTCCTCAAAATCACTTTCGTCGAGATTTGAACCAAATAACTCCTTCGACATATCCGCATACCAATGCATTCCTTGAATCCCCTCGAATGGCTCAAGGTGGCAGGTGGCTTTCTTTGTCGTGTATGTATCTTTTGATCTCCCTTCAGAACCGCGCAGTCCCACTCTGCTCCAATAAGGAGTCTTAAATCACAATGTTTTTCTATTTTTACTCTTTTTTCTCAGCAGTGGCGCCCAAGCCTTCCTCTCCCTGGTTTCCCTCTAAGAAGATCAAAGAATTCATTTACGACCATGTTCCCGGTATCCTGCGTAGTAATGATCGGATACATCATCACCTGCTAAAAAGAATCCAGGCCGTTCATATAGCTTTTTATTAGTGTTTTCGTGTGGTAGGCATGAATAGCGGTTGGCCATGTTGATAAAACTGGTAGTGGCTGATAGTGTCTTACTGGAGACCCGAGGATGAAATGACCTTTTTCCAAAGAAAATGGTAGTCATCTTCATTCTAGATAGAATGCGACGTCTGCTATTCCTTTGTTACACATCGTCTCCCTCAAAAATCCCCTAATTCTCAGCCGTACGATCTCAAACGGTGAACACATCCCCCATTTTCCTCTATCCGCATATAAACTGTCCAAACTTGTTCCTTTAAATCAGTGTGCGCCCAGAAATTCTTCCCTTCAAGTTGAAGCTGTACTAATGAATGAAGTCGCTAGGGATGTGTTGTAGGGTATGTACTGTGCATACTGGGCGTAAGAGATCTTGATTTTCTGCGAGTAATTCCTGCGTACTGCGCTTAAATCATGAGTCGGGAAGCATATATTGGGGACGGGTTGAGAGTTTTCTTCTTGGAAAATATATTCGAAGGAAACATATGTACATATGTACAACCAGCGAATCTTACTAATGTTAATGATTAAATAGTTTTATAACTAAATTGATGTTATAAACATTAATACCTGTACAGAGGAATTCGATACCAGAATAATTAACGTTAGCAACCTTAACTTATGGCTTAAATTTAGACTTAGTCATTCCGCACAGAGAATTGTAGTATCATATAAATTTATGAGGTTACTCTAGACTTCTCGATTCGCCTTCGTCGCTTGCAACTGATGTATTCATTTCTTCCCGAACGACACAGATCTCCGCATACTCAAACGGCACCACACCTCCGACCGCCCTCAGGCCCTTTCCTCTCACACGTCCCACACGCCACTATCCCTTTTCTTCGTTCCAAGCAGGGTTCACATTCATCACCAATCGTGCGCTCATGAACACAAGCTGATGTGGCGAGAACGACACAGTCTGAGCCAGTAAATCCGGCCGACACAACAACAGCTACCCTGCCCAGCAAGTCATTGGCCGCTCCAGCTGCGCCCGTCACATCGCCCGATGCTGCCGCACCATCTCCCACTGCCGAGACTGAATCTGGCCAACCCGCAGGAGACACGAGGTCGGCCGATCTGATTTCGCGAAGAACTGAGAACAGCGCTCTGAAGATCTCATAACAATGTGGGTGATTTTAGAAGTCCAAAAAAGCGGTTCTGAGGCGAACAATTGCATCCAAAGCAATCAAACCGTTCCAAGATACATTTTCTGGGTCTTTTAGTGCGCAGAAAATGCTGGCAAGGAGACTGTGGAAGGATAAGAAAGAGTTGATGGCTTTGATTGCCCTCTCTGGGAGATGAGTATCCTCAAATATTTCCTCTGAGCGGTCTGTAACGACGGTAGGAGTTCGTCACGCATTGCTAATGTGTCAGACAGGTCGAGATCGGAAGAGGTTTGCGTGGGTTATGGCATTGCAAACGGACTTGATCGATGCGTTTGGGCTATTGCGAAAAGCTAGAGTCAAATTCAGCCCGAAAACGCTCCGCCATCTGACTCTGTGGGTACTTTATACTTCCGAAAATCCAGATCATGGATACGACATGACAGTGACGTCGACAGAAATCGTTGACGGGAAGACATTTACGTTTGAAAAACGAATGAAGGATCTCATTCGTTTTTCAAACGTAAAAGAAGGATCTCATCACGGCAGGGCAGATTCAGATGTTCATGGAAAATGTTAATGTTATAGGCCGCACGCAGAGTGGAAAATGGCAACTCTCTGCCGCTGCGCAAGAACTAATCGAACGGTGAGTGGCTTTTTTCTGTGCAATTTGGCTCTGGAGTTCAGGTCAGGTGCTTTGGATGAGTGCAATGTTGAAAACAGTGACGAATCTAACTTCGTTATCAACCACGACAACGGCAAGACTTTGTGATTCCACGGGGACACAGGGGTGAGCTACCCTGACGACGTGAGTGGGGGCAGGGGGTGACAGTGATGGTCAAGATAACTGGAGGCCCCTCTGCATTGTTGGCTAGTCCATTTGTGATTCTGCAGAACAATCTGTCAAATTATCCTATTTGCAACGTACCCGACAATTTACCCGGTGTTACCTACATAACAGGTCCGATGGTGAGGACCGGTAAAAGACTTATGGATGAGTGGCTTCGCAAAAGGCGGCGCATCAAAAAAACTGCCAAATAATCGGCACCGGACCCTCTTTGTTGACAATTGCTCAGGCCACAATATGAGGGAGCCCCTTTAGGCCGCACTTGACGACATTATTACAGATATTTGATTCTTTTCCGCGAACTCAACTCATCTTTTGCAGCCTTCGGAATCATTCACTGTTCAGAAGATAAATCTGCTTGGCGTCGGGAGTGGGAATCCCACCAACCCAGCCCATGATGCCGCAAGACGTTGTGGATCCGGAGACGTCCAGTGAGCGATTCGGAAAGCTGTCGAATCCTGGTAAAACTTATTTTTGCAGCTTGCGGCCAACGCCGTACGTGAAGCTAATCAACAACATGAGAGCAGAGGAATAACATTTGCGCACATGGCTATGATTCGCTGTGAGGTAGCGAAACATGTAAACGGCATTTGGGACATTCGCCAGCTGTTTCCGCATCTTCAGAACATTGTGGCGAAGTGGAAGGTTTACTTCGACGGTCTTGATCCAGATGCGGTGGCCACCTGATAATCCTCTTTGTAAACGAACATAAAGCATGTTTTCATTAAAATTTTGAGGTAGTCCTGATTAATGCTTGACTAAAACTAATTGAGAATACATACTACCATTAAATTCGGTATGACCTTGATCGGTGGTAGATCTTTATTTGTCGTACAATGTCGCACAGAGGCGTGCGGAGGGTATTCATAAATTAACTACGGATGCGGGCGGCGGGTAGAAACTTGTCGCGCCTGCATTATTTGGAGACTAAATGCAAAACGGGTAACGAAGTCGCGGAGCTCCTGTTGAGGGGAGGAACCGCGACGGGAAGCAGCGAAGGAAGCAAGGCGGCGGAAAAAAGCCTTACCGTCGTCGCCCAAGGCGCCGTAGATATCAATCCCGACGGGGGAGAGGAGGATTTCGTTTCGGTTGCAGTAAGTGCCGTAATGACGATGCTTCTCGCGCTCTGCGAGTGTCGCGGCGGCGCCGGCAGTAACCGTACTTGGCGAAATGTGGCGGCGTGCGGAGGGGTGGGCAACAGTAACGTCGACGGCGATATCGGTACTGTGAAGCCCGTATGCAGCGGGTATGTAAATGTCCATTCGTAGCACGAGGGACTCCGAATGCCCAGATGAGTCGGGAACATGGTGGAGGAGCGGATGTTCGACGAGGGCGACGATCCCAACTTCCTTGCAGTAGCGGGCAAGAACGTTGCGGAGGATGTGGTGACGACGAGTCATTCCGTCTTCGTATTTGCAGGTTAACGCGTGTTGACCACTTGGATCTAAGACGGGTGCGATGTCGGCCTAGCGGCGGGAGCAGACCGGACAGCGAGTAAATCCAGGGAATAGCGCGATGCCGAGACGTAGAGCCAGAGCGACTTTCCAGGCGGAAGAGGACATGTACGTACCGCGGTGGGGGTGAGGAAGCGAAGAGAAAACAGACGATGCGGAGGATGTGCGCACGGAGAGGAGCCGTGCTCGGTCGTGGGCTGCCGCGGACGAGAACAAGCTATCGGACTTCGATAGCATGAGTTCAGTTGTGATCGCAGACTGGAGCCTTTCGCCGGGGACCGGCGATGAACAACGCTCGAAAAGTGCCGTATCTGTAAGCGACGAAGACAGCTGCGGGTGGCGGGAGGATAAGAGCGAGATGGCAGACCGAGGGATCTCTTCCAAGTGGCGGTCCTGCGAAAGGGTAAGCAGGTCGGAGATAAGTCCAAAAGAATCAATTACAGATGCTGCGTATGCAGCCTCGGTAATGTCTGAAGTTTGCAGGAGACCTAGACCGCCCATTGAGAAGGGGAGAGAGACTTGGAGCCAGGCTCGCTCTGGACAGGGCAGCTGCAATTGGTGGAACGCTGTTAGTAACATTAATAGGATTAACTGGGTGTAATGCTTGACTGTCTGCCTTTAGAAATCCAGGTAGTCCCTGTTTAACCATTTCTACACCTCGAGGGAACCCAGCCATCCTCATACAGAGCGATTTACTTACCTGGCCCGCGCCCCCTCATCTACTCTGTCTACAGTATTCCCATTTGTGATCCCTAACCGCTCGGCGTTTGCCAACGTTCGCCTTCTCCTTCCCACTCACCACCACATTTTTATCCTCGGTGCTAGAAGCTCAGCCGTATGCAACACCATTGCCATCAATGACGGGGCTGCTGATCACTCCTCCGTTACCTTATTCACAGCAAGGGCGGCTCGTAGTCATGGCTTGAGCGCTTAATACGCTCCAACTAGAAATTGGCAGGTGCATGCTACGGTCAGCAGGCGCCTTGGCTTTCGGTCGGCCCAATTTTACCTACAGAGACGGAGAAGCAAGGGCGGCGGCCGCCGCTTGACCCGGACCGGCAACGCCGAGAACAGAACCGATACCTTCAAGGGATCCAGCGGCGACACCGGACTCGGCATCAGCGGCGGCTCCTGCAGTGGTGGTTCCGTGGCTGTGGAAGCCGGCCCCAGAGCTCAGAATACCGTGGACGCCGGAGCGAGAAACAGGGCTGGCGACAGCAGCTCCGACGAGGGCGAGAATGGTGGCGATCTTGGCAATCATGGTTGAATGTGAGGGTTTGTGGGTTTGAAGTGGAGGCGGTCTGAAGCGATTTGGGAAGATGGTTTCACTGCAGGTTCCTCAAATTATCCAAACTCCTGCCTTTGTAGTAAAAGAGAGACTGTTTAATTGGTACGCTCGGCAACAGACATGCCACGGCGATTGTTTGATTTGAAGGGCCGCTGGCGCGTCCTGCCTTTAATTCTGTTTGCCCCGCTGGTTGCATTCCCAGAGGCGACTAAAGCTCAGAGCTTCAACGGGTGAAGGCGAGGATAATTCGCAAGAGGAGTAGCCTCTAGCTCAGAACTCTTACGCCAGTCCTCTAACAACGTCCCCCCTGTCCGCTCTTCATGCTTAGGTATGCCCCTTTCGGTTACTAACCGCCACTGCCGCTAAATTCATAAAGCACCAAAGCTTTCCCCCCGTTTTATCCGGATGGCCAACTGTACTCCGACAGAGCTTCTAGATTTATCTGCTGAGATCCTGCCCACCCTTCATCTGCCGCATAGAGACTTAGGGAAAGTTTCGGGGGCCTTGATGCGGATGCACTCTGCAGCAGCCGTCACGTCCAATAAGGCCTGCTTGAAAACTGGCCTTAAGGTGACCTTTTAGAGAGAAAAGGCCCTCGCCTATTACTGTGTCAGAATGCCCTTTTGAGTCGATTGTGGTCGTCTGCAGTATTTTGGCATGGAGTCGAACATATCCTCCAAGAATAAAACACCCAAACCATCCCTTCAGTCGTCTCGCGCCTTCAGGTATTGCGTGTCGGTTTATCTCACTGTAAGTGAGCAAAGTACCTTCAATGCGCCTTACGAATTCCTCCGTGTTTCCATTCCTCTCCCCTACCCTACTCGATGCAAACTCGCAATGTGAGCCCCCGTCGATTACCTGAGTAATGTTATATCTATGATACCTATGCATATCTGAGTACCTGTTCTGCCACCCATAAATAATTCTCCCCCAACCTACGCCTTCCGGGTGTGTCAACCAATTGACGATAAACACTTTGGAAGGGGAAACACGGGAGGCTTCATTTACTGTAACAGATATGCTGGCTGATAGGCAGTCAACTTGTGTGGCAGTGTGCATGTATGCAAACTGGAAAAGGCCTTCTAATCCTAGCTTTAGTTTACACAGGGAAAACGGGTTTCCTCGCACGGAAGAAATAAACCCCCGCGGGACATCAAGGGGCAATTTGGAGGAAAGGTATGGAGTAATTTATCATGAAGGGTTATGTGTCCATCAAATTTCCATGGATGCCTTTCTGGATTAAGCTCCAGGACATCTGCAGGAAACGCTGTTTATACTGGAAAAATCCATGTGTTTGCCCTGGAAAGAGGGGAAAGGGTTGGGTGTTTTTACTCTTGGAAGATTATTCGATCTACTGTATCCCAAACTGTTCCAGGAACCACAAACGACTCAAAAAGGTGTACCGACACAGTAAAGGGGGAGGAACTACGCTCCCTAAAAGGCCAGAGAAAAATCAACGCAGCCTGTTTGTCGCAATTGGTGGTGGTTGCAAGTGCATTGGCAGGTCACTGCATATTTGCTGTCCCGTCCCGGCTCAGCTCCACACCTCCCCGAAATCATGACCCTCACACGCCTCCATACTTTATATCTTCCCTCAACGTCACAAAATACATCCTTCGCAGCACACAGTGCCCTAATCCGTTCCGTTGGCTGTTTTAAATTGACTAAAAACAAGTCCCGAGCCCTCTGGGTCGCCTGGGGTCTTCATCACAGGGCAACGTACTGGGGCCCGAGCGTATAGAGGAGCACGGACTGCGAATGATGGGCGCAGTGCTTGCTATAGCATGTGGGCCGCACCACGAACCTTGTTACCGCTCCGTTTGCCCTGGAACACAGCTGCAACTACCTCTCTAGTACGGTGAAATTGGGTATTAATTTACAGCAGGACTTCAGGGGGCTGAGAACCTGAAGAGCTCTATAGGAGGGCGTTGTGTAATATCCCAGACCCCATTGTTCCTCCCCACCTGCTAGAGGGCCACTCAAAGCTATACACCCGTGTCGGTTTGTGACGCTTCTCAGTCGCCAACGCGAGCAATAGAGGTCAGTTTCAATAGTACAGTATGATAATGGGCAATGGAGTGGGCGGGTGTGTGTGTGTGGAAGAGAAAGTTGACGAGATGTTCATAAACTTAAATTAGATAGAGACATACAGAAGGGATCTCCAACACACAATACTTGCATTGAATATTTCCAGAAATAAATTCGAAGGTCAGCTGGTATTAGTAATGTAGTCATATACTTTATACTGACTGCGTGATGCAGTGCCGTTCTTAGTTATCTTTTGCATTGAAATAAATTCCTTATTCTCTCATTTCAATATAAACATTTTGCAGTATATATGCCGTGCTACGCAAGCCACCGAAAAAGAAGGAAAGGTGTCAAAAAGTAAAGACTATACGCATAAACTGGCATATGCGAAAAGAAGAAGAAGAAGACTTTACCAAGCAGAAAAGGGGGGGCTAGCGGCCCTCAAAAGGGGAAAAATCTATCCGAGCCAGGGACGGTCGAGTAGTCGTCGGTTGATCGCGACAGAAGTTCGTCAAAAAAAGAATGGTATGGTGCCACATGCCTCATATAGGATTATAAATCATCAGTGAATACAAAATAGGACGAACTTCATTTGAAAGAGAACTTCTTTGGGAATCTTGTTCTTCCTTTTTTCCAATATAACGTTGCGATGTGAGGAAAGACTGACGAGGGTGATGCAAGACATATCCTCTGTCATTTTTAGTGCCCGGCGTTAGAGTTATGTTAAGATTCGTTTGCTTCAAAAAGTTGTACGGCGGAAGAAACTGAATGCTAGGATGTCGTGAAGGCTGATCTCACCGAAGAATCTGTGAGTATTCGAGTTCAAAAGGAGAAATGCAAGAGGTTTTCGCAACTAAATTGGATCTGAAGGATATCTTTAGCTTTATCAATCAATTCAATCATCTCTCAGTATAGTTGGCTTCAATGACACCGTATCGTTCAGATTAATTCGAGAGGAAGTCTAGGGGTACAAGAAGTAGATGTAATTTCTCATTTCTGTACTTTGAGCGATTATAAGAGTTACCGTACAGCAACAGTAGATTAAGTGTTTGACCAAGACCTGTGTTTCACCAACTGGATAAAACACTTCCCTATCCTATTGGTTCTTAAAAGATATCAAGGAGAGAAGAAAATCAAATTGGAGGCCACAAAAATCTGTAAATTGTGGTGAATAATCTTTTATTGCAGGTAATTCAGTTTTTCCTCTCCATCAGAAGCAGTTTCAAACACAGGGATCTGCTTTAATTCGAGAGTGGGACTATATTTGCAGCTTCAGTTTCCAAAAAATATTGAAAAGGCAAGATGTCCTCATGATCTGCAAAAGAACACTATGTGCGCTGTTTTGAAAAGAACGGGCTGCTTCAATTCAATACACAGGTCCTTAGGACAGAAAAGCGAGGCGTTAATCATTAAAAAGCAAGTTTTGTTGAAATCAAGTTCCTAGTATCCTCTTTCGCTATTCCACTTTTCCCACAATCATGCTTCCGAAAATCCTTTTTCGGTCGCATGATTACATTTTTTGCAGACGTTGCTGACCATTTCATCCACATCAGTAAATGTTCTCATCAACTATCAAATGATTGATTCCTTACCTGAATGTTTGTAACACAAAGGTCTGCAACTATAACCCTCTAAAGGAATATTATAGCATGCATAAATAAATTCACTCTATAATATCCATTTCAAGTTAGAAAAATGAATAATTGACCTACATGCAAAGAAAGAACCAGTAAAATGTCTTGAGATACCGAATATCCTCTCGGCATCTATCTCAGTCACTCATCGCAAAACAGTGGAATGTTTTAGCATAGGTACCCTCGGATAAATGTTTTTGTTTAGAATGTGGGAAACTTGGAGGTACAGTGCATACTGTCTTCCGGTACCTGTACTATATGTTTACCTAAGGAGTACATTTTTCGACTCGCCTTGCTGTAAATCGTATGTTCCGGTTTCGCAAAAAGCGATGGGTTACACAAGTGAGTGTAAATTGAAGCCTATCCGGTGTACTGGCTGTATTTTTCTTCATGGAGAACGCAGTGACGTCCACTAAACTCCCAAAAAATTGTGAAAACAATCTAATGTATATTTTAGACGTGAGATAAATCGGGTGTTTCACTGGATGGCTTTAGCGGCCTAGGAAACGAGGGCTCTTTAGAACATACTGTTTCATAAAAAGTAATATGAAGCCTGTGCATGAGACAAAAACTCACCGATCCTCTTCCTCAATCAATTCTGGGTCTCAGGGCTCGGCTACGTCACTTCCAATGCCGTCGCTTTTCATGTAATAAGAAGCACACGAATTCATTTAGATAGGCGGTAGCCACAGACGCTCGGTCCCATACGGAATGGTAGGGGTAAATCGGCGAGCATGATATTATCAGTACGAACTACCCCAAAATGTAGGTACTGCATGCGATAAAGTCGGTACCGTAGTACAGTTGTGGTAACACAAAGGGCTGGGAAAAATAGAGAGCCAATAAATATGAAACAATAGAAACGGCACAGGTTGTAACACATATCATAAATCACCACACCAAACTGCACCTCTTCTAACGTCAAAATAGACTTCCAGCTTTGCAATTATTTGGGTCTCCACTCAGAGCTGTCTCCCAACCTTCTATTCTCCCAGAAAAGGCAGCTTGCTGAGCTTATATAGTTCTTTTAACTGATTCTAAACACCAAGAACACATAAAAATACCATAACATGCACTAAACATTTGTGTACGATATAAACTAACAAAAAGATACTTTCAAGATTTACATCCATCACTAGTCCTCAAAATCACTTTCGTCGAGATTTGAACCAAATAACTCCTTCGACATATCCGCATACCCAATGCATTCCTTGAATCCCCCTCGAATGGCTCAAGGTGGCAGATGGCTTTCTTTGTCGTGTATGTATCTTTTGATCTCCCTTCAGAACCGCGCAGTCCCACTCTGCTCCAATAAGGAGTCTTAAATCACAATGTTTTTCTATTTTTACTCTTTTTTCTCAGCAGTGGGCGCCCAAGCCTACTCCTCTCCCTGGTTTCCCTCTAAGAAGATCCAAAGAATTCATTTACGACCATGTTCCCGGTACATCCTGCGGTAGTAATGATCGGATTACATCACCACATGCTAAAAAGAATCCAGGCCGTTCATATAGCTTGATTTATTAGTTGTTTTCGTGGTGGTAGAGCATGAATAGCGGTTGTCCATGTTGATAAAACTGGTAGTGGCTGATAGTGTCTTACTGGAGACCCGAGGATGAAATGACCTTACTTTCCAAAGAAAATGGTAGTCATCTTCATTCTAGATAGAATGCGACGTCTGCTATCTCCTTTGTTACACATCGTCTCCCTCAAAAACTCCCCTAATTCTCAGCCGTACGATCTCAAACGGTGAACACATCCCCCATTTTCCTCTATCCGCATATTAAACTGTCCAAACTTGTTCCTTTAATCAGTGTGGCACCCAGAAATTCTTCCCCTTCAAGTTGAAGCTGTACTAATGAATGAAGTCGCTAGGGGATGTGTAGGGTATGTACTGTGCATACTGGGCGTAAGAGATCTTGATTTTATGCGAGTAATTCCTGCGTACTTGCGCTTAAATCATGAGTCAGGAGCATATATAGGGGACGGGTTGAGAGTTTTCTTCTTGGAAAATATATTCGAAGGAAACATATGTACATATGTACAACCAGCGAATCTTACTAATGTTAATGATTAAATAGTTTTATAACTAAATTGATGTTATAAACATTAATACCTGTACAGAGGAATTCGATACCAGAATAATTAACGTTAGCAACCTTAACTTATGGCTTAAAATTTAGACTTAGTCATTCCGCACAGAGAATTGTAAGTATCATATAAATTTATGAGGTTATTCTAGACTTTTCTATTCGCCGTCGTCGCTTGCAACCGATGTATTCATTTCTTCCCGAACGACACAGATCTCCGCACACTCAAACGGCACCACACCTCCGACCGCCCTCAGGCCCTTTCCTCTCACACGTCCCACACGCCACTATCCCTTTTCTTCGTTCCAAGCAGGGTTCACATTCATCACCAATCGTGCGCTCATGAACACAAGCTGATGTGGCGAGAACGACACAGTCTGAGCCAGTAAATCCGGCCGACACAACAACAGCTACCCTGCCCAGCAAGTCATTGGCCGCTCCAGCTGCGCCCGTCACATCGCCCGATGCTGCCGCCCATCTCCCACTGCCGAGACTGAATCTGGCCAACCCGCAGGAGACACGAGGTCGGCCGATCTGATTTCGCGAAGAACTGAGAACAGCGCTCTGAAGATCTCATAACAATGTGGGTGATTTTAGAAGTCCAAAAAAGCGGTTCTGAGGCGAACAATTGCATCCAAAGCAATCAAACCGTTCCAAGATACATTTTCTGGGTCTTTTAGTGCGCAGAAAATGCTGGCAAGGAGACTGTGGAAGGATAAGAAAGAGTTGATGGCTTTGATTGCCCTCTCTGGGAGATGAGTATCCTCAAATATTTCCTCTGAGCGGTCTGTAACGACGGTAGGAGTTCGTCACGCATTGCTAATGTGTCAGACAGGTCGAGATCGGAAGAGGTTTGCGTGGGTTATGGCATTGCAAACGGACTTGATCGATGCGTTTGGGCTATTGCGAAAAGCTAGAGTCAAATTCAGCTCGAAAACGCTCCGCCATCTGACTCTGTGGGTACTTTATACTTCCGAAAATCCAGATCATGGATACGACATGACAGTGACGTCGACAGAAATCGTTGACGGGAAGACATTTACGTTTGAAAAACGAATGAAGGATCTCATTCGTTTTTCAAACGTAAAAGAAGGATCTCATCACGGCAGGGCAGATTCAGATGTTCATGGAAAATGTTAATGTTATAGGCCGCACGCAGAGTGGAAAATGGCAACTCTCTGCCGCTGCGCAAGAACTAATCGAACGGTGAGTGGCTTTTTTCTGTGCAATTTGGCTCTGGAGTTCAGGTCAGGTGGTTTGGATGAGTGCAATGTTGAAAACAGTGACGAATCTAACTTCGTTATCAACCACGACAACGGCAAGACTTTGTGATTCCACGGGGACACAGGGGTGAGCTACCCTGACGACGTGAGTGGGGGCAGGGGGTGACAGTGATGGTCAAGATAACTGGAGGCCCCTCTGCATTGTTGGCTAGTCCATTTGTGATTCTGCAGAACAATCTGTCAAATTATCCTATTTGCAACGTACCCGACAATTTACCCGGTGTTACCTACATAACAGGTCCGATGGTGAGGACCGGTAAAAGACTTATGGATGAGTGGCTTCGCAAAAGGCGGCGCATCAAAAAAACTGCCAAATAATCGGCACCGGACCCTCTTTGTTGACAATTGCTCAGGCCACAATATGAGGGAGCCCCTTTAGGCCGCACTTGACGACATTATTACAGATATTTGATTCTTTTCCGCGAACTCAACTCATCTTTTGCAGCCTTCGGAATCATTCACTGTTCAGAAGATAAATCTGCTTGGCGTCGGGAGTGGGAATCCCACCAACCCAACCCATGATGCCGCAAGACGTTGTGGATCCGGAGACGTCCAGTGAGCGATTCGGAAAGCTGTCGAATCCTGGTAAAACTTATTTTTGCAGCTTGCGCCAACGCCGTACGTGAAGCTAATCAACAACATGAGAGCAGAGGAATAACATTTGCGCACATGGCTATGATTCGCTGTGAGGTAGCGAAACATGTAAACGGCATTTGGGACATTCGCCAGCTGTTTCCGCATCTTCAGAACATTGTGGCGAAGTGGAAGGTTTACTTCGACGGTCTTGATCCAGATGCGGTGGCCACCTGATAATCCTCTTTGTAAATGAACATAAAGCATGTTTTCATTAAAATTTTGAGGTAGTCCTGATTAATGCTTGACTAAAACTAATTGAGAATACATACTACCATTAAATTCGGTATGACCTTGATCGGTGGTAGATCTTTATTTGTCGTACAATGTCGCACAGAGGCGTGCGGAGGGTATTCATAAATTAACTACGGATGCGGGCGGCGGGTAGAAACTTGTCGCGCCTGCATTATTTGACTAAATGCAAAACGGGTAACGAAGTCGCGGAGCTCCTGTTGAGGGGAGGAACCGCGACGGGAAGCAGCGAAGGAAGCAAGGCGGCGGAAAAAAGCCTTACCGTCGTCGCCCAAGGCGCCGTAGATATCAATCCCGACGGGGGAGAGGAGGATTTCGTTTCGGTTGCAGTAAGTGCCGTAATGACGATGCTTCTCGCGCTCTGCGAGTGTCGCGGCGGCGCCGGCAGTAACCGTACTTGGCGAAATGTGGCGGCGTGCGGAGGGGTGGGCAACAGTAACGTCGACGGCGATATCGGTACTGTGAAGCCCGTATGCAGCGGGTATGTAAATGTCCATTCGTAGCACGGGGACTCCGAATGCCCAGATGAGTCGGGAACATGGTGGAGGAGCGGATGTTCGACGAGGGCGACGATCCCAACTTCCTTGCAGTAGCGGGCAAGAACGTTGCGGAGGATGTGGTGACGACGAGTCATTCCGTCTTCGTATTTGCAGGTTAACGCGTGTTGACCACTTGGATCTAAGACGGGTGCGATGTTGGCCTAGCGGCGGGAGCAGACCGGACAGCGAGTAAATCCAGGGAATAGCGCGATGCCGAGACGTAGAGCCAGAGCGACTTTCCAGGCGGAAGAGGACATGTACGTACCGCGGTGGGGGTGAGGAAGCGAAGAGAAAACAGACGATGCGGAGGATGTGCGCACGGAGAGGAGCCGTGCTCGGTCGTGGGCTGCCGCGGACGAGAACAAGCTATCGGACTTCGATAGCATGAGTTCAGTTGTGATCGCAGACTGGAGCCTTTCGCCGGGGACCGGCGATGAACAACGCTCGAAAAGTGCCGTATCTGTAAGCGACGAAGACAGCTGCGGGTGGCGGGAGGATAAGAGCGAGATGGCAGACCGAGGGATCTCTTCCAAGTGGCGGTCCTGCGAAAGGGTAAGCAGGTCGGAGATAAGTCCAAAAGAATCAATTACAGATGCTGCGTATGCAGCCTCGGTAATGTCTGAAGTTTGCAGGAGACCTAGACCGCCCATTGAGAAGGGGAGAGAGACTTGGAGCCAGGCTCGCTCTGGACAGGGCAGCTGCAATTGGTGGAAAGCTGTTAGTAACATTAATAGGATTAACTGGGTGTAGTGCTTGACTGTCTGCCTTTAGAAATCCAGGTAGTCCCTGTTTAACCATTTCTACACCTCGAGGGAACCCAGCCATCCTCATACAGAGCGATTTACTTACCTGGCCCGCGCCCCCTCATCTACTCTGTCTACAGTATTCCCATTTGTGATCCCTAACCGCTCGGCGTTTGCCAACATTCGCCTTCTCCTTCCCACTCACCACCACATTTTTATCCTCGGTGCTAGAAGCTCAGCCGTATGCAACACCATTGCCATCAATGACGGGGCTGCTGATCACTCCTCCGTTACCTTATTCACAGCAAGGGCGGCTCGTAGTCATGGCTTGAGCGCTTAACACGCTCCAACTAGAAATTGGCAGGTGCATGCTACGGTCAGCAGGCGCCTTGGCTTTCGGTCGGCCCAATTTTACCTACAGAGACGGAGAAGCAAGGGCGGCGGCCGCCGCTTGACCCGGACCGGCAACGCCGAGAACAGAACCGATACCTTCAAGGGATCCAGCGGCGACACCGGACTCGGCATCAGCGGCGGCTCCTGCAGTGGTGGTTCCGTGGCTGTGGAAGCCGGCCCCAGAGCTCAGAATACCGTGGACGCCGGAGCGAGAAACAGGGCTGGCGACAGCAGCTCCGACGAGGGCGAGAATGGTGGCGATCTTGGCAATCATGGTTGAATGTGAGGGTTTGTGGGTTTGAAGTGGAGGCGGTCTGAAGCGATTTGGGAAGATGGTTTCACTGCAGGTTCCTCAAATTATCCAAACTCCTGCCTTTGTAGTAAAAGAGAGACTGTTTAATTGGTACGCTCGGCAACAGACATGCCACGGCGATTGTTTGATTTGAAGGGCCGCTGGCGCGTCCTGCCTTTAATTCTGTTTGCCCCGCTGGTTGCATTCCCAGAGGCGACTAAAGCTCAGAGCTTCAACGGGTGAAGGCGAGGATAATTCGCAAGAGGAGTAGCCTCTAGCTCAGAACTCTTACGCCAGTCCTCTAACAACGTCCCCCCTGTCCGCTCTTCATGCTTAGGTATGCCCCTTTCGGTTACTAACCGCCACTGCCGCTAAATTCATAAAGCACCAAAGCTTTTCCCCCGTTTTATCCGGATGGCCAACTGTACTCCGACAGAGCTTCTAGATTTATCTGCTGAGATCCTGCCCACCCTTCATCTGCCGCATAGAGACTTAGGGAAAGTTTCGGGGGCCTTGATGCGGATGCACTCTGCAGCAGCCGTCACGTCCAATAAGGCCTGCTTGAAAACTGGCCTTAAGGTGACCTTTTAGAGAGAAAAGGCCCTCGCCTATTACTGTGTCAGAATGCCCTTTTGAGTCGATTGTGGTCGTCTGCAGTATTTTGGCATGGAGTCGAACATATCCTCCAAGAATAAAACACCCAAACCATCCCTTCAGTCGTCTCGCGCCTTCAGGTATTGCGTGTCGGTTTATCTCACTGTAAGTGAGCAAAGTACCTTCAATGCGCCTTACGAATTCCTCCGTGTTTCCATTCCTCTCCCCTACCCTACTCGATGCAAACTCGCAATGTGAGCCCCCGTCGATTACCTGAGTAATGTTATATCTATGATACCTATGCATATCTGAGTACCTGTTCTGCCACCCATAAAGAATTCTCCCCCAACCTACGCCTTCCGGGTGTGTCAACCAATTGACGATAAACACTTTGGAAGGGGAAACACGGGAGGCTTCATTTACTGTAACAGATATGCTGGCTGATAGGCAGTCAACTTGTGTGGCAGTGTGCATGTATGCAAACTGGAAAAGGCCTTCTAATCCTAGCTTTAGTTTACACAGGGAAAACGGGTTTCCTCGCACGGAAGAAATAAACCCCGCGGGACATCAAGGGGCAATTTGGAGGAAAGGTATGGAGTAATTTATCATGAAGGGTTATGTGTCCATCAAATTTCCATGGATGCCTTTCTGGATTAAGCTCCAGGACATCTGCAGGAAACGCTGTTTATACTGGAAAAATCCATGTGTTTGCCCTGGAAAGAGGGGAAAGGGTTGGGTGTTTTTACTCTTGGAAGATTATTCGATCTACTGTATCCCAAACTGTTCCAGGAACCACAAACGACTCAAAAAGGTGTACCGACACAGTAAAGGGGGAGGAACTACGCTCCCTAAAAGGCCAGAGAAAAATCAACGCAGCCTGTTTGTCGCAATTGGTGGTGGTTGCAAGTGCATTGGCAGGTCACTGCATATCTGCTGTCCCGTCCCGGCTCAGCTCCACACCTCCCCGAAATCATGACCCTCACACGCCTCCATACTTTATATCTTCCCTCAACGTCACAAAATACATCCTTCGCAGCACACAGTGCCCTAATCCGTTCCGTTGGCTGTTTTAAATTGACTAAAAACAAGTCCCGAGCCCTCTGGGTCGCCTGGGGTCTTCATCACGGGGCAACGTACTGGGGCCCGAGCGTATAGAGGAGCACGGACTGCGAATGATGGGCGCAGTGCTTGCTATAGCATGTGGGCCGCACCACGAACCTTGTTACCGCTCCGTTTGCCCTGGAACACAGCTGCAACTACCTCTCTAGTACGGTGAAATTGGGTATTAATTTACAGCAGGACTTCAGGGGGCTGAGAACCTGAAGAGCTCTATAGGAGGGCGTTGTGTAATATCGCAGACCCCATTGTTCCTCCCCACCTGCTAGAGGGCCACTCAAAGCTATACACCCGTGTCGGTTTGTGACGCTTCTCAGTCGCCAACGCGAGCAATAGAGGTCAGTTTCAATAGTACAGTATGATAATGGGCAATGGAGTGGGCAGGGCTGAGCGCGGTTTTTTTCGCTTGAAACTTGCCCCTTTCTCTCGGGGCAGACGTCAGTGCCACTAAACAGTAAGGCACCAAAAATTCCCCCCTTCTGTCCTTTTCCGGGGATCTAATTCTCTGGTTTTCCTCCGATCCGATATAACTCGAGGCCCTTCATGGGAACATTTCTTTTAGGTATTTGAATAGCAGCTCGCCGAAAGTACTTTTCCAGTGATGGATTCCTGTTCTGTCACTTCTACATCGAGTATATCTTCCAACAGTAAACACACCCATAACTTTCCCCTTCTACAGAATACCATTTCATTACGTGTGATCCAAATCTTTAGGGTACTTGGAAAGCCATTCGTTTTTCGTCGTTTCATCAATGGTGAGAAAACACATCAAAACGTCGCTAAATGAAATAACTGTGGAGCCCAGAATAATGTCGTGCGGGAGTAAGGGATAAATCTTTTGCAAAACTATCACTAGTTGCTATGTCATTGACACAGAGCAGCTGTATTCTAGTTTAGTTTGCATCCACAGCAGTTGTATTATGTGATGTAGAGTAAACCAGTAATCGAACTTGCGGAGTGTCGCGTATGCGTGATACATACATATATATATGTATATATCACACATCACTCACGATGATCCACTTCGTTTTCTGCCTAAACCCAAGTGAGTATTTTTGTCTATTTAAGGGAGACTTCGTGCTCAAATTTGACTACCTCCGCATTAAGAGATGCTTAACAGCAAAGATCCAATTACGCCCTCTATTTTCTACTATGCTTCCCAGCTCTCTGTTCTCCAGCCCATTGTACTTCTGATCCACCCTTCTCTACAGCTCTTCGGCTTACTGATCTACAGATCCCCTGTTCTATTGATCTCATTATCTAGCTTCTTAGTTCCAGAAAACATGGATCGGCTGCTCTCTGTTGTAATTTCATTGTACGGTGATGATAGATATATAAGAGTTGAATAGTATGTCACAGAAGCGTGTAAAATGCTTCGCTCGATTGTATTATATTATCAAAGAAATCCTAATCTTCCATTAATCTGCTCAACGATTCTACAAGAAAGCAACGATATCAAAATTGGAACCAGAATTGCTAGCAGTATTTGAGGTTCTCCCTTCTATTTTTGATACCGCTGCTAATGTAACATACTGCTTTATTGCTAAGCAGATATCTAAGCTGGTCATTCGTGCATATGCACAGGTGTTTTCAAAGGAGAACAAAGCAACAATCGATCGACGCCTGTATCCTATAGTGAGCGATGCCCGCATCTGTATGGTAAAGTAGATGAACGCCATCCCTGCCTCACAGAAGATTCTCGTTACCACTGGAAGAGTACTTCCAAGATAATTGCATTGTTTTTCGTATCCGAGTGAGTTTATTTCATGAAGTAACAAATAAACTGGTCGTTGCTACGAGATATTTGGCCGAAAATCTGGGATCTGCTTAGCAGAGAGTAGCTGGGAATTTTGAAAATATCTATTTCACTAGCATTGGAAAACTATTGATTTTGTTGGCTGTTTTAAATTGACTAAAAACAAGTCCCGAGCCCTCTGGGTCGCCTGGGGTCTTCATCACGGGGCAACGTACTGGGGCCCGAGCGTATAGAGGAGCACGGACTGCGAATGATGGGCGCAGTGCTTGCTATAGCATGTGGGCCGCACCACGAACCTTGTTACCGCTCCGTTTGCCCTGGAACACAGCTGCAACTACCTCTCTAGTACGGTGAAATTGGGTATTAATTTACAGCAGGACTTCAGGGGGCTGAGAACCTGAAGAGCTCTATAGGAGGGCGTTGTGTAATATCGCAGACCCCATTGTTCCTCCCCACCTGCTAGAGGGCCACTCAAAGCTATACACCCGTGTCGGTTTGTGACGCTTCTCAGTCGCCAACGCGAGCAATAGAGGTCAGTTTCAATAGTACAGTATGATAATGGGCAATGGAGTGGGCAGGGCTGAGCGCGGTTTTTTTCGCTTGAAACTTGCCCCTTTCTCTCGGGGCAGACGTCAGTGCCACTAAACAGTAAGGCACCAAAAATTCCCCCTTCTGTCCTTTTCCGGGGATCTAATTCTCTGGTTTTCCTCCGATCCGATATAACTCGAGGCCCTTCATGGGAACATTTCTTTTAGGTATTTGAATAGCAGCTCGCCGAAAGTACTTTTCCAGTGATGGATTCCTGTTCTGTCACTTCTACATCGAGTATATCTTCCAACAGTAAACACACCCATAACTTTCCCCTTCTACAGAATACCATTTCATTACGTGTGATCCAAATCTTTAGGGTACTTGGAAAGCCATTCGTTTTTCGTCGTTTCATCAATGGTGAGAAAACACATCAAAACGTCGCTAAATGAAATAACTGTGGAGCCCAGAATAATGTCGTGCGGGAGTAAGGGATAAATCTTTTGCAAAACTATCACTAGTTGCTATGTCATTGACACAGAGCAGCTGTATTCTAGTTTAGTTTGCATCCACAGCAGGTGTATTATGTGATGTAGAGTAAACCAGTAATCGAACTTGCGGAGTGTCGCGTATGCGTGATACATACATATATATATGTATATATCACACATCACTCACGATGATCCACTTCGTTTTCTGCCTAAACCCAAGTGAGTATTTTTGTCTATTTAAGGGAGACTTCGTGCTCAAATTTGACTACCTCCGCATTAAGAGATGCTTAACAGCAAAGATCCAATTACGCCCTCTATTTTCTACTATGCTTCCCAGCTCTCTGTTCTCCAGCCCATTGTACTTCTGATCCACCCTTCTCTACAGCTCTTCGGCTTACTGATCTACAGATCCCCTGTTCTATTGATCTCATTATCTAGCTTCTTAGTTCCAGAAAACATGGATCGGCTGCTCTCTGTTGTAATTTCATTGTACGGTGATGATAGATATATAAGAGTTGAATAGTATGTCACAGAAGCGTGTAAAATGCTTCGCTCGATTGTATTATATTATCAAAGAAATCCTAATCTTCCATTAATCTGCTCAACGATTCTACAAGAAAGCAACGATATCAAAATTGGAACCAGAATTGCTAGCAGTATTTGAGGTTCTCCCTTCTATTTTTGATACCGCTGCTAATGTAACATACTGCTTTATTGCTAAGCAGATATCTAAGCTGGTCATTCGTGCATATGCACAGGTGTTTTCAAAGGAGAACAAAGCAACAATCGATCGACGCCTGTATCCTATAGTGAGCGATGCCCGCATCTGTATGGTAAAGTAGATGAACGCCATCCCTGCCTCACAGAAGATTCTCGTTACCACTGGAAGAGTACTTCCAAGATAATTGCATTGTTTTTCGTATCCGAGTGAGTTTATTTCATGAAGTAACAAATAAACTGGTCGTTGCTACGAGATATTTGGCCGAAAATCTGGGATCTGCTTAGCAGAGAGTAGCTGGGAATTTTGAAAATATCTATTTCACTAGCATTGGAAAACTATTGATTTTGTTGGCTGTTTTAAATTGACTAAAAACAAGTCCCGAGCCCTCTGGGTCGCCTGGGGTCTTCATCACGGGGCAACGTACTGGGGCCCGAGCGTATAGAGGAGCACGGACTGCGAATGATGGGCGCAGTGCTTGCTATAGCATGTGGGCCGCACCACGAACCTTGTTACCGCTCCGTTTGCCCTGGAACACAGCTGCAACTACCTCTCTAGTACGGTGAAATTGGGTATTAATTTACAGCAGGACTTCAGGGGGCTGAGAACCTGAAGAGCTCTATAGGAGGGCGTTGTGTAATATCGCAGACCCCATTGTTCCTCCCCACCTGCTAGAGGGCCACTCAAAGCTATACACCCGTGTCGGTTTGTGACGCTTCTCAGTCGCCAACGCGAGCAATAGAGGTCAGTTTCAATAGTACAGTATGATAATGGGCAATGGAGTGGGCAGGGCTGAGCGCGGTTTTTTTCGCTTGAAACTTGCCCCTTTCTCTCGGGGCAGACGTCAGTGCCACTAAACAGTAAGGCACCAAAAATTCCCCCCTTCTGTCCTTTTCCGGGGATCTAATTCTCTGGTTTTCCTCCGATCCGATATAACTCGAGGCCCTTCATGGGAACATTTCTTTTAGGTATTTGAATAGCAGCTCGCCGAAAGTACTTTTCCAGTGATGGATTCCTGTTCTGTCACTTCTACATCGAGTATATCTTCCAACAGTAAACACACCCATAACTTTCCCCTTCTACAGAATACCATTTCATTACGTGTGATCCAAATCTTTAGGGTACTTGGAAAGCCATTCGTTTTTCGTCGTTTCATCAATGGTGAGAAAACACATCAAAACGTCGCTAAATGAAATAACTGTGGAGCCCAGAATAATGTCGTGCGGGAGTAAGGGATAAATCTTTTGCAAAACTATCACTAGTTGCTATGTCATTGACACAGAGCAGCTGTATTCTAGTTTAGTTTGCATCCACAGCAGGTGTATTATGTGATGTAGAGTAAACCAGTAATCGAACTTGCGGAGTGTCGCGTATGCGTGATACATACATATATATATGTATATATCACACATCACTCACGATGATCCACTTCGTTTTCTGCCTAAACCCAAGTGAGTATTTTTGTCTATTTAAGGGAGACTTCGTGCTCAAATTTGACTACCTCCGCATTAAGAGATGCTTAACAGCAAAGATCCAATTACGCCCTCTATTTTCTACTATGCTTCCCAGCTCTCTGTTCTCCAGCCCATTGTACTTCTGATCCACCCTTCTCTACAGCTCTTCGGCTTACTGATCTACAGATCCCCTGTTCTATTGATCTCATTATCTAGCTTCTTAGTTCCAGAAAACATGGATCGGCTGCTCTCTGTTGTAATTTCATTGTACGGTGATGATAGATATATAAGAGTTGAATAGTATGTCACAGAAGCGTGTAAAATGCTTCGCTCGATTGTATTATATTATCAAAGAAATCCTAATCTTCCATTAATCTGCTCAACGATTCTACAAGAAAGCAACGATATCAAAATTGGAACCAGAATTGCTAGCAGTATTTGAGGTTCTCCCTTCTATTTTTGATACCGCTGCTAATGTAACATACTGCTTTATTGCTAAGCAGATATCTAAGCTGGTCATTCGTGCATATGCACAGGTGTTTTCAAAGGAGAACAAAGCAACAATCGATCGACGCCTGTATCCTATAGTGAGCGATGCCCGCATCTGTATGGTAAAGTAGATGAACGCCATCCCTGCCTCACAGAAGATTCTCGTTACCACTGGAAGAGTACTTCCAAGATAATTGCATTGTTTTTCGTATCCGAGTGAGTTTATTTCATGAAGTAACAAATAAACTGGTCGTTGCTACGAGATATTTGGCCGAAAATCTGGGATCTGCTTAGCAGAGAGTAGCTGGGAATTTTGAAAATATCTATTTCACTAGCATTGGAAAACTATTGATTTTGTTGGCTGTTTTAAATTGACTAAAAACAAGTCCCGAGCCCTCTGGGTCGCCTGGGGTCTTCATCACGGGGCAACGTACTGGGGCCCGAGCGTATAGAGGAGCACGGACTGCGAATGATGGGCGCAGTGCTTGCTATAGCATGTGGGCCGCACCACGAACCTTGTTACCGCTCCGTTTGCCCTGGAACACAGCTGCAACTACCTCTCTAGTACGGTGAAATTGGGTATTAATTTACAGCAGGACTTCAGGGGGCTGAGAACCTGAAGAGCTCTATAGGAGGGCGTTGTGTAATATCGCAGACCCCATTGTTCCTCCCCACCTGCTAGAGGGCCACTCAAAGCTATACACCCGTGTCGGTTTGTGACGCTTCTCAGTCGCCAACGCGAGCAATAGAGGTCAGTTTCAATAGTACAGTATGATAATGGGCAATGGAGTGGGCAGGGCTGAGCGCGGTTTTTTTCGCTTGAAACTTGCCCCTTTCTCTCGGGGCAGACGTCAGTGCCACTAAACAGTAAGGCACCAAAAATTCCCCCCTTCTGTCCTTTTCCGGGGATCTAATTCTCTGGTTTTCCTCCGATCCGATATAACTCGAGGCCCTTCATGGGAACATTTCTTTTAGGTATTTGAATAGCAGCTCGCCGAAAGTACTTTTCCAGTGATGGATTCCTGTTCTGTCACTTCTACATCGAGTATATCTTCCAACAGTAAACACACCCATAACTTTCCCCTTCTACAGAATACCATTTCATTACGTGTGATCCAAATCTTTAGGGTACTTGGAAAGCCATTCGTTTTTCGTCGTTTCATCAATGGTGAGAAAACACATCAAAACGTCGCTAAATGAAATAACTGTGGAGCCCAGAATAATGTCGTGCGGGAGTAAGGGATAAATCTTTTGCAAAACTATCACTAGTTGCTATGTCATTGACACAGAGCAGCTGTATTCTAGTTTAGTTTGCATCCACAGCAGGTGTATTATGTGATGTAGAGTAAACCAGTAATCGAACTTGCGGAGTGTCGCGTATGCGTGATACATACATATATATATGTATATATCACACATCACTCACGATGATCCACTTCGTTTTCTGCCTAAACCCAAGTGAGTATTTTTGTCTATTTAAGGGAGACTTCGTGCTCAAATTTGACTACCTCCGCATTAAGAGATGCTTAACAGCAAAGATCAATTACGCCCTCTATTTTCTACTATGCTTCCCAGCTCTCTGTTCTCCAGCCCATTGTACTTCTGATCCACCCTTCTCTACAGCTCTTCGGCTTACTGATCTACAGATCCCCTGTTCTATTGATCTCATTATCTAGCTTCTTAGTTCCAGAAAACATGGATCGGCTGCTCTCTGTTGTAATTTCATTGTACGGTGATGATAGATATATAAGAGTTGAATAGTATGTCACAGAAGCGTGTAAAATGCTTCGCTCGATTGTATTATATTATCAAAGAAATCCTAATCTTCCATTAATCTGCTCAACGATTCTACAAGAAAGCAACGATATCAAAATTGGAACCAGAATTGCTAGCAGTATTTGAGGTTCTCCCTTCTATTTTTGATACCGCTGCTAATGTAACATACTGCTTTATTGCTAAGCAGATATCTAAGCTGGTCATTCGTGCATATGCACAGGTGTTTTCAAAGGAGAACAAAGCAACAATCGATCGACGCCTGTATCCTATAGTGAGCGATGCCCGCATCTGTATGGTAAAGTAGATGAACGCCATCCCTGCCTCACAGAAGATTCTCGTTACCACTGGAAGAGTACTTCCAAGATAATTGCATTGTTTTTCGTATCCGAGTGAGTTTATTTCATGAAGTAACAAATAAACTGGTCGTTGCTACGAGATATTTGGCCGAAAATCTGGGATCTGCTTAGCAGAGAGTAGCTGGGAATTTTGAAAATATCTATTTCACTAGCATTGGAAAACTATTGATTTTGTTGGCTGTTTTAAATTGACTAAAAACAAGTCCCGAGCCCTCTGGGTCGCCTGGGGTCTTCATCACGGGGCAACGTACTGGGGCCCGAGCGTATAGAGGAGCACGGACTGCGAATGATGGGCGCAGTGCTTGCTATAGCATGTGGGCCGCACCACGAACCTTGTTACCGCTCCGTTTGCCCTGGAACACAGCTGCAACTACCTCTCTAGTACGGTGAAATTGGGTATTAATTTACAGCAGGACTTCAGGGGGCTGAGAACCTGAAGAGCTCTATAGGAGGGCGTTGTGTAATATCGCAGACCCCATTGTTCCTCCCCACCTGCTAGAGGGCCACTCAAAGCTATACACCCGTGTCGGTTTGTGACGCTTCTCAGTCGCCAACGCGAGCAATAGAGGTCAGTTTCAATAGTACAGTATGATAATGGGCAATGGAGTGGGCAGGGCTGAGCGCGGTTTTTTTCGCTTGAAACTTGCCCCTTTCTCTCGGGGCAGACGTCAGTGCCACTAAACAGTAAGGCACCAAAAATTCCCCCTTCTGTCCTTTTCCGGGGATCTAATTCTCTGGTTTTCCTCCGATCCGATATAACTCGAGGCCCTTCATGGGAACATTTCTTTTAGGTATTTGAATAGCAGCTCGCCGAAAGTACTTTTCCAGTGATGGATTCCTGTTCTGTCACTTCTACATCGAGTATATCTTCCAACAGTAAACACACCCATAACTTTCCCCTTCTACAGAATACCATTTCATTACGTGTGATCCAAATCTTTAGGGTACTTGGAAAGCCATTCGTTTTTCGTCGTTTCATCAATGGTGAGAAAACACATCAAAACGTCGCTAAATGAAATAACTGTGGAGCCCAGAATAATGTCGTGCGGGAGTAAGGGATAAATCTTTTGCAAAACTATCACTAGTTGCTATGTCATTGACACAGAGCAGCTGTATTCTAGTTTAGTTTGCATCCACAGCAGGTGTATTATGTGATGTAGAGTAAACCAGTAATCGAACTTGCGGAGTGTCGCGTATGCGTGATACATACATATATATATGTATATATCACACATCACTCACGATGATCCACTTCGTTTTCTGCCTAAACCCAAGTGAGTATTTTTGTCTATTTAAGGGAGACTTCGTGCTCAAATTTGACTACCTCCGCATTAAGAGATGCTTAACAGCAAAGATCAATTACGCCCTCTATTTTCTACTATGCTTCCCAGCTCTCTGTTCTCCAGCCCATTGTACTTCTGATCCACCCTTCTCTACAGCTCTTCGGCTTACTGATCTACAGATCCCCTGTTCTATTGATCTCATTATCTAGCTTCTTAGTTCCAGAAAACATGGATCGGCTGCTCTCTGTTGTAATTTCATTGTACGGTGATGATAGATATATAAGAGTTGAATAGTATGTCACAGAAGCGTGTAAAATGCTTCGCTCGATTGTATTATATTATCAAAGAAATCCTAATCTTCCATTAATCTGCTCAACGATTCTACAAGAAAGCAACGATATCAAAATTGGAACCAGAATTGCTAGCAGTATTTGAGGTTCTCCCTTCTATTTTTGATACCGCTGCTAATGTAACATACTGCTTTATTGCTAAGCAGATATCTAAGCTGGTCATTCGTGCATATGCACAGGTGTTTTCAAAGGAGAACAAAGCAACAATCGATCGACGCCTGTATCCTATAGTGAGCGATGCCCGCATCTGTATGGTAAAGTAGATGAACGCCATCCCTGCCTCACAGAAGATTCTCGTTACCACTGGAAGAGTACTTCCAAGATAATTGCATTGTTTTTCGTATCCGAGTGAGTTTATTTCATGAAGTAACAAATAAACTGGTCGTTGCTACGAGATATTTGGCCGAAAATCTGGGATCTGCTTAGCAGAGAGTAGCTGGGAATTTTGAAAATATCTATTTCACTAGCATTGGAAAACTATTGATTTTGTTGGCTGTTTTAAATTGACTAAAAACAAGTCCCGAGCCCTCTGGGTCGCCTGGGGTCTTCATCACGGGGCAACGTACTGGGGCCCGAGCGTATAGAGGAGCACGGACTGCGAATGATGGGCGCAGTGCTTGCTATAGCATGTGGGCCGCACCACGAACCTTGTTACCGCTCCGTTTGCCCTGGAACACAGCTGCAACTACCTCTCTAGTACGGTGAAATTGGGTATTAATTTACAGCAGGACTTCAGGGGGCTGAGAACCTGAAGAGCTCTATAGGAGGGCGTTGTGTAATATCGCAGACCCCATTGTTCCTCCCCACCTGCTAGAGGGCCACTCAAAGCTATACACCCGTGTCGGTTTGTGACGCTTCTCAGTCGCCAACGCGAGCAATAGAGGTCAGTTTCAATAGTACAGTATGATAATGGGCAATGGAGTGGGCAGGGCTGAGCGCGGTTTTTTTCGCTTGAAACTTGCCCCTTTCTCTCGGGGCAGACGTCAGTGCCACTAAACAGTAAGGCACCAAAAATTCCCCCCTTCTGTCCTTTTCCGGGGATCTAATTCTCTGGTTTTCCTCCGATCCGATATAACTCGAGGCCCTTCATGGGAACATTTCTTTTAGGTATTTGAATAGCAGCTCGCCGAAAGTACTTTTCCAGTGATGGATTCCTGTTCTGTCACTTCTACATCGAGTATATCTTCCAACAGTAAACACACCCATAACTTTCCCCTTCTACAGAATACCATTTCATTACGTGTGATCCAAATCTTTAGGGTACTTGGAAAGCCATTCGTTTTTCGTCGTTTCATCAATGGTGAGAAAACACATCAAAACGTCGCTAAATGAAATAACTGTGGAGCCCAGAATAATGTCGTGCGGGAGTAAGGGATAAATCTTTTGCAAAACTATCACTAGTTGCTATGTCATTGACACAGAGCAGCTGTATTCTAGTTTAGTTTGCATCCACAGCAGGTGTATTATGTGATGTAGAGTAAACCAGTAATCGAACTTGCGGAGTGTCGCGTATGCGTGATACATACATATATATATGTATATATCACACATCACTCACGATGATCCACTTCGTTTTCTGCCTAAACCCAAGTGAGTATTTTTGTCTATTTAAGGGAGACTTCGTGCTCAAATTTGACTACCTCCGCATTAAGAGATGCTTAACAGCAAAGATCAATTACGCCCTCTATTTTCTACTATGCTTCCCAGCTCTCTGTTCTCCAGCCCATTGTACTTCTGATCCACCCTTCTCTACAGCTCTTCGGCTTACTGATCTACAGATCCCCTGTTCTATTGATCTCATTATCTAGCTTCTTAGTTCCAGAAAACATGGATCGGCTGCTCTCTGTTGTAATTTCATTGTACGGTGATGATAGATATATAAGAGTTGAATAGTATGTCACAGAAGCGTGTAAAATGCTTCGCTCGATTGTATTATATTATCAAAGAAATCCTAATCTTCCATTAATCTGCTCAACGATTCTACAAGAAAGCAACGATATCAAAATTGGAACCAGAATTGCTAGCAGTATTTGAGGTTCTCCCTTCTATTTTTGATACCGCTGCTAATGTAACATACTGCTTTATTGCTAAGCAGATATCTAAGCTGGTCATTCGTGCATATGCACAGGTGTTTTCAAAGGAGAACAAAGCAACAATCGATCGACGCCTGTATCCTATAGTGAGCGATGCCCGCATCTGTATGGTAAAGTAGATGAACGCCATCCCTGCCTCACAGAAGATTCTCGTTACCACTGGAAGAGTACTTCCAAGATAATTGCATTGTTTTTCGTATCCGAGTGAGTTTATTTCATGAAGTAACAAATAAACTGGTCGTTGCTACGAGATATTTGGCCGAAAATCTGGGATCTGCTTAGCAGAGAGTAGCTGGGAATTTTGAAAATATCTATTTCACTAGCATTGGAAAACTATTGATTTTGTTGGCTGTTTTAAATTGACTAAAAACAAGTCCCGAGCCCTCTGGGTCGCCTGGGGTCTTCATCACGGGGCAACGTACTGGGGCCCGAGCGTATAGAGGAGCACGGACTGCGAATGATGGGCGCAGTGCTTGCTATAGCATGTGGGCCGCACCACGAACCTTGTTACCGCTCCGTTTGCCCTGGAACACAGCTGCAACTACCTCTCTAGTACGGTGAAATTGGGTATTAATTTACAGCAGGACTTCAGGGGGCTGAGAACCTGAAGAGCTCTATAGGAGGGCGTTGTGTAATATCGCAGACCCCATTGTTCCTCCCCACCTGCTAGAGGGCCACTCAAAGCTATACACCCGTGTCGGTTTGTGACGCTTCTCAGTCGCCAACGCGAGCAATAGAGGTCAGTTTCAATAGTACAGTATGATAATGGGCAATGGAGTGGGCAGGGCTGAGCGCGGTTTTTTTCGCTTGAAACTTGCCCCTTTCTCTCGGGGCAGACGTCAGTGCCACTAAACAGTAAGGCACCAAAAATTCCCCCTTCTGTCCTTTTCCGGGGATCTAATTCTCTGGTTTTCCTCCGATCCGATATAACTCGAGGCCCTTCATGGGAACATTTCTTTTAGGTATTTGAATAGCAGCTCGCCGAAAGTACTTTTCCAGTGATGGATTCCTGTTCTGTCACTTCTACATCGAGTATATCTTCCAACAGTAAACACACCCATAACTTTCCCCTTCTACAGAATACCATTTCATTACGTGTGATCCAAATCTTTAGGGTACTTGGAAAGCCATTCGTTTTTCGTCGTTTCATCAATGGTGAGAAAACACATCAAAACGTCGCTAAATGAAATAACTGTGGAGCCCAGAATAATGTCGTGCGGGAGTAAGGGATAAATCTTTTGCAAAACTATCACTAGTTGCTATGTCATTGACACAGAGCAGCTGTATTCTAGTTTAGTTTGCATCCACAGCAGGTGTATTATGTGATGTAGAGTAAACCAGTAATCGAACTTGCGGAGTGTCGCGTATGCGTGATACATACATATATATATGTATATATCACACATCACTCACGATGATCCACTTCGTTTTCTGCCTAAACCCAAGTGAGTATTTTTGTCTATTTAAGGGAGACTTCGTGCTCAAATTTGACTACCTCCGCATTAAGAGATGCTTAACAGCAAAGATCCAATTACGCCCTCTATTTTCTACTATGCTTCCCAGCTCTCTGTTCTCCAGCCCATTGTACTTCTGATCCACCCTTCTCTACAGCTCTTCGGCTTACTGATCTACAGATCCCCTGTTCTATTGATCTCATTATCTAGCTTCTTAGTTCCAGAAAACATGGATCGGCTGCTCTCTGTTGTAATTTCATTGTACGGTGATGATAGATATATAAGAGTTGAATAGTATGTCACAGAAGCGTGTAAAATGCTTCGCTCGATTGTATTATATTATCAAAGAAATCCTAATCTTCCATTAATCTGCTCAACGATTCTACAAGAAAGCAACGATATCAAAATTGGAACCAGAATTGCTAGCAGTATTTGAGGTTCTCCCTTCTATTTTTGATACCGCTGCTAATGTAACATACTGCTTTATTGCTAAGCAGATATCTAAGCTGGTCATTCGTGCATATGCACAGGTGTTTTCAAAGGAGAACAAAGCAACAATCGATCGACGCCTGTATCCTATAGTGAGCGATGCCCGCATCTGTATGGTAAAGTAGATGAACGCCATCCCTGCCTCACAGAAGATTCTCGTTACCACTGGAAGAGTACTTCCAAGATAATTGCATTGTTTTTCGTATCCGAGTGAGTTTATTTCATGAAGTAACAAATAAACTGGTCGTTGCTACGAGATATTTGGCCGAAAATCTGGGATCTGCTTAGCAGAGAGTAGCTGGGAATTTTGAAAATATCTATTTCACTAGCATTGGAAAACTATTGATTTTGTTGGCTGTTTTAAATTGACTAAAAACAAGTCCCGAGCCCTCTGGGTCGCCTGGGGTCTTCATCACGGGGCAACGTACTGGGGCCCGAGCGTATAGAGGAGCACGGACTGCGAATGATGGGCGCAGTGCTTGCTATAGCATGTGGGCCGCACCACGAACCTTGTTACCGCTCCGTTTGCCCTGGAACACAGCTGCAACTACCTCTCTAGTACGGTGAAATTGGGTATTAATTTACAGCAGGACTTCAGGGGGCTGAGAACCTGAAGAGCTCTATAGGAGGGCGTTGTGTAATATCGCAGACCCCATTGTTCCTCCCCACCTGCTAGAGGGCCACTCAAAGCTATACACCCGTGTCGGTTTGTGACGCTTCTCAGTCGCCAACGCGAGCAATAGAGGTCAGTTTCAATAGTACAGTATGATAATGGGCAATGGAGTGGGCAGGGCTGAGCGCGGTTTTTTTCGCTTGAAACTTGCCCCTTTCTCTCGGGGCAGACGTCAGTGCCACTAAACAGTAAGGCACCAAAAATTCCCCCCTTCTGTCCTTTTCCGGGGATCTAATTCTCTGGTTTTCCTCCGATCCGATATAACTCGAGGCCCTTCATGGGAACATTTCTTTTAGGTATTTGAATAGCAGCTCGCCGAAAGTACTTTTCCAGTGATGGATTCCTGTTCTGTCACTTCTACATCGAGTATATCTTCCAACAGTAAACACACCCATAACTTTCCCCTTCTACAGAATACCATTTCATTACGTGTGATCCAAATCTTTAGGGTACTTGGAAAGCCATTCGTTTTTCGTCGTTTCATCAATGGTGAGAAAACACATCAAAACGTCGCTAAATGAAATAACTGTGGAGCCCAGAATAATGTCGTGCGGGAGTAAGGGATAAATCTTTTGCAAAACTATCACTAGTTGCTATGTCATTGACACAGAGCAGCTGTATTCTAGTTTAGTTTGCATCCACAGCAGGTGTATTATGTGATGTAGAGTAAACCAGTAATCGAACTTGCGGAGTGTCGCGTATGCGTGATACATACATATATATGTATATATCACACATCACTCACGATGATCCACTTCGTTTTCTGCCTAAACCCAAGTGAGTATTTTTGTCTATTTAAGGGAGACTTCGTGCTCAAATTTGACTACCTCCGCATTAAGAGATGCTTAACAGCAAAGATCAATTACGCCCTCTATTTTCTACTATGCTTCCCAGCTCTCTGTTCTCCAGCCCATTGTACTTCTGATCCACCCTTCTCTACAGCTCTTCGGCTTACTGATCTACAGATCCCCTGTTCTATTGATCTCATTATCTAGCTTCTTAGTTCCAGAAAACATGGATCGGCTGCTCTCTGTTGTAATTTCATTGTACGGTGATGATAGATATATAAGAGTTGAATAGTATGTCACAGAAGCGTGTAAAATGCTTCGCTCGATTGTATTATATTATCAAAGAAATCCTAATCTTCCATTAATCTGCTCAACGATTCTACAAGAAAGCAACGATATCAAAATTGGAACCAGAATTGCTAGCAGTATTTGAGGTTCTCCCTTCTATTTTTGATACCGCTGCTAATGTAACATACTGCTTTATTGCTAAGCAGATATCTAAGCTGGTCATTCGTGCATATGCACAGGTGTTTTCAAAGGAGAACAAAGCAACAATCGATCGACGCCTGTATCCTATAGTGAGCGATGCCCGCATCTGTATGGTAAAGTAGATGAACGCCATCCCTGCCTCACAGAAGATTCTCGTTACCACTGGAAGAGTACTTCCAAGATAATTGCATTGTTTTTCGTATCCGAGTGAGTTTATTTCATGAAGTAACAAATAAACTGGTCGTTGCTACGAGATATTTGGCCGAAAATCTGGGATCTGCTTAGCAGAGAGTAGCTGGGAATTTTGAAAATATCTATTTCACTAGCATTGGAAAACTATTGATTTTGTTGGCTGTTTTAAATTGACTAAAAACAAGTCCCGAGCCCTCTGGGTCGCCTGGGGTCTTCATCACGGGGCAACGTACTGGGGCCCGAGCGTATAGAGGAGCACGGACTGCGAATGATGGGCGCAGTGCTTGCTATAGCATGTGGGCCGCACCACGAACCTTGTTACCGCTCCGTTTGCCCTGGAACACAGCTGCAACTACCTCTCTAGTACGGTGAAATTGGGTATTAATTTACAGCAGGACTTCAGGGGGCTGAGAACCTGAAGAGCTCTATAGGAGGGCGTTGTGTAATATCGCAGACCCCATTGTTCCTCCCCACCTGCTAGAGGGCCACTCAAAGCTATACACCCGTGTCGGTTTGTGACGCTTCTCAGTCGCCAACGCGAGCAATAGAGGTCAGTTTCAATAGTACAGTATGATAATGGGCAATGGAGTGGGCAGGGCTGAGCGCGGTTTTTTCGCTTGAAACTTGCCCCTTTCTCTCGGGGCAGACGTCAGTGCCACTAAACAGTAAGGCACCAAAAATTCCCCCTTCTGTCCTTTTCCGGGGATCTAATTCTCTGGTTTTCCTCCGATCCGATATAACTCGAGGCCCTTCATGGGAACATTTCTTTTAGGTATTTGAATAGCAGCTCGCCGAAAGTACTTTTCCAGTGATGGATTCCTGTTCTGTCACTTCTACATCGAGTATATCTTCCAACAGTAAACACACCCATAACTTTCCCCTTCTACAGAATACCATTTCATTACGTGTGATCCAAATCTTTAGGGTACTTGGAAAGCCATTCGTTTTTCGTCGTTTCATCAATGGTGAGAAAACACATCAAAACGTCGCTAAATGAAATAACTGTGGAGCCCAGAATAATGTCGTGCGGGAGTAAGGGATAAATCTTTTGCAAAACTATCACTAGTTGCTATGTCATTGACACAGAGCAGCTGTATTCTAGTTTAGTTTGCATCCACAGCAGGTGTATTATGTGATGTAGAGTAAACCAGTAATCGAACTTGCGGAGTGTCGCGTATGCGTGATACATACATATATATATGTATATATCACACATCACTCACGATGATCCACTTCGTTTTCTGCCTAAACCCAAGTGAGTATTTTTGTCTATTTAAGGGAGACTTCGTGCTCAAATTTGACTACCTCCGCATTAAGAGATGCTTAACAGCAAAGATCCAATTACGCCCTCTATTTTCTACTATGCTTCCCAGCTCTCTGTTCTCCAGCCCATTGTACTTCTGATCCACCCTTCTCTACAGCTCTTCGGCTTACTGATCTACAGATCCCCTGTTCTATTGATCTCATTATCTAGCTTCTTAGTTCCAGAAAACATGGATCGGCTGCTCTCTGTTGTAATTTCATTGTACGGTGATGATAGATAATATAAGAGCGTTGAAAGTATGCTTCACTCGAGAAGCGTGTAAAATGCTTCCTAATCTTCCATTAATCTGCTCAACGATTCTACAAGAAAGCAACGATACTTTTCCAGTGATGGATTCCTGTTCTGTCACTTCTACATCGAGTATATCTTCCAACAGTAAACACACCCATAACTTTCCCCTTCTACAGAATACCATTTCATTACGTGTGATCCAAATCTTTAGGGTACTTGGAAAGCCATTCGTTTTTCGTCGTTTCATCAATGGTGAGAAAACACATCAAAACGTCGCTAAATGAAATAACTGTGGAGCCCAGAATAATGTCGTGCGGGAGTAAGGGATAAATCTTTTGCAAAACTATCACTAGTTGCTATGTCATTGACACAGAGCAGCTGTATTCTAGTTTAGTTTGCATCCACAGCAGGTGTATTATGTGATGTAGAGTAAACCAGTAATCGAACTTGCGGAGTGTCGCGTATGCGTGATACATACATATATATATGTATATATCACACATCACTCACGATGATCCACTTCGTTTTCTGCCTAAACCCAAGTGAGTATTTTTGTCTATTTAAGGGAGACTTCGTGCTCAAATTTGACTACCTCCGCATTAAGAGATGCTTAACAGCAAAGATACAATTACGCCCTCTATTTTCTACTATGCTTCCCAGCTCTCTGTTCTCCAGCCCATTGTACTTCTGATCCACCCTTCTCTACAGCTCTTCGGCTTACTGATCTACAGATCCCCTGTTCTATTGATCTCATTATCTAGCTTCTTAGTTCCAGAAAACATGGATCGGCTGCTCTCTGTTGTAATTTCATTGTACGGTGATGATAGATATATAAGAGTTGAATAGTATGTCACAGAAGCGTGTAAAATGCTTCGCTCGATTGTATTATATTATCAAAGAAATCCTAATCTTCCATTAATCTGCTCAACGATTCTACAAGAAAGCAACGATATCAAAATTGGAACCAGAATTGCTAGCAGTATTTGAGGTTCTCCCTTCTATTTTTGATACCGCTGCTAATGTAACATACTGCTTTATTGCTAAGCAGATATCTAAGCTGGTCATTCGTGCATATGCACAGGTGTTTTCAAAGGAGAACAAAGCAACAATCGATCGACGCCTGTATCCTATAGTGAGCGATGCCCGCATCTGTATGGTAAAGTAGATGAACGCCATCCCTGCCATTCGTTTTTCGTCGTTTCATCAATGGTGAGAAAACACATCAAAACGTCGCTAAAATGAAACTGTGGAGCCAGATAATGTCGTGCGGGAGTAAGGGATAAATCTTTTGCAAAACTAGTTCTATGTCATTGACACAGAGCAGCTGTATTCTAGTTTAGTTTGCATCCACAGCAGTGTATTATGTGATGTAGAGTAAACCAGTAATCGAACTTGCGGAGTGTCGCGTATGCGTGATACATACATATATATATGTATATATCACACATCACTCACGATGATCCACTTCGTTTTCTGCCTAAACCCAAGTGAGTATTTTTGTCTATTTAAGGGAGACTTCGTGCTCAAATTTGACTACCTCCGCATTAAGAGATGCTTAACAGCAAAGATCCAATTACGCCCTCTATTTTCTACTATGCTTCCCAGCTCTCTGTTCTCCAGCCCATTGTACTTCTGATCCACCCTTCTCTACAGCTCTTCGGCTTACTGATCTACAGATCCCCTGTTCTATTGATCTCATTATCTAGCTTCTTAGTTCCAGAAAACATGGATCGGCTGCTCTCTGTTGTAATTTCATTGTACGGTGATGATAGATATATAAGAGTTGAATAGTATGTCACAGAAGCGTGTAAAATGCTTCGCTCGATTGTATTATATTATCAAAGAAATCCTAATCTTCCATTAATCTGCTCAACGATTCTACAAGAAAGCAACGATATCAAAATTGGAACCAGAATTGCTAGCAGTATTTGAGGTTCTCCCTTCTATTTTTGATACCGCTGCTAATGTAACATACTGCTTTATTGCTAAGCAGATATCTAAGCTGGTCATTCGTGCATATGCACAGGTGTTTTCAAAGGAGAACAAAGCAACAATCGATCGACGCCTGTATCCTATAGTGAGCGATGCCCGCATCTGTATGGTAAAGTAGATGAACGCCATCCCTGCCTCACAGAAGATTCTCGTTACCACTGGAAGAGTACTTCCAAGATAATTGCATTGTTTTTCGTATCCGAGTGAGTTTATTTCATGAAGTAACAAATAAACTGGTCGTTGCTACGAGATATTTGGCCGAAAATCTGGGATCTGCTTAGCAGAGAGTAGCTGGGAATTTTGAAAATATCTATTTCACTAGCATTGGAAAACTATTGATTTTGTTGGCTGTTTTAAATTGACTAAAAACAAGTCCCGAGCCCTCTGGGTCGCCTGGGGTCTTCATCACGGGGCAACGTACTGGGGCCCGAGCGTATAGAGGAGCACGGACTGCGAATGATGGGCGCAGTGCTTGCTATAGCATGTGGGCCGCACCACGAACCTTGTTACCGCTCCGTTTGCCCTGGAACACAGCTGCAACTACCTCTCTAGTACGGTGAAATTGGGTATTAATTTACAGCAGGACTTCAGGGGGCTGAGAACCTGAAGAGCTCTATAGGAGGGCGTTGTGTAATATCGCAGACCCCATTGTTCCTCCCCACCTGCTAGAGGGCCACTCAAAGCTATACACCCGTGTCGGTTTGTGACGCTTCTCAGTCGCCAACGCGAGCAATAGAGGTCAGTTTCAATAGTACAGTATGATAATGGGCAATGGAGTGGGCAGGGCTGAGCGCGGTTTTTTTCGCTTGAAACTTGCCCCTTTCTCTCGGGGCAGACGTCAGTGCCACTAAACAGTAAGGCACCAAAAATTCCCCCCTTCTGTCCTTTTCCGGGGATCTAATTCTCTGGTTTTCCTCCGATCCGATATAACTCGAGGCCCTTCATGGGAACATTTCTTTTAGGTATTTGAATAGCAGCTCGCCGAAAGTACTTTTCCAGTGATGGATTCCTGTTCTGTCACTTCTACATCGAGTATATCTTCCAACAGTAAACACACCCATAACTTTCCCCTTCTACAGAATACCATTTCATTACGTGTGATCCAAATCTTTAGGGTACTTGGAAAGCCATTCGTTTTTCGTCGTTTCATCAATGGTGAGAAAACACATCAAAACGTCGCTAAATGAAATAACTGTGGAGCCCAGAATAATGTCGTGCGGGAGTAAGGGATAAATCTTTTGCAAAACTATCACTAGTTGCTATGTCATTGACACAGAGCAGCTGTATTCTAGTTTAGTTTGCATCCACAGCAGGTGTATTATGTGATGTAGAGTAAACCAGTAATCGAACTTGCGGAGTGTCGCGTATGCGTGATACATACATATATATATGTATATATCACACATCACTCACGATGATCCACTTCGTTTTCTGCCTAAACCCAAGTGAGTATTTTTGTCTATTTAAGGGAGACTTCGTGCTCAAATTTGACTACCTCCGCATTAAGAGATGCTTAACAGCAAAGATCAATTACGCCCTCTATTTTCTACTATGCTTCCCAGCTCTCTGTTCTCCAGCCCATTGTACTTCTGATCCACCCTTCTCTACAGCTCTTCGGCTTACTGATCTACAGATCCCCTGTTCTATTGATCTCATTATCTAGCTTCTTAGTTCCAGAAAACATGGATCGGCTGCTCTCTGTTGTAATTTCATTGTACGGTGATGATAGATATATAAGAGTTGAATAGTATGTCACAGAAGCGTGTAAAATGCTTCGCTCGATTGTATTATATTATCAAAGAAATCCTAATCTTCCATTAATCTGCTCAACGATTCTACAAGAAAGCAACGATATCAAAATTGGAACCAGAATTGCTAGCAGTATTTGAGGTTCTCCCTTCTATTTTTGATACCGCTGCTAATGTAACATACTGCTTTATTGCTAAGCAGATATCTAAGCTGGTCATTCGTGCATATGCACAGGTGTTTTCAAAGGAGAACAAAGCAACAATCGATCGACGCCTGTATCCTATAGTGAGCGATGCCCGCATCTGTATGGTAAAGTAGATGAACGCCATCCCTGCCTCACAGAAGATTCTCGTTACCACTGGAAGAGTACTTCCAAGATAATTGCATTGTTTTTCGTATCCGAGTGAGTTTATTTCATGAAGTAACAAATAAACTGGTCGTTGCTACGAGATATTTGGCCGAAAATCTGGGATCTGCTTAGCAGAGAGTAGCTGGGAATTTTGAAAATATCTATTTCACTAGCATTGGAAAACTATTGATTTTGTTGGCTGTTTTAAATTGACTAAAAACAAGTCCCGAGCCCTCTGGGTCGCCTGGGGTCTTCATCACGGGGCAACGTACTGGGGCCCGAGCGTATAGAGGAGCACGGACTGCGAATGATGGGCGCAGTGCTTGCTATAGCATGTGGGCCGCACCACGAACCTTGTTACCGCTCCGTTTGCCCTGGAACACAGCTGCAACTACCTCTCTAGTACGGTGAAATTGGGTATTAATTTACAGCAGGACTTCAGGGGGCTGAGAACCTGAAGAGCTCTATAGGAGGGCGTTGTGTAATATCGCAGACCCCATTGTTCCTCCCCACCTGCTAGAGGGCCACTCAAAGCTATACACCCGTGTCGGTTTGTGACGCTTCTCAGTCGCCAACGCGAGCAATAGAGGTCAGTTTCAATAGTACAGTATGATAATGGGCAATGGAGTGGGCAGGGCTGAGCGCGGTTTTTTTCGCTTGAAACTTGCCCCTTTCTCTCGGGGCAGACGTCAGTGCCACTAAACAGTAAGGCACCAAAAATTCCCCCCTTCTGTCCTTTTCCGGGGATCTAATTCTCTGGTTTTCCTCCGATCCGATATAACTCGAGGCCCTTCATGGGAACATTTCTTTTAGGTATTTGAATAGCAGCTCGCCGAAAGTACTTTTCCAGTGATGGATTCCTGTTCTGTCACTTCTACATCGAGTATATCTTCCAACAGTAAACACACCCATAACTTTCCCCTTCTACAGAATACCATTTCATTACGTGTGATCCAAATCTTTAGGGTACTTGGAAAGCCATTCGTTTTTCGTCGTTTCATCAATGGTGAGAAAACACATCAAAACGTCGCTAAATGAAATAACTGTGGAGCCCAGAATAATGTCGTGCGGGAGTAAGGGATAAATCTTTTGCAAAACTATCACTAGTTGCTATGTCATTGACACAGAGCAGCTGTATTCTAGTTTAGTTTGCATCCACAGCAGGTGTATTATGTGATGTAGAGTAAACCAGTAATCGAACTTGCGGAGTGTCGCGTATGCGTGATACATACATATATATATGTATATATCACACATCACTCACGATGATCCACTTCGTTTTCTGCCTAAACCCAAGTGAGTATTTTTGTCTATTTAAGGGAGACTTCGTGCTCAAATTTGACTACCTCCGCATTAAGAGATGCTTAACAGCAAAGATCAATTACGCCCTCTATTTTCTACTATGCTTCCCAGCTCTCTGTTCTCCAGCCCATTGTACTTCTGATCCACCCTTCTCTACAGCTCTTCGGCTTACTGATCTACAGATCCCCTGTTCTATTGATCTCATTATCTAGCTTCTTAGTTCCAGAAAACATGGATCGGCTGCTCTCTGTTGTAATTTCATTGTACGGTGATGATAGATATATAAGAGTTGAATAGTATGTCACAGAAGCGTGTAAAATGCTTCGCTCGATTGTATTATATTATCAAAGAAATCCTAATCTTCCATTAATCTGCTCAACGATTCTACAAGAAAGCAACGATATCAAAATTGGAACCAGAATTGCTAGCAGTATTTGAGGTTCTCCCTTCTATTTTTGATACCGCTGCTAATGTAACATACTGCTTTATTGCTAAGCAGATATCTAAGCTGGTCATTCGTGCATATGCACAGGTGTTTTCAAAGGAGAACAAAGCAACAATCGATCGACGCCTGTATCCTATAGTGAGCGATGCCCGCATCTGTATGGTAAAGTAGATGAACGCCATCCCTGCCTCACAGAAGATTCTCGTTACCACTGGAAGAGTACTTCCAAGATAATTGCATTGTTTTTCGTATCCGAGTGAGTTTATTTCATGAAGTAACAAATAAACTGGTCGTTGCTACGAGATATTTGGCCGAAAATCTGGGATCTGCTTAGCAGAGAGTAGCTGGGAATTTTGAAAATATCTATTTCACTAGCATTGGAAAACTATTGATTTTGTTGGCTGTTTTAAATTGACTAAAAACAAGTCCCGAGCCCTCTGGGTCGCCTGGGGTCTTCATCACGGGGCAACGTACTGGGGCCCGAGCGTATAGAGGAGCACGGACTGCGAATGATGGGCGCAGTGCTTGCTATAGCATGTGGGCCGCACCACGAACCTTGTTACCGCTCCGTTTGCCCTGGAACACAGCTGCAACTACCTCTCTAGTACGGTGAAATTGGGTATTAATTTACAGCAGGACTTCAGGGGGCTGAGAACCTGAAGAGCTCTATAGGAGGGCGTTGTGTAATATCGCAGACCCCATTGTTCCTCCCCACCTGCTAGAGGGCCACTCAAAGCTATACACCCGTGTCGGTTTGTGACGCTTCTCAGTCGCCAACGCGAGCAATAGAGGTCAGTTTCAATAGTACAGTATGATAATGGGCAATGGAGTGGGCAGGGCTGAGCGCGGTTTTTTTCGCTTGAAACTTGCCCCTTTCTCTCGGGGCAGACGTCAGTGCCACTAAACAGTAAGGCACCAAAAATTCCCCCCTTCTGTCCTTTTCCGGGGATCTAATTCTCTGGTTTTCCTCCGATCCGATATAACTCGAGGCCCTTCATGGGAACATTTCTTTTAGGTATTTGAATAGCAGCTCGCCGAAAGTACTTTTCCAGTGATGGATTCCTGTTCTGTCACTTCTACATCGAGTATATCTTCCAACAGTAAACACACCCATAACTTTCCCCTTCTACAGAATACCATTTCATTACGTGTGATCCAAATCTTTAGGGTACTTGGAAAGCCATTCGTTTTTCGTCGTTTCATCAATGGTGAGAAAACACATCAAAACGTCGCTAAATGAAATAACTGTGGAGCCCAGAATAATGTCGTGCGGGAGTAAGGGATAAATCTTTTGCAAAACTATCACTAGTTGCTATGTCATTGACACAGAGCAGCTGTATTCTAGTTTAGTTTGCATCCACAGCAGGTGTATTATGTGATGTAGAGTAAACCAGTAATCGAACTTGCGGAGTGTCGCGTATGCGTGATACATACATATATATATGTATATATCACACATCACTCACGATGATCCACTTCGTTTTCTGCCTAAACCCAAGTGAGTATTTTTGTCTATTTAAGGGAGACTTCGTGCTCAAATTTGACTACCTCCGCATTAAGAGATGCTTAACAGCAAAGATCAATTACGCCCTCTATTTTCTACTATGCTTCCCAGCTCTCTGTTCTCCAGCCCATTGTACTTCTGATCCACCCTTCTCTACAGCTCTTCGGCTTACTGATCTACAGATCCCCTGTTCTATTGATCTCATTATCTAGCTTCTTAGTTCCAGAAAACATGGATCGGCTGCTCTCTGTTGTAATTTCATTGTACGGTGATGATAGATATATAAGAGTTGAATAGTATGTCACAGAAGCGTGTAAAATGCTTCGCTCGATTGTATTATATTATCAAAGAAATCCTAATCTTCCATTAATCTGCTCAACGATTCTACAAGAAAGCAACGATATCAAAATTGGAACCAGAATTGCTAGCAGTATTTGAGGTTCTCCCTTCTATTTTTGATACCGCTGCTAATGTAACATACTGCTTTATTGCTAAGCAGATATCTAAGCTGGTCATTCGTGCATATGCACAGGTGTTTTCAAAGGAGAACAAAGCAACAATCGATCGACGCCTGTATCCTATAGTGAGCGATGCCCGCATCTGTATGGTAAAGTAGATGAACGCCATCCCTGCCTCACAGAAGATTCTCGTTACCACTGGAAGAGTACTTCCAAGATAATTGCATTGTTTTTCGTATCCGAGTGAGTTTATTTCATGAAGTAACAAATAAACTGGTCGTTGCTACGAGATATTTGGCCGAAAATCTGGGATCTGCTTAGCAGAGAGTAGCTGGGAATTTTGAAAATATCTATTTCACTAGCATTGGAAAACTATTGATTT